>JARFIW010000090.1:9459007-10158505 GCA_036346225.1 Platerodrilus igneus
CCCAACGTCAACTTTAACGGAGTAAATCTGCGCTAGCAGAAGGAAAGTATAAAATCATGCACAAGAACAAAACCCTTAACTCTCCAATTTGTACTTGCACATTTTACCAATTAAGCCACCAGGACCTGTAATTTAATTAGAACTTGAACCTATTAAACCATATTGTTTACGCTTCAATACTCAAGATCATACTTTGGCAATCAGGAGATGCATTTTTAATATTTGACCTTTAGCCCAGTTAATAAAGATTTCATGTCGCAGCTAATTAGAGGAAAACTAAAATTTTGTTGGCCTTTAGTACATCTTATGGAGACTCTACAATGACAAATTTTTGACCGGCGACCCGCTTGCTTTCACCCCCACTTTCTCCCAAACATTATGGTACGTTTATTTCCGGGATAAATTAATTACCCCATATTCCCTTGTTAATGCACTACCCGTACGAATAAATTCCGTTTCTATTCTTAAATTCTTCAATAACATCCTATATATTTTACCTGTTCAGAATAAGCCCGCTTTACAATAATTGTATAACTCAAATCTATTTGCTTGGAAACGACAAGTTTATGATTAAATTTAAATAAGTCAATACCTTGTTTTAGGTATCCTTTACTTTGTTAAACATTCCGATAACGTATAATTGCTTTCTCTATTGTTCCAGTTTACAGACTCGTCAAACTAAGGTCGCGCACTATCCGATAAAACTGTGTTTTGCAGTTTCTTAATCGCGTTTTGATAACAATATCACTTGGAGCTCTGGTTGTTTAACTAAACGAAGTTATGTGCACTTTCTTTTCGAAAATTTTAAAAAGCACTCGTCAGAATTGCTAGATTCTTCGTTCCGTTTTCCTTATAAAAATTTCGCGCACGCCTGATAGCGTGATGGGTATTGACGATTTTATAAGCCCGTACTTGTCGGCGTAAATAAATTAATATTTTTCGCAATCATTCTGGCTTCCTGTGGGGGACACGATGGTCCTTGCTCTGCCGCTCCTGGGTGTATAGAAGGCTGCATCAGTGGCGTGGTCTCAGGTCCATCTAGCCCGCTCCGGTCCTAGGAGCGAACGAGAGATTCAACACCTCGAACACGCTGGTGAGTGTTTTGTCCCTGCTTACGTTGAGTCCCTATATATTTGGACTTCCCCGTTTATTAAATTCATGCATACACAAAATTACTTCTCCTATACGAAAATTTTGAAACTATTTTGGAGTTTTTTGCCATGTTCTGAATGTAGTACTATCTGTGTTGACTTAACTACAAAACGAAAGGATATACTACTTATTACTATATAACTGGATTCAAATGCTTATTGGATAACATTTGAAATGCTTACTTTTATGCCAGATGATGTTTTTTTTGTTAATAATATTGTATTTGTTGCGGCAAGTTTATGAAATGAATTAGGTATTTACATTGATGATTTAGAGCTGTGGTTTTTAGCGCCTACTTTGCTACTTTTTGTCTTGGTAAGTCAGCTGGGGAGGGACCTAAAAACTACAGCTTGCCATTTTAAGGGGTAATTTTTTTTTGTGGGTTTCTTTTGAGATATGTATATTGGGGTGGTGAATTTTTTTTTGGGTTTGGAAATACTATGTTTTGTACATATTTTGTTTAATTATAGGTTTCTTTTTTTTGTATGCTTTGTTATGAGAGTGAATGAGTGCGTGTATTTTTATTTCAGGTCTTCCTATTTAATTCTGGTAGGTATAATACCCCGCCCACTCACCGAATGAGCCCTGTCAATTTCTTCATTTTCTTCTTCAGCTCAAAGGCTACGTAAATGTAAGCAATTACTAATGTACTGCTGTGCTAAAGATGTTACAGCTCGCAAAATACTGATACATCAGATTTTGTTGTTTTCTTGCTAATAAGAATCTCTACAATTTAAGTAACATACAGATTTTTTGTAGATGTAGTTTTGCCGTAAAACTTAAATATTGACAATACATTTCTTCCTCATAAGAAAATACAACTTCAACATCATACACCCTTATGTTATTGTGAAAAATGTTTCATCTATAACTTATAAACAATTTAAGTAGCTTTAAAATGATATACAACAAAGCTTACCTTTAACATAATGACTCCACAGAAAGCGATCAAGCAGCATCTGGCACCGCGCCACGTAGAAAATGGCCTGAGAATGGCCCTGAGAAAATGGAGGCAATAATAATTAAGTCTATGGCTTTTTAGAAACTAACCGTTATATATCACATTTTAATTATACATGGAGTATAAATAGACCTATCATTGTTTATCTTTTAGCCTCACACTATTCAGTATACACTATTGAATTTTTACTATGATGGCATGATAATTATTGCACTATTTACTTTACAATGTTTGAAACCGATCGTTTTTAAACATTTCGGCAGTCTGGTTGGAAGTACTGTAACAATGCAGTCCACTGTAGTGTCGACCGATGTGCAATCAAAGCCAACTTTACGGCAACTGCAATTTTTAACGCACAACGTTTTGCAGTTGCAGGTTATTAATAACATTGTAACGTATTTTTTTATTCAGTTACACTTTGCTTATTAATCTAATAGAATATTTCAATAAAATAAAAATATAATTTATAAATATCTGATCACTTAAAATAATTCATAAAAGATTCATTTCGTGTCACTTTTCTATCAGCGTCTGAACAGGTAAGCTGCTATCAGCGGCGTAGAAAGGTCAAGATGGTATTCAGGCACATTGCCTGTAATACGGTCCGCAAGAAGTTGTAATTGATTTAACCTTCGTGTCGCAATGTGGTTCCTGGCAGCTGTAGTGAGTGTGATGATTTTGTTTTGTATTCCACCTTTAGCAGCTCAGTAGATTGCTGCTGGCCGAAGAAATAGGAGTCCCCCCACCATTAAAACAGTTAGTATAATTGATTAGATAAATTTTATTAATGTTTTCCTCATAGTGCAATACCGTGAATTTCGTCCATACTATAAATATTGCTGAAATGAAAATTTAGTTTGAGGTTTAAAATACAAGAAAATTATAGGACGTACTTAATGAAGATTTGGTTGGTTAAATAATTTTTGTTCAGAAGATCCTTTATAATTCCAGCGTTAAATTCATTCGCAATGGTGTGTTCCCTGTTGGGTGCATCGCAGATGTATATGGAATAATCCACATCTGGTGTTATAAGTTAAAATTTTTTTTAATCGCACTGTACTTCGACACGTGAGTGATATTTAATCTTTAATTCCAGTTGTATTTATTTAAATGTTTTACGAAAGGTAGAAGGTTGAAGTTTTAATTTGATTTAGTTAACTTAAAATATATTTAGAAAAAGAAAGATTCCGTACTAAACTTGTAACTTTGCAAAATTTTAAAGATGGCTATGTAGTTTGCTTATTGTAATTGTTTCACAAGCAAATAGCGTTAACTACACTGAAAAAGTTGTTATTGACATATGATGTCAAAAATATCTAGCTATCCAATATAAATATCACATGTTATTTTGCGTTACTTTAAAACTATCTTTAGCAATTTTGAGGTCATGTAATTTGATTCTTAAACAACATGATGAATTTTTTAATATAAGATATTAAGTAAAACTAACTCTTTGTTGAAAGGTGCAATTTTATAAGACGTTAAATAATTAAATTTTTTTGTGAAGTCGACGTAGTACTACAAATGACTAAAATTAAAATATGCAATATGAATTATTAAGAGAGCTTAAACTTTATAGTAAATTTATGTAGAAATATTCGATTTAGAGATCTTTATGTTTTTTTTTTGAAGACAGAACCATACTAATTTTCTTTTCTATAAACATTTTAGTTGAAAAAGTTTATGTTAAAACAAACCAAGTGAATTTAATTGAATAGAATCCATTTTTGCATAACTCTTTTATTATTAAAAATTCAAGTAAAATTTATAGATCATTAATGAGCAAACATTGTGTCTAATGATAACAAATACCCTGGGTGTATATATTCCTGGAACTCAAAATAAGTTATATTATTTTTGGTGAATATTTTTTTAAGAACACAAACGGTGTCCATGTTGTGCATTTGTTTGTTCGCAGGTTAAGTCGAGACCTCTGTAACACATCTGGTAATTGAGATTTTGGTAAGTGCTTTGAAAGATTGATATACAGGTTTTGTGGCTATATAAGCGGTGTAAATTTAAGGTTTCCGCATTCCCCTAATACAAGTACAGGTATTTTTGTATGTTGTTGTATTGAAAAATACGGTGGCGCTCATTATCTACATTTTTGGTCAACAGACATCCCATGACCCAAGCTCATGATCTACCCAGAGCTAACACTACTAGCCGTTTATCTCTAAAGAGTTTTTCTTTTCCTCAAGCCGTTTTCCATCCAACTTTACCTTGGGCTCCCATCATTAATAAGAAATTCTCGACCTTGTGATATCATGTAAGGGTTTATGATATATGTTGGTCCAATTTGCTATCTGATATTCACGAGGGATTGTTAGATCGTTTCAACATCAGCTCACTTGGAGCAGAAAGTCTTGTTATTGGTGCCGGTATTAGTCTGTTGGTTGTTGTATATGGCCAACCACAATCCTCTGCTGGAAGTATGTTACCAAACCAACTTTGAATCTGGTGGAAGACCCTCAAAAGATTTTGATACGCAGCGTTTGAAGTTGATGGAAGTTTTGCCATGTCAAAAGTGGATTTAGAGGATAATTTGGCAGGTAGCTGTTTGAACTCGAAATATGTTGTTTCATCAAGGTTTTTGAATTTAGGTAAATTATACATATTTAATATGAAACGTTCTACATTTTCTTGAAGGTTCTGTTTTCTCATTGTAGATTTGGTAAACTCAGACTCGGATTTCGCTTCAATGGATTTACATATCAAGGCGGCCGCCTTCATCCTTCCTAGTCCATAAAATGCAGATGTCGTGTTGCATCCAGCACTGAAATGAGCAGCTATGAGTAAAATTCGATAATCAATGTATTGCTGTGTAAGAAACTCTACAGAATACACTTTACATACCGGTTCGGAAGTTGAAGGTTGCAAATAGAAAAATTTTGAGTCAAGTTGAGGAGCTAGTGTTACAAGTAAAACCAAGAGATCATAATCGGTTCCTACTACAACAGTGGTGACATTGTTTAGAACAGACTTTCTTGCTTGGTCGACAATGTTTAAAATCAAACTTATTTTCTGTTTCCCTGAGAAAGTGATGTGACGTGGAAGGTCCTGAAGTTTGTGATTTCAATGCTTATATTGTTAGACCTGGTGCAATTTTGCCTGCTTATAAAATGTCTCTTTATTGCCTAAATATTAGTTAATGAAATGTGGATATTATCTTTTCTCGCAATGCTGGCAATAATTATAGAGTTTATCCCTTTAGTAACTGTTACCCCATTATCATTGACTTCCTGGTTCCAAATTACACATACGTTGTTTAAATCGGCTTGTCAAGTTGAATAATCCATGTCAAAAAACAATTTCACTAGACACCATAAAGACAATCACGATATAGAGAACGTTCTAATAAAACACAATATCAAACCATACAAACAGTAGTTATCTTATCCGAACACTAATCTGAAGTGACCAATTTTACCCATGCATAAATAGAGACTGTAAACAAACAAGTTACAACGTGTGCCTTACTTACGCAGGCGGTCAAGTGTCCACTCCGTTAGTACGCTGTTATTATCAAGGGCTGATACGTAGGAATTTATTTTACTAATAAGCTTTGTTGTATATCATTTTAAATATAGTTAAATTGTCTATAAGCTATACATGAAATATTCTTTCAGTAACATAAGAGTAAAAATGCGTAGACTGTTGAAATTGCATTTTCTTTTTGACAATAACAGTTTTCTTAACATTAATAGGTTTTTCAGTGAAACTACGCTAGCTACTAAAAATTTATATATAACATAATTTGTAGCGAATTTTGTTAGAAAGAAAACCAAAAAAATCAAATGAATGACTATATTGGTGTGCAAGCTGCAGGCGCTTAACCAAACCACCATACTGGCCAATCGTCAAATCGTAAATTATGTCCCGGGGGTTGGTGTTATACTTCACCGAAGGATGAAGCTGGCTACATTTCTCAGGTGACATTATACTAGCACTTCAACACCAGAGAATGAAGAGCTTAACTCCTGTTAGTGTTCTATTCCCTTACGGAATAGAAAAACCGCTTCACGAACTTTCGCCTTCGGGGGCCCTTACACTGTTGTTTCTTTTGGGGTTTAAGGAAAATTTATATTTAACAAAATAACATACATTAATGAAATAAATTAATACTCGAGAAATACAGAGACTTAACAAGATAGATGATATCAGAGACATGGTTAGTCGTCAAGAACATTAGCAAAACTACGGGACTGGTATGCAATTAACGGGACAATAACCTTTTTTATTAAGCATAAATTAAAATTGATACATTGTATACTCAATTTTGACTGTAATTAATAGAATTTCTATATATGGAGAGGTTGAGTACAACATCAAGCACAACAGTTGGAAGCTATGTTCGGAAGGTTCACGATCAGAAGAATTAAATTAGAACCAGAAGAACGTAGTCATACGAGTATAGAACGGAGGGTGGGCAGGGCGGAATGAGATTGATATAAGGATAGGCTATAAGTGAAAGTAACAGGGCTCCAATAGGTAACTATGAGTTCCCCGCAGGTGATTGATAAGGTTGATTGCAGGATAAATTCATACATGAAGCGTGGATTTAATATCGTAACGACCGAGGTAAACGGTTTAAGTAACCTACGAATTTAACCTAGAACTGGTTTGGAATTTGTGTTAGGTTAAGGGAGCTGCTGTTTGAAGAAGAAAATTGAAACTACTGATGGTTTCTGGACATTCTTAGTCTTTGAACAAATGAATTAAACTTTGAATAATTCTAGGGTTTATTTCTACACTTGTTAATTATGTACTTGTATATTGTAAGTGGGCAGGGTTGACATTTATGTTGAACGGTGACTTAGCGACTGAACGAACGAGTGTTGGTTAAATTTTAGTATAATGCTATCACTTTAAAATATACTCAGTGACATGGAAGTTGCAACACCAAGAATGGTTGGGAATTTTCTGACCAATTTTGGCAGATATGATTAATTATGAAAAGGTAGTAATTGATTAAAATTTCAAAGAAAAAACCAAAAGATTATCGCAATTTTCAGTAATAGGTGTTGTCCCTCTTCCCCTTATTTGTTACACACTACCTCACATTTCGTGGCATGGAATCCAGTAGGTGGCTAATGTCCTGTTGGGGTATTGTGTGCCAACCATCCAGCACTTCATGACGGAGAACTTCTAGTGTATGCAGAGGATTTGCTAGGTGTCCCAATCTTCTACCCATAATGTCTTACACATGCTCAATTGACAAAATATCGGGACATTTAAGTACCCATAGCAAAATTATAACATGGACGTCTTCAAATCGGTTAAGAGTAGACCTCGCTACGTCAGGACAGACATTATCCTGCTGGAAAAGTGGGCCATCCAGCTGTTGGAAGTAAGGAAGAATATGGAGTTCCACAACTTCGTTAACGTAGCGCTTGGCGTTCATATTACTTCGGATGAACACAAAATAAGATATACTTCCATATGTTATAGCACCACGTACCACGACCCCACGATTCGGTGCACATGCTTTTCAACAGAATATTTAACATTTACACGTTTCCCACGTTTTCGTCTGACTCTCATGCGGTCATCTTGCATACCTAAACAGAATCAGGATTCATCATTAAACACTAGCGTATGCCATTCCAGGTTCCAGCGTAATCGCAAAACCACTCTAAACGCTGCTCTCGGTGTTGAGCCGTAACCGGTAATACAAGATCTTCTCGATAGGATAGCAAGCCTAAAACCCCAATTCGGCGATAAAACGTTCATAGGGTTACAAGACGACTTTTATTACTTAACCAGTAATTAGCAATTGACCTGATACTGAAGAATCAATCTCTTAGAGCCATTAAGCGACGATGGCTGTCTTGCACCTCATTAGTTTGTCTTCGAACATCCGTTCCGTTTTCACGTCATTCCTGGTCCTCCCTAGTCCATAATTGATAACAACGCATAATTATAAATTGATTCCGGTTAAGGCGATTTGCAATTGCCTTAAACGAAAAACCACCTTCAGGCTACCCAACAGTTCGACCTCTGTCAAATTCGCCCAACTGGCGGTAATTTTTACGTTACCGCCCTCCAGGCATGATCACGCCCTCAAAACACAAAAATTAACTAAAATTTAACAGTTTCAACACCTAATTCAACTAAAACTCGCAAAACATACACCGTATAGTAATGTTTAAAAGAAATCACAGTAGTTTCAGATATACCAATACCACTTGATCTATCACAACTAATTTTTAACCAATTATTACGTTTAAGTAGATAAACATATCTGCCAAGCGTGATCAAAATATTTCTTACCCTTCTTTATGTTAAATTCCCATGTCACTGAGTAAATTAAGAAATGTGTACGTATTGATTCTAAATTATTTTGAATGGAAATGAAAGGCTAAACGAAAAAGTTGATCAGTTTGTTACGTTTGTTATTGAAGGCAATTTCAGAAACTAGAATTTATAATGTCATGTAATTTAATATGGGAAGCGGAAAAACTTATAGTGATAGTATTATAGATGGATTTAGTTGGATGTTTTTTTATCGGAATTCCTTTTGGTAATAGCTGGCCAGAGTGAAGTTAAGAAACTAGGTTTTTAAATATATTTACAATGATAATGCAATTATTTAATACCCACAGAGGTTAAATATAGGTTGAAATTTATTTGCATTTATTTATGAACGGGATAAAAATGAGGTTATTATAAAAGGACGGATATTCAATCACCTCCGTAATAGAATCATATGTGGAAAAAACTTGATTTTGAGAATTTCTTTAACTATAACAAACTTTTAAAAGTGTTTTAGGGAAAGATATCATATAATGTGATTTATTTGGAAACCCGACGCAAGGGAGACCGACGCGGAATAAGCGTATTCGTGTTAGGGGTAATATAGAAGTGATTGTTGTGAGAAACGGTTTAGCGTCTTTAATTATGGCATTTGAAAAAGCCTTCCAGAGTATGTGAATATTGTGACATAGTTGATGTGTATTTCAGCCATTTTATTATTTTGTATTTTAAATTCCGTCGTTATTGTTGGAACTTCTTCCATTGGAACCCACTCCCACACCACTGTAGTTAGCCGACGCAACCTTAAATTGTTACGGAATCCCCTCTTGTTCAATTCAAATCAAAATTCATAACGTACCGTTTATTTTATCCGTATCATCCTGCATATGTGTGTGTGTGTGTGTGTGTGTGTGTGTGTGTGTGTGTGTGTGTGTGTGTGTCTATATATATATATATATATATATATATATAAAACAAAAATTCACAAAAGAGAAGCGGGAAAAATAAATGCTACAATATGATCTACTTCTGTTGTTCAGATCATCAACGGGAAGAATTGCAAATGCCATTCTTGAAAAATGTATACAATAAACTATTTCCTATATAATATTCAACAAGCAATAAATTTGAAAGCGAATTGATTTTGTATTTACATCTGTCGCCGAATTATTGATATATTTACCTAACTGAAGGCATTTACCGTTTAAAACTTCTATAAATTAGCCTGAAATAATTTTCAACAGTTTCTAGTAAAACTTTAGACGTTTATGAAAACTTGAATCGGTTATGATTTGCTGTATTCTTACTGACACTGCTGAAGGGAACAATGAATAATTCAACTAGGATGCCGCTTTTCAAACTTCCCCGTGTAAGATACTGTATATTTTTCTCGTCAGTAGTAAATTTCTCAAAGGCGCATAATGGATTTGAAGTGATGTAGTCTTATCTGAGGAGCACAGCCGCAGCTGCATCAGCGCTTGTACTGGGACTATTAATATCGATACATCATTTTTATGTAAATTGTGCACAATGTATGCGTGGTTTTAAATTTAATTCTGTAGTTACCAATCTTATCCCCTTGTAATTTATGATTGGTAAGTGTGCCTACAGGTTATTAATTCAGTAAATGATTTATTATTATTACAATACGACTTAGAAAGGCACTGGTTTTACTGATAACTACGTCGCTATTTAAGTATATAAAATAACTAGTATTCTCAACTGGTTCAAAATGTCCAGCAGTAGGCAACAAGGCCGCCCACAGAATAATTTGTAGAGGGGGTCAAGACTACTTTCAAAAATATTAATTATGTTACACAAAGGATGAACACTGTTAATGCAACCCCGTTACCGGACGTATTGGAAAGTACTGTAAGGCATAAAATCTTATTTCCTTAGAGTAGCTCAAAAGCAGTTAGGACCATCGATAATGCAGCGTTTTTTAATATTATAGTTGAAATAACGAAAGAATGCATTCACGCCATAGGTTACTGAATTTAAAAGCGATATACATTAAAAGTATGTCGGTGTTTAATTCAGAAACCTATGACGCGAATGCATTCTTTCGAGATTTCGGCTATAGTATTTGAAATTGAAAGAAAAACGTAGGATTGATAGTTTCTTAATAAATGCAGCATTCTGTAATTAATCGAATTTTCATAAAGTGTAAAGTTACTTACCAATCTGGTAAATTGCTGGTGCAGCAGGCTATCAATTCTTTTGGCTTGATGATGTACAGGGTAGCAAATGGAAAAGATTGGATTTTACATTAACACACACTAATTGAAAATTGAATGGACTTATTCCAATAGGCGTAATGAGCCGCCCGTAAGAAAATGTAAAAATATAGACACGACACGACCATATTTAACGGAAACAGAAAAGCCACATTGTCAATCAAATGGCCACAAACCACAGATATTAATTAATAGTACATAAATATCCGACCGGCACTTTAAATAGAGTCTTTAATATTTGTTGCACAAACAAACATGACTAAGAACTAAGAAGGGCACAACAAACTATTATAACTGGCACTGCTGAATAGGACTGTTCTCGCGTTTTATTAATCATCATCATTTTTGAATAAAAATATCAATTTTCTTCGGTCTTGACCAAATCTATTTAGGACTTCATTTATAAATGCTTGTTTCTCCCTACCTACCATGTCCTTATGTACACTAAGCATGCATAAACCTGATAATCTATCCCCTGACATTGCAACTGTTTTTCTCTAGACACCTGCCCCACTCATGGGCGCTAGTGAAACGAAGTCTTCCGACATAACTAGGGGTCTATTCCTTGGGTAGAGCTATGAGAAATGGGGGGGTAAGTCGAAATCTGTTTGTAGGTCAAACTTAATCTAAAACAAATAGGCGCCACCAAGTCGGGACTTATTCAGGATAATAGCATGGCATATTTCTAAGGGCGGACGTGGAGACCCAAAGAAAAAAAGATCGCCTTCGGTGACAAAAACCTGTCTTAATAAAATAAGACGCTGTTCCTGTAAGAAATTATAATAGTTAGGTTAATAAAAAAGTGGAACACTATTTGTGTCCCGCAAATATACATAAAGAAGTAGTAAAAAGATATTTTCAATATAAAGTTGGCATCAAAATTCTACTCTTAAGGATGTTAGCTTTCTGTGGATAGGTTTGATCATATTTGATCAAAATAAAAAACTTTAATCTTGAACCAATTGTTTACCAAAAAGAATCTCTTTTAAAATAAAATGAATTGCAACAAAAATTTAATTAATAACTGAATTACTTCGTAAATTTTAATTTCAGGTTTATCTAAATTGTTCATAATCAAACATTTTACAGTATATTGTAAACTTGTTACACAAAAAAACTCCGACCCGTGCAGATCTGTTCAGGCAGGTTACATCTAAAAATGTTACTACTCAAGTTTTTCCTTTTTAAATTACATGTGCAAGTTTTAGTTTCTAAAAAAGCAGATCACAAAAATACTCTTGTTTACATAACTTGTGCTAAAGCTGTTCGAAGCATTTGCTTTCAAGAATACATCTGTCAGCAGTATACTACAGAAAATATGTGACGTCAGTAACACCTGTTGTTGTTACTAACGATTCAAAACGAACCACGCGTGTTGTTTCTCAAAACATCAAATTAGTGAATTATAATTTCGACACTGGAAATCCAGCTCAGCAATAGTTGAAACTTTTATAATATTCATGCTTTTACACATTAGAACAAATTAACGTGTTTCTAGTGTGAAACACCAAGAAAGTACTTAAAGCTAACTACGAACCAAAAACTGCGTTTCTCGCCTTGATGAGGTACTTGTTATTTCATGCGAAGATTACTGCGTGTAGCGTGAACCAAGTTCATACTAAACAACTTCTACCAAATGGAATTGTTCCACGTGTAGAATCAAATACGGTCACGATACATTCGGCAGCTGCTGTAGTCCGGATGTTGAATCATGCCGCCTCACCAAAGTAGCATCTTTACGTTGTATAACAAAGTGGTCTTCTTAAAATTGGTTAAATTTTCTATTTTCTAAGTTGCATTGTTAATTGTAGCATTCTTCTCGTCGCGCGCTATTCAAGATGTGTGCCGACTTCTCAAAGTTGATACGCAAATTGCCGGCCTGCAGTCTTTGGTACATCTTATCGCTTCTTCCACGTATGGCCGACTGATTACAAAACTAGCTCGGGCGACCGAGGCGTCCGAGGAGGGGACTGTCAAACCGAAACGCGCCTGCGAATAGCTGTAGAAGACACAGATATTTAACCACAAATAGAATACCAAAGGACGATGCTGCTTTAAAGTATTGCTTTAGTTGTTGAATGTATTTTACCATTACTTTAATAAAAGTGTTTTATTATTCTCGCACTTTTATGAAGGGATTTATTAATCAAAAATAAAATTGTTACACTACCCCTTTCCTAAAAGAAAAAAAAACTTTTTTTTTTTATTTTAACAAAGAAAAAATTTTAAGTAAAACAAATACAAAAGATTTTTTTTTTAAACATATACTAGTCTCTTCCACATTCTTAATTATGATTATGAATTCTTATGAACCTATCAAAACGAGGGGGACAAATATCTACAAATTTGAGTGTGCCGGTAACTACGTGTACCAAGCGTCCATAGGGAGACAAAATCGGGGAGTCACAATTGGTGTATGTCAAAATCGAGAGAGGTCAAATTAAAAAGTCAAACACTCCACGGGACAAAAAAATTAATCAAAATCTAAATTTAAAGTAACCCTTTAACTAGAGTTTTCTTACTTCTACTAAGGCTAGTATCTACTAACTGTAACTAAACACATTACAAATTATCTTAATTTCCAAAAATAAAAACTCCACTTCCTGGAGCTCAAGTAGCTCTATCTACAAAAAAGGAACGCTACAACATCGGAATAGCATAAAAATTCAAAATATTATTATCACAAAGTGATAATCAAAACTAAGGTAACCTAACCAACAGGTTACTTGCAAAAATCGAATTCAAAATATTATTATCACAAAGTGATAATCAAAACTAAGGTAACCTAACCAAAAGGTTACTTGCAAAAATCGAATTCAAAATATTATTATCACAAGGTGATAATCAAAACTAAGGTAACCTAACCAAAAGGTTACTTACAAAAATCGAATTAAAAAACGAACCAGTTAGGGCTGTAATCTCCTACACCCTACTGATTATCCTAACACTAATTTTCAAACAACACATCTTATTAGTGATGGATCCAATGGTGAGGTTCACCGTGCAAACCTCTGACCTTATCAAACAAAAATTTCTGAAAGGTCCGAAATAAGGGAAAGAATAAGTCAATATTCTCTCTACCTAAATATGTAGAAATCAGGACTAGCAACTTAAATAGTCAACTTATTTCTACATTCTAAAGATATCTTTGAGTGATATCTTCTAATGATATCCTTTAAAGACATCTTCTAATAACATCTCCTAATAACGCGCGACTAAAACAACCAGTATGCACACTAATGCACACCACAAAACTACTACAGAAATTCTTAACCACATGTTTCAATTATCAAACAAAATTATCAAACAAAATGAGTTACAAAAGGGCAGTCTCCATTTAGTATTAGTTAAACGATACTAAATCAAAAATCGGAACAAAACGAAGCAAACAACTATTGTTTTGCTTAACATCAAAGAAATGACTAGACTGGAACTAATCGTCAGGATCATCATTCTCATCTGGATATGATGCTTCAACGGGTTTCAAGTCCTTAACATGCCATTTTCCGGCTCTTGTTCCATTCTCATTCTCTAATTCATACACTAAATTGGAATGTTTTTTACGAACTTTACACAAAATGAACTTTGGAGCTAACTTAGCGGAGAATTTATCACCAGCACTTGAAAGTACCTTATTAGTCCTCCAAACGCTTTCTCCGACTTGGAATGAAATGTCTCTTCTTCTAAGATTGTAGCGTTTACTCGAACGTTGATAAGCTACATGTAAGTTTTCACGGACATTTCCAAAAATATCAAACAAAGGTTGACGATCCAAAACATAAGAAGGTCTACTACTTGAAACAACATCTACATCCTCACCAGGTTTAAAATTATCACTATAAGCTTTTCCACTTAGGGGTACCTGAAGACCAAAGACTAAAAAATTTGGAGAATAGTTGGTGGATTCGTGTTTTGCTGAATTAATTGCGTACTGAATTTTTGATATCTCACTATCCCACGTATCATGTTCTTCTACGTAAGAACGGATGGCAGTACCAACTGTCTTATTAATTCTTTCCACAAAATTGCATTGAGGAGCATAAACAGCATTGTACCAAATCTTTTGGATTTCGTACCTTGCACACAAAGCTTTAAAAACACATCCAATCAATTGTGGACCATTATCACAAATAACAAATTGTGGTACTCCGTAGACAAGAAACACTTTTTCTTCCAAAAACTTTTCTATCAAATGTGCTGTGGCACTACGCAAAGGTTGTAAAATCGAATACTTCGAGAACCAGTCACCAACAACTAAAAGCCATTTATGTCCGCGTTTGGAACGAGGGAACGGACCCATCAAATCTAAAGCAATGGTTTGGAACGGAAGTCCAACCTCTTTTTCCTTTCCCATCATGCCAAGGGGACCTTTATTGGGTGGTTCTTGAGCACCACAAATCAAACACTTCCTACAAAATTTACGTACATCAAAGATCATCTTTGGCCAATAATATAATTTTTGGACACGAGACAAAGTTTTCAAAGAACCAAAATGTCCTGCTGTAGGAGGGTCATGACATGATTTAATGACATCTTTACGGTGAGATCTCGGTACTAAGTGCTTCCACTCTACAATATTCGCCGAATGCGGTAATTTGGAAGGGATAAACTTAAAAATGAACCCATCTTCCACTTTCCATTGTGGGTAGCTCTTGGGTGACGACAAAATTTTCTTTCTCAAAGATTCATACCACAAGTCTACATTGTCAAGTTTGATCTCTACTAAATTAACTTCTGGATTTTCTAAAGGAACGCCACGACTAAGAAAATCTGGAACTATATTAAATTTTCCTTTCCTATGTACCAAATCAAATGAATGTTGCCTTGATCGAACAGACCATCTGGCAAGTTTTCCAGTAGGATTCTGAAGATTACTCAACCAAAGTAACGAAAAATGATCAGTGACAACTGTGAATCGAACTCCTTCCACCCACGGACGAAATTTCTCAATTGCAAAAATTACTGCTAAACACTCTCTTTCTGTGGTGGAATAATTGCGCTCTGTACGGCTCAGGGTTTTACTTGCGTACGAAATTACACGCTCTTCTCCTTTTATATTTTGTATCAAAACAGCTCCTAACCCAGTGTTGCTGGCGTCACATTCAACAATAAAGGGTGCCGAATAGTCTGGCTGTGAAAGGAGAGGTGCTAAAACTAATGCTTGTTTGATCAACACAAACGAATTCTCTGCTTCCGCGCTCCAATTTACAGTTTGAACTTTTTTCTTTTTCTTAATGAGATCGTTGATAGGCGAAACTAATGACGAAAAATTCTTTATAAAGCGACGATACCAACTGCACATTCCTATAAACCTCTTAATTTCTGTCGTGGTTTTCGGTCGAGGAAAATTAACCATCGCCGATACTTTATCGGGATCTGTACGAAGTGAATTTGAACCTACTATATAACCCAAAAATTTAAGTGTTTTTTTGAAAAATTCACATTTTCCTATATTTATAGTAAGGTTAGCTTCTTCTAGACGTTGCTTAACCTCTGACAATAACTTCAGGTGTTCTTCAAACGATGACGAACATAGTACAGTATTGCCCGAAATAAACAGTACTGAAACTAAGTTGGCGGTGTTTTTATGCGTGCGCTGTCACACTCAAGTTAGCTAGTATAGACCTGTCAAGTAAACCTCAAACAAGTAATTAGTAGGGCCTAATTGTTAAAAATGGTGTTAAGTACAGAGGAGAAAGTGTTTCTGGTAGAGCATTATTTTCGTTCATACGGAATCGGCCGACTCAATGGTGCAAGTTTGCTATACGTGTCTGATCAATTCACACAAAGGTTTAATAAACGTTCTCCAAGTAATGCTGTAATTTTGAAGGTTATTGAAAAGTTTAGAAATACAGGTAGTGTATTGTGCCAACGAAAAGGAAACTCAGGGCGTCCCAGGACAGTTAACAACAACAATAACCATGAACGTGTTTTGAGCAAATCTTAGAAAATCCGAAAGTCAGCCAGGCAAGGACAGCGTTACAACTTGATTTAAAAAGAACTTCCTTTCAAAGAATCCTGAAGGTCCGTATTTTATCGAAGAGAATGGTAGGCAAGTCACACTTAATCAACAGAGGTACAGACAAATTTTAACACGATTTATCCCTGATCTACGTCAATTCTGTCGTGCACGTAACTTGGCATTTCGAAACCAATTTTTTCAGCAGGACGGGGCAACTTGCCATACTGCTGCCGCAATTCGTCAATTTCTTCAAGAACATTTTCCAAGCAAATTCATATCATGATTTACTGACTTCCCTTATCCTTCACATTCTCCAGACCTCACACCTCCAGACGCATACATTTGGGGCATGGCTAAAAATGCCGTTTTCAAACGGGCACCACAAACCATCGATGAATTAAAGGATGCCGTTAGAGTCTTCTTCGCAGCCCTGAGACAACCCTTATTCAATAACATGACCAGAAACTTAGAACATCGTTATGAAGTCTGTCTCGAACGAGGAGGTGCACATTTAGAACAAATAAGTATCAATAATATGTATTTTTTAAATATACAAAACAATTACAATTTCAGTACTGTTTATTTCGGGCAATACTGTATTATGTCGTCCAAATAGCAAAATACATGGGGTTCAAAACGTGGACCAAAAATCGCATCTACTAAACGCTGTTGCGTCTGCGCAGCATTCTTCAACCCAAATGGCATGCATGTAAATCTATATTGTCCTCGCTAAATAACACTGAAAGCAGTCTTATCTTTAGATGACTCACTAAGAGGGACTTGCCAAAACGATGTTCTCAAATCAAGTGACGAAATATAGTTCGCACCTCTCAACATATTGAGGATTCTATCTACATTTGCAAGGGGGTACGAATCGTGAACAGTTAAGTCGTTCAGGGCTCTACCATCAAAACGGAAACGATATTCTCCATCTGCTTTCTTAACCAACAAAACCGGAGAGGACCACGGTTCTATAACTTTAAGTTTAAGCATGTCGTCCAACTCATCATTCAATATCTTGCTCATATATGGTGACATCACATATGGTTTCTTATGGAAGGGCTTGGCATTACCTGTATCTATATCCATTTCGATTAGGTTAGTACGTCCCAACCTATCATCGCTGCTAATTTCATTGAATGAATTTATTATCTCTTGTGCTTGCACACACTGAACATCCGAAAGGTCATGCAAATCAAATAAGTAATCATTAGTGTTCAAAGGGATAGAAGATGAACCTAAATACACAATATTGTTCTTAATGTTACTCTGAATAAACCAATTATTGTTTCTAAAATCGGCAACTACACCAAATAATTTTGCAAAGTCGCTACCGAATATAAAGGCATGAGGTAGGGACGGGACCACTAGTGCATTAAGAATACGACAATCATTACCCACACAAATTCGTAAATCAACAGAACCTAAAACAGACTTTATTGAACCATCAGCTGTAGTAATACCTGTTTTTGCTGAACTAAAAATTTTTAAGTCTAATTTTCTAATTATCGAAAGAGCTAAGGATCCTACCACTGAGGTAGTGCATCCTGAATCTAGAAGACCGGTAATGTCTCTATCAAGTAACTTCACCATAATGTAAGGTCGATTATCACACTGCTTTTCAATGAACAAAGTATTATTCTTAGGCTTCGTAGAGTTCTGACAAAAATTTTTTACAACTGTAAGCCATCTCGACCAATCGTCTTTACAAAAATTTTTTCTTGTTTACAAATCATAATTGTAGCCTTATGACACGGAACAGAATGCCTACCACTATGCACCTGCCGCCTTACTGGTTTTTTGAACATTGTGGACACGACGTTGCCTTAACGCCTTTTCGACCACATCCAAAACAAAAAATCTTCTTGGTTGCTCTACACTCTCTAAACCAATGTCCATTACGGGAGCAATTCCAACAAACAAAATTATTTCTCTTATCGGGACTAAAAGAATTAAAAACTGAAGACTCCAAAGTACTCTTATCCGCTACTGTTGCTTGAGGATTAACTAATTTATTTTGAAACACCCTACTCTTAACAGCACAAATTTTTTCATTCAACACGGGATGTTTGGTCTCAAATGGATGCTTAGAAGGACTACAAGTCTTGTTGGGCTTACTAGAAGATGCAGAAACCAAGTTTAGTTTCATCAAAGAGGCTTCTTCTAACTTTTTGCACAAATTTACTAAGGTAGATACATCTTGAATGTCCGACAATGCAAGTGCTGAAATATAATCAGGAATCAAATTTTTTCTTATCATCTTAACTTTAGTGACTTCTGCTGGCTCGTTAGTCAGTCTACTAAACAAAGTTTGCATATGCGCAACAAATAAAATAATCCTTTCGTCTTTACCTTGACGACGATGTCTGATTTTTTCCCAAATGTCATCATCTGAAAAACCGGGTAGAAAATCTTCTTTTAGACGTTCTAATAAAGAATTCCAATCTCTCAACGAATTTTTTACCGTTCTAAACCAAATCAAAGCATCTCCCACAAAAAGTTCACATGCTGATCCAAATAAATCAGCTTCGGGTACTTTACGAGACTGTGCTAAATCACTAACTCTATCTAAAAATGAATATAGTTGTTTGGGATCTCCTGAAAATTTTACGGGCCATGAACCTATAGGTAAAGAAGGTGTTATGTACGAAATCGAATGGGTAGGCGCACTAGCAACTGAAGGGGATACTACAACAGACCGATCAAAATAGGTGGACTCTGTACTTTTATTGATTTTATCGTATAACTCAGCTTCAAGGGTTAGTATGGTTGCTTCGGTCTCATTTCTGAACTTAATTGCTTCCTCGGAATTTATTGAAGGAATTTTCATACGCTTAACTCGACCAGAAAGGTGGATTAACCTTGAACAAGCTCTCCTAAAAATTGAATCTGATGAATAACCTTCAAATTCTGACAAAACATTTCGAATTGACTCAACTGAAACAGAAATCTCTTTACTTTCCGTTGCAAAATCTACTTCATAACACGAAAGGTCAATCAAACAACCAGGCTTATCTACTTCTTTGGCTAACAATCTTCCTAAAATTTTTCTTTTCTCCAACACTGGTCTCTCGCTCACTACTCCTCTAATTTTCAGTTCATACTCCAGTTCCTCTTTAAGTAGACAAACAATTTGGAATTTTTCCGACATGATTGCAAAAGCCTAATATTTTAATGAAATCAAACTGATAAATCTAAATGATTTGAACCTTACAAATATTGTCAAAACAAATTCGGGCAACTAAAGGTAAAAGTCAAAAAGTGTATTTGGTAGAATAAATTTTGCCAAAACAATATCAAAAAAATTATATTGGGTCAAAACAGAATGAAAGTTAGAAAAAAAAAATTTGACTAAGTTAATTAATTGACTGTATGGGGGTTAACGTCTCAACCAAACTTTTAAACAAACAAATCTTAATGTCAAATAAACTTTGAGCAAACAAATTTCGAGGCAAAACATTTTTTGAACAAACTAATTTCGAAGGAAAATACTTTTTGAACAAGCAAATTTCGAGGCCTAGACGTTGGGCGTCGGTGCAACTGTTTTTCTCTAGACACCTGCCCCACTCATGGGCGCTAGTGAAACGAAGTCTTCCGACATAACTAGGGGTCTATTCCTTGGGTAGAGCTATGAGAAATGGGGGGGTAAGTCGAAATCTGTTTGTAGGTCAAACTTAATCTAAAACAAATAGGCGCCACCAAGTCCGGACTTATTCAGGATAATAGCATGGCATATTTCTAAGGGCGGACGTGGAGACCCAAAGAAAAAAATATCGCCTTCGATGACAAAAACCTGTCTTAATAAAATAAGACGCTGTTCCTGTAAGAAATTATAATAGTTAGGTTAATAAAAAAGTGGAACACTATTTGTGTCCCGCAAATATACATAAAGAAGTAGTAAAAAGATATTTTCAATATAAAGTTGGCATCAAAATTCTACTCTTAAGGATGTTAGCTTTCTGTGGATAGGTTTGATCATATTTGATCAAAATAAAAAACTTTAATCTTGAATCAATTGTTTACTAAAAAAAATCTCTTTTAAAATAAAATGAATTGCAACAAAAATTTAATTAATAACTGAATTACTTCGTAAATTTTAATTTCAGGTTTATCTAAATTGTTCATAATCAAACATTTTACAGTATATTGTAAACTTGTTACACAAAAAAACTCCGACCCGTGCAGATCTGTTCAGGCAGGTTACATCTAAAAATGTTACTACTCAAGTTTTTCCTTTTTAAATTACATGTGCAAGTTTTAGTTTCTAAAAAAGCAGATCACAAAAATACTCTTGTTTACATAACTTGTGCTAAAGCTGTTCGAAGCATTTGCTTTCAAGAATACATCTGTCAGCAGTATACTACAGAAAAATATGTGACGTCAGTAACACCTGTTGTTGTTACTAACGATTCAAAACGAACCACGCGTGTTGTTTCTCAAAACATCAAATTAGTGAATTATAATTTCGACACTGGAAATCCAGCTCAGCAATAGTTGAAACTTTTATAATATTCATGCTTTTACACATTAGAACAAATTAACGTGTTTCTAGTGTGAAACACCAAGAAAGTACTTAAAGCTAACTACGAACCAAAAACTGCGTTTCTCGCCTTGATGAGGTACTTGTTATTTCATGCGAAGATTACTGCGTGTAGCGTGAACCAAGTTCATACTAAACAACTTCTACCAAATGGAATTGTTCCACGTGTAGAATCAAATACGGTCACGATACATTCGGCAGCTGCTGTAGTCCGGATGTTGAATCATGCCGCCTCACCAAAGTAGCATCTTTACGTTGTATAACAAAGTGGTCTTCTTAAAATTGGTTAAATTTTCTATTTTCTAAGTTGCATTGTTAATTGTAGCATTCTTCTCGTCGCGCGCTATTCAAGATGTGTGCCGACTTCTCAAAGTTGATACGCAAATTGCCGGCCTGCAGTCTTTGGTACATCTTATCGCTTCTTCCACGTATGGCCGACTGATTACAAAACTAGCTCGGGCGACCGAGGCGTCCGAGGAGGGGACTGTCAAACCGAAACGCGCCTGCGAATAGCTGTAGAAGACACAGATATTTAACCACAAATAGAATACCAAAGGACGATGCTGCTTTAACGTATTGCTTTAGTTGTTGAATGTATTTTACCATTATTTTAATAAAAGTGTTTTATTATTCTCGCACTTTTATGAAGGGATTTATTAATCAAAAGTAAAATTGTTACAACATGCTTGATCTAAGCCACAATTTTACCCGCTTTAGCGTACTAAATGACCTTTCTATTGTTGCAGTAGTTGGAGGTAATGCCAAAAAAATATTCAGCGCAGTTTTGATGGCCGGAAAAAAAGAAACTTCATTATCAAGCAAATGTACAAAGTCTGTATCTTGTTGAATCTTTCTATTTTGCCAAAGTTCAACCCACGTTTGCAACTGTTCTGAAAAGTTATCAGTGTTGTAACTCCTGGCTATTTCTTCTTTTTTATTTAACAACGTTCTTTTTATATTGTTGTCTTTTAAGTTATTTAGATGTAATCCAGAGAGTAAAAAAGAAGTCGTAGCATCTTCAGAAAACCTTGTGGAAATAGACTGTATAACAGAATCCAAATAAGGAATAAAAAGGCTTACTCGAAAGTAATCTTCAACACTACTCATATGATAATTAGACCTACGAGTTTGTCTTGGTGCAATACGTGCTAATGTAATTTCCAATCCAAAACCATGGGCATGTTCAACACTTTTTTTATAAACCTCTTTAAAATATTGCTCAGTATCACTATGGTGGGTCTTAAAAAGTTTGAGTAGTTCATCTATGTGCTGTTTAACGGAAAATAAGTTTATACTTTTAGACTGCAGTGCATTACAAACAGGTTCCAATTTGCTAGAATATTTGACCATAATATGCAGACAAAGAACATAGAACAACATTGGTATCTGACAAGTGTAAACCCGCCATAAGGTCGCCTCAGAACCATGTTAAAATCTACCAAAGAGGTAGCCTAAATCATAATGATTTTCCCCTTCAAAATAAATATAAAAAAACGACTACTTAAGTCTTTTAATAATACAATCGCACACTTCTTTAATAACCATCCTCTCAATTGTATAAATAGAAACATGTTAAAAAATGTTTTCCAATTCCCAAGTTATTGAATTTATATAAAATTCACCAATAAAAATTAATCAGCTGATTTCACGTTAAGCGTATTGGCTACCTAAAAAAGTCGGTCCCAGGCCGTAACACAAATTGAAGGCAATCATTCATTTAAACTTTTAAAAAATTTTTGCTTAGTGTACTCAAACCAAATATTTCGAACATCAATAAATCAAAGTCACCTTCAATTGATGTCATAAATATCAAACTTGAAGTTTTTATTATTTTGAAAACGATTCTAGGTCATGGATCGAAACGTTAATAAAGATAATTTTAAAAACTATGAGTGGTTTAATCCCTAAAGAAGATTTAGAAGAATACTAAACAAACCACAACAAACATACAGGGAGTATTTACTATTATGTACTATACTATTACACTCAAAAATAGCATTAGCACCAGCACCGCTACTACTACAGCCTATGCTAGATGATTCTTTTAGTTCATTTAGTTTGAAAATTTTTCTAATATCCATTGTTAGTATTGTTACTGATCTTAGATCTGAATTTCTGAAAAAAAATAACACGTTTTACTTTTCTAATACTTCAAAAGAAGAGATTTGTTAATCAAATAGACTTTAAAGAAAAAAAATAAGTATCTCCCAATTGCAAATAAATATTATTTTTAAATATGTATTCTCACGCATTAGGTACATTAGTATTTACTGCTATCCTATCCGTAACTAAACTGTAACTGCAATCTTCGGCCTTTTTTAAAAACAAAAACCAGTAACTACTCTACTTATCAACACTGATAACAATAACAACAAGGAAAATGACCAATCAATATCTATCAACATACACGTCTTCTACTAATTCAACAGTCAGATAAAGTTTCCTAAGTCACAAATTAAAAGTACACCGCATTCGAAAAACACTGAATACAAACTGAAGTCACTGAAGATTTAAACGTACTTTACTGTTATAGATAAAGAATATATTTTTTCTCAGAATAGAACACAATGAGACATTTGTAGAACATTCCAAAGTTTTAGTTGTAGAGTACCTGAACCTGTACAATAAGAAAGAAACCATTATGAAAGCCTTTATTTATATTTAGTTTGAATAGAAACTTTCAGGGTAAAGATATTTAGATATTAAAGAATGAAAATAACAGTTTTGTTATAGGCGGTTAGGGTTACTATTGTAAGGTAATCGCATTAATTCGCATTTCCTGCTTAAAATGACATACAAAGTCGGTCTATTTATAGTTAGACAATAGGCATACCTGTAGTGTAATCTCAACATTTAGGTTTACTTTATTTTTAAACAATAGTATAACCGATAGTGAAATCGTAATCTTCTTCAATCTCTAGTGAAGGTGCACTTTGTGTTGCGATTTCTAACGAAAAAAAAACCAAAGGAACATATTTAGGGGGGTCAGGCGACCCCCATTGACCCCCTTTGTGGGCGGCCTAAGCAGGCAACCACTTTTACAATCTTTAACTTTCCTGTACTTTAATGATAAAATTTTGTTGAATCTTTTATGGTGCAACATTGGACTAATTTAAAATAAAATTAAATTCAACAGATGTATAAGCGTGCAAACGTTTTTTTGTTAAATTTCATGTCATTGTACAACGTTTTGACTAAAACGATTATCATCGGCATTTCGTCGTCATTGATATAAAACGTTCTAAGCAACGTGATGTTACTTTTGAGATTATTGACATTTAAATCGAAAAGTCTACGTAAAATATCGATGTTATTTTTCTAGTATATGTATCTTCCCATTAATTTTCTCGAAATTTTACTTATTAATAGGTCTAAAGGACCTTTCTTATCGATATTTTTGTTGATGTAAAACAACACGAAATTTTAGTTATTTTTAGATTTTTTATATAACTCCCTTTGTAGGTCTTTTGTGGGGTTCCTGGCGCAAGGGATTCACCTATATCTAGGTTAGTGGAGTGATGTGAAGGTGGATCACCTTCACATCACTCCACTAACCTAGATAAGAGCTTTCTTCGACTAGCTATATTAACCTGATACAAAATCTCCCGGGTAATCCAAATCTGTTTGAATTTTTAAAATCGGACTACCCCCTACAAAGCTATACCCGTATAAAGCTCGAACCTTTAAATTTTTTGTTTATTTAATTTTAACTCGATCTTTAAATCCTTTTTGTTACCCGAGATATCCGCTTTAATCTGGAGTTTTTCGGATAATTTAAAACCGTTGGAATTGTTTCAATCATAACTACCCTTACAAAGTTATATCACTGCTTTTAGGAAGTTACCCGAAGTCATTTTAGGGTATGACAAATTAGTTTGAGCTACATTTTGCTAGGAAACCCAAATCTTTAGAAATTTTCAAAATAAGATCAACCCTTATAGATGCTATAGACAACTAATTATACATAGATTACTCTCAATACCTTAACCTTTTGAAGGGAAACTTAATAAAACACTTTAAACGTTTACTAAGGGTATATCATGCTTATTTTCTACAGGATAGTTACTAATAAACAATTTAATTTTAAATAACTTTTACATTACATTTTTGGAAATCGCAGACTTGACTATTTTCTAAATGAATCACCTAGTAAAAGTACATGAATTGTTATTAAATTTAGCCATTAGTTTCTCATTTTGCGACCGCAATTACCTAGTGTTTAATGTAGAAAAGCGATGCTCATAATTATTGTTTTAAATACCAGAAAGCTTAAAATTTAATTCTTTAGAAGTAAAAACTAGGTTATTCCTACGAGACTTGACAGTTTCTAAGCATAACACCAAGGAAAATGCATTTCATTATTATTAAATTAACGATTTACTAATGCAAACTACTTATAACCTTTTCAACGTTGTACACTGTACTCGCTATAATTACTATTACTGGGTCAGTTTTGTAAATTCTTGGGAAGTGAAACTTCGTTTCCCTAATACTAATAATGTTTAATTGTATTTACCGGAATTAAAAATTGCCGTCGGCGTAACTGATCATTTTGAAATAAATTCCCATACAACTTTCCAAGATACTATTAACAATGTAATCGCTTCAGGCAGCAATTATTGTTTACGTTTCCAGTATATATATATATATAAAGTGATAATAATTACGACCTAAATATTTGTAATTCAAAATTGATTTGTGGGTTTGAGGTCTCTGGATTAAGGTGAAAACTCTTTTCTATGGCCTAAATTTTCGAATTTATTTTAAATTCTTGATCACAGGCTATCTAAAGAAATTTTTATACGCTAGATTATAAATGTGGTACATAGATTATAAACTTACAAACTTGAGGTTAATTGAAAACTAGCATAACAAACACAATAAAAATCTTGGAAAAACTCGTAAAACTAACAAAATTAAAAGTTCTTTAAAAATAAATTGTAAATATTAAACTTGTATATACATCAATTTGATGTCATAAATTTTGAAGTAAAAATTTTTGTTTCATAGGATATAAGATAACTGATTTGTTTGATGACAGAGTATCGTGTGCATAAATGTATGTGTGTGTTCATGTATATTATATGTTGTGAGTGTATGTGTTGTGTGTGTGTGTGTGAGTGTGTGTGTGTGTGTGCATGTTTAGTTTAATTTTTGTCATTAATTTTGTTCAAAATTTAATAAATATGTGTATATGGAACTTAAGTTACTAATATCTGTTTTCTTGTTTATTGTATTTTTAGTTTTATAAATATGATACATTTCCAAAAAAAAATTCTTTTTGATTTGTTGCTCTCTATTTCTAAGATATCTGGATTTTCAAAATCCATACTGTGATTTTTGTCTATTACATGTGTGGTTAATGCACATGCTTTTGGTTTGATAGTTATGTCACTCTTATGTTGAGTTATCCTTTGTTTTAATAGTTGAGAGGTTTGCCCAACATACGAGTGAACGCAATTTAAACAATTAATTTTATATATTAAATTTCTCTGGTTCATTTTAAATATTTTGTCTTTAGTTTTAGTAAAAATATTTTGTATTGTTAGTACGTTTCGTTTAGTAAACTTTGTTTTTTCATTTTTAAAAACTTTTATTAATTTTGGTGTTAAATATTGAATATATGATATTGTTTTGTAATTGAATAATTGATTGGTACTGTTTTGATTACTGTCATTTAATTTGTTTGTGTTAGGATTAAATTGTTCGGATAGTAATTTTTTTATTAAATGGATTGGATAACTGTTAGTTCTTAATATATCAGTAAGAATTTTTATGTTTTTTGGATACAAAGAGGGATGAGAAATTTTTTTTATTCTTTGTTTTAAACCTAATATTATATTTATTTTTGTTGATAGTGGATGATAGGAATAAAAATTCAAATATCTCTCTGAATGTATTGCTTTTTTACACCAATCCAAAATAATTTTGTTCTCATTGTTTCTTATTAGTAACGTATCATGAAATGGAACTGCTCTATTACATTCTTTTTCAACCGTAAATCGTATGTGAGGATTATAATTATTAAATATGTATAAAGTTTCGTCTATTTTATCTTCAGGAACTGCTGTTATGGTGTCAATTTAATGTAAAACTTTTAAGAGTTTTTGGCAAACCTACGCACAGGATCTGTCATTACATAAGGTAGAATTAAACGTACTGAGTTCAGTTACGTTAAACATAGCTTTTAAAGGAAATAATATTAAATTTGATGACTTCTAAAGGTAATTGTGTACATAGTAAATATAAGGGAGGTTTATTTAATGAGTTATTAATGAATGATTATCACACATTTAAGATTTGTTTATTAAGACTAATGTAGGTAGAAAATGACGTAGAATATGTGTTGTGAGAAAGTTATTTTGAATCATATTCTTTGTTTTTAAAATATTGTTTGTAAGAGAAAGTTGTGGATTTATCATCTTTGTATTTGAGAAATTGTTTATAAGAGAAAGGTGTTGTGAATGTATTATCTTTGTATTTGCAAGACTTGCTTGTACGAGATCATCATTATATTTGTATGATTATAGTGTTTTCATTAATTATAGAAGTTAAAATCCATAAAAAGGATCGGCGAGCTATATAAATATATATACATATACATATACATATACATATACATATACATATACATATATATATACATATCATATACATATACATATACATATACATATACATATACATATACATATATATACATATACATATACATATACATATACATATACATATACATATACATATACATATACATATACATATACATATACATATACATATACATATACATATACATATACATATACATATACATATACATATACATATACATATACATATACATATACATATACATATATATACATATACATATACATATACTATATACATATACATATACATATACATATACATATACATATACATATACATATACATATACATATACATATATCATATACATATACATATACATATACATATACATATACATATACATATACATATACATATACATATACATATACATATACATATACATATACATATACATATACATATACATATACATATATATATATATATATATATATATATATATATATTTAATGCTATAATTATAGGGTAGTTTAGGGGTAGGTTAAGTCACAGGGGTCGTAGAATAAATAAAAGAAACTTCCAGTCAACAAAAGCACATAATTATAGATATTATAAAAGTAAATAGGTCACGATACATATTGTTTGTTGAAAGCACACTGTATATAAAAATACATTAGGTTAAACGCATAGGAATATAGAAATATCCAAGAGTAGTTACAAGTTAAGATAAGATTTGAAAACGCAACAAAATGCATCAAAATTAAATCAACGGGAAACCTATATGAATTGGCTTTATGTTATTTAACAAGTGCGTTAAAAATATCATCGTCTACGCAATCTAAATTATGCATTATTTGAAAATCGTACATGACATGAAGAATCACATTTGTTCCAAAATCAAATATTAACTAGGAAATAAACAAACACCAGATTAGTTCGGTTTAGATTAGAATAAATGGCAAACAATGAATACGTGAGTTAATAAACGGATATTCTTGGGATTTCTCAATTAATACCATGATATGTGAGTGTAATTACGTGACAAGTTAAGCATTCATCCGAATATTTGAACTAAACAATTGGTGAAATTCCCGGAGTACACAAAGATAAAGGAAAAAGGTGTCGTCCCAACACGTGAATGAACGACTGAAAAGCAAGAAATGTACGGTTTTAAACACGATAAGAATGGAGCGACGAGTTTAGTATACATTTTAAACTAGGCTACAACTATACTGTGAAGTGCTAAATTATTTTACGTAACGAAAGTTAAAGTAGTCATTTTGAAAAGTGTACGAATTGTGCAACGGGAGAGCCGATCTATTATAGACGGCTTTTGTTAATTATTGGCATGGAAACTTTTGTTAATTACTGACATGGAAACTTTTGTTGATTACTGACATGAAAAATGTTCTATTACTGTCTGGTTAATTGCTGACATGGAAAATGTTTTAATTAATGATATGGAAAATATTCTATTACTGATATTCAAATTGAATCTTAAATTGGATTAATTTATTACTGGCATCTTGAGACTGGCTTTGACACTGAAATTGAAATGGGATTTTAATTTATTGAATTGGATTCTAATAACGATTTGAGTTGTATTTTGGTTTGATTCGACTCTCAATATTCAGACTGAGCACGAAAACCCTTGGGAGATGCAGAGGAACTACTGAACCATTCCAGGTTAGCGATCTTAATATAATTTATTACTGAAAACTTTTAATTCAATATTTTTCGTATCCGTAACAGTCAACAAAACACAGTAGTTTCATTGATCAATTTTATGATAAGGTAATAGGCATCTTGAAATGTTTCAAAGGTCTCTAAATATACGCAAAAAGGCTAGTTTTTCTGGTTTCAATTTCATAAATCTGGTATATGTAAATATTATGAAAAAAGGGAGATATTAAAAGTTGTAAATATTTAATCATTATATTGTGTATTGTAGAATTGCTTTATTTAATTGAATCTGCAAGTTGAGGAAAAGAAAATCTATAACTTAACATATCACAGCATTTTAAGGACGCCCATCGTAAGGGCTCGTTGATTATAATAAGAGTAACACAGCATTTTATTACACCCACTCGGGGGGCTGAAAATATCACAGCATTTTATGTACGCCCAAATCGTGGGGCTTAAAATAAAATAATAATAAAAGCTTTCAGGGTTACATCACAGCAATATATATATATATATATATATATATATATATATATATATTAATAGTTATTAAGATGAAATGAAAACCCAACTTTGTATTTAAAGTTGAATTACCATTTCAAATCGAACTAGTAATTGAAAACCACTAAAAGAACGGCTACAGCAGGACTTGAACCTGCAACCTCTGATTTTCCGGATCAGTGCTCTAACCAATTGAGCTATCTAGCCTAATTGTTTAGATGATGTTATACTTAATACTACTGAAGCTTGGCTCTTGTTAACGATTTTCAATTACGTCTTGCATTTAAGGAAATTGAATCTAGTTATCTACATAATTCATGTACTAATAACTTGATCATCCCATTTTTACAACGTTCGGAATAATACAAACATGTAATTATATTATTACTAATAGAGAAGAATAATCCACATTTGGAAAGCAAATGAATGCTTAATGTATATTAATAGTTATTAAGATGAATTGAAAACCCAACTTTGTATTTAAAGTTGAATTACCATTTCAAATCGAACTAGTAATTGAAAACCACTAAAAGAACGGCTACAGCAGGACTGTAGCCGTTCAGTCCTGCTGTAGCCGTTCTTTTAGTGGTTTTCAATTACTAGTTCGATTTAATGGTAATCAACTTTAAATACAAAGTTGGTTTTCAATTCATCTTAATAACTATTAATATCATTCATTCATCTCAATGATTATTCTTCTCTCTCATATATATATATATATATATATATATATATGCCGTGGTTCTCCGGTCTAAATTAGTACTCTCTCAAAAAACATTCGAGCCCCAACGTTAGGCCGTGATAAGATTGCGGTGTTACTCGGGTAAGCTCCTAGTCAACCATAAAATATGTTCAAAAATATTTATAAAAATTTCAAATTCGAAAATAGAAAATTTTCCAAAACTTAAATTATACAAAAAAAATATTCTTACCCGTTTTTGACTCTTCCTTGGTTGAATGGCCTTCTTCAACTGCTTCCGGCTAGCTCATTTGGACCTCCTCTTGGATATCTATTCACTCTCATATTCTATCATTCACGCACTCTCCCAATAAAACCACAAAATACACAAACACACAATCTTTTATTTATTCCTATTTACAAATGCAATTTATTATTGTCCATATTTTAATATTCACGTTACACTTCAGTGACGTCCTTTATTTAATTTTAAACATCAAACACATAAAATGTACGCGGAGTAAATGGACCTTGAATAATGCCTTCTCTAAAATTCCTTTACTATAATTTATTTATTTATTTTAATAATCTACGTTAACTGTGGGGTATGGTGAGCTCATAATAACCTAATTACTTCTGCATAATGTATGCCTCTCTACTGTGCATACTCTAAAAATACAACAAAAAAAACAAAGCCATGTACTCTTCACAAAATTTCGCGTTCTGAGGGAACGTTTAAAAGCTTTCTAGACACCTTCAATTTCTAGTAAAATACCGTAATAAAGTTATTTACACCAATTCTGTTCAATACTCAAACAATTCACACTACCTTGAAAAAAACTCTCATATTCTACCCCAATATTTACAGTTTATGGAAATCACAGTTTTAAATCGTTACCTGGAAACTCCGCTCTGTAGATGATGCCATGTAAATTTTCTCCCTGGTCTGCAGGTCGTTCTCGCTATGACTAGACGAATTCTATTTAAGATGATCCGCCAACGCCTCCTTCTCGGTGTAACCAAATTCCAAAATTTAATTCCACCGTAATCTACGTTACTTAATGTCCCGACACGAGTTGATTAAAATTATAGGTGGTACCTCAATTAAATTAATGTCGGCACACTAACCGCGTTTTAAATAATTTAGAGGCTACCACAAGCGATACAATTAAAAATGGTTTGTTAATACTTACTACCTCGTGTCAACTTTTATGCGTGCTTCTGGATCAAAATAATAATGCACGAAGTTAAAAGACAAGAGACAAGACAAGAGACAAGACAAGAGACAAGACAAGAGACAAGACAAGAGACAAGACAAGAGACAAGACAAGAGACAAGACAAGAGACAAGACAAGAGACAAGACAAGAGACAAGACAAGAGACAAGACAAGAGACAAGACAAGAGACAAGACAAGAGACAAGACAAGAGACAAGACAAGAGACAAGACAAGAGACAAGACAAGAGACAAGACAAGAGACAAGACAAGAGACAAGACAAGAGACAAGACAAGAGACAAGACAAGAGACAAGACAAGAGACAAGACAAGAGACAAGACAAGAGACAAGACAAGAGACAAGACAAGAGACAAGACAAGAGACAAGACAAGAGACAAGACAAGAGACAAGACAAGAGACAAGACAAGAGACAAGACAAGAGACAAGACAAGAGACAAGACAAGAGACAAGACAAGAGACAAGACAAGAGACAAGACAAGAGACAAGACAAGAGACAAGACAAGAGACAAGACAAGAGACAAGACAAGAGACAAGACAAGAGACAAGACAAGAGACAAGACAAGAGACAAGACAAGAGACAAGACAAGAGACAAGACAAGAGACAAGACAAGAGACAAGACAAGAGACAAGACAAGAGACAAGACAAGAGACAAGACAAGAGACAAGACAAGAGACAAGACAAGAGACAAGACAAGAGACAAGACAAGAGACAAGACAAGAGACAAGACAAGAGACAAGACAAGAGACAAGACAAGAGACAAGACAAGAGACAAGACAAGAGACAAGACAAGAGACAAGACAAGAGACAAGACAAGAGACAAGACAAGAGACAAGACAAGAGACAAGACAAGAGACAAGACAAGAGACAAGACAAGAGACAAGACAAGAGACAAGACAAGAGACAAGACAAGAGACAAGACAAGAGACAAGACAAGAGACAAGACAAGAGACAAGACAAGAGACAAGACAAGAGACAAGACAAGAGACAAGACAAGAGACAAGACAAGAGACAAGACAAGAGACAAGACAAGAGACAAGACAAGAGACAAGACAAGAGACAAGACAAGAGACAAGACAAGAGACAAGACAAGAGACAAGACAAGAGACAAGACAAGAGACAAGACAAGAGACAAGACAAGAGACAAGACAAGAGACAAGACAAGAGACAAGACAAGAGACAAGACAAGAGACAAGACAAGAGACAAGACAAGAGACAAGACAAGAGACAAGACAAGAGACAAGACAAGAGACAAGACAAGAGACAAGACAAGAGACAAGACAAGAGACAAGACAAGAGACAAGACAAGAGACAAGACAAGAGACAAGACAAGAGACAAGACAAGAGACAAGACAAGAGACAAGACAAGAGACAAGACAAGAGACAAGACAAGAGACAAGACAAGAGACAAGACAAGAGACAAGACAAGAGACAAGACAAGAGACAAGACAAGAGACAAGACAAGAGACAAGACAAGAGACAAGACAAGAGACAAGACAAGAGACAAGACAAGAGACAAGACAAGAGACAAGACAAGAGACAAGACAAGAGACAAGACAAGAATGACAAGAGAGCGAGTCCTCGTTCTCAAGAGTATTTATGTCTTTCGACTGTAACCTCTCCAGGCCCCCAGTTATCCGAAATCCCGCTCATAACAACTCATTCTCACAATTCTGCACTCAACCCCAATTTTAAATCTGCGAATTTCCGTACCTCGTTATAAATTTTCAAGAAATTATGCTACACTATCCTCGTGTCTATATCAAGTCGAACTAACATATCCACCAATCGTAGACCCAATGACGTTTCTTAAATCCCTCCTATACTATTGTGGTTTCATGCTTATACGTTTTCTGCATCTCGTTCTAACGTTGCTTGAGTGGTAGAAAAACAATATTCTTGTTTGTTCACTGTTTATACACATGGACTGTCTACGTGCGTTAAATCACCCCTTCATTAGCATTTCTATAGAACGCATGCGACGGTTTTACAATATACGTAGAATCTTTGTTCGTTATCTACCGAAATTATTGGAACTTGACATTTAAAAATACGCAAGTGTTCAATCGTAACATTTTAAATAACACTTCTCCGAGCTAGGTTTTCCACGTATTTTAACCCTCTTGAAATATTTGTACGTTAGCAACGCGTCTCGTTTTGGTATTATTGGGTTTTTAAACGCTTTTATGCATATTATACATTAATAATCGTTCAATTAAATTTAAATTAATTACTAAATTAATGGCATTGGCTTCTACTATTTAATTTCTTTGCAAACCTATTTAAATTTCATTAATTATTTATAAAATTTTGTTACTACCTGATACTTAAAAATGAATTAACTAATATAACCTTCGCACGTAATTTCTGGTTGTTCCTTTATACAGGGTGTTTTGAATTTGTTTCTTTGATATTTAATTTTACTCTTTTAAAACCACTATAATATATATATATATATATATATATATATATATATATATATACATATTGGATAATAGCACAAGGCAATAGCACAAGGCAAGTTGATTAATGCTAAGGTATTTGTTAATGAGATGAAATAACTTATAATTTTATGTAAAGCTTAAATGATTATTTCAAATCGAGTTAGTAATTGAAAGAGAAAATATAATACCCTGGACAGGATTTAAATCTATATCTTCAGCTTTTGCAGCGGTCTGTGAATGGTGGTTAGTGAAGTTCAAGAGTTAGCTGATCAAATTTAGAGACAAGTATTTGGCCATACCCAAGATCGGTTGTAGGCTGGGTAGGTTGCGTTGGAGGGTGGCACGGATTCCAAATCTTGATGTGTGGTTTATCCAAATGGCACGGTGCCTGGTATGGTAAGTACTTCTATCAACATGAGAACTGCAGTAGCGGTTTTGACTGTCCTCATCACCACTTGGACTTCCGACGACCTTGTCACAGGGTGTTATGGCACAGAACAACTTTAGGGGGAGGGGTGCATTGAAACACCGTTTAGTCCACCTCTGACCAGAATAATACATCGAAATAGAAGCGAGACGTTTGCACGCAAAAGATGATTGGTGGCCTTTACGGCACGAGATCTTTAGATGGACTTGATTAACAGGTTACTAAAGCAGCATTATTAACTATACAATAGGAAACCTCTAGAATGTTATTTGCATAATTTCCCGTACGTTGATAAAATAAATACAGCAATTGAATGAAGTATATGTAGCAGTTAATGGTTGTTGAGGTTAAATTCTAATTAAAAATTTTGAAAACCGTGATGTGGAATAACTTAGTGGAACATACTCTTAATATAAATTACCATATTTGATATAAGTTGCGTTTGTAGAAGCTATAAATTAATAATTATTGCTTGAATAGTTAATTATAATGCTTCAATAGTAATTAAGAAAGTAGCATCGTAGCTTTACGAAGAACAAAATTGTACTGTTAGTGGTTGGGTGGAAATAAATTGTTATGTGCGCTTTTACAATTTATCTGAAGCTGTAAGTTGCTGAAAAGGGTTGTGTAATCAGTTGAAAAAAAAGAACTGTTGTTTTGTCAAAAAGAGTTTTGGTTCTAATAATAATAATAATAATAATAAGAATAGTAATGTCATTAGGAGTATTTATTTTTAGTTGTGTAGTTTAACCGGCAAGCGATAGGTGGCGCGGGGCTAGAGTATAGTTGGACCAACAATGTTATCAATTTGTAAACTTCAGCAGTGATGGTCTACTCTAACTTCGCTTCGATTGACAGGCTATCGTGAGTTTGTAAATAGTTTGATGCATTGGCTTTTGTAGTCAAGGTATTCAAACTATTGTTCTACTAGGACACTTGTATATGGAGGTTTCGTGTTGAATTACTTAACAACATATTCCTGGTGGTTTGAATTTTTTCAAGTTGGCGTGGGTTGTAACCAGACCATATTTATGCGTTTCAACTGTAGTTACAGACTTCCACTTTTATTTACTTGTTTTATGTCCTTAAATGCGGGGTATATAATACAATGTACTGTTTCAGCCAGAAGTAGCTTTGTAGTATTTTCTTTTAATGTTTGTTTGTTGTTTGTCCATTTATACAACAATCTTTTGTAATGTATCGAAAGGCACCTACCCTTCCTTCTAACTGCTTTTGTAAAGATGTTTCCTTTAGTAGTTGCTTGGTGTGTTCTTGAATGGTTCTATTTCTCCTTTCAGTTTGCATTTCTTTTTCCATTTGATTAAATGCAGAATTTTTTTGATGACCTCGTATTCTTTTTCTTTCAACCTTCTATCAGAACAACTTGTATAATAAACTACAAAACCCTGTGAACAAATATAGTTATAAAAAGACTTTGCCTACAAAATTTGAATGCACCCAATGTTGCTGTATAAATAAGTTTCCACTAATAATCGACTTGTTTTGTGATTGATTTATTATAATTACAATTGCTAATTAGTAATCTTTATAGCTTAGTTTGTTTTCAGTACTACAAAATTTTTATGTTACAGTATCTTTGGATGCTTAGACAATTAGCTGTAGTGTTATGCCAATTCCGTTATTTTTATAGTATCTTCAACTGGAGAGTTTATCCAAAAATCTGAAGTACATTTCACACATAGCAAACCGCAACACAATATCTGTAAAACTATTAAGCTAACTAGAAATTTAAATAATGGGTGTCTCAGAATGTTTTTCGTTCTTAGATGTTAAATAAAAACAACAATATCAATTAAAACTCGTTTTATTTATGGTTTATTTAAAGAGCAATTCTTGAAGTTTATTTATGAAAAACAATCGTTTGCAAATGCGCACCATTCACTTGTTCACACTCATTTAACCTGGAGCTAAAATTTTCAATCACTCGCTGGAGCATCGCTCTTGGAATAGAATCGATTTCTACAGTGATTCTTTGCTTCAAAACATTCAGGTTGGGTTGCAATGGATTGTAAACTTTACTTTTTAGGTAGCCCCAAAGGAAGAAATCAGCAGGCGTTAAATCAGGGCTCCTCGGTGGCCAGTTGATGTCTCCTCGGCGACTTATCACTCTTCCAGGGAATAAATAGTGAAGAGCAGCTAATGAGTCATTTGTAACATGAGAAGTGGCTTCATCTTGCTGGAAAAAGGTGTTGCGGTTGTAGCCGTTCTGGTATTGCATTTCTGTAGCCAAAAAAGTCCGGATCATATGGCAATATCGATCAGAATTAACGGTCTGAGTTCGTTCTCGGTCATCCTAAAAAAAATAAGGGCCGATAATTCCTTGACTTGATATGGCAGCCCAAACAACAAGTTTTGAAGAGTGCAAGGGCTTCTGATGCAGTTCTAACTGATTCTCGGGAGCCCAGTATCTGCACTTTTTTTTATTCGCATGACCGTTGATGTGAAAATTCGATTTGTCGGAAAACCAGATGTTATTGAAATTACTAAAACGATTTTTCATTGTCCTGCAGAATTCGACTCGTTTATCAGGATCATCAGGCTTCATTTCTTGAACAATTACAATTTTATAGGGGTGAAAATATAAATCTTTCGAAATAATGCGATGAACCGTAGATTTGTTCAAATTAAGAAAAGCTGCGCGCAATCTCAACAACTGTGCGGGTCGTCCATAACAGACTGGCAAAAGCGGTCGACGTTCAAGGTCGTTCTTGATGTCCTTTTGCGCCCAGACGATTTGTCCGGCATTGTATTCCCAGTCTCTTCAAACTTGCACACCCAATGCTTAATTAAATTGGCACTTGGCGCATGTCTTAAGCTTGTTAAATTAAAATGTGTCCTGTAGAGACGACGAACAATAGTGTAGGAATCGTTATTTTTATAAAACTCTCGCACGCAAAACGCGCGCTGTGGTCCCATGAAACGATTCATGGCTACTAAACTTAACAAGCCGGCCAAGCATTTGAGTCCACTCCCCTCCCCCTGCTACCAACGGTTGGCACGTATTGGTCAATTCAAAAACGAAAAACATTCTGAGACACCCTTTAGATAGTTCATTTGTATTGTATTTAATTTTTATACCTAACTCATTATAACTTTAAGTTTAAATTTAGTACTTTTCTAAATATTAGCATGACTTTCTACTGCGAATTGTGCGGTTGGCTGTTAATGGTCGTCTGATGATCATCGTTCAACGAGATTTGACTGTTTAGTGCGAGTGAAGATGTGAATCTCTTGCTGGCAGTGGAACGGACACCTTTGAAGCTGCATCTTGAAGTATGAGATATGCAAAAGTGGGTCTCTTTCCTAATCGATTATTTCTCTCTATCAGTTTTGATCCGGAGTCTTTAATGTAGAAGATGGTGCAGTGAATTTCGATAATTAGGAACTTCCCCATGAAGGTTATCTTGAAGACGCTTGTTTGAAAATTGTTAATAGGTAGTTAATTATTTTATCTGTGCATTTATTGTGCAATTGCGCAAAATTTATACCGGTTAATATAAGCGCCAAGCTGCCCATTAAGTGCCTAAATTAATCTTGAAGCATCTCCGTGTATTAGAAGGTTACGATTAGCTGTAAATGTTACAGGATCTTCGTTGGATGTTGATTGTCTAACACTGAAACTATTTACAATTTTAAGCGATTCCTAAGAAACGCATTTTTAAAAAACACTTATATTTAATGTAAACCAAGCTGTTGACTCCAAATAACCAATTGCTATATTTCCCTAACTTTAGTAATCAACCCTATTTTGCTTATCATTAATTAAGCCTCCCATCTTTTACAAAATCGGTTCAATGCCGCTTAGTTTAAAATCAATTAGAGCAGCTAACTGTTAATTATAATAACCCTGCAATTTAGTAATTATTTGATCTCTATCTTGTAAGTGAAAAAAACTGTATTCCCTATCCTGATCCTGAAAATTTATTATGTTCATCATATCATGCTTATTACAATCAGACACGTATAGTACACGTAGTTATATCACAAGGCTAGGGCGTATAAAATTGGAAGCATTGTTAATTTACAACATTCAAGTGGTGCATGTAATCAAAATCGTTTAATTATTTCAAATTATTGATTAGTTTTTATTATGATGTGGGTCCATATCGATGCAAACCACCCACCTGCTGCGTGTTTAGCTTTTCATTGTACACCCACCTTGACATCGTTCTCATTGATGTTTCTACAATAGAAATATATTTACCGTATTTTCATCTACTGCTTTAATAATGAGTAAACATACAAGGGGTGAGTGAAATATGGCATATCTAATATAGGCCATCTAATTGAAACAAAGGCTACTTGAAATAATTAAATTTAAGTTTTCACACGATTATTTAGCGCAGGAAATTATATGGTCTGTACAATTTACTATAATTTGTGGAACAACTCTCCAGATTTGAAGTAGCAGTATAAGGAACGTTTATGGAGCGTTAACAGGACGGCATTAATGGTTAACTCTAAGTGCCTAACTGGGAGAAATCGTATTATAGCTTCACGAAAGGAGCTATAAATGTCACTTTGACTTCAGAAAGCTACTTTGAGAAAATGCCGGTTTAAGAAAGGTCACTGCGCATTAACTAACAGATAATGGTAACGAGTCAATGTGAAACATTAAAGCTTCTGTCATCTTTAACTCTTACCAATATAGGCTAAAGTAATTGTTTGTTACCGTGAATGCTTTCCGACCTAAAACAACATCAAAGGACCAAAGTAGTTCTAGGAGAAACAAATCAGTTAACCAGTTAGTAATATTCAGAGGGTGCTTTATTTGCTAATAATAGCTAACACTGTCTATTTTTATATAAATCTTGATAAAATATAAACAAGCTTTCTTTGGTAGTTAAAACGAACTGCTACATCACAGCTCAAAACTAAATGGCTTGCCACATCTGTATATGCATTCTTTGACAAATATTTGATGAAAAATACTTTTATTGCTTTCGAAATAATCGTCTTTAAGATCTATACACTTTTGCATGCGATTGAACCACCCTTCAAAGCACTTTGTCCAGTCAGAAGATGGTAGCTCTAACACATGCGTTTTTAAGGTCTCCACCGCTTCTTCTGGAGATGAAAATCGTTGTCTACGCAGTTTATCTTTAATTACTAGAAACAAGAAGAAGTCATTGAGTGCCAAGTCGGGGCTGGAAGGCGAATGACCCATCAACTCCATCTTTTGTGTATCCAAATACTCGTTTGTTGCATGTGATGTGTGTGAGCTCGCATTGTCATGATGCAAAATGATTCGTCGTTTTGGGCTGGTTTCTCTCAATTTACCGAAAACTGCAGGCAAACAAATGGTCGCATACCACGCTGAATTAACAGTCGTTTGATTTTCGAGAGCCTCCGTTGTCGCAGGACCGGTTTCCGTGAAGAAAAACGCCACCATTTACTTCTTAACGCTTTGAGAACGTACAACCTTTGTTGATTTTGCTTCACATTGAAACGTCCAAACTGCCGACCGGCTTTTTCTTTCTAGCTCTTACGCATAAATCCACGATTCGTCGCCTGTGACGATGTAGTATACCTTTTGGATGCACCACAGTTGTATTTTGAAATCATTTTACGGCACCAATCCCCACGAGCATTTTTTTAGCATCTGTCAACAAATGTGGAATCCAACGCGCACACAGCTTCCGAGCACACAAATGTTCGTGCAAAATCTAATGTATGCTGCTCATACTAATGCTTAAGCATCTCTCGATTTCTTGATATCTCACATGGCGATCTTCTCCAATTAGTTTTCGCACAGCATCGACATTTTTCGGCACACCGACGGATTTGGACAACGTTCTTTAACTTCATCCGTGAGCGAACTACGGCCACGTTTGAATTCAGTGTATCAGCGATATACAGTGGCTTGGATGGCGCTTTATCACCAAAAGTAGAATTCGGTTGATTGATGCTTTGTTCTTGAGTTAGACCACGTCGAAAGTCATAATAAATCATAGCTTGAAAATTTTCGCAAGTTAATTCCATATTTTGGCTGAGATGAAATTTTAAACACAGCAAAAAACACAACTAGTGCTCGCACGTCAAAATGTTCTGAGTACCTATAACCTCAAAAATGTCAAACCTTATGATGGAAATTTCAGATTTTACTTGGCAATGCCAGTGTTGTCGGTTCTCAATCCAGGGTGATCACTTTTGCAACACCCACCATTGGAATATCCTAAGCGGTAACAGTTAGAGTTGGTTAAATAGAAGAAAGCTGCATATTTTTTTGCCTTTCACTATTCCTAAAAGAAATTTCAGATAGCTTGAGCCGTTCCTAAATTATCGCTGAAATACTAAAAAAATGTCTACTGCTTTTTCTGTTTTCAACTTTTTTGTTTATGAATAACTTGCTATAAAATTTGACACACTTGCACTACTTGGCATGGTCTTTCTAGTGAAAGTGTCTAAAATCTTCTATGTCAACTAGGTATCTAAGTTTTCAACGATCCCTTTTGATGTTACTATGGTCGTCATATTGAATTTTATCAATACTAAAAAGTGTCAAAATATCTGATCTCTACTATGTATTACACATTAATAATACAACACTATTTACTAAAAAAAAATCATTAATCAAACATTTTCTGTAAATAACAAAGTTACCGTGGAATTGAGTAAGGTTAAAATAAAATATATATATATATATATATATATATATATATATATATAAAAGCAACTTTTGGGTAAGATATTATTCCTCTTTGATATAAAAAATGGCAAGTTATTTTCCGTTAAATGAAAAATTTGAGATGTACAATCCTTATGTTAGAAGTTACGGAAATTCGGCCGTCGCATTCTAGTTTTATGAAGCGTTATATTCTGAAAAAAGGCAGCGTGATCCAACCATGTTTCGGCGTTCGTCCAACCATGTAAACAAGTATGGTTCATGTGAAAACCGGAAAGATTGCTCGCAGGGTGAAACTGCTACGAAATTATCGTGTTGCCACAAATACATATTAACTCCAAAGTGTCGCAACGAAAAATTAGTTTGCAATGGAATGTATAAATCAGGTGTACAAAAATATTCAGGAAACGTAAAATGATTTTGTAGTAATATTATTTGTATGGAAGCAATAAATTGTCGTTCTACTCTATATAATAATTATACCCCATAACTTATGTTCAAACCTCTATGTTAAAGGTAGAATGCCGATAGAATGAATTACAAATCTTGAAGCCCCCTACCCCCTCTTCTAATTCACTTCCATCTTTATATAACAAATAATCGATTTACATTATAGGGTTCGATTCTTTTGATTATGTTCTCGGTGTATTAGTCACCGCAAGATGCAACAATTCGTCACATTTTCGTGTTTTGCTATCTCCAATGAGATGTAAATTTAAAATTTATAGCGATCGTAAACGATTTCGTATTCTTTGCTAATGAATGAAAGGTTGATTAATATCTGTATCCTACGAACCTCTGCAATATAATTAGAGTTGTTATACTCGTTATCTTATCTGCTATATAGCCTTTCCGGTAGAAGCGAGTTCTTCAAATAATTAGCTATGCTTTGATGACTTACAGCTTTTAGAACATTTCTCGAAGAAATGCCGTAGTTTGGTTTTGTTAACATAAATATAATTTTTTGTAGAACTAATCCGAAATTAACTTCTTTGAAAAAAAAACGTACGTCGCTTATAAAAATGGTATTTTAACGAGTACGCATGCTTTCTGGAATTTACATTTTAGAAAAGTACGAACGTTGGTATTTTTGTTTCCGACGTCTAGAACTTGTTTTAAATGATACCTTAAAGAAGCACTGAATGAAATTTATTTAAAGTTTCTAAGGGGATAAGTGTAAATTAGCGTATTACGTTTATTAAATGATAGACATCTACGTTATTTATTACGCTTAAAGTGGATGTTTTTTAGTCTGCATACGCGCAATAAAACTTGTTTTGCTAGAAACAATTATTCACATGAATTTGAATTTAAACAAACAATGGGCTTTATTTTTAAATATTGTACACTATATGTACATAAACCCTTTTTGTTTTGTATAACAATACACTATCTTGCTATAATTTATTACTCAGGGTATAAATAAACTAGTTGTAAATTTTACTTTCTTAACGTTTTGGGGTCGGTTCTTTCTCTCAGAATGTGTTGATCAATGAACGCTTGTGACCTCATTATCACATAAATAAATAAATAAATACATATAAATAAACATATATCTATATATACATATATATATATATATATATATTACTCAAATTTAGACCAAGGTAGAAAATTAAGTAACGACATTAAACAATTTTAATCACCTTGTATAAAGAAACAAATAGAAATTACGTGCGAAATTTATATTAATTAATTCAATTTTTAAGTAACGGGTATTAAACAAAGTGTACAAATAATAATTAATATTTAATTAGTATTCGCTAAAAATTAAAGGGTAGAAGTCAATGCCATTCATTATTATTTTAATTGGAGTTAATTGAACCATTAGTAGTACATAATATGCATAAAAGCTTTTAAAAACCCAATAATACCAAATATGAGACGCGTTGCTAGCATACAAAACTATCAAGAAGGTTAAAATACGTAGAATATCCAAATCGTAGAAGTATTACGATTGAACACCTGCGTATTTTTAAATATCAAAGTTCTAATAAATTTGAATAGATAAACATGCAGCTTCTACGTATATTGGAAACGGTCGGATGCTTTAGCACGAAATACAAACAGCGTTTATTTAAAAGCCACATCGCGAGTCCACGTGTAGTTTAGACAGCCGATAGTAAAGAATATCGATTTGTACCACTCAGACCAAGGTAAAAAGGGATGGATAAACGCGTAAAACAGAGACACTTATAATAAAGGCGTGATTTGTAAAGCTTCACTGGGTTTGCAATTGGTTAAAATAAGTTGCAGATATGAGAGGTGAAAACAACAATTTCTATGGAAAATTAATTAGTTGTTCGCAGACGCGTTGCGAGTCGTGTGAAAACTTCTTAGATTTAACTGGCGCGTGTGCAAATTTTGTAAAATCGCTGTGCCGGACTGTCGAAAAGGGAAAAGAGAATACGAAATTATAAAAATTGTCCGTTGAGGGACAAATCCGACGTGCAAGCGCGCTATTATATAAACCCGTGTTTATATGAGTTTCGCTCTCTTAGATTTTCAATTTTATTCGATACTTGAAACAGTTTTGCTCTTTATTTTTTAATGTGATACCATACTTCAAGCAGAATACGTGCTACGATACAAGTTATTATGCTTGAGTGCACTTACAGAAGATAGATAAGGTAATAAAGTCTAGTTATATTTGCGGGTATTACTGTACCAATTATCTAAAGTAGTAGCGATAAATAAATACATTGAAGTATGCCGCTTTGTATAGCGTGAACGAATTATGAATTGCTTTGCAATTTTTCGAAAGTGAGTAATCAAGTATTATTAGTAAACGTGATTGGATCCACAAAACAAGATTCAGATATACATAGATAAGTTCCTGAAAAGCCCTGAAACAATTTTAGATGAATGGTGGTGTAGAAAATTTTTTAAAGGCGACCAGTAATCCGAGGACCTAAACATAACCCAGTTGGAATGGTGTGATTAACAAAGGACGATGTACATTGGAGCCACGAGTGCATTAACCGTCAGGTAACTTATGCTTTGTTGTTCAATCTTAGATGTTTTGGTGTGTGTTGAATATCTTTATAATTTGTTTGATAAAAATGGACAGTAGTGAATTTGTATAAACAACAAATTTTGAATTTTAAGGTAAAATTTTCTTGTTTAAGTAGAAAGGAGTATTTAGCAGTTTATGTTTTGATTATGATGAAAATTTGGGTCTGTCTTTGAGCTCAATTAGACTAACCTGTATAATTAACGTAAAGGGTTGGGAGATGCTCCCTTTTATTCAGATTTAGGTCTGCACATATTGTAACTTAATTAGTATGCATCCTACCAGGACTTTAATTCTGGATGCAAATTAAAAATGATGACAAATTTAAACTTGAAATTTTATGATACTGAAATTTATGCTGAAGTTTAATTTTGAAATTTTAATATATTATGAATATTGATGTAAATAGAGTTAACGTTGATGTTTGTGGTAGGAATGTGTTTTTTTTTATGAATGAAGAAGAAAGTTTTAACTAAGTGAGCAGGCAAGGCAGAAAGAGTAAAGAGGCGATTATCAGAAGAGATTCAAAAGGGTGAGAATCACAGCAAATTTTGGTGCCCAATTCGAGAGGCTCGAATAATTTTTTTTACTCTGGTGAGGCTTCTTGTAGGTTTCACAGCATTATCTTGACGGCCCAACGCTGGGGCTCGATTCGAAAACCTTAGTTCCCGAATAATGGTGAGGAATCACAGCAAATCTTGGCGACCCAAAAGTGAGGCTCGAGTTCCAAATAAAATTTTTGTGATTTTATTCCAGGAAACTGGCGATCTGAGAGAGAGAGTTTCTGTTTGTGTATAAATTTAAGAGTATTTTAGAATGTGTGTGAGCGATTTGAACGTATGCAGAGAAAGGGGTGGTTAAGGAGTCAAGGAGTGGAAATTGGAAGTGACGATAGTGCATTGTGTGAAAAAAATTCGAAAATGGAAGAAGCTGGAGGTAGTAGAGATCAGTTGAGGACGGAGTCAGGAGAAATAGGAAATGAAGCAATTTTGAGAATGCTAGAGAAGATGAACGAAGAAGCGAATAGAGCTAGGGAAGAATCGAATAAGAAATTTGACCAATTAAATCAGGAATTAGGGGATAAAATAGAAAAATCGACGAGAGAATTTACAGAGTTTAAAAATAGTCTTACCGTGAAACTGGGGGAAGTAGAAAGTAGGGTTGATAGAAATGAGAAAAACATTACAGGTCTTCGACAGGAAATGGGAAATTTAAGGTCCGAAGTACGTATTTTTTGTGAAGAAGAGATAAATATAAAAATGACTGAAGTAACGGACTCATGTAGGGATCAGTTAGGCAGGGTAGAACGTGAAGTTAGTAGTATCAAATACAACATGTCAAGTTTAACGGGGGATGGTCCCAGATTTTATACAGGTGGCGTATCATTAGACCAACATATGAAATTTTATGGGGATAACAGGGTAAATCCACAAATTTTTATTAATAGTGTAAGAAATCTAGTAGGAAATTTGTTCGACGAACAGACTAAACTCAATACGATAAAGGCTTTATTGAACGACAATGCGGAAGCATGGTATAATTTAGTAGGACAGGACACATATCAGGACTTTGAAAACAAATTTTTACAACATTACTGGAGTGATCACAAACAGGATCAGATTAGGGACGACTTGATTACAGGAAAATTTAAGGGAGAGTTTGCAGGTTCTAGGGAGCAATATGCCATCCGCAAATACAGTGTGGCCAAACGACTTAATCCACCATTGACGGACAGACAAATAATCAAGTACCTATCACGACATTTTGAACAGGAAATCAGACAGCACGTGGCCTTACAAAACATCACAGAACAGGAGACATTTTTGGAGTATTTACAGAGATATGACGATGTATGTGTAGGACGGACAAGAGAGATACGGGAACGAAACATTAACAAGGTTAGGTTTGACAACAGGACACAGAATTTTCCGAGACGGCCTGACTATAATAGAAATTTTCGACCGAATTGGGAACGACGAGGACAGGAATACAGAAGCAATAGTGCGACTAGGGGACCAACGCCAAGACCTAATTACACGAGACAGAATAGTTTACCGGAAGTAAACAGGACTGTGACGAGCACGCCGAATAGAGACAGGGACACGGACATTTTTAGAACGCGACAGACCACTAGATTTCGGTGTAAATTTGTATGAAGATCCACGTGAATTTTTCAAAATTGAGGAGGAAATAAAGCCAGAAACTGTAGAAAAATTATGTTTGCCAATTATTAATATAGGAATTTTTGAGAATAATGTAGAAGTATTACTTGATACAGGGGCAGAGGCGAGTTTAATATCGGAGGAATTCGTCAGCAAAATTTGGCATAAGGTTTGTGATAGGATTATGCCTATAAAGCGTAGCCATTTAGTAGCTCCAAATAAAAAGAAGTTTGCTGTGGTGAATAGTGTTGTGGTACTTAGGATAAATATAGGAGGTTTAAGTTGTGAACAGGAGTTTGTAATTGTATATATATATATATATATATATATATATATATATATATATATTGACGTGATATGGGGTTGCAAGAGGTCAGTGAAACCCAAATTCTACAGATAAAGTCCACAAAAATATAAAGGAATCCAAAGAAATAGAAATTTTCGAAAATTCATGGTTATGCCCTGTATAATACGAGCGTACATTAATTCATAAATAATTCGCGTCAACCAAGCAACAATGCAATCCCGTGTGTATAAATAATTACCCTGTATGCCATTAGCGAATTGTAAATACATAGCAAATAATGTAAAAATACACTAAATGCGGACTTTTTGCTTTATGAAGATGAATCAATTTCAAGTGTAACTACAAAACCATAAATTATAAAAAAAAATACATTTCTCGTTACATATGAAACATTCGTTCTGTTTAGCCAAGAACTATATCAATTTTGCTAAAGACGAAACGCTTAATCGTGATTATGTGTATTAGAAACACGTTTTACCGTGAAAGCAAATATTTTCTATAGAATAGTAACTCATTTGTTTTATAAAGCTTTAAATTAATCATATCCTTGTATAACATAAATTAATTTTAAATAAATATGTTCTTGAAAATTAGAAATGGGGAATTGAGAAGAAATACGTCAAATTAGTATGACCTAATTAATAAAGAAACGTTTATTTCCAGAATCGGCCGGAACACTAAAAAAGCCTACAAAATGTAATAAAAATTGATAGAAATTATTTATTACTTTTCGCAATTACTGGATTAGTATGCGTCGCCACAGTAACCTTGAGTTTTATACAAAGACGAGCAGCGCACGGCACTAATAAGTGGAACACGCTAGCGAGGTAATAAAACGCGACAATTTAAACGTCAGTGAGAAATTCCAGAAAATTACGTCAGATATGCGTGTACTATTTTGAGTGGAATCACGTGCACACTAATATATTCCAGAAAATAGATAATTTTTGCATATAAACGGAAACATTTATTAAATACATTCATTCATAAGATCGATCGCAAAAAATGTAACTTTGAAAAAAAATTTTGAAACTGTTGTTTAGAAGTAAGCAATAAACATATTGTAATTTAATAATTAAAATGGAACAGTGAACACAGAAGTTAGTTCTAAACGTAGCTTGCATAAATATAAAAATTGTTAAATGCAATTGTTTAAACTTGTAATATGCAATGAAGATGAGAAATGCATTGATACAAAAATTTATTTAAAATTTTATTGAATAATCAAACTGAGGATAGACATTGGTTTCTAAATCGAAATGTAAATAATATGAAGATTTTGTAAATTGGAATTTGGAGCGGATATAAACCCGTAGGGGGTGGTTAATCGCTCTCTTTTCTTTTCTCTTTACTTATGGTCGCCTACCAAACTACATAGCAAAGTGATTGAGTAAAATTACAGTTAAGTTAGCACAAGTGGGTGCTTTTATATCTTTGGCTATAAATAATCAAAATTATAACGCAAGTAACAACAATTTTAGTACTGGGTGTTTAAAGGCGGTGTATGTACTCTGAGTACAGAGTAAATGTATGGATGGACCACAAGTGCATGAGAGCATGGTAGTACCATGCACTTGTGTGAAAAAATTTAATTACAAACGGTGTGTTCCTGATGGTGAGAGGCCACCTGAAGACAGTATCTGAACGTGTAGTCAAGAAGGAGGATCACGTTGGAGATGGTGTCCATGTAGAGAGCACTTGAAACAAAATCCAGGTAACTCTACTTAGAAGACTTTTGTTTGTTCTCGTTGGTAATTTTCTAGGTGACAATTTTGTTATTTTGTGTATTTATTATGGTATAAAGACATTTTAATTGATGGGGCAATTTAAAAAGGACTTAATGCAAAATTTTTGTAGAAATTTGATGATATCGCTTGAAGGTGAAAACAATAATTTTTGTTAAAAGTAAAAGTGTTTTAGGAAATTGCAGTGCCGTTGTTAGCACGTAGATAAAAGGAGGTTTACTATAAGCTCGTATTTGACCTGGGGTGTAAAGTAAAGGTTGGAAATAAGCCCAGTTACTTTGTTTCAGGATTGATATAGGATGATTTTGAATTTATTTTTTGAATTATTTTGAATTATTTTGAATTATTTACCAAAGTAATAAAATGTTTTTGAGCTTGCAATACATGAGGTATATAAACTGAATTGATACGCAACTGATTGGATATGTTAATAAATATTTATGTACTTTTGGCAGTAAGTGTTACTTTTAATAGGTTAGGATTTCAGGCAACGAGTGAGCAGCCGTGACGGATATTTCTGAGGAAGCTGAAGATTTTGGCGTCCGAGTGAAAAGCATCACAAGGTAAGTTGATAAATGCTATCGTATTATAGTGAATAAGATGAAATAATAACTTAGACTTTTATGCAAAACCCAAATGATCATTTCAAATCGAGCTAGTAATTGAAAGATGGAAAATATAAGGTCTTGGACAGGACTTGAACCTGTATTCTGGTTTTGTCGGAAGCATGCGTTTACCAACTGCGCCACCGAGACCGATGACACAATTTGGAAATTTACAAATTTAAATCGTGTACACGACGATACATCAACCTAACTTTCAATTACGTTCGGCATTTTTGTCAATCATATCTGACATTGTCAATTTTTGACTTATGTCAGTTATAGACAAGAAGCTACGCTCAAAATTATGGCTATAAGACAAATATTAAATATATAAATATTTTAGGTGTTAATTACACAAGGTAAGTTGATAAATACTATCGTATTATAGTGAATAAGATGAAATAATAACTTAGACTTTTATGCAAATCCCAAATGATCATTTCAAATCGAGCTAGTAATTGAAAGATGGAAAACATAAGGTCTTGGACAGGACTTGAACCTGTATTCTGGTTTTGCCGGAACCATGCGTTTACCAACTACGCCACCAAGACCGATGACACAATTGGAAAATTTACAAATTTAAATCGTGTACACGACGATACATCAACCTAACTTTCAATTACGTTCGGCATTTTTGTCAATCATATCTGACATTGTCAATTTTTGACTTATGTCAGTTATAGACAGGAAGCTACGCTCAAAATTATGGCTATAAGCCAAATATTAAATATATGAATATTTTAGGTAGTTAATTACACAAGCTAAGTTGATAAATACTATCGTATTATAGTTAATAAGATGAAATAATAACTTAGACTTTTATGCAAAACCCAAATGGTCATTTCAAATCGCATGGTTCCGGCAAAACCAGGATACAGGTTCAAGTCCAGTCCAAGACTTTAATTTTTTCATCTTTCAATTACTAGCTCGATTTGAAATGATCATTTGGGCTTTACATAAAAGTCTAAGTTTTTATTTCATCTTATTCACTATAATACGATAGTATTTATCAACTTACTTTGTGTAATTTACTACCTAAAATATTTATATATATATATATATATATATATATATATATATATATTATTTTAATAAAACATTCAAATAGCTAAATTTATCAGCCATACCCGAGGTTTAACAATAAATATGAATTTGGTACAAGAGTAAAGTACCTATATTTTTGAGAATTTTGAAAATTGTAATTACAAAAAATTATTCAGGATTAAAAACTACGGCAAAATATGCAATTATATCAATCTATTTTAAAAAAAAATTTTCTTACTAGTTTTGGAGATGTAAAAAATAGATATACCAACAAACGTCAAAAACTGGTTGCTAAAATGATGAGATGGAGTTTGAAGTAATGCTCTCAACAAATAAACATCCGAAACATTTTTTGCGAAAAAGGACATATTCGATGCCAAATACTGTAAGTAAGGGCACGGTTTTAAAAATTTTGAAAAAGAACAAATTGCATCCGTTGTAGCCGCAATTTATTCATACGTTAAGGCCAGGAGATCATGATAGGCGCTTTGAATTCTGTTGTGATATCCAAGGAAAGTTGGAAAATAATCCATTTATGGCAAGACATATACTTTTTTCGGATGAAGCAACATTTTCATCAAATGGAACAGTTTCTTCACAAAACTGCCGTTGGTGGAGTGAGACTAATTCACATTTTACAATCAAAACTCGCGACCAGTATGCTTTCAAAACTAATGTGTGGTGTGGAATTTTTAAAAATGAAATAATTGGACCTTTCTTTCTTCGAGAATCTTTGAATGCAGACCGATTTTTACTCTTTCTACAAAAAGAACTAGATGATTTTTTTGATGATCTACCCCTACTGGAACGTCAACAGATATGGTTACAGCAAAATGGTGATCCATGCCATAGCAGGCTAGATGTAAGGCAATACTTTGAAAATTGTTTTAATGGTAGAGTTGTGCACCGGTTTTCGGAAATTCGTTGGCTGTCTCGCTCTCCAGATTTGACCCCATTCGATTTTTTTCATGTGAGGCTACTTGAAAGGGAATGTGTACCTCCAAAGACCATTCACAGATATTGTCCATTTAGAACAAACCATTAAAGAAACCGTTCATAGTATAACACCGACTACGATTAGAAGAGTGTTGACAGAGTTTCGAGATAGAACAATTACCTGTATTTACAGAGAAGGTGGATATGTTGAAGCGGTTGTTAATTGAGGAATGGAATAATAAAATCCGTATGTGTAACAAAAACCATTACATATTATTAAACTATTGTTATTAATAAAAAAAGTCTTTCGAAATGCTGAGAAATTATATTTCATGGACAGTTCTTGTCAGTGCATCTTAGATTAAATGAAATATAACGCGAGTAATGTAATCCCCCATTTGATATATATGTAAAGAAACTAATAATTAGGAAATTATTAGAAATATAAGAAATGCGCTAAGTGATGTGCAACATTGTGAACCAAGGGCAATTTTATACAGTTTATTAACGTTCATGGGAACAGAAGCGCTACTTTGTAGCACAGACGATAAGTGACACTGCAGATGTCAGGTCACAGGCGGTCACAGACAGTCACGTACCGAGATTACCTAGAAAATAGGTTCGCAACATTATATTAATGAATAGAATTAAGTGTAAGCAGACATTAGTTCTGCAAGTTCCCACAGCCATGTCAGGGGGAAAGGATATTATAAAAGGCCCGGGAGCCCCAGTCGACGACAGTCAATCCATCGTTCAGTTTTAACATTGCAGTTGGTTAGATTACTCACATTTGTACAATTAATGTAGTATTTCGGACTTAGAATAATTTTAATTCAAGTTTGTCAAAATTCCAATTAATTTCTGTATAAATATAAATAAATACGTTAAGAAGCTCCCAGCCACGAACCCTAACTCGCGTAAGCTTAAAAAAATTTATTTTAGGAAAGTTTGAAAAATTTTTTATGATCGATGGATATTTTGCATATTTAAACGTTTTATAATAACAATTTTCGAAATTGGCAAAAATAAAGGTATCTTACTCTTGCACCAAATTCAGATCTATTGATAAACCTCGTATATGACTAATAAATTTTGAAATTTGAAGGTTTTATTTTAGGTTTCATACCAAGCAGAACTTTTTATAAAGAATAACTTTTTCCCTAAAACTAAAAATAAAAGAGTTTTCCATATGCCGCCAACTTAAGTAGACACACTGTATATATATAACACTTAGTTTTGTAACATACTTCTTTCGCTAAAATTATGAATAAACTATGATTTTATAACTGTATTCGGGAGTTACCTTTAGAAGCAAACAAGCACATAAGTATACTATTACAAGCGTTTAAATTTTTAGAATGGGAGCCAAATTTAATAGAAAATGAAAATATCTGTCCTACAAGTTGTGAGACAGGTTTCTATTTTCATTTCTTATTATACTATTACATAATAAATAGTTTCCAAAATATCTAAGAATCATAAGGTTGTACGATTAAAGACGTTCAATGAGGTAATAGTAACGGGTTTCCAAATAGCAAGAGACAAGGGTCCCACAAATCTTGGTAGTGAATATATTGTGACAAATTGTGTAGCACGTTTACGAACAACTGCGGAAGGTTTATAAATATCTTAGGAGTAGAAGATGCCTTTTTTGTGTATATTCCGTATTAAGAATAATGTGTGCCTTTTAACCCTCTTTCTAACATGAAAGGTAGGATTGAATGTTTAAATTGATGCAAAAAGATGACTTGTCAGAATTGCGAAAAAAAAAGGTTGTTATTGTATGTGATCGTTAAGTACATAGTGTATTTATATACGTATAGAATACACTTTTATGGCAAGGGTTTATATGACACTGTCTTAGCTCTGCGTAGAATTGTGAAGCAGTGTGCAAACATGTTAAAAACAGTTGATCTATAAAACTACCTAATACGTTTGTAATGCTTTCACAAACAAAGATAAAAAATAGAAAGGTTTTCTTACTGAAAATTACTGTTAATTCGGTAGATTTTACTAGTATTTAAAATGCTTTTTACTAATTATAAAAAATATATGCCTTTTTCTAAGATACCCTAATTCTATACCCAAGCATTTCAGATAGTCTATACCAGTTGCCTGACGATAACATCAGTGTTCGTTCATTGCTGAACTTTATTATTAAAACAGATATGCTTATGCAGGTTGAACATTACCCATCCTGTGTTTAGTTGTCTTAAATGACAATGAAATACACTGACATTTTCCCCATTTAACCTACTTTCTATCTCTAAGAATAAACGAATTACCAATGGTAGACACGTTAAATTTGGCACCCTGTATACTAACTCACGAGGCGCCATGCTTTTCAGGCAGTATCGTGACAACCTATTTGTTTTAATATTTATTCACCGAAAATAAGGACTAAAGTACGCGCACCAAAAGATATACTTTTTAATTTTTTATCGAATTATCTTCAAGTTTTCTCAATATATAATTTAAAAGTTCCAACACTAACACAAGATGTGTTCCAAGACATTAGAATAAGAATTTGAACAATATAGTTTTTCATAACAGCAAGCGTCAGAATAGGTCTTTAACAGCTAATTTTGCCAAATAGCAAAGCCTACATAATCATAACCTCTAGAAAAGACACTATTGAATTATCCCTTTTTAAGATAAAAAATTAAAGAAATTATACTAGTGGCAAGTATAGAATTAAATGGAGCACACATGTTAAATTTATAAAAACATTTAACTATGATAAGATCACTGATTTATAGTAACTAAAGTGAAACTATTCGATACCGTTCCTTTGTCGCAAACAAGTCAATCACTCGCTTGTTGAAATTCGCAATAAAAGTAATTAACACTTTCTCACACGAAAACACTACTAGTGCATTTAGCTTTTCTTCTGGCATATATTTCTTTAAATTTTTTTTTATTCTGTTGATTATTTTTCTGTATATAGGACAAGCTTTAAAATGGCATGATTGGTAACGTGCGATTTTTGTTTATTTTTAACATCGCACAGCAATACCGGTATATAAATAACAGCACACAAATTACAAATAGAAAAATATTGTTACTATGTGCTACACACAAGTTGCAATTCATACAGCTCAAAAAACTTGAACGAACGAACAAAATAGATAAAATAAGTTTCGAAAGCTGATAAGGAGAAAACCTCAGCAATTCCCCAAAGAGTTGTAATAAATAATTAATTAAACCGAATGCACCTGCATACGAGAGAGAAATGTAGAACAATATCATATACGTCGCGGATGGGACAATATTTTAGTTGCTTCAAGTACTAACTAAAAGTTTCGACAGCCAAGATAAACAGATGCCGTGGTGCAGAAATGTAGCAGTTGGCTGATGAGAGCGCGATACTGCGTATTAATTTTGGGCATTATGTAAACAGCTCAATATGAATTAGAACTGGGGCTTTTTAGTTAGTGGAGTGTAAAGTACTTTGATAGAATTTTACTCAAATTCAGGTGGTGAGATTGTGTCGGCAGCTTCGTGTGACTACTACGTCCAAGATCCCGGGTTCGAATTCCGACACGGTTCGTTTGAAAAATGTTAGGCGAGCATTTTTCACAAAAATACACCCTCGTTCGGATGAGAGGTAAAATGTAGGTGCCGTGTGTATTGTCACGCACGTTAAAGATCCCTACCTTGCTTGGAACAGCAAGGGTTCGGCAAAATTCAAAATTTCCAGGTAAAAAAAACTCGCTTCCTGACCAATGTAGTAAGGGTGAAACATTGGAAAATCACTAGAAACCGCCAATGCGAGTTACGTTTCGGGCCTTGGGATCGGTGTTTTTAAAAACTACTTCCAAAAACTTTACTGGGATTTTTATTTTTTTCTGTTCGGGGTTTTATGGTGTATTTTTGCTCGGTTTGGGATTTTGAAATTTAATGGGGATCGGTCTGCGTTTTGTTCTTAATAAACGGTTTTTTATGTCAGTGTTGGCTCCTAGTTCTCTTAGAAGGTCCATCCCTATTAGTCCGTCGTATTTATCGTTGAACTCGAAAATACAAAATTTGTGTTTCATTTTTACATTGAATGTTTTTGGTAAGGCTATATTAGCTATGAATTGGTGTAGGGTCGTTTGATGGGTTGTTTTAATTTTAAAGGGTTCCACTTCTACAAGGTCTAAATAATGTTTTTTTACGGTTTGGGGGCTAATTAGTGTTTTTGAGGATCCGGTATCGATTAGTAATTTAAGTTCTGCATGGGGTATCTCTATGTATGGTAATGCTAAGTGAATAATATTATTTAAATTTATTAGGTTTGGTCGTTTATATATCGATCTATCTGAAAATTTGAGCACACGTTTTCTTCGTCGTCCTCGTAATTTTTGCATGGGTCGTCGCGTTCGTAATCTTTTAAATTGTTTGATTCATCGTTTGTACTGGGGTAGATGTAACTATTCTGGTCATGGTCAAATTCTTCTACTTCTTGGTGAAATAGTTTTTCCGATATAAGGTTTCGTTTTTGGTTATGGCTGGGTTGGATGTGCGAAATTTTTTGTGTTTTGTCTAATGTTACCAGATGAGGTATCCATAAGTGTTGGTTTATAATAACTGTTAGGGTTGTTATTGTTATTTGTCATTGATGTATTTCCAATAGGGTTCGCGCTAAATGCTGGCCTTTGTTGGTTCAATGCGGGTTTTGTAAAATTTGAGTTGAACGTTGGTCTTGAAAATTGTTTCAGTTGATTAATAAAATTCGTGTTATTAAAGTTTGGGTTGTTAATTCGCGGTTGATTTGTTTGTGCGTTTAATGGAGTGAATTTGGTTTGGGTGGTTGTTTGTCTCTCGGCTTGTATGGTTTTTATCGGTGAATAGCTTTTATTCGCGTTAGGTTTATGTAGTCTGTTTCGATAGTACAAGACGTTTTCTTCTTCTATTAGCATAGTCATTGCTTATTCTAGATTTTGGGGATGTTGAAATCTTATTTTATCTGATAGTCGTTCTGGTAATGCGTTGATATAGGTGTCCAATGCCATTTCATAGTACATTTTTGTCTTTAAAAGTCGGATATTTTGGTCGGGTTCTTCGATTTTTATTTTTGTTTATATTAGACTACTTACGTCTTGGCATTTGATTCAGAATTGGTATGGGGATTGGTTATTTTCCATCCTAAGGTTTATTAAGTCGCGGATAAGACATTTTATGTTTTTTTGATCGCCAAAATATTCAATCAGTATGCGTTTTAAGTCCCCCCCCCTACTGTTCAAAGTTATCAGGGCTGGCTATTAGAGTTAGTGCCTGTCCGGTCAGTTTACTTATTATCAGGCGTATAAGTAATACATTTCTTTCTTTGCCTCCGGGTTTGTAGAAAGCTTTCAAAAATATTTCGCACGTAATAATAAAATTCGCTAGCAAAGCTTGATCTTTGTTGAATTGGGGAATACTCTCGAGATCAAGTTTCGTATCTGAACTCATGATTGTTAAGGATTGTTCTAATAATTAAAAATACTTTCGGTTTTAATTAATTTCAAATTTTTGTAAAAATTGAGATTTATTTCGCGGTTTGTACGTTACTTTTTAGTTGGTGTGTTAATTTTCGGTTTGGTGGGTATTTGTTATTTTTAGCTTTAGTTGTGTTAGGTTATTTAAAGAATCGTAGTTATTTGTATTTATACTTAATTACACGGTGCTGTAATTAATTTGCGAGGTTTGTGCTTGATAATATCCAGTAAGTTAATGTAGCCTTGAATTCGTTTATTTATATACTTCGCGGATGTTAAAGTTGTCACGGTTGTTTTTAATTTTTTGTAGGTTTTTATGTGGATTAATATTCTTGAAATAATTTGCGTTATACTTTGTACGTTTTGTTGCGCTAGTTAGGTTGAATTACGTCTCTATTTTAGATCTGCTGATAAATTAAGCCTGCTCTACTTATCTCGTCTCCGTAGGTGTTATTTGTATAAAATGTTTCTCTTTAACTGTATTGTCTCGTTACCTTGAGTGTCTAAATATAAAGTGGGCAAGTTTTCAACCTATCGTTTCATTACAGTAGTTGCATCAATTTCTCCTTTATAATTTATACAATGAATTGTTTAATTACAAAATTTTAATCTACTGAAGGATTTTATTTTCAGTCTCGGTTATAAATTTATTGCGTTTATAACTAGATATGTTCGTACTGAAAATATTTAACTATACTTTATAAAGTTGCGATGCGCGTTTTTGAATGACTCTCTTCAGTGATGTTGTAAACGTTTTGCTATAATTAGATATATTCTTATTGAATGGTTTTCTATTTAATGATGAAAATTTCCGGTAGTAATTTATATGAGAATTGCGCTATAAATTTGCACGCTTTGTTTCAATTTGCAATGAGTTAATGGTTTAATTTAATAATACTAATTACAAAGAGCTTCTATAATTTATACACTAAGAGTGTTTAATTTATAGAAGTGCGATGAAGGTTACGTTTGAATAATTCGTTTCTATAATTAATGGATATTGCGTTTTCTACATTAAGAAAAATCGGTAAAAATTAGTTGCGTTCTATTTTTGGTATTTTAAAATCGTTTTTGTTTTGTATTAATAATTTGTGCGCCAGCTACGTTTTGTATTAATATTAATTCGTAACAATTGTACTTTTCAGTTTTATTTGTTTAGACTGCTCTTGCTTTAAATTAAATTTTCTAAAATAGTTCTCGTTTAAAAATAATTACTCTTAGTAAATTGTTTTCATAAAATGTCATAAATTGCAATAATAATAACAAAAAAAATCGGTACATACATAAAATAATAAAAAAAACTTTCTATTACTAGCGTTTTAAGGAAAATGAAGTTACATTATTTTTATCGTCGCTTTCATGGACTCTGTCGATTTTTTGTACTTCATCCACGTTGGTTTGGTTTGGATTCGATCGATGCTTGTATCTCGTCCAAGGTTTAAGGTTTGTTTGGTTGTATTCGATCGATGCTTGTACCTGGTCCAACTTTGTTTGGGTTCTTCCAGAATTAGGAATTGAAATTCTTTGTTACCAGTCTTTCGATTCTTGGTTTTGTAGTACTTTTCTGGATCCTCCCGCTGCGCCAGATACGTTTCGGGCCTTGGGAGCGGTGTTTTTAGAAACTACCTCCAAAAACTTCGTAACAATTTATTTATTTTTCAAACAGATATTAAATATATAATTTTAACAAACTGGTTTAAAATTACTCTAAGTGGAAAATTAATTAATAATTGAACTAATATGAGTGAGTAGCCTATGCAAACTGCAATGTTAAAGCTGAAATACTTGAGACTGAGTGACTAATGGTCTTGAGGTTTCCGAGGTATTTATGTTGCCCCTGCCCCTCACATGTCTGTGGGAACTTGCAGAGCTATATCTGCTTATTTCTTAATTTTATTCATTATACACTGAAACAATTTTACTTTCTAGGTAATCACGGTTCTTAACCGTCTGAGACCTGCCACCTGCAGTATCACTATCGTCTGGAATACAATGTATTGCATCCGTTCTCATGAAATGTTAATAACCTTTTTATATCTATCCTTGAGATACATTGTTGCACTTGATCTAATAATTTCTTTAACAATTTCTAATAATTCCTAATAACTTCCATTTTGATATACATACATAGATTGAGGGATACATAACTTGCGTTGTACCATCAAAAGCATACTTAATAAACCAAATGCGGTCACAAACACTAAGGAATTAGCAAAGGATCACAAGTGACAAATGATCACGTACTCCTGGTGTCAAATATTGATCGAGTTCCTGACTGTTTGTATGCCAGTCAATGTCGGAATGATATCTTAAAGTTCAAGCTAGTAATTGACCCTTGATAGAAGATACATTTGAGGTTAAAATAGTGGAAACAGTATCGAAGTAATCAACGTATTATATTAAACAAGAAGCATGAAATGATTGCTCAATACATTCTATGAATGAAATCTGTTTGATTAAACGTCAAGTATCCAAAGCGTACCCTTCTAGCATGAACTTTACAATTATTGCACATTTTTATTATATTTTCTGATATGATAATATTAGCTTAAATAAATAACTTATCGAAACCCATGCAAAACGCAAGCTTTACTAAAATACTTATGTCTAACTATGAGATTCAATTCTTACTTAACGTTCATTTTTAGGTATCAATTAGTAACACAACTAGGATTTCACTATTATGCACTTGAATTATATTATATAATTAAAAAAAGTACATCATCATTTACTAAAATACCAAACTGTGACATTAATAAGCACATTTCGATGTTTTGTATCATATAGAGATGTCAAATTTATTTTCACTGATATGTTTAGACGCAATTATTTATCACCCCCGGATTTCCTTTCGTTCTGATTTCCCAAGCTTGCAATGAGAAATCTGTATTAAATAGTTAGCTAAGAGTATAATGCGTGCAGGAGCCGTAATACGTGAAAGTGGCTAACAATGTTATCTGCGGAAAGTTTGGATCAATACATCGTTATGAATTCATTTCTTGCGTGTGTTTCAATAGTAAAGCAATGTAATTGTTTCCTCGAGTGCTCCTTTCTCTCTTGTATCGGCCCCATAAAGGACGTGCAATCTTCAATCTTATCGTACGCGTTTTTGCCGCTTGAAGCTTTAGTTGGTTTCATGCTGTGGCTGACTCGTTAGAAAAAGGATTTGTCATGAAACGAAGCCAATTTCGATTCTGTAGATTTCATATTCTGGTGATGCAGAATGTATTGTCATAAAAAGCTGTATTAACAGTATATTGCACAGAGTGCTATTGAACAACGTTCTGTCTGATCTTTATGTAGATGCACGGATATAGTACTGGATAGTGTTATTTTAATGTACTTGACTATTAAGTTCAAAAATAGCTACGGCAAGAGCATAATTTACAGTGAATGGTTAAGTATTCAGCTAAGTATTAACCTAAATTCATAAAACAACTTAAAAGGTAACTCGTTGCAGTGTCCTTTTAAATTCATAACTAGTTAAACGTTCAGTGGCTTATTAAAAACAGCCACGATTTGTATACTTTCTAAGTTCACTAAAAACCTTTATGACTGGCAATATATGCCCAGTATAATTATATAGCTGTTAAGACTCCGATATCCTGCTTGTAGACTATTAGCCCAGTAAAATGGCAAAATTTGAAGGAAATAATACTGACTGGGCTGAAACTGTGTAAACAGGCTTGTTTTAGGGTACTATTTAACATATGAAAAGTCCCCATGTCTAGACGCTACGATGCGAGCAGGAAAGGTCCAAGAGGTCCAAAAAAATCAGTTTTTCGCAAATAACTCGGAAAATATCAACTTTACGGAAATTTATGTTAATATCAAAATTGTAGCTTGTGAAATTCCGCATAATTTGGTTTTTATTTAAGTCTGTATGACCAAATAGAGCAGAGATATAATTTTTTAAAACATCGGTAGTCTTGCGACGCAACTAAAACGTGTACGCGTGTCGCGCATTTTTCACTAATAACTCGAAAATGGACCCTCGAATCGAAAAATTATCTTCAGATTTCGACCGATGATTAAATTATAAATCGGAATTGTTAAAAGGTATAGCGGTCACAGAATAAAAAACACTCCTTGTTCTTAATCAATCTTTCGAATAGTTTATTTCTTCGTCAGGATTCTAACAGGTATAAGAAACAACCAATAAATGGTATGACTGCATTAGCTTACATTCATGAACGGAGTTATTGTGGGAATTTACTAAGTTTACACATTGAAGTTAAAAACTAAAAACTCACTACATTTAAACGGTCCGACTGAACGCTAATGGTCAGAAGTATACTTATCAACAGCTGCTTATAGACTATCGTATCAAAGCCAGATCGACTGTCGGTAATAATTAAACTAAGAAAGCATATGTTCTGATGATACAGATTTAGCTGCTCGTGAATTTATTGATAATTTGATGTGATTTTTGAAAACCGAGGACATACGAATAAATGTTGCCGAGCTTGTTTACATCAGTTTTGCGTTCATGCAATTTGGGTCACTAGCAATGTGTACCATTTCCAAAAATAATATGCTCTTATAATTTCCTTCTGCTTCCAAAATTTTTACATTTTGATAACCTATGTTGTGTTTTGTATTATTCGCGTGACGAGATAAAGCACATGCATTTTTTCTTACTCTAGCATCACTTTTGTATTGAGTGATCCTAGATTTTACCTATTGTGTAGTTTGCCCTACATAAGTACCTTCGCACTCTTTGCATGCAATGAAGTATACAATGTTCGAATGTTATTGCAAAAGAATTTTGTCTTTTATTTTTGTAAATAATCTATTAATCGTTTTATAACTAAATTTTGCAATTATGACGTTATCAGTTCTTAGTATATTAATTAATATATGTGTTACCTCGCCAAGGGACGGAAATTTGAAGAAGGTGATTTCTGCTATGGCTTTTCTACAGCTATTAATGGACACAGATTGAATGGTGTTGAACAATTTGAAAAATTTTTAAATTCTTAGTGACTAAGCTTGGGTGACTGATTTTGGTGATTTTATGCTGTAAATTTTTAATTAAATTAAATTAGTGGTTAAATGGTTGGTAGAAAAAGTAATTTTAATAACGTCCTGAGTGTGTTGGTTTTCTTTACCAATCAAGAATAATTTGCCTGTCATGCCTGATAATTTTAGTATCTAGATACGGAATGCAATTATCTACTTCTGTTTCAACGGTAAATTGGATATGGTTATTGTGGTTGTTAAACGTTGTTAGCGTGTAATCTATTTTACCTGCGGGAACTGATAAAATAATGTCATCTACAAATTTTTTTTTATAAACGGTGGCTTGAACTGCAATTTAGAAATTACACTATCAAGGAAATTATCCATGACTATGGATTCAATTATAGGGCTTAATGAGGATCCCATCCGCGTACCAAAAATTTGTTTAAAAAAATTTATTATCAAATATTGTCAAATATTGTCAAATATTAATTTAATGGTATTCACAAAATCTGTTTTGCTAAAGTTGCAATGTTGTTCGATAGTACCCCACTCATCATCAATAATTTCAGACACTAGATCTAATGGAATATTCGTAAATAAGGAAACAACTTCTAAGGAAATAACTACATAGCCGTCTGGAAGTTGAAAGTTATTGAATTGTTCGGCAAAACTGAACGAATCCTTGATATTATAATCATTTTTTACGCTAAATAATATTGTCAAAATGTTTGCTATGAATGCTGATAATTTGTATGTGGAGGCGCCCCTAGATGCTACAGTTGGGCACAGAGGTGTATCTATTTTGTGTATCTTAGGTAGGCTATACCATGTAGGCGTTACCGAAGTTACACGATAAGTTTTTTGTAATTTGTCTATCATTTGCGTTAAAGTTATTGAGATATTTTATCCAATCAGTCAGTGTTAAGTAGGTAACAGGTCATTTGTTTATTTTATTTTTCATCCTGTCTTTTGACTCGCTATTAAAATTTTGACTGGCAATGCCATCTATACTATCTCGTTGGAGACTGGAAACAGTCGTCGATGTTAGTTGCTTATATTCGAGTATAGAAGGTGCATGAGAAGCATTTGCACTATAAATACACCTTAATTTGTGTATTATGTCAGAACTTAGTTGGTTCTTTCGCAAAAAGAGATGCGCCTGTCTGATGATCTGCAAGAACCGTGAAACCGGTAACAGGCTTTTCGTTTTGCAAAATCACCAATATTTGATATTGATTTTCGTGCCCAATGCTCGTATTACTTTCCCCAGCGAACCAAAATTATTCATTAATATTCAATTGTAAACGCATTGGTTTCCGTCAACCAACTTCCTCGCTTAGCACTAGCTGCAGTATCTTTTTAGACGGTCCGCCAGTGCTAAGTAGGTAACAGGTCATTTGTTTATTTTATTCATCATCTTGTTTTTTGACTCGCTATTAAAATTTTGTCAGGCCATGCCATCTATACTACCACATCTGAGATTGAAAACAGTCATCAATGTTAGTTGCTTATATTAGAGTATAGAAGGCGCATGAGAAGCATTTGCACTATAAATACACCTTACTTTGTGTATTATGCCAGAACTTAGTTGGTTGTTTTGCAAAAAGAGATGCGTCTGTCTGATGATCTGCAAGAACAGTGAAACCGGTAACGGGCTCTTCTTTTTGCAAAATAACCAACATTTTATATTGATTTTTGTTCACTATGCTTGTATTACTTGCCCCATGCCAGCCAAAATTATTAATTAATATCTAATTGGAAACGCATTAGTTTCCGTCGACCAACTTCCTCGTTTAGCACTTGGTGCAGTATCTTCTCAGAGGATCCGCCAGTGTTAAGTAGGTAAGAGGTCATTTGTTTATTTTATTTTTCACCTTGTCTTTTGACTCGCTGTTAAAATTTTGTCTGGCAATGCCAGCTATACTATTACATCGGAGACTGGAAACAGTCATCGATGTTAGTTGCTTGTATTCGAGTATAGAGGGCGCATGCGAAGGATTTGCACTATAAATACACCTTAATTTGTATATTATGCCAGAACATAGTTGCTTGTTTTGTAAAAAAGATGCGTCTGTCTGATGATCTGTAAGAACATTGAAACCGGTAATGGACTTATTTTTTTTGCAAAATAACCAACAATTTATTTTGATTTTCGTTCCCTTTGCTCGTATTACTTTCCTCATACCAGGCAAAATTATTAATTAATATTTAATTGGAAACGCATTGGTTTCCGTCGAACAACTTCCTAGCTTAGCACTAGGTGCAATATCTTTTTAGACGGTCCGCCAGTATTGAGTAGGTAACAGGTCATTTGTTTATTTTATTTTTCACCTTGTCTTTTGACTCGCTGTTAAAATTTTGTCTGGCAATGCCAGCTATACTATTACATCGGAGACTGGAAACAGTCATCGATGTTAGTTGCTTGTATTTGAGTATAGAGGGCGCATGCGAAGGATTTGCACTATAAATACACCTTAATTTGTATATTATGCCAGAACATAGTTGCTTGTTTTGTAAAAAGAGATGCGTCTGTCTGATGATCTGTAAGAACATTGAAACCGGTAATGGACTTATTATTTTTGCAAAATAACCAACAATTTTTTTTTTTTTTTTTTTTTTTTTTTTCATTATACAGCATCAACTACTGGGTCATTAGCTGTATTACTCTATATTTAATATTTTATCTTCAAATAGTATAGCAACAGGTCACGTGTCAAAAACGGGTTTCGGGACAGTTTGGATATATTTTTATTGCAGGTGAAAAACATTTCAGATGTGTCTATACAGGTTGATAGCTTTTACAAATTGCAGTAAATTCCTTGATGCACTTGTACTTCCTTCAAAACATTCTCGGAGTGTGTGCGCGATGTTGTATTGTAGTCGTTGTTGTTGATATTGTCGGCAGTTTAGAAGTAGGTGTTCAACCGTGAGAGGCACGTTGCAGCTTGTGCATGTAGTTCTTTGGTTACCTCGAAGTAAGTACTGCTTGGTCAAATTTGTATGCCCTGTTTTTAAACGGATGAGAACAACGGTATCTCTTCTAGTTAGCTCTTCACTCGCTGACTTTGTTATACGGGTTGCATGTAAGGCACTGCACCTATCATCCCAACGATTGTGCCATGCCGTTTGTATTTTTCTTTAATTACTGTAATGAAGTCTTCTGTTGTAATGGTTGACATGTCTATAGCATTGTTTTCAGCTGCAGCGTGTGCAGCTTTATCTGCCATTTCATTACCGTAAATCCCTACATGGCTTGGACACCATATTAGCACAACATGTTTGTCGTTCAATTCTAACCAGTTTAATAGTGACAGTATATGATTGATAATTGGGTGAAAACTATAGGGCATACGAAGAGATAATATAGCACTTAAGGAGTCTGAGCAAATTAAAATTGATTTATAGGGGCATGTTTCGGCAAAGCGCAATGCTTGCCATATTGCATATAGTTCTGCCGTATATATACTAGCGCATTTATTTAACGTCCAGGAATGAGCTGTTCCTGATACAGCAATTGAGCTACCTACACCGTTATTAGTTTTGACCCATCCGTATATATAATGTATGCAGAGGATATTCTGAAATGATGCAGTTGAATGTAGTGATAAAGAGTGATGGAGGTGTATCGCTTTTCAAAAGTTTAGTACAGTCAAGTCGAATTTGTGTAGGTGTAGCTGTCCATGGAGCTACTTCTATGTATGATGTTGGGTATAAAGAGGGGATATCCAGATTAAATGCTGACAACATTTCATGACATCTCACTCGAGTGGTCTTGATCTGGTCTGCTGCGTAGAGAACAGTTGTAAAGTTCTGGAGAGAAAATAAGTGGTCGGACAGGATGGAGTGCTTGGGAACACAATTTTATGCTGTAGCTCAAACATAGCTTTTGTCGACGTAGATCTAACGGCAGAAGGTTAGCTTCGCAGCAAAGCAGTACATATGGCGATGTTCTAAAGGCACCTGTTGCTAGACGGATTGCTTGTCCCTGAATTGAGTCCAATGTACGTAAGTGGCTTTTCCGGGCAGACGCATACACAACACTTCCGTAGTCCATTTTAGTCAGTACTAGAGCTTTATACATATTTAACAAAATGTCTCTGTCTGCGCCCCAATTAAGATTAGATAGGCAGCGAAGAGGGTTTAAGGCCTAGCGACAGCGATTGACTAAATCATTTATATGAGGTTTCCATGTCAGCTTCCGATCAAATGTGACCCCAAGGAGCTTGACGCAATCCGCACCCTTTAAGTTGTTGCCTTGAATTGATAGAATGGGATCATCATGCTGATGTCGAAGTCTGCAGAAATGTACATAGTGTGATTTACTGGCAGCAAAAGTGAAGCCTATATTATTTGCTTTTGATACTAGTTTATCGATGGCATTTTGGAGCACTTGTTGAATTTCGCTCATCAAGTTTGCCGAATAGAATATAATAAGATCGTCTACGTACATTGATCTGCCAACATTTTCGGGGATTGTTCGCAGAAGTGCATCAACAGCAACTGCAAATAGTGTAACGCTTAATGTGGACCCTTGTGGTACACCGTTGTCTAGAGGATGTGGCTTAGATAAATGGCTTCCAACTCTAACCCTGAATGATCTGTTCGTCATAAAATTTTGAATAAATTGGGGTAGACGACCTCTAAAGCCCCATTTGTGTAGGGTGAGCATTATGATGTATCGCCAAGTACGGTCGTAGGCTTTTTTCAATGTCAAACGTAACAACTACAAGATGCTGTCGTATTGCAAAACTATTCAAGATGTTTGCTTCTAGTACGGCTAGTTGATCTGTGGTAGATCGAAACTTACGAAAACCTACCTGGGATGGGTACAATAAATTGTTTGTTTCAAGATACCACACTAACCGCGAATTAACGATTTTTTCTAAGATCTTGCTTAAGCAACTCGTTAACGAAATTGGCCTATAGCTGTTAGGGCTTTTTGGGTCTTTATATGGCTTTAGTAGAGGAATTATGATAGCTTCTCGCCAGGAGTCAGGTAAGGTACCGGTTTTCCAAATGTTGTTGTATAGTTTTAGTAGTGATATCTTGTTTGAGATAGGTAGATTTTGTATCATTTGGTATGTGATCATATCAGGTCCTGGGGCGCAATTTTTAGTTTGTTGTAGAATGTATTCAAGTTCGGTCATTGTTATATCATTGTTATATGCTGATGAGTGAATGTCGTTGAAATCTAGGGGACCCTCTTGTGCCCACTTTTTGGCCAAAAAAGGCTAGACTGTAACTGTCGTTACTACTCTCATCTTGAAAGCGCGAGGCAAGTAAACTTGATATGCTCTCGTTTCCCACAATGGTTTGAGTGTTATCTATTAACACCGGGGATACTAGTGGAAACTTTTTCCCAAGAATATTTCTGATATTTCTCCATACATCTGATATGGGAGTATTGACGGACAGCTTAGCGACATATTCCTCCCAGCTTTTCTTCTTAGCTAAAATTATTTTACGTTTAGCTATAGCACGTAGGCGTTTAAAGGTGACAAGGTTGCTGTGGATGGGATTACGTTTAAAGGAATTCAGCGCAGCTTTCTTTTCATGTATTGCCTTTTTAATTTCGTCGTTCCACCAAGGCACCGAGTTTTAGTGTTATTAGAGACAATGGGGATCGTTTGCCTAGCAGCGGACAGCATTGTTGCCGTAATATGATTTACAGATTCCTGAATATCCTCATGCGGTTCAAAGGGTGCTATAAGACTAGAAAACTTACTCCAATCGGCCTTAGCATAGCACCAGCGTTCAGTGGAGGGTTTATATGAGATGTTGGGAATATCGATACAGATTGGAAGATGGTCTGAAAAGACATATTGTTTTAAGGTTCTCCAAGACAGGTAATGACCTATTTGGGGTGAACATATAGACAAATCTATGGGCGTAAGGTTAGATGAACGTGAATTTATATGCGTTCCTTCCCCTGAATTTAGGATAATGAGGTCATTGTCTACTATAACCCGCTCAATAGCTCTCCCTGATGCATCGGTCCGTGTAGATCCCCACAGCGGGTTGTGAGCATTGAAGTCTCCTACGATGAGGAACGGTTTTGGCAGTTGTGTGAGAAGGTTGTTTAAGTTATTGACCGACCAGTGCGAATCAGGAAAATAGATATTGCAAACTGTGAATTTAACTGGGTGTAAGATTTGAACGGCAACTGCTTGTAGGGTTGTGATTAGTGGAATGTGCAAAGCTGCAACTTCGTTCTTGATTAAAATAGCTACTCCATCTTTAGCTCTTCTATGTGGTACCGCGTCACAGCGATAGATATTAAATCCCCGTAGATTGAAGCAATCTGCAGGTTTGAAATGAGTTTCTTGTAAACAAATACATATCGGAGACTCTTTGGCCAATATGAGTTTAAGTTCATTTAAATGTGAAATACATCCGTTCAAATTCCACTGGAGAATAGTGTCCATTGAGAAAGTGTTACTTAGGGATGGAAAGCGGCTTTATGTATGGCCTTTAGTAGAAACAATTCTAAATCGATGCGCAAGATGAATTGGATAACCTGTCTATACTGATGGCTCGAGGTCGACCTCTAGGTCTGCCTCTTTTGCTCTTTGGTGCTTCACCTCGATAAATTTACCGGAGGTAATATTTTGTCTTGGTGAATTACCGTGTTCTTCACCAAGGCATAGCTCTTTTGAGGGAGCTACAAAATGTGGAGCAGCTAGTGGCTGCTGCTTGACCTCCGGAGAAATTTCCAGAGGTCGTTTATAAGATGTTTGTCGCCCTTCGGGCGGGTCAGATTCCATTGGCGTGCTGGAACATTTAGAGGGAGTGCCTGTTTCAGTAGGAGGAGCTTTCAAGAAGCTAAATTTACTAAATTGGTCTTTTACAACCGATACACAAATACTGGATAGTTCTGGGGCTAGTTCTTTTATCAGCTCCTTAACATTAACGCTTGTAGGTTTGGCTACCTGTGCATACGAAACGTTGAGAGACGGTATAGCACCTTTAATGCGGTTCTTAGCATCAAAGTAAGAGATCTTCTCTATTGTTCTAAGTCTCTGGATTGCCATTTCTTCTTTGAACACAGGACAATGCCGGGAACGAGCTGAATGCTCTCCATGACAGTTGATACAGTAGAGAGGTGCCTCACACCTTCCTTCATGAGGGGACTACCGCAAGCGCAGATTTCGTTTTATTGCAATTGCTGGTTATATGTCCAAAGCGTTGACACCTAAAACAACGCACCGGAGAGGGATGTATGGACGCACCGGTAAGGATGTATAGATTCCGGCTTTTACACGTTCTGGTAATTTTGGGATGTTAAACGTTAAGATAAGAGAGGCTGTGTCTTGAAAGATCCCATCTCTTTTAATTGTTATTCTTTTGACATCGACAACTCCTTGGCTTGCTAAGTTTTCTTTAATCTCCTCCAGGCTACAGTTAAGTAAATCTTTGCATGAAACTACGCCTTTACTATAGTTCAATGAGGGATGTGTGCCACATCCACTTCAAAGTCGAAGAACGTTTTAAGATTAGAAAGCTTTTGCGATTGCGATCGGTGCAAAGTTTCTATTAGCAATCCATCTTTTGTTTTCCTAATTGATTTGACTTCGCCTACTTCGTTACTAACAACTTTGTCAATTAAAAAGGGCTGATTTTTCGAAGCTGCCCCTTTTTTAATCAGCAGAAAGCGTGGGGTTGTGTCCACCCTTTCCGCAAGCATGACTTTTAACTCTCCCACCGGCTCCTTTTTAGAGGAGTATAATGGTGGTCTTTCATCTGATCTATGACCAGTAACACTAACAACGCTAATGTTGTCGCGAAAAGGCTGTAGTTGCGCACTAGGTACAGCCTGACTTCCTAGTGCGGTTGCATTGTCGTTTACCGAGGGCTGACGTCCCGTACCAGGCAGAGCCCCACTACCCGGTACATCTAATTGAGAGGCTGGGACCTCTAGTGAAATGCGTGGCGCGTTTAACACTTTATCATTGTATGACTTATCCATTTTTTAAATAATAGGTGTGTAGTGTGTAGATGTCTGATTTGCTCTGATGTGTGTCTTAGCTTGCACACGTGTGTGTGTATGTGTATATGGTGTGATTCCGCGATCTCTCCCCAAACCCCCAAGGAACCCATGCAGGGGCAGCATAGCAGTGGCCTCGGCAAAGCCCCCCACCCCCATCAGCAGGGCCCAGTCTGGGCACCACCCAGCACTACTAAAGGGGGCAAGATTATACACCAGTTGATAGGACAGCCTCCCCTTTGGTTAGAAGAGGTTCGGGTCCCTGTCCTACCTGGCGGCCCGGGTGCGCCACCCCCAGTTTCTAAGCTGTACCCTCTACCGATGCAACCCCCCACCGCGACCCCGAAGGGCAAAAGCCAGAAAAACGGATCACATATAAACTGTGTGTATGGAATGCAAGTGTCGTGTGGGTGAGGTGTTTGTGTGTGTATATGTAAACGATGGGATGGAGTGGACTGGTTAGGATGTGGATACAGGGAGGAGTGGGTAAAGATAGTGGTCAGGTTTGACTGAACCCTGATACACGTGGCTTGTGTACCAGGGCGAGTTTCCCAATTAAGAGGGGGTTGGTCTAGCTATACCTCGCCCCATGTGGGAAGAATGTGACGAGATGAGCAAGACATGTAAGGAAAGGAGGAGGAGCCGTGCTGTGCCCAGAAACTACTGGCTGGTGTTCCTGAACGAAACGCTCTCGGGGACTGAGGGAATGTAAGGGCAGGACAGCCGATTGCTGAGCTCAGGGTACCTCGAGTTTGCCATGCTCGTACCTGTTTGGGAACCAACAGGCCCCTGAGAGAAGATTGATGGTAGGTCCCTTCGCCCTCGGATACCCTAATAGCCAGAAGGGACCTGGAAAAACAAGAGTCGGAAGCCTAGTGAGCTTCCAGATAGGAAAGATAAAAGATGCTGACAGGTACAGCTTTGTGTGCGTGTGGGTTAGGGCATGCACGTATGCGTGTTCTGTGTGAAGAGAGTATAGTGAGTGTATGTGTGCGTGCTCTGAGTTTGTGTGAGTAGGTGATGTAGGTTATTTTGGTTTTCCCACTTCGCAATGCAGGTAGTCAGCAAGTCGGTTAACTGCAACGCGAAGAAGGAAGTAAGCACTCTCACCACGTCAAGGTAATAACCCATGAAAGCGAACCAACAATTTATTTTGATTTTCGTTTCCTTTACTCGTATTACTTTCCCCATACCAGGCAAAATTATTCATTAATATTTAATTGGAAACGCATTGGTTTCCGTCGAACAACTTCCTCGTTTAGCACTAGGTGCAATATCTTTTTAGACAGTCCGCCAGTGTTGAGTAGGTAACAGGTCATTTGTTTATTTTTTTTTCATCTTGTCTTTTGACTCGCTATTAAAATATTGTCCGGTTATGCCATCTATACTATCACGTCGGAGACTGGAAACCGTCTTCGATGTTAGTTGCTTATATTTGAGTATAGAGAGCGCATGAGAAGCATTTGCATCATAAATACACCTTAATTTGTGTATTATGCCAGAACTTAGTTGGTTGTTTTGCCAGGCAAAATTATTCATTTTTACTTCATGTAATTTTAAGTGATTGGTTTTGATTGTGACTTTTGCTGTAAACAATAAACCTTATTATATATATTATTCTTTTAAGATGAACAAGCATTTAAGGATATTCTACAACCGTTTTCTAAATGTGGATTCAATTTAATCATACTTCTGCCGAAAATATTGGTTTCAAGCGATAAAACTTATGATTTAAAATAGCATTGGCAGATTAATGGAGGAGTTACGTGCCGCTAATAATTTGAGGTACTTTTTCATATTAGGAATTTCAAAATCAGTCGCATAATCACTCTTATTAACGAAGGTGAGTGAATTTATGCTACAGAAAAGTAGTATTTTTAAAACGATAATAGAATGTATCCAAAACCCAGAACCCTCAATTTGAGTAGAGTGAATCCTAGATGCTTGTTTAAAACTGTAAGGCTATATACAAACAAGAATTAGGAAATCATCCAAATTGTAGCTACATGTTCAAAAATACTTCACTGAACAGCCCATGTTAATTTTACTGCCAGAGGCGATGTTAGTGCGAGGAATGTTTCTAAAATTGACTAAAATATTATTTTTTGTCAAGTTTATTTTTGTTATTACTCTGTAATATTATTTTCCAAACTGATTTTTTCAGATTTATTTTCTACAGTGTCTTTAAAGATATACTTAGAAAGTGAGTCTTTTTGCTGTGTGACTTATTATTTATTTCTCAGAACAATAATTGGCCAGGTATATTTCTATAGTAGATTATTGATAAAGTATACAGACGTTCAAAAGGTTCAAAATTGTTATTGGGTCACTTAAAATTATATTTTGTAGCTTTTAATTAAACAAATTGAGTGGCACATCGCTTATATTTAAGTAAGTGAAAAAATTGTCATTTGACGTTGAATTTTCAGACGACGTAAAGTAGATTTTGGGCATTTTTGAGCGACTTTTTAAAAAGTATTTTCAAAAAACTCTTCTATCGATTTTTATTTATTCAGGTTTACAATTTGAATTTTCAATTACAAGTACATTATATTCATTAACGTATTGAGATCAAAATTACCCTCAGTTGATATTCACTGAATTAAATGAACAAAAATAAGGATGAGTAGCTGAACAACCAACAAGATTAAAGTTGCTCAAGAATGACTGGTCATCTTGGGCTCTCGAGGGTATTTATGTTGTCCCTACCCCTCATTTTGCTTGTGGGAATTGCAGAGCGCATGTCGGCTTATTTCTTTATTCATTTATTCAATACAGAGTAACAATCTTAATTCTAATAATTGTAATCTCATTGTCTCCTGTAACCTGCACCTGCAGTGTCATATTACGTCTGGCATACAATATATTCACATCCGTTCTCATGTCTCGTTTACGAACTTCCATTAACCTTTTATTACTTGTCCTTCAATTAATTATACAATGTTACAATCTAACTTCAAATTTAATAATTACCTTTGATTACCCATATATCCTATTGGGGTATATGTAACTCGTAAAGTAAAATAACTTTTCAAAAAGGTAAAGAGTTTCTTAAGTTCGGCTAAAAGTTTAAATAGTTTGTTACCTTGTTTATGTTAGGTTTGAAAAATGTTATTAAAGAATTTTAAACCTCATCGCTACGCATCGAGTTACCGTAGAAAGGTAAATAAAATTCTGAAGAGTTCTTCGAATGATAGTGATGTATATAAATTAAATGATGGTACTGTTAAAAATATCGCAACAACTTCAAGTAATATAAGCAACTGCATAGTAATCAGTAATTTGACGATTCATGGCTCTCCGAAAATGAAGTTAAATTAAATAACGGGCGAACAGGTACAGAAACAAATTGTATTACCTATAGGAGTAAACTGAATTTTCTTCAAGGTTTACAGCACTGGTATTGCAAAATAGGATACCTCATACTGCATTAAATGAACATTAAAACTTATACGAGATTATGGGTCTCAATATCTTTTAGAGGATAGTAGAACACTATTGCTATAATGGGTTATAATTTAATTTAGCTCTAGTTTTTTCAGGTGTCCAAAAGCAAAATATTTTCACACTTTCCTTAATTTTTAATATTGAAGGAATATCTCCATTCAAGGGGTCAACGTTAGAATTTTAGTCAATTTTATTTTTTATTGACGGATACTCTACATTAAAACTCATGGTGTGCCCAACAGTGTTCTGCTGTTTCTTGGAAGATATTGAAATCCAAAACCTCGTAAATGTTTTAATAGTTTACCTATTACCGAATGAGGCACTTTATTTTGCAATGCCCAGTGCTGTAGATCTTGAATAAAGTTTAGTTTACTGCTTTAGGTATTATGATTTGCTTCTGCAGCTTCCCACACGTTATCTAATTCAACTTCATGTTCAGATAGCGATGATTCCTCAAATTGACTGAGGTTTCCTATGCAGCTTGTTGAATTAATTGAAGGCGTTGCAACATTCTAAACAGCATTATAATTTAATTTGTATACGTCACTATTACGCAAAGAACTCATCCGAATTTTATATACCTTTCTATGTGAACTCGATGTGTAGCTATAGGATTTAAGGTTCTTTGATAACATTTTTCCAGCATTACATAAACAATGCAAAAAGCTATTTGGATTGTGTCTGACCTTAACGAAATATTTACTATAATTCTGTCAAGCTGATTTTGGAGATTGAAAGAAGATTTTACTTATAGAATATGTTCTGGTAAGTTTGCCCAATGATTTACCAAATGCAACTGAAGGTAAATTGCAAGGTAAAACACTATTTTACTAGTTAGTTAATAAATACATAAATCTACCAAGAACACATTTTTACATACTTTGCACCAGTAAGTAAAATTACCTGAAAGTAAAACCTTAAGTTAAATATTGGTAATATATACTAATAATGCTATACCTATAAGAAATATCTACTTAACAGTCAATTCTAGGTTAAATGTTTGGTTAATTAACACTAAAATGTTGACCAATATTCATCTAGAACTAAAACTAACCTTCAAATCAATTTCAATGTAACCTATTGACTCATTTTTACTAACTGTAATTATCTATTAGGGCTGATATACTTTCGATGTTATATTTACCTGAAAAATTACTAAAATTTACTTGCAGGTTATAAAAACAGGTAAAAATAACGTATAATTTACTTACTCAGGTTAAGTTTACTAAAAATTCACGAGCTGTCTACTTGGCTGAGATCTATTATACAGGGTAAGTTCATATTTATTCTGTCCCTTCAAAATTAAATTTTTCTTTTCCCATTTTGTAGTTAGCGTAACGCAACACGTTACATCTAGATACAAAGTTCTTCTATGCCAATGAGTCAACACAAGTAGGTAAACGACTTAATGTTCTAGAAATGCAGTCCACTCTACAAGCTACTACTTATACGTAGGTATTTCCTAGTAATCACTTTCTATTGCAATAGTCCGTAAAAATCGTTTTGATATTTTTTCAAAATGGATACACCTGCATCGTTCAAATAATGCTGACCCACATAGACAAGCGTTTCGCGTAATTATCTGACCATGCACACTAACTGTCGACGCGTCAGTTTGGTTCAAATCGAACGAAATTATCACCTGTAGAGCATTTGTTTGAATTTAGCTATGGTAGTACTATTATTAACTTAAGTGCCGAAACATTTTGATTTAGCACAGGATCTACAATTCGTTTACCTAAAACGGATATTATTCGATATCAGACAACATTGAAAGAAAATATAAAATTGGGCAATGCGATTAGTTTGTATTAAATGCCTTTTTTTTTTAGTTGAATGCAACTAACTTTTGCATCAACCGACTGCAATTATATCTTCAAACAAATAAAATGAGATGAACAAATTCCTGAAGTTGCTTAAACCATTTCAGAATGGTTCAGTTAATATAGTCTTTATAAAGCATTACTTTTTAAAATAACAAAGTTTCTAAAATCGACAATACCACTTTTAACAGTGAACGCAAGACAGCGAAAAATCCAAAGTACTCCAGCAAAGACTTTGATAATTACAAAGAAGTTCCTTGTACAGTTTTGTATAAACTACTTTCAGATGTTGATATAGAATTTATGCAAAATAACTGCTTATTAGAAATAGAAATCGTTGTGCGTAAAATCCTTTCTCTGCAATTGTAAAGAAATCCATCCTATCGCTTTGTCACTTGCAAATTGCCAGATTTAATCGGGGTCAAAATGCCCACTATTAAGTTTGTTAGGGTTTGCTGCCAGAGGCAAATGCTAAAATCAGCAGACTGATAAAGCTTTAAGCAGCGAAGCTTTCGAGATAAAGCACAACCTTCGTGTTTGTCCCAAAAATGTTGAGCAATAAGCAAAGTTTTAGATTCAGTAGGGTAAAATCGCCCAACGAGCGTGACGAGCAAGGTTACATAATATACTAATTAACTATACTAAAAACTTTTTAAGCAGTAGTAAGGGTCACAAGAACGGTTGGGTTGGAAACCTAGACAAAGCGAAATAATGTAGGAGTATAGCATAAAATCTGAAAGCTTGGTAATCAAATTTACAGTTTTCCAATTTCATAATAAAGTGAGTAAACGCCGTTATGGGAATTAAAAATAAGATTAATACGTAAGCCAACTACTAGTCTGACCTTTAAGCTCAAAATCAAACATCCTACTACAAATTAGAGTTGAAAAAGCAATCTTCAACACGTATAATAAGTAAATCGCCGAAGAAAGATTTATTATTGCATTCAATTAAACGCGTTTAAACAAAAGTTTTTGGTAATATTAGTAAATGATAGTAATAACCACAGTATTATTTTTTCAATTCTTTGTCTATTTCTTGGGTGGTCTATCGCACATTTTGAAGAGAATTCGGCGACGCTAGAGCAGAATCACATTTGCCACCTTCAGGTTCTATAGGTTGAGCAGTTATTCTAGAAGCACTTCTTTGTCTTGTTATGCGGGGAGTTCCCGGGACTAAAATATTATGCAACAATATTTGTATAACAATGAGGTTTGATTTTATTTCGCGGTTCGAATAAATTAGAACATACATACAACAACTACAATCTAAGAGATAACATATATACAACAGCAATTACAATCTAAGAAATACATACAAGGGTGAAATATATATATATATATATATATATATATATATATATATATTGCTGTGTTTAGTCCAAAATCAGGGATCTCCGGTTTTGGAATCGAGCCCCACAGATTGTGCGTCAAAGAATGCTGTGAAACCTACAAAAAGCTGTTAACTTAACTGGTCCGTCGACTTTCTTCTGTTCATCGCCTCGGCTGCTCCCCTAGATAAACCTTCATCCTCATTCATAAAAAAAACAAACACATTCCTACCACAAACATCAACGTTAACTCTATTTACATCAATATTCACAATACATTAAAATTTCAAAATTAAAAATTCAGTATAAATTTCAGTATCAGGAAATTTCAAGATTTAAATTTGTTATCATTTTAATGTGCATTCCAAAATTAAAGTCTTTGTAGGATGCCTACTAATTAATGTAACAATATATGCAGACCTGAGTCTGAGTACAAAGGGAGCATCTACCACCCCTTTACGTTAATTAACCAGGTTCGTCTAATTGAGCTCAAAGACATTCCCAAATTTTCATCATAATCCAGAACATAAATACTAAATACCCTTTTCTACTTAAACAAGCAAATTTCACCTTAAAATTAAAATACTGTTGTTAGTACAATTTCACTACTGTCCATTTTAAGTAAATCAATTATAAAGTTATTCACCACACACGAAAACATCAAAGTTCAAACAAAATAGTATAATTTACCTGAAGGTTACTGCACTCGTAGCTTCAATGTACCTCGTCCCTTTTGTTAATCACACCATTCATACTGGGTTATATTTACGGCTTCTGATTCTCAACGCTTTTAAACTTCTCTCCATCACCATTCATCTAGAGTTGTTTCAGGGCTTTTCCGGAACTCATCTGTGTATATCTGACCCTTGTTTTGTGGATCCAGACACGTTTATGAACCATTTAATTATTAACACCCCCGAAAAATAGCAAAGAAATTCATGCTTCTTTCACCAACAAACGCCAAAACTGCCTACTTTTGTGTATTCATTCGTCGTTGCAAATTTTGACTAATTAGTACAGTGATACTAACTTTATTACCTTGTATCTTCTTTTCTAAGTGCACTAAGGTACATTCATTGTAGCACGTAAAAAACAAACTGTTTTTTAAATCACCAAAATATACGAGCAAACTGTTTAAATTATTTAATCAAAACCGGAAAACTAAAAAGCACTGTTTAACGCATTGAATCAAGTCGAAGATCTAAGAGAACTTGTTCATATTCACCTCGGTATATATAGCGGTTAGCCTGTCTGTCGGTCTAGTCCCCAAAACGGACAATTCTAAAGAACTTCGCATGCTAGGTTCCCATTACGCAGCCCGGCATGCGATTTTTACCAAATTTGCACTCGCACCAGTTACATCTCAGAAATTTCGACACGGCTCGCAACTTCTGGAAATAACTAATTGAATTTTATACAGAAATGTTATTTTTACCTCTCAATTTTGCCTTTTATTTTCATCCAATCGCAACCCCGTGACGTTGCTCTACTCACGCCTTTTACTATATGTGTCTCGGTCTCGCGCATATTATCTGTCTCTATCTAACCTGTTCTTAGTGGTGCAAATTGATATTCCTTACTATCGATTATTTCAGTCCACATGGACTGTTATCTGGTTAAATAACCCCGTATCCAACCTTCCCGTTAATATAAGCGACGGTTTCTCCAACATTCTCTGAAACCATTTGTTATCTGCAAAATTTTCGCCGTACGTGACTTTTAAACTACGCAGGTGTTCAATCGTACTATTAATTCTCAGAGCTTTATTTCATGGTATTTTAATCTTGGATTTTCACAGGCTTTTATGCTTATTATTAATAATGGTTTAATTAACTCCAACTAAAATTGACTTCTACCCTTTCATTTTTAGCGAATACAAATTAAATATTAATTATTATGTGTACACTTTGTTTAATACCGGTTACTTAAAATAGAGTTAATTAATATAAATTTTGCACGTAATTTCTCTTTGTTTCTTTACTAGGAATAATTAAATTACATGTAGAGCTTTTTAATACTGCTTCCTTTTTTATAGCAAGCGTCTTGTAGATAATTTAAATCTCTTATGTTTAATGAAACGAATAAATTTTTATGCTTCACGCTTTTATTTAACAACGCGTACCTTTTCCCAAAGCTTCTACACGGTGATTAAAATTATTTGATGTGATTATTTAATTTTCTACCCTGGTCTAAATATGAGTAATATATATATATATATTTAAAACAATTACCATCTAAGAAATTACAAGGGTGAAATATATACAGAGGTCCATAAGGTATTGTTCGATCCGCATCGGTCCGCGGCGTCTCGGTACGTCTTCCTCACAGTGAACCTCCTTGGGTCGTCCGGGTGGACGAGGGTTGGTGCTACGCCGTTGTACGGAATCCCTCTGTCGTGGCGCCGTCCATGCAACGCTGTGGCGTCGGTGTCGGACGGCTTTAGGCTAGGGAAAGCGCCAAAGCGTCGTCGTCGTCGACCTACCTCGGGCTCAGAGCAGAGCCGAGGTCTTCTTTGACGATGCTCCGGGCTAGGAGAAGCACCAGGGTCTTCTGGTGGTTCCTCAGATTAGGAGAAGCGCTGAGGTTTTGACTGTTTCTCCACTAGGCTAGGGGAAGTGCTAGATGATCGAGACCAGTGACGGTCTAGTCGAAATGCAGCTTGTTTTATACTTATTCTTGAAGATGGTGGTGCGACCCGCAGCCAATCAGCATGCGAGATTTTTGTGTTGGGGGTTGTGGTCATCGTAAAAGGGGCGAGTCGTATTAAGGTATATATGCAGGTGTTGTGACCTTACATGTGATTTTCAGTATTGATACACAAGAAAGGAAAAACAAGGACAAACCCGTTACACCACCCACCGATATCGCTCCTCAGTGCGTTATCAAAAATATTCGAACGATTGCTACTACAGAAACTGAAACATCACCTACGAGACCGACAAGAACAATTTGGCTTCAGAGAAGATCACGCGACCACACTACAACTAATACACGTCATAGACCACATCGCAGAGAACTACAACAAAGCTCACTTCACGAGAGCAGTATCTCTGGACATACAAAATGCATTCGACAAGGTTTGGCACAGAGAACTCCTGTACAAACTAGCGACTATACACCAAGTACCACTACAAAACATACAGCTACTCGACAGCTACTTCACAGACCGAAAACTATAAGTACGAGTAGACGGACAGCTATCTCACAAAATACCCATCACGGCTGGAGTCCCGCAAGGCAGCACTGTTTAACGCTTACATATAAGACATACCATGCAACGACAACGTCAAATGCAGACTATATGCCGACGACAGTTTATTCATCACAACAGCACGCTATCCCAGACTAGCGACACAAAGATTACAACGCCAACTGGACACCCTACCCGACTGGTTGGGAAGATGGAAAATACGCATCAACGTCGACAAAACAGAAACCATACTTTTTTCACGACACAGACTACACCGACACCCTTTGCCAACGTATGGTGGGCAGCAACTTCCGTGGAAAAACACCATATGGCTTGGTGGGATTAAGGAGATGATATAAATATGCTATTATAGGGAAGGACCAATTGCTTTTTGTAGCAATACCGATTGGAGGTGGAGCGGTTATGTAATAACTAAAAAACAACTACACCAAACTACTTAATAAAGGGTATAAATACCTTTTATCCTGTGCCGCTGTGGGCAATAAACGTTCACAACAAAAGCTTTCGACGGACCACCGAAAACACGCACGATTGGGTGTCGATGTCGCTTTCAAAGCTCTCACACGAACGTCTTTTGCAAGGGTTCGGATGCGACTGTGTTCTTCAACGCACTTCCACTGTCGGTATATAAAATGTTTCACTGAAAACTGTAGGATGCACGCACAAAGTATTTATTGTCACCAATTCCAATAAATGTTCGATGATGACGTAACATACCGCCCACCAAATTCATAGAATTTTGAAAAGGAGGGAAGTAGGTTGGGTGAAGGAAATCACATGGGATTTGACCTTGCTAGGAAAACAGGTAACGAAAGATAGGGTGGTACACTACAGCGAGCGATATTACCAACTATGCAAAAATAAAATATATATATATATGAAAATAAACAAATATGTAAAAATAATATACTACTATACATGTAAGAAATGTGTATATACATCTAAACATAAAAATAAAATTAAAATACCGGTAGCGGCGCTAGTTTGACCAAACGTCGTTTTAGTGTGCCATGTGCAGTTTTGATTTCAGCGACATGTATAATACCGTCCGCACCGGGAAAAGTATTAATAATACGACCAAATTTCCATTGAAGTGGAGAAAGCTGGTCGTCCTTGATGAGGACAATAGTGTCCTTTTCAACTTGTCGGACACCTACGTTAGAGTGCCATTTAACCTTTTGATTTAGAGTATGTAAGTACTCATGGCTCCAGCGAGCCCAAAAATCTTGGTGGAGTTTTTGCAGGAGTTTCCACCTGCTTTTTAATGGTAAAACGTTGGTTGAATGGTCCTCATCTGGTGGTGCAGAAAGAGGCTCCATAGTTAGGAAATGACCTGGTGTTAGGCAACGCAAGTCATTTGGATCCGAACTCAAAGCGCAGAGTGGCCTTGAATTTAGAACAGATTCAATTTGCGTAAGAACTGTGTAAAGTTCCTCAAAGGTAAGTTTTGTTCGCCGATTACGCGAGCTAGGTGTGTCTTTACCGACTTAACACCGCTTTCCCACAAGCCACCGAAGTGAGGGGCGCTAGGTGGATTAAACGACCACTTTATCTTTTCTGAGGTTACTGCACTATGCAGATAACTCATAAGCTGACAATAGGCACCTACAAAATTAGTACCGCAATCGCTAAATATTTGAGAACAGCGTCCTCGCCGTGCTATAAATCGTCGCAAAGCGGCAAGAAACGCGTCTGCCGACAAATCCGAAACAAGTTCAATATGTGCTGCCTTAGTGGCAAAACAAACAAAAATACAAATATAGGCCTTAAGAGATTTAGAGCCCGTAGGCGGTTAGCCTTTATTAAAGAGGGCCAGCAAAATCAACACCAACAATACTGAACGGTTTGATTTGGGTAATACGTGCTGCCGGTAGGTCTCCATAGGAGGAGTTACCAGGACCGGTTTGGTACGAAAACATCTATGACAGGATGATAAATAATTTCTGATTGAATTTTTAATAGAAAAGATCCAGAAATTCTGTTGGATAAGATACGCTGTGGTATTAACACAAGGATGGCAATACCTTTCATGAGTTGACCGAATGATAAGTTTGGTTAATCGGTGCCGCTGAGGCAATAACGCAGGAAACTTTTCGAAATAGGAAAGCGAAGAATGTGTCAAGCGCCCACCTACTCTTAAGATGTTTTGTGGATCAACAAATGGAGAAAGTTTTCGCAAGCTTTTAGGTAATTTACGGTTTGCCTTGATCGAAGCTATTTCCTTTGAAAATGTAACATTTTGTACATGCCGAACGATAATCATGAGAGCATTGTGTAGTTCAATGTCTGTTAAGGGACCCGTATGACGTTGAGCCATGGGTTTAGAAAATCTATAAATGTAAGCCACGATGCCTTGGATTTTAAAAAACGATGAAAAGCGGCTTAGTAAAATGTCAATGACGTTTGGATCTGTTTGAGCGACAAATGTTAGGATCTTCTTTTCCGTAGTTACCTCAGCAATTGAGGTTGACAATGTTGGTTGAGGCGGCCACGAGTCACTAGGGTAGTGAAGCCATTCAGGCCCCGCCCACCATAGCGAACATGAAATAACCGCGCTTGGCATCAATCCCCGAGATGCAGGATCAGCCGGATTATGCGAAGATTTAATATAAAACCATCGGCTAGGTGCAATGATTTCTTGAATGTGGCTAACACGGTTTGCCACAAAAGTTTTCCAACGAAAAGGTGGAGAACGTATCCAAGTGAGAGCGACCGTAGAATCACTCCACGCTGAAACATCGGAGATTTCAATCAAGTCTTGATAAGACCGAATGGTAAAAGAAAGTAAATCGGTTAATAAAACGGCGGCACATAATTCCAAACGTGGAATTGAAATGCGCTTAATTGGAGCTACCTTTGTTTTAGCGGCTACAAATTGTACAGTTATTTCTCCAGTAGTTTGATTTATGAACTGAAAATACACTACCGCTGCATACCCTACCTCGCTTGCATCGCAAAACCCATGCAAATGACAAGTAAAAGGATCCGAAGGGGGTAAACAACGTGGTAACTTTAATGACGATAATAACGGCAACTCTTCTTGATACTGCTGCCATTGAGACGAAATGTCTGCTGGTGGGATGTCATCCCAATTTAAACCTAACATCCACAGATGCTGGATTAGGCGTTTTGCAAAAAGTGTTAGTGGGGCTAAAAACCCTAATGGATCATATATTCTGGCAACTTGCGAAAGTATGTTGCGCTTTGTACATATTGGGTTTAATGGTTTAACCCGAAATGAGAAATTATCTTCAGTAGGTGACCATTGAAGACCTAATATTTTTATTGATTCGTCAGAATCGAAATCGAGAGAAGTATATTGGCAAAAATCTGACGGAATGCCTTCCAAAATAGAAACTGAATTAGAACTCCATTTTCTAAGTTCAAAACCAGCCAAATGTAAAAGTCGGATGAGTTGATCTTTAATTTCGCGGGCCGATAGTATAGAATCTCCACCGGCGACGAAATCGTCAATATATAGATTTGACCGTATAGCCTCAGCTGCTAACGGAAACCTTTTGCCTTCGTCAATGGCTAATTGCTGAATAGTTTTTAATGCTAGATAAGGCGATGACTTAATACCATAGGTCACTGTATTAAGCTGATAAGTCTGAATGGGTTCTTCTGCGGAGAACCGCCAAACAATTAATTGAAACCTTCGATGTTCTTCGGTAACCAAAATTTGTCGATACATTTGGCGAACATCACAAGTAAAAACGAAACGATGAGAGCGAAATTTAAGTAAGATTGACGAAATATCATTTTGGAGACTAGGTCCAGCCAATTGAGTGTCATTAAGTGACACGTTGTTTTTAGCCTTTGCAGAGGCGTCAAAAACCACACGAATTTTAGAAGTATGACCTTCTTCTTTAAACACAGAGTGATGGGGTAAAAAATAATTATCGTTCCCAACGGGCGGAGAATCGAGTAATGCCATATAACCCGCATCAAGATAGTCCTGCATGAAATTGTTGTATTGGGCGCGTAGCTCCGGTTGAGCATGCAATTTGCGTTCCAACGAAAATAGTCTTTTTTTAGCCATCTCAAAGCAATTATCAAAAACGGGCAAAGTATCGTTGAACGGTAACGCAACAATAAAACGACCGCTAGGGTCACGAGTAAACGTGTTTTCAAAAATCAGATCTGCCTTTTCTTCTTCCGGAGAAGTATAAGGCTTGGCTGGCAACTCTTCTATCTCCCAAAACCGCCTTAGGGTCTGGTCGATAGGATCTTCTACAGAAGTAAAAAATGCTTGGACAGTATCAGACTGCAAGCTTTTTGTGGGACCAATAATAGTCCAACCAAAAATTGTATTTATGGCGGCAGGCTGAAGAAATTTCCCATGTATAACACCGCCATTGCTGATGAACGGATAAACATCTGCTCCAAGGAGCATGTCAATAGTTCCTGGAGAGTTCCAGGTCGGGTCTACAAAGTGCAGGCCGCATAAGTGTTCCCAATTATTAAGAACTTCAACGCTGGGTAATTTGCCAGATATTGACGAAAGCACAAAGGTTGTGACTTCTAGAGATTTTTTAGAGTCTAACATAGAGCGAATGGTGCAGCTGACGGCACCCCTATTGACTGCTGAAGTTGTCTGCCCAAGTCCATAAATCGGAACTTGAGAACGTATGCGTGGAAGCCAAAGTTTGCTCACGCAATCGTCTCGAATAAAGCTAGCTTGAGAGCCAGAGTCTAAGAGTACCCTGATCTGTTTGTATCTACCAGACCGGTCTTGAACTTCCACAACAGCAGTGGAGAGTAAGATAGTAACCCCAAGATTTGAATTCGTCTGTGAAGACAAAACATTTGCCGGAATAGGAGAGGCTGACTGCGTCCTATTGGCATTTTTATGCATGTGTGTAGCGGTCGGTTCAGCTGAACGGCTAGAAGCAGGTTGCGGTTCAAAATGTAGCAAGGTATGATGCGGCTTGGCGCAAGTTCGACAGGAATTATAAGATTTGCATTGCATGGACGCATGGTCTGTTCGTAATCAATTTAAACAAAGGCGTAAGCGTTTGACAATGTCGAAACGTTCTGTCGGAGTTTTCTTTGGAAACGATTGACATCTATAAATTAAGTGATTGCCTTTGCAAGAAGGACAATGGTGCGAAAATGAATTCTTTGAGTCACTGGAGCTACTTGGTTTATCCAGTGAAACTACGTTAGAAGAAACTCTTGGTTTAAATTGAAACGCTGAGGATTTCTTAGGCACTGATGTGAGCGATGTATGGACAGTCGTCGAATAAGAAACAGGTGCGGTTGAAGAAAAGGTTTCCAACGCTGCACATTGTTGAGTTAAAAAATATCTCAAATCATCGAAATTGGGTATTTGCTTCGGATCCGATTGGAGTTCGAAGCGTTTTCTAGTAAACGGATCGAGTTTTTCTAAAAGACAATCGACCAGAATAAAGTTCCAATGTTCAGTGTGGAAACTTTAAGTTAGTTAGAACAGCAAGGTTCTCTGAAAAACAATCAATAAGTGCCCTAAGTTTCTTAGGGTCTTCTGATTTTAAAGGTGGAAAGTCTTTCATTGCTTTCCAATGCAAAGTTGCCAATAAACGCGCATTGCTAAATCGCTCACGCAAGGCGTTATATGAGATAATGAAATTATCTCCTGAAATGGGTACCGATTTAATGATTCTTAAAGACTCCCCGGTACAGCAACTGATAAGATAATTTAGCTTTTCGATATTGGATAGCGACGCGTTGTTATAGACCAGACTGTCAAATAAATCGATGAAAGATGCGAATTCAGTTACCTCATTATTAAAAAGTGGGAGCTTTAACGGTACCAATTTTGATCCCGAGCTGCTTGGAGCATTTTCCGTAATTTGTGGTGCTTTCATTTCTTGCATCGTTTCGAGATGCAGCAGTATGCAATAATAAGCGACTAAAATTGTATTGAAATCTCTGTAAAGGTCATTTACTCCCCTTGCTTGAATAAGGAACAACGTTTTTAAAGTTGGGTCACTTTGTATAGCTTGCTCAGTTCGAACATTTCTATAATGCGAATTTTCAGTAATTCTAGTTCGGCTACCTGTATTTTCTTGGGAGCCATAGTGACTGTTATTTTGAAAGATCTACAATAAAATGTTGTAAAACGGTACCGGTCAGATGTGCGATGAGAAATATTAAAATATTATGGGTTGTTGGTCAAGGCACGAAAAATGTCAAATAGCGTATAAACCACTAAATCACGTTTTATGACTATTAGCCTGCAATGTGGTCTTAAAACGAGACGTCGAAAACAAGGGTTTGTCAAACAAAGCCTAAAGATAAGATTTACAGCTTACAACCCGGGCGGCCTTTACCCTCAAAAGCTCACAGGACCGTTTAAAACATGTGGCTTAACATATTTGCCGAAAGATGCAACTTTACAACCTTATTCCTCTGCAGATGTATTAAATATTTTACGTTGTAAACCGACTGAAAGTTGTATGTGATACAAAACGTGCAATAGCTTTTAAATACAAAGCAAATCCCTTTCCGTTCTTATTTAAGAAGTATAAAGCGACTATAATTTTCAGGTTGCTGTGTGCTTTATACCGCTAAAATAAATTTAAAACTGAAAACTAACAAATTTGATACTAAAGTATTTGTATTTAATTTAACGAAAGTATGTAGCTAATATTGTACATATTTTACCCGCTAAATATGGAGCTTGAACACAAATTTAAAACTAAAATAATTACTTCAAAGCTCGCTGGTGTGCAAAGTGATATTTAATTTAGGACATGCGTATACCATAGGACTGGTGAATTCGGATCGACTTATAGGACCATTGGCTTGGTGGGATTAAGGAGATGATATAAATATGCTATTATAGGAAAGGACCAATTGCTTTTTGTAGCAATACCGATTGGAGGTGGAGCGGTTATGTAATAACTAAAAAACAACTACACCAAACTACTTAATAAAGGGTATAAATACCTTTTATCCTGTGCCGCTGTGGGCAATAAACGTTCACAACAAAAGCTTTCGACGGACCACCGAAAACACGCACGATTGGGTGTCGATGTCGCTTTCAAAGCTCTCACACGACCGTCTTTTGCAAGGGTTCGGATGCGACTGTGTTCTTCAACGCACTTCCACTGTCGGTATGTAAAATGTTTCACTGAAAACTGTAGGATGCACGCACAAAGTATTTATTTTCACCAATTCCAATAAATGTTCGATGATGACGTAACACCATACGATACCTCGGAGTGACGATTGACAGAAGCCTTTGCTTCCACAAACATCTAGACGAGACGCTTAAGAAAGCGGGACAATCCAAAGGCTACCTACATCCGATGCTGACATTTAACAACAAACTACCGACAGAAACACGGACCAGAATTTACAAAACGCACATAAGACCGATCATCACCTACGGATCACAAGCATGCTGACATACCTTTCAAAAACAAACTTACGACGCCTAAAGGCATTTCAGAACATCATCCTTCGACTGTTTACCGGCGCACAGTGGTTCGTCAGAAACGATACAATACGAAACGACTTAAACATTACCACAGTACACGAATACTGTAGAACAAACGCCACAAAAACATATCAAACAATAGACGACTCACCACATCTATCCAAACGAGACGTCGCGCCGCTACAAGGCACACGACAAACAATCAAAAAACGACCACGCCGACTACTAGATGTGTAACAAAACATCAGACAAAAGCACACCAGACCGGAACTAGTTGGCTAAATAAAAAAACAACTAGGACACAACACGAGATCCAGACTACTATTTGTGTGTGTGTTGTGTGCGTGCGTGCGTGCGTGCGTGCGTGCGTGCGTGCGTGTGTGTGTGTGTGTGTGTGGAGTCTTTAAAAGTTTCCGCCAGAGTTGTAGATAGAGTTTGATATTTTCTTTTGTCGTGTTTTGTTTGGTGAATCGTGCCAAGTGCAACAGTATCTCGACTTTTTTAGCATTCCAGGGCGAAATTTCCAGAGGTCCTATCGGTAATGGGTTATAATTTGGGAGTTCCCAGGACTTCGGTAATTCTAACCTACGAATACGAACTGGTCTCGATTTTGTAGGATACGCACTATAGTCATTGTCGGCACATGGTCTTAAGAGGTTGTTTTTGATGTGGTTTGGTAGGGCTGCTATCTTAGTACAGTACTTCAGTAGGTGTATGTTTCTTCTGTAGGAAATGGGGGAACGCCTACATCGCAAGCCACTGCTATCGCTGGGCTAGTATGGAAGGCTCCGGTGCAAATACGTACTCCAAGTAGATAAATCCTGCCAAGTTGTTTCAGTCTAGTAGTTCGGACAGATGAATATATAATGCAGCCGTATTCTATGCGATTTAGGACAAGCGCTTTATAGATCGCAAGTAATGTTTTCCGCTTTGCGCCCCATTTTCTATGGCTTAGGTACTTGATTACATTTAGGTACCTTCGACAACGCCTCTCGAGATCAGTATAATTTTGTGTCTTGGGTAATATCTAGAAAACGAATAGAATCTTGTACGGGTATTTCGATGACGTTCTACGTAAGTTTTGGATTTGGATGTGGGGTTCGAAGGCGGCAAAAACATAATTGTTGAAAAGTGTAATCCTTTTAAGCGTGCTGCATTGAAAATACTACCGATCCGTGGTTGAAGTGTTTCCTGGATTATGTCCATAGATTCCCCTTTACAATAAAGTGTCAAATCGTCTACATACATAATTCCATCTACAAGTTGTGAAATGTTTTCTAGTATAGAATTTACTGAAATGAAAAATAGAGTTACACTCAGAATGGATCCTTGGGGAATTTCTTTTTCAAGTTTTCTGAAAGACGATACTATCTGTCGATTATATGAATAAATAAAAAGCGCTCTCGGAGAAATTTCCTTACGATTATTGGAAGGTTGCCCTTAATACCCTAATTGTATAATTGTTCAATAATACCTTGTCGCTAAGTTGTATCATACGCTTTTTTTAAATCATACATTATGGCAACAAGATAATGTCTACTAAGGAAGGTGTCTTGTATGGCGTTTTCTAGGTATACTAATGCGTCAATAGCAGAATGATATTTTCTGTAGCCAATTTGTCGTGCAAAGAGAAGGTGATTTTTTCTAAATCTATCGTAGTCGAAAGTTTATCATCTTCTCAAATACTTTGCCTAAACAATATGTTAGCGATATGGGTCTGTAGTTAGCAGCATAGGAAGGATCTTTACCTGGTTTTAAGATTGGAATAATTCTTACATATCTCCAATCGTTCGGAAAATTTCCGTTTTCAAATAAATAATTATAGAAGTTCAACAGTTTAATTCTTTCATGCGTAGGTATTTTGTGAATCGTTGAAAAAGATATAGCGTCTCTTCCTGGTGACGACTCTTTGCATGATTTCAATGCGTATTCTAGCTCTTGTATGCTATATTTAAGGTTAAATTCTAAGTTATCTGTAGTGGAGAAGTTAATTGGTTCAGCTTCCTTAGGCGTGTTGATTGTATAAATTCATTATCATAGTTTGCAAAACTTTGCTTGTTCAAATTCGTCTGCAAGTGTATTGGCTATTAGGTCTGCGCTTGTGATTACTTGGCAATTCACTATTAGTGCTGGCACGTTATTAAAAGAGTGTGTGCCATCGATTGATTTTATTTTTTCAAACTTCAGCGATTGGGTGTTTCAGTTGAAAAAGAGCTCATATATTCAATCCATTTCCTTCGCTTAGTGTCTAATATGAGACGCCTGGCTTGTGCACGAAGTTTCTTAAATTGTATGAGATTATTCTCCGTGGGTTTTTTTAGAAGTATTAAGAGCTTTCTTTTTGGCTTTGATAGCTGTGGCTATTTCTTTTGACCACCACAGTACAGTTTTATTTCGAGGAAGTCCCGATGATTGGGGTATAGAGAAAAGAGCTGCTTTGACTATTGACGATGTAATCGCTTCAGTAGTCTTATTTCTATCAAATGGTGGCTCTGGTAAACATATACTTGCAGAAAATCTGTCCCGTTTTGCTTGGTTTATAATCCAACGCTTTTCTGAGATAGTATTTTTAGGTGGTATTTCAGTAGTTACTATGATGGGATAGTGATCGCTGAAAAACAAATCATTGAGGAGTTTCCATGTTAAATGTGAGGTAACAGTGCTAGAGCATAATGTTAGGTCAATTGCTGGTCAATTCCTCGGATACCCTAATAACCAGAAGGGACCTGGAAAAATAAGAGTTGGAAGACTAGAGTGCTTCCTGACAGGCCAGGTAAAAGTTGCTGAAAGGTATAGCTTTGTGTGTGTGTGTATAGGTATAAGGATATGCACGTCTGCGTGTTTGGAGTTCAGACGGTAGTGGGAAGTGAAAGTCTGTTTTCGCGTTTCGCAGTCCAGGTAGCCAGTGAACCGGTTAACTGCAACGCGAAGAGGAAAGTAAGCACTCTCACCACTTCAAGGTAATAACCCATGAGATGTATATTAAACTTTAAATTATATTTTATATCACACTGGTTTGGGTTATTGAATTCTAAAAATCATAAGAGACAAGATATAGAATATTCGTCCCTGGGTAAGAGCATTTTGAGCTTTCATGCATAGGAAGTGAACATGCGTACCCTATCGTCTTTAATTAGGAATGCTAGATTATCGGAGATTCAGGCACCTATGTGAAAATTCTTGACAAATTTCCATACAAAAATTTATTTTTGTATGATTTATAGGTACTGTATCCGTGTGAGTTTGAAACAGCATTTCTGAAAGCGGGTATGCACGTACGTAAAGGTGGAAAGTGCAAAACAATTGAAGTAATTCTATACGGCAGTTTGATAATATGACAAAAGACGGAACGGTATACACTAACTCTGTCACAAATAATAGATCCAGTAAATTTGGGACAAATATAAACTGATTTATAACGAATTTTTTATTAATGATAATAAATTTTAAATTGAATGTTATTAATTAATCGAAATTTTTAAAATGTTATTATGTGTAAAATTGGTTGACATTAAAATAAGGCTATTAAACCTTCTAGTTTGTTTTTCAGCAACTGTTGCGTGTTTCCTTTTTTTGAGCTAGTCTAATAATTTCCGGCTATTTTTTATACCGTACATGTTTCTATCCTAACACTTCAACTGTGCGCTATTTATATCATTAACCTCAAATTTGTTAACCTTATAAAGCATCTTACGTAGGTGTGCCTACAAAACCTAACTTCTCACACAGCAGCGAAGTAAACTAATACCTACTGTAAAAGATGCGGTATATGTGGTTTGGCACTTAGTATTGTATTCAGATCTACATATTTCCGTTAGAAAATTTAGGAGTGTGAATTTTCTTTTTGCTTGCTTTATATAGCTTTATATATCTGTACGAGAATTTTATAAATTTCACCTTTCCAAGTTCTAAAACACTTTTGACTTGAAATTTTTCAAAATTTTACAAAATTGGCTTGTTCTGTAAAATAAATTCAGCTAATTAACTTTAAGCACCTAAAAATGTTGTCACTTGCCGTATCTTGCACAATTTTTGTTAAGTAAAATCAATAGCAAGAAATATCCAACTGCCTTTAGAAAATCTCATTATAAAGGTGTTATTTATAAAAAAAACTCTCTTAAAGCAGCAAGTAAAACTAATAAAAAAAATAACCAAAAAAGTTTTTGAACGAGGCTCTGAAAATATATTTTCAATTTAATTTGGCAAAGCGCAACAGATCAACACGCGCCGTCGCGACGTTGAATTTGACGGCGCGATGTTTAAAATCGATGCCACTTAGAGCGTCGTTCAGTTCTGGACGGTCTATCGTCGGTGTCGTGAGTGTTTGCCGACTTTATATGTCTTACGTGATTGAGTATCACGATATGTACTTTTGCTTAATATGAGTGAATTTGATTAGTCCTCCAAGAAATCAAACTGAAACAAAACAGCTTTTTCGACTTTTGGGGTGACAGAGGTTAGTATAATATTAGTAGCCGTTGTTGATTTGTTATTTTTACAGAAATATTGTTGATAATGTATTTAGAAATAAATAACTATATTACAGCAAAGTGTTTTGAAAGTTTTAGGGATAGGGTATTTTCAATTTGATTTTGATCCTATAAATAACATTCGTACTTTAATTCGTAATTCACCCTAATGCTAAGGTTTGCTTCGGTACATAAAAACCCACTAAGGATCCTCAATTTTAACCGTACATTAGCCTCTATAAATTCCTAAGTAATCGGCATTTTCCTTTACAAAAGAAAATCGGAAGAACGAAATCGCGAAATTCCTTATTTAGAACTACAATTAAATGATTTCCCAGGTTGCCGCGTTAAGGATGAGGCTCTCAGATACACCTGGGATTATGATTCGGGAAACTTAAATCTTCTTTTTAATCTCGTATGCAAACAAGACAGCAAGCTGCTTACAGCTTACAAACTAACTTTTTAGTACTTGCAAAGCTAAAAGCTGGTTAAGAAATATTTATTATTAAAATTTCTGAATATACTTTGATGTTAGTGCTATACTTTGTAACCCTAATAAGCTTAGGAATGCATTATTAATATAATATGTACAAGCTTTTATGGAAAGTTATGTCGAAGATGCGGCTCTATTAGGTCGTACAATGTAGACACGTTATACTAGTTTTTCCTTTGAAATGCAACAGTTTAATCTTTGTACCGCATTGATAAAATCAAAATGCCTTTGTATACTTAATTCTGTAAGTGTAAAACACTTTGAAAATTATGATTCCTGAAATACTCAGTAGCAATTTGCAGCTAGTAGAAAAAATTATTTATATAAAATACATCAAAATTCAATGTGTGCTCATAAAACCCCATTGGAAACCTCTTCCTTAGTAGTAACAAACTTCAAACGAATTGTAGATGTTATTCTCCTCCTTAGCGTGTAATCCGTTTTTGTTGAACGAGTTTAAAAGCGTAAATTTTAGAAAGATACTTGTCTGTGTAAACTTTATCTTCTAGGCGGTTCATAGTGGCTTTAGTAACATGCAGTAAGGATTTTAAAGCCTATCAGTTTCAGAAGTTTTTGGGAATAGTAGCAACTTACAAATCTTTCTCTAACAGCCAAAAATGACGCAAAGAAAAATCAGTGCTTGTTGAGTGGAACACACCAGGTGGTCTAAGACTATTATAATATTTTGCCTAGAGCAAATTACTTAACTATTATAATTGGCTTAAACGTAATTTTTCTTAAGATTCGTATTACGTAAAAAAATGAATATCAATATAAAACTATTGGCTAATAAATTTCAAAATGATACGGTTATTCAAAGAACTTCTAAATTAATAATTTTAAGCTCGCAGAACCATTCGCTTTTTTGTATAAATCTAAAATTATAAATAAATAGCACCGACGCGCTGAAAAGAACCGAAAAAATACAATTCATTTCAAAGATTTTTGCGAGTCGAATGCCCGTAGAAGGACCAAACTGCACTGTTGATTTGCGAATTTTAAATAAAACTTTCTTATTAATGAAAATGGACTGCTAAAATTTTCTAGTTAATTTAGAATTGAAAATCTGTGAAACTTTTCGTAGGGCTAAGAAAATCAAGCACCTCTTATACGTAAATCTAAATTTATAGTCCATTTTGATATGCTTGATATAAACCATTTACTATTTCTTTATGTACTCTGAGTTTTTATCGGTCTGTCATAAATATGCTCTATGGATCCCAAAATAAAACTACAGGAGAGCATAATCTAACAAACCTTTTCTTACGGTATTTTATTTGTCAAATGTAAGCCTGGTTACTCACAAATACAGAGGAATCTTAAAGTACCAATACTAATTACTGATAGTGTTTACTAACACTAAATTCTTCTTAGTACAACATTTAACTACTTATCACTAGTTTCGACTATGTGATTTATATAGAAAGTACTTGTTTATATACACATTAAACATTTTATCCTATAATTTATATCACAGTACTCGCAAATCATGCTTCGATTGAAACTAATTTCTCTGCCGTATCCTACGGTTTTATATATCGCCAAATTGAACCCACAAAAACCAGACGTCTTCGCCATTTTTATAGATACTTTGCTTTTGCATACTTCCTATTAATTTTTTAGGTGCACCCTTGTAGCTGTCAATCCATCTATTGTTGGTTTAATAGCTTTGACCTTTGCATTCTAGACGATTTGACGACTTCTTTGCAATGATAACATATTTTACGCGTAGTATTGCTCGTCATATAAGTGTGATTAGAACCATCAGAAAGGCAGACGAAAAGTAATCGGATCCAAATTTGACCTTACCGTCATATGGAAATGGCACAACGAGCAGAGCAAAAGTAAATGCATGTGGTTTCTCCAAATAATGGACTAGGATATTGAATTTGAATTGCCAAAGGAAGAAGAGAAACTAGGTGAAATGCCATTTAGGAAGCACTTGCATACTAAAAACTATAAGGCACAGAAATAGGACAAAAGTAGAAATTAGTCAGAATAAGAGAGGATAAGTCATTTAACGAAACAATGCAGTTAAAAAACAATCATGTAAAGTGGTGTTATTGAATGTATTTCAGAACGATAGAAAACGTTCAGAGATGATCAGAGAATTTTGATAAAATTACAATAGTATTCGGGTAAAGCGTATTAATCTCTCAATACAAAAAGACTCTATTATTGCAGTAGCTATCGTTTATATAAAATGCGACTGGACGATCATGGTAGATCATGCTTTTTAATTGAAGTGGCAGGGATCTATGGACACTTTTAAATCTACAATGTGCAACTAGTTTTTGTAGTAGATAACACCCAATGTTAAGAAGCGTGATAGGGCTATGATAGCTTTGACTAGTGGACTGTAAACCTTTTTATATTGGTGCAATCACTATGGTCAAATTAGAATATGAAAATGACTTACCTTGTGGATTAACTGTTCCACGTTGATAGATTTTGACGTATATCATAAATCGCCTTAAAGGTTTGGATAAAAGGTATAAACGGAAACGGCGAATCTATGAGATGTATAGATAAATAAATTCTCCGAAATAAATCACTTCCACAATTACTCTTCAAAATAATGAATGCACACAGAACAACAAGTTACATCGCCTATAATTTCACATGTAATGTATGTCAATTCTTAAGTTGGTCACAGCACCTCTTACCAAAATAACAGATGCGTATCAAAATAAAGTGGGTTTTAACATATTAAAATATATTATGTTTAATTGTATATATAGGATTTAATATAGAATTCAATATAGAATTTAATATAGAATTTAATATAGAATTTAATATAGAATTTAATATAGAATTTAATATAGAATTTAATATAGAATTTAATATAGAATTTAATTTAGAATTTATGAAGAATTTGATATAAAAATTAAAGCACAGCCTAAACAAAGCGAATACATCAAAACCAAGAGATTTGAAATTTCATATAGGCTTGCCTGAAATTATATCCTTCAACATTCGGCTAATTTTAAAAAACTAGTATACTTATATTGTGCATGCGAAATGCGACCTATTGAGCCAAAAAGTTGAAATTACTAGAAACAAACATGAAGCTGGTCTTAAGAATAATAAATAATAAAAGTGAACTCGTAAAGGGAACTGTAAATTTGGAAAGACCAATGGCAGTAATCCAATAAGGTTTTCTGATTGCCAGCCTCATTTTAGTTAGATATGACCCCTAGTTGTTTATCTTATTTGTAATACAATCTCGGACAATCTAAAAAAATATTGATACTACTGTACTTACCTTCCGGGGAGTGTATATAAAAAGACGTTCCTAGCGATAACTGAAAATTTAAAAAATTGAATACTAAGAATCAAACAAAAGTTTTAAGGCCTCACGAGTATTTTACTGCATGCTTATCTTATTTACGCCGCCAATTCTATAAAACATGGATAGAAAATTTTGCAACTGCTGTATTTTCATAAAATTTACTGGCGACTTCTAAAAGAAATTGTATATACGTACACACTTGCGCTCTTTCACACACAATACACACACACACACGCTCGCACACTCACACTCACACACAAACACATATACACACTCACGCACACACTGCGTTAATATTTTAGACAAACACTCCGATTCGTTGATTTTTTCATTCGAAAGAGACGGTGCCATTACAACCACCATTCCGTGGTAAATTGTTTTTCAAAATGATATCAGCAGCACACGTATTCTAAAGAAGTTATTTCAAAGTTTCTGCGTTTTTCTTTTCAACCGCCGTCTTTAGTTTTCAAATTTCGAACCAATAGTTCTTAGTAAATTAGGTTTCAAAGTTAAACAATGTTAAACTAGTCATTTACTATTTGGTGATATAATAATAAAGATTTTGTATTAGACGTTTTCTCGCATTGCAAATCACTTCTGAAGTTATTCGTCGCACTCAATCAACAGTTTTTCGGAGTTAATCTGCTAAAATTTCTAATTGAAACGTAGATTAAATTTAAAAAAGAATGCATAGAGAAATAGCCCAAGACGAGCAAGTCTGTCGTGTGTTTTTTCCCATTTCAATAGTATACAAAGGTTCTGTTCAAATGCTGCCGAACTATTAAAGTATAATTCGAAGAGACACCGTTCAGCAAACGCTCTTTATCGTACTTCTGATTATTTCTATTAAAACAAGTAAGGCAAAGTCAATAGTGTTTTCTAGTCAAATTACCAAGTAAAAAATGGAACCCCCCACTAGTTAAAAATGCAAAACCAATATTTAATTTCCGGTTGTTGTGAATGTATCCCATACGCAATGTTTGTGTGTGAATCAAATCGAGAGTGAGTTGTAGCGTGTACACTCCTGTTAAGGAAAACATATTACAAACGATTCACGAATTACTTAATGTTGACCAAGTGAGTGTTTCGCAAATTTCCAAACGGCAGTGAAAATCGCTAAGTTGTTGCACTGGAAATTCGATGGAAATCCTTTTCCTTTAAAGTGGATTCAACTACAACGATCAGTTGCTTTGTTCAATATAGGACTTACATAATCAAGTTTTAAAACTGCTACTCCGTTGGCTTAACAACAAGCCATTCAATTTTCTGTTTTCTGTTAACCACATCACATACTCTTAAAATTTTTTCACTAAATCCAGGAAATGCTCAATTATCCTCTGTCTATTTGGAAACCTTATTAATTAGTTAAGCTGTTCGATTAATAGATTTCTTATTTTGAATATAAAATGCAGTTACTTCTACCATTATAGCACTGGAATAAGTAATTTTACTTTTTAAAAGTTCAATTTTTATGGATTGTCCGAATTGTACACCTTTTATTATTTTTTTTTAAACAGGACCTATAACCCATAAAAAAACTGAATAGTATATATATATATATATATATATATATATATATATATATATATATATATATTCACGAGGCTGAAACCCATCTTTGGTCAGGTTAGCCTTAGAAATAATTGTAATCACTCAACTGACGTTTTGCAACGTTAGTGGTGTTTGTAAACTTTCCACTGATCAGTTTCTCTTGTATATATTTCACAGCGATTTTAAGTATTGTAACTTTGAAATGACGTTTGTTGTTAACAATCCGACCAAATGTGATCAGCGTGCGGTCATTCAATTTCTGTGTACTGAAGGTTTGCAACCATTGGAAATTCATACACAGAACCTCGCGTGCATATCAACGCAAACCTGTATAATAAAACTTTGAAGAAGCTCCATTAAGCAATAAGACGAAAACGTCCAGGGAAGCTTTCACGTGGTGTCATTTTGCTTCACGACAATGCTCGACCTCATGTTGTCAACGTAGTGAAAGAAAATCTACAGCGAAAGAAATGGAGGATATTAGAGCATTCACCCTATAGTGTCGATTTATCGTCTTGCGATTTTCACATTTTGGGCTACTGAAAAAAGCGTTAAAAGGTATCCGTTTTCAGTAAGACGAAGAAGTACAAAACGCTGTGAAAGAATTCTTCGAGCAGCAGCCACAAGATTTCTTTAGGCAGGGTATACATAGGTTGACGAAACAATGAGATATCTGCCTTAATCGTAGTGGTAATTAAATGTAAATTTAGTTGTCAATAAATTTTTCCTGAACTAAAGATGGGTTTTAATTGAACAAGTCTCTTACAAGTTGTTTTGGGAAATGGGAAATGGAAATATTTTAAAGGTATGTCTAGGAAACCAAAATGAGCAAAATGAGCTGATATGTTGAAGTTCGATTTTCATTTGTTTCAGAGATACTTTAATTAGTTGTAATTCACAACAGTTTTTCGAATACGCAACCGCCCACTTTAATACGCTAATTTGCGCGTTTATAAGTCGAAGTAGCAGCAAGTTTTGGTGAACGATAATTTGCTCTAATGAGAGCTGCAGCATTACGAATGCAATCTAGTAATGCATCCCTTGTGTCCATTTATATCATAAACCAACAACTTCACCCATCTGCATAAACAAAGTTCTACGGGAATGTCTTTCGGTGACCTCAGTGGCCAAGGGTGCAAGCTGCCTCTGCGAATCCAGCAATCGCTGAAATTGGTATTTAAAGAATGTTTTACAATATTTGAGTATTGAGGAGGCGCTGCACCATGTTGGAAGATAGTACGTGGTCGAATATTTAAAGATACTTTGTTCAATATTTCCTCTAAGTGATCTTCCAAAAAATGTAAATAGCCTTCTCCAGTAAAGCGCGGATCCAATACAAACAATTGATCATTTAGAATGCCGCATCATACGTTAATACTAAACTGGCATTGGATATTGTATTCTTGCGTGGTATTAAGATTTTCGTCCGACCATTGTAGACTATTGTGGTAATTATTAATTCCATTTCTTATAAATGGAGCTTTAACCGTAAATGGAATAGATTTTAGCAATCCTCTGTTTCTACGAATCCATTTTCAAAATTGTAACCTTCAAATATAATCGCCTTCTTTGAGTTTTTATACTTGTTGCATATACAAAGCGTTGAAACTTGCTGTTCTACTGTTCTGCAAACCATTAGGTGTGAAATTTGGAATTGGATTGTGATGCACTTGTACTTATCTCAGGATCATCATCTACAACATCCAGAATGCTTCCTTCAAGTTCAAACCAAGCCCGTAATGTTTTTCAGAAACAAAACTCGCATTTGTAAATATTCCGGTTTCTCCAGCGCGTGTGAAAAAGTTTGAAAAACTCGTTAGAAATTCTTCAATTCAGAAAACGACGTCGATACTCCTCTGCTGCTCGATCAATACTACCATTACAAAAACCATAAACAAACACCATATTTGTGTATTCTGTAGAACTGAATTTGTGATCTATTTTTACAATCTCATCAAACTAGTACAACTCTCAGTTTTTACTATACTACTTAATATTGTGATTCAAATTGTCATTTATATCAACGTCATCAAAGTTAACTTAAATAGCTTTTTAAAAAGAAAAACCCTATTTTCTCTGAAACAAATGTAAACCGGAATTGAACATATTAGCATTATCGATTATTTGGTTTCCTAGACATGTACTTAAAATATTTCCATTTACTTCAAATCACCCTGTATATTAACAACAAAATTGCTAAAACAGTACTAAAACTATACCCTGAACTTGAACTATTTATAACTTCCTAGAGATAGTTTTCAGGCGGGTCATCATCTTTTATCACTGACTCTGATAGATGTATCTTTCTTGAAACAAATAAGTCTGTATGTTCCTCCAATATATTGTCCGCATTTTTTTCTTGTTGATCAAAATATTTTCGATGTATCCTGTTACAATTTACATTTATTGTTATTATATTTATCCAAAAAGCACTGACGATTTTTAATTTTTTGTCACAGGTTACGTGTTTTCTAATAATATCACATAATTTTTTTTATATCTGGAAATACTGATATTTATGGCACAAAATTCCCATATCAAATTTGTATTGTATTTGGAATAGCAGTTTTTAAAACATGCCCTGCATTCACGACATTTCCCATTCAGCACTACTTTTCTATAAGCTAATTATTTTAGGAATTAATTTGAAGAGTGTAATGGGATTGTTACCGGACGAATCAAATTCCGCTGATGTGCATGTGAATAGTTTTCTTTAACGGATGTGTTCAAAAACGGTGTACGAACTTTAGTCTGTAGTTAGAATGCACTGTAATAACACATATTTCATTTCTTGAATTTACAGTAGAAGATTTTAAAAAAAAAAGCGTTTCTGTAACCACCGAAATATAAGTAGCGCATTCGAGTAGGATATTCAGAGTAAATTATACTGAAAAATATTTGTCAGTTTGACGTGTTTACGGAATATAGAATTGAGTTCTTAAAAGCATCCCTAAAGAATCGCAAACGTTGGAGAACCACTGTAGCAATCGAGTAAGCCATCCACTGTCGACCAACATTCGGATAACCAAATCACTACCTATACCGCCTAGCAATCCCGCGAAATCCTCGAAAAAGGACTGTACATAAGCGAATGCTCTGAAAGCATTAGTTAGAATTTGCAAATAAGTACGTTTCTGAAATTTCTTTTGTGCATATAAAACATTTTATGTCGATTGAATCGTTAACTGAAAACGTGAAAAACATCTGACTATAAGACTCAAATACTCAAAATACAAAAACATTAATACGGAAATAATAATGAGACAGTTTAACGTGGAATATTTAGGGTGCGTCTCAGATTTTGATAGTAACCCAAACGACTTAAACGGATTTATTTCTTTCACAGAATGTGTAATAAACTCATTCATTGCTCCATCTAAAGCAATCACTTTTCAAAACTTAGTCATATTTAACCCTATTTTAACCCTGGAGTTAAAATAGAGTTAAATATGACTAAGTTTTGAAACGTGATTTCTTTAGATGGAGCAATGAATGAATTTATTTCACATTCTGTGAAAGAAATAAATTCGTTTAAATTGTTTGGGTTACTATCAAAATCTGACACGCACCCTAAATATTCCACGTTAAACTGTCCCATTATTATTTCCTTATAAAAGTTATCGCAACACTCGCATGTGGGCGCTACGTTCACGGTTATATTTTTGGTATGGAATATACAGAAATGCCTAGTTGATTGAGACTGATCCCAATGTATTTAGAAACAATCTCACTACCGAGTAACAGGAAGAAAACACGAGACCATAGTTTCACATTTTTACTAAAATCTGAAAATTGTATGGAATTTGAATCTGACATATTACATATAGCATAAATAAACAATATACTCTACTCTACTAACTTACTTACTCTACTTACGTATAGCACTTCAATAAGTATGTAATGTCCCCACTGCTATCGTGTTGATTTGAAGAACATGACACGCACGCGTAATAAGATGTTCTTTGCAAACTGGTGTTTTACACGTGTGGCATTGCCTCATTGTCTTGCGGTTTTTTCTCCTAGGGCAAAAGGCACAGAATTTCCTTATATATTGTTGTTGAACATTCTAATTATGTTTCTGGCCGTGTTCCTGATTTTTCTGTTACCCCAAATACTGCTTTATTTAATTACGTATCGATATATGCATAGTTGTAATTGATGATTGTGAAGCCAAACGGAAATGAATACAAATCTCTTTTTATAAACTATCCAAGAATATCCTACGTGGCTGTTTTGTTGCAGTATTCTCATCATCATTAGGTCTTCAGTCCTGGAACTAGTTAGACGCGTACCGGCATTGTTTCCTATTCTGAACTAACCTACACATTTCCCTATAATTTGCACAGGCTGCATTTATCACTATCTGATCTAGGTCTACATCTACCTTCTTTTTCCTATCTCTGCTTGTAATATATCCCATACTATTCCCCAAAAATGCCTTAGAACATATTCTGCCCACCTGTTTCCCCCACTTTTTTTCCACAGCTATCCTTGTACCCTTACTATTGTATAACCTATTTGTTATTAACTTTGTCTGTCCATGCTATCATCCTCATACATCTGAAGCACAGCATTTCAAAAGGCTGCTACCGTTTTTCTGTCTGCTTTTCCTGCTGCCCGTGTTTCATAGGCATACCGTGCTGTGCTTTATACATATGCTTTCAACAATTTTCTTCTTGTTTCTATATTTGTTGTCTTTCATCATAGGCGCTGTTCTTTCTTCTTAATTGCAGTTCGGTCCCCTTCTATTGTTTTACAATTACATACCCTATTTCTCCGACATTCTGTGGTTGTGAAAGGGGAGGCGGTTCCGTGGCGTAGTTGGTATGTGTGTGACTACTACGCCTAACGTCCCGGGTTCGAACCCCGACACGGTCCGCTTGAAAAATGTTAGGCGAGCATTTTTTACAAAAATACACCCTCGTTCGGATGAGAGGTAAAATGGAGGTCCCGCGTGTAAGTGTTATCACGCACATTAAAGATCCCTATCCTTGCTTGGAACAGCAAGGGTTCGGCAAAATTCCAAATTTTCCAGGTAAAAAAAACTCGCTTCCTGGCCAATATAGCACCTTCGTGTGGAGCATTGGAAAATCACATGTAAGATTGTGAAAGGGGTAAGCAGCCTGTGGCTGCCAAGTTTCCCCAGCACTTAAACATTTACCAATTTAATATTTTTTTTCCAATATATCTTTTCCCACAGTCAACATTAGTTGCAGATATTTCACAACCAACACATCTAGTTGTTTAAAATAATCATCAGGTTTATCTGCGCTTATCTATTCGTCATTTCTTTTGCCGTCTCAAAACTGATTGGACACGTACTTGCACTTATTTATATTCTGGGCTAGCCTACACAGTTACCTGAAATTCTCACACAGCCTGCATACAGCTCGGTTCCCTTTCTATTGTTTTCTAGTTTTATGCCCTATTTTACCAAGATCCAGTGAAGGGGGTTAAGCGGCCTGTGGCTGCAAAGAGCCTCCAACACTTAGACATTTGCCGAATTCATAGTTTTCCAGTAAATCCTTTCACATAATTAACACTATTCCAGAATATTGCTTAACCAATACTTGTAGTTGTTTATAATAATCATCACGTTTAGGTACAGTACTTTTTCGTCATGATTTACCCATCTTGGAACTGGTTGGATGCGTACCTCCATTGATGTCTATTCTGAGCTAGCCTACGCATTTCCCTGAAATTCCTACAGCCTATATCTTTCACTATCTGTGTGCAGAAGTCTAACCTCTATTTCTCTTTTCTCCCATCTCTGCTTCTAATATATTCCGTACTATTCCCACATGCCGTAGTATGTGGCTTATCATCCTATCTCTCCTATTTTTTACCGTTTCCCACATATTTCTTACTTCCTCTACCATTTTTAGTACCTCTGCGTTCTTAATTTTGTCTGTCCATGGTATCTGCATCATACGTCTGTAGCACCACATTTCAAAGACTTCTACCTTTTTCTTGTGTGATTCTCCTACTGTCCAGGCTTCACAGCCATATAGTGCTGTGCTCCACACATATGTTTTAAGCAATCTTTTCCTTGTTTCTATGACTGTTGTCTTTGAACACAGTAGTTCTTTTTCTTGTTAAATGTATCATGACCTAGGTAGCAGAAATCTCTAACCTCATGTAAGTTCGTGCTACATATTTGTATTCTTGTTTTGGATTTATTTTCCCCTCCTTTGCGTACTAGTACTTGAGTACTAGTTTTGTTAATTTTCATACCGTCTCTCTCTGTTAGAACCGTTTCCATTTCATTAAGAGAAGCTTCTAACTCTTTCTTGTTAGAAGCTAATACCGCTATATCATGTGCAAATCTAAGCATATCAATTTTTTGTCCCTGCATAGTAATTCCAGATGTCTTCCTGCATTTTACAGTATTCATTACCTCTTCAATGTTGAAGTTAAAAATTACTGGGGATATGGCGCATCCCTGTCTCATCCCTTTCCTAATGTTTACTTCTCTACTTTCTTGCTCTAATTATATTACAGCTGTTTGCTCTTTGTATAAGCTATGTACTATTTGTATGTCCCTATAACTCATTCCAATTTTTTGAGTATTTCAAACATTTTTTTCCATTTTACATTGTCGAATGCTTTTTCTATTGTTTTCTCCATTATCACTCTTAGAGCTAAAATAGCCTGTCGTGTTTCCCTGTTTCGCCTAAACCCAAATTGATCTTCTGCTAGTATTTCTTCTGCTCGTTTTTATTCGTCTTTGTACAATTCTAGTTAATATTTTTGAAACGTGTGCTGTCAAACTTATTGTTCGTAGATTTTCACATCTATCCGCGCCTTTCTTTTTTTGGTATAGTTACTATGATATTACGTTTAAAATCTTTGGGTATCTCGCCTGTCTCATACATATAGCTTACAAGAGACGTTTGGTTACTGCTTGTCCAGCGACTTTTAGAGTTTCTGCTTGCACCTTATCTGTACCCGGCGCTTTACCATTTTTCAGACACTTTAATGCTAATTCAAACTCATCTCTAAGTATAGGATATCCCAAGTCATCATTTGCAACGTCTGATTTCTGTTCTAATGCACTTAGTTCCTCTCCTGCATATAAATTCCCTGTATATTCTTGCCAACTACAATTTCTATAACGACGTTTTTGTTATACGGTTTTATATCCCTAAAATTGATCTGTCTCTCCTACTTCCATCTTAGTTTGTACTTTTTTCCACTTTTCATCAATCCAATGTTCTTTAGCTGTCCTGCATTTGCGAATAATTTCCCATTTTATGGCTTTGTATCTCTGTTTTCCGGTGTCGTCTGATTTATTTTTGTATTTTCGTGTTTCTTCTATTAAATTCAGGATGTCCTTTGTTACCCATGTTTTCTTATTCTCTTTTTGTTTATACCCCAGAATATCTGTGGCCGCTATATCTAGGCTGGATTTAATGTTATTCCATTCTGCTCTACTTCCCTAGTATCAGATATTTTCCCGATATTTTTGAGCAACTCATTTGACTTATTTCGAATCTTTCTTGAATATCTTTATCTTTTAGTTTCTCAAAGTAAAAGTGCCCTTTTCCGTTTTTTTTTTCAAATTTTTAAATTTAAGTGCGGCCTTTATAATTGCGATGTTATGGTCAGTGTTTATATCTGGTTCTGGGTAGTTTCAACATTCTTTTACTTGATTCCTAAATCGTTGTCTAACAAAAATGTAATATATTTGGTATCTTCCCATATCTCCTGTCATCTTTCACGTATATAGTTCTCTAGCATGGTGTTGAAATAATGTGTTTGTAATGATTAAATTGTTCTTGTAGCAAAATTCTACCAGCCTATTTTCCCTGTCGTTTCTTGTGCCTAAACCAAATAAACCTACCACTCCCCCTTCCTACCTTTACCTACAACTGCATTAAAATCCTCCGTAATTATTAAATTTTCATGTCCCTTCAAGTATCCTAATATGTCTTCGATATCTTTGTAGATCGCTTCTACCACTTCGTCACTGTAGCTAGAGGTGGGCATGTATACTTGTATTATTACAGTGTTTACCGGTTTAGATTCTAATCTAACCATAAGTGCTCTTTCGTTTTCTTGTAAATAATTTTCTATACTGTATCCTATCTTTTTTCCGCATAACTATCCCCACACGCAAATTTCCTTCTTCTGCTGCTGTACGAATTACCTTGAAGTCCCCACTCCAAAAATCCTCCGCCTCTGGCCACTGAACTTCGCTGATCCCTACTATGTCTAGTGCTAACCTATTCAAGTCGATTTTTAGGTTGTCTAGCTTACCTACTTGCTTCATGCTTCTAACATTCCACGCTCCGTCTCGCAAATTGTTCCCGACTCGTATTCTGAACTTTCCGATCACATCCTCCGAAGTAGTCCCCTCCCGGTGATCCGAATGGAGGACTGTTTTTACTACGGAATCTTTTACCCCAGAGAATGCCATAATTTTATTATAATTTAGGTACGCTGTGTACTTTGGAGGTAATGTGGTGGTTTCCCGTTGCCTTCCACATCGCGGTAGTGTTTTAGACTGCCATACCGACCCCTATAGTCTCTGCTAATCTAAGTACCGAAAGAGCCGCTGCCCTCTTTCGGGGACCTGTCTTAGTCTGGTTCCTTACTAACGACCCTACTATTTTGGTTGGACCTATGGTTTGGCTTTTTAGCTCATTAGAACACGCAAGCCATTTCATCCGTTCTAGTAATTTAGAACTTCGGCAAGGGGCAGGTCCATTCGAAATGGAGCAGTATTCTCGATATGTATTATTATTAGAGGCCACCTACGACAAAATTCTGTGCCTTTGTATGTTGATTTCATCTGGTTCACGACTTCCACACTGCATTTAGAAAGATTTTAGAATGTTATTATTTCAAGTTTACTGAATTCGCCTATATCTAGATCTATTTTATCTAACGTATGAAATATTGATTATGCTAATACATTTAAATTTTTTTTAGGCTTGTGAGAGCCGATGAAAACCAAAAACGCTGCTAAATATTGGACGTTGTTTAGTGATTATAAAAACAGGTGTTATTTCCTTCTTATTTTTTTCGGGTACTTATCTTTCTTCTGCTAATGTTATCAACGTAAAGTAATTGTCCATATTAACATTTTATCCTAAATTAAAAATTGGTTCACATAATCTCTTGACTACACTTTTACAGAATTATTTAAATTGAACAGACCATTAGGTTGTTTTCCTGCAAAAACTTCTCGGTTGCTTTTACAAAACATTTGCGCATCAACTAGCGTGTATATTTTTTATTCATGCTTTGTAGGTTTGTTGGCAATGTACTGCTTAAATTTGCAACGTCCTCTGAAGCTTTCTAACATTTTATCTAATGTATGATACTCTCCAACATGATAATTTGCTTTACATTTTTCTACAAATTCTGTAAAAACTTGACAAACTGGTATCAAATTATCCACCTTCCGTCTTTCCTCTGTATAACGCACATCATCACATCGCATAGGTCGTAATAGCAAATGGAATTCCTCCTTAATGGTTAGGCGAAAATATTATGGACCGTCTTTGCTCCAAAGTTCTTTTGTATTTAGATAATTGACTTTTCTACTCTCAGCCAAATACAAAAGACCTACTAGTGAATACATTTCTGAGAGATCAATTGCTTTGCAATCGCTTTGGCGTTGATCACGAACGTAGTACATCAATATTTGTACACTGAACAATATATTCAATCATTGCTTGGCAAAAAAATAGCGCCCGGTTCTCCCTTTCAGATTTTGCATTTTTAGATTCTTGTTTTACACCACGAGGGTGTATTAGTATATTACGCTTCCTAGCACTTACGTAGGGGCGGCTGTAGTACTGTTTGGTTTCTGTATAATGAATACCATGTCGACTCTTGAACAAAATTGAAAATACTCTCCTAAGTAACTTTAGAGATGAAAGAGATGATACTTGTCTAGTTCACAATTTGGCGTTACTAGTGCAGGGGGTGGTAAACCTTTGGTATTTTACGGAAAACGTATTCAAAACCCAAGTTTGTAGTGTTTGTAATTGCAAACGAGGAAAATGAAGGCGTAAGAACGTCGAAACGAGGATTTTTTACTAAGCTGGCATTGAAGTTATTTCTTTGTAGTTTAAGAGAACGTTTGGGTAGTGGTATTAAAGCTATAAGACCAGATACCCTACAAAGGGTTTTGCAGTTTATTTTGGAATAAGAGAGCGTTAGATACTTTCAAAAGGAGCAAGCACGGCATAACGGCATAACCTGGGAAAATTTTTTTAACCATTGTTGAACAATTCTGGTAAAAGTAGATTCCTCGCAGCTTCTAAACATCAAAGATAGTTCAAAATTTTACGCCACAAAAATTCAATCTTACCAGAGTCAAGCCGACAGAGACGTTTTACACCTAAACCAAGTTTTAAACCCACTAATCCGACAACTTCTATATCTATTTCGACTAGAAAAACCATTTACGAACTTTTTCAATATGCACCCAAACGATTTACATCTGAAGAATTATACAATCAAAATCTGAAGAAGTCAATCTGTAAATAAAGCCTTGAATCGTCAGGATGCTATCGATTCCAATTTAGAAAAATTCGAAAATAATGATAAAAATCAAAATTTTTAGTAAATTCCGATGCAGAACGAAATTACATAATTGATTTCAATAGTCACTAAAGTAGAATAATTAAACTTTCTTATATATACCTCCTCGAACAAAATTTCTTCCTTTTGTTTGATACCAGAACTACCTACTCGTTTATTAATCATGAAACAGTAACCAGATATTGGCCAGAAAAAAAAGTAAAATACGACCCAATTACAATTTCAAATTATTTTAATAAATTCAGACAAAATTACTCTGTATTAACCTACAGTTAAAAAATGTTAAGTAGTCCTTCGAAAATGTTTAAATTTCACTTGCTTAATATCCATACAATTTTTAAAGGATTAATAGGTATGGATAATTTAAAGGTAGATTTAGAATTCAACATTTTACTTACACCTCGAGCAAAAATTGCTATATACTTTCAGGAACTAAGCGAATTAGATACATTAAAAGTAGAACCCCTAACGAAAAACAAATTCAATTGAAAGTTTCTTTTAAAAATGGAGATATTATTATATACCCTCTATAAAAACCAAACATAAGAAGTGCCTGAATGTTTAACAGTACCAAAAAGTGGTGTAGCACTTAAAGCAATTAAAAGTCCTTTGAATTATCCTATAAACATAAATGTTTACGAATCAATCAATGTTTCTGCTCACCAAGCTGATCAATTTGAACGTTCCTGCGAATTAAATCATCACGACACCAAAACAAAACATTTTGATACCTCTCGCAGCAGAACGGATCGCATGAATTTGATAGAGATACATGCTGTTTTGAATAAAATTAAGCATTCAATACGAACCGCGGATGTATCCAGTGTATTCTAAAACACCGATACTCATTTGTTCACAAACAAGTGGTAAAACTGCGAGTTGACAAAATGTCAATATCCAAAATCATAGAACCCTCTACTTCTCCGTGGTCTAGTCCCATTTGGATAGTCCCAAAAAAAATGGATGCTCGGATAAGCAAAAATGGTGCATAGTAATTGACTATCTTCGCCCTAATGAAAAGACAATTGACAAAAAGTACCACCTACCAAATCTTAAAGATTTACTGAACAAATTGGGTCGATGTCAAAACTTTACGACGCTTGATGTGGCAAGTGGGTTCTATCAAGTCGAAATGTACCCAAAGGATGGTGATAAAACTCCGGTCAGCACAGACCATGGACACTGATTTTCCTAGAATGCCTATAGTGTTGAAAGATTTCCCTTCTACACTACAACGTGTAATGAACAATGTTCTTCCAGTTTAACAGATGTTTGTGGAGTCTATACGGACGATGTCATTATTTGGAGAGTTTTGCTTCAGAAACGTCTTACCAATTTAAATATGTTGTTTAGAAGAATAAGAGAATCTAATTTTAAAATCCAATTAGATAAATGCGAAATATTGAAAAAAGGCATCGTATTTCCAGGACATGTAGTTGTCCTTAATAATGGATTTTGATTATACCATGGATGTTTACGTCCACTCATACATGGCCATTGTAGAAATTTTGAAAAATATTCATAAACAAAATTTTTTCGTTTGTAAACGTAATTTGTGACTAAAACTGCGTATCTAGTGTAACATTCTGAACCACTTTTACTGTAAAAAATATCAGAGGACATATTTCCAGGGACGCTATTGGTGGAGCAAAGGAACAACGTTTCTAAGAAAAATATGAGTATATCCTAATAAGATATATCAAAACTGAAAATAATACCTAAAGTACGTTGGGAGATATTAAAAAAAACGGTTTAGAAAAAATTTCAACATCCTGTAGCAAAATATTTAAAACGTTACGGGCGTATATCCATATGTACTTTTCTTCATAGAATAACCTGAGAAAGCACCCTAAAATATTGGCACGAAATTAAGGAACAGCCTGTATAAGTGTAGGATTCATCTTCCATTACGCCAAGAAATGCGACAAAATTTCGACCTATCATCTAATAGCGTTACAATTCCTACCTAATTATAGCATTTGCAGGCATAAACCAATACTGGTTATAATTATAATACAACCTACCGCTTTTGGTACATGAGCATAATAACTAATTCTAGTCGTTTCATGTATTGAGAGCTTTTCAGATACCCGTAAAAAGTGTGCCTCTAGTATTCGTTTTTCTAATAACGTACCGATATGTACGCTGGTGTTCCAATATTATGTGAACCAACTTCTAAAAGCTTCATATCGTAATAGAGAAAGATCTTGTGTTCTGATTATTTCAGAACCTCCTCTTCGCAATTTACTAGAAAAGCCAATATGCAAGCGTACTTCCAATCTTTATCTGAAAAATGCGAGGTTGAAGTTTTATAAAAACGGCATTGGAAAAATGTTCATATTGAAGCGGTAGACGTGTGTAATCCTCATTTTGCGTATCGCCATTTTCGCATAATCACAAACTTAATATGTTTTCTCTTTCAGTACCTTTCAAAAGGTTTCTTCATAGGAACTTTTAAAATTATTACTTGTTTGTCAGCAACCGACTGAAAATGTTCACGATCAGCTTTTTAAGGTGGTTTTGCAGATATTTTCCAGAATAAGAAACGAGTTATTGTTTTTATGCAAGTGATATCTTTGAGTTTATAAGAAATTAATTAAGCAACAGATATTGTTTGGGTGTTGGACGTGTTGGAGAGAAAATCATTTTATTCTAGTTCGCGAATTCAAAACCTACAAAATAATTCAATATCTACCAACATTCTGCTAGTTTGAAAATTGTATTAACTAAGACCACCGCCGTAGAATATTTTATGCAAATATTTGCTTATATGTTAATATTGTTCGGTTTAATGAAAAGATGATTGCAAAAAAATTTCTTAAATATGTTTATTTTTATTATCGTGTTTTGACCAAAAAATTCTAGATGATTAAAATAGGGTTGAATAGTTAGTATGAATAAAACCAGGATATGGTGCATTTTTTCGCCATTAGGTACTGAATATATCAGGGTAAGTGGAAATACTGTCGAAATTAGTCTGTCCATTAAGAAAATGGTTACAGGCCTGCGACGTTAACACGAGAGAAACATATTGTTTATAGGAAATGGTGCATTTTGATATCCTGGTTTATCCTGTGGTTATTGAATGGAATATTCTATTAACTCCTATTCATACATTCGTATAAAATTTTCACTTAAATTTCAAATAATAATAAATCCAAAATTTCCTTTCTTACATTGAACTTGTTTACTAATCGACAAGATAACTACGAATCTCGATGATATGGACCACACGTGCATGCGAGCGGTATACATTGCATGACCTTACGTGTGATTTTCCAATGCTCCACCCGAAGGTACTGCATTGGCCAGGAAACGAGTTTTTTATCTGGACAATTTGGAATTTTGCTGAACCCTCGCTGTTCCAAGCAAGGTAGGGATCTTTAACGTGCGTGACAACACTCACACACAAGATCTCCATTTTACCTCTCATCCGAACAAGGGTGTATTTTTGTGAAAAATGCTCGCCTAACATTTTTCAAGCGGACCGTGTCGGGATTCAAACCCGGGACCTTGGGCGTAGTAGTCACACACATACCAACTCCGCCACGGAGCCGCCATACATTGCATGACCATCTCTAATGTGAAAATAATAAGCATTAGTAAGACACCCACCTAGGATGGGCCAATTTCCATACATTCAATGCATCTAGGTGTGGGAGGCATTAGTTTTCAATCGTTGATGGTTAAAGTATCGTTACATCGAAAACATTTTATAATATCATCAGTTTAGTTTGAACCTAACTCAGCACGTGAGAAATATTAATGTTACTTTAACATTTTTGATACACACCTGTAAACTATGCCCTGTTGTGAGATTATAATTGTTGGTGACTTTAACATTCCTGAGGTGACCTCAAGTTCGTAGAACTTGCATCAGGGTTGCTCCATCTCAAAAGACTAGATGACTTCTTAACAACTTTTAATTTAATTTCATGTAACGATGTAACTAGTTAATACTAAGAATAGAGCACTTGATTTAGTGATTTGTACTGTAAGACTTAATATAAGTCAAGATTGCATGCCGTTCGTGTGCATAGATGCATATCATCCACCATTACTCTTGTGGTATACAATACCAAAGCAAAACGCCAATAAACATTCAGCAGAAATCGCCGCAAATGGGTCTATCTACAATTTTAAGCTTGCTAATTTTGACTTACTTGTAGATACTTTGTCTAATATAGATTAGAACTTACTAAACAAACAGCAGGATGTTAACACTGCATTAGAGGCTTTTTACATAAATACGTATGTGTATTGACGTTGCCGTTCCTAAAACAAAATCATCAAAACATAAATATCCAAAATGGTACGACTACAAATTAATACGCCTTTGTAAACTAAAGACGTACTTTCATAAATGCAGACACAGGCCGGGATTACACACACAGGAATTTCACAGGGTCAGAGCTAAACTCAAACGAAAATCAAATACCGCTTATAGGAAACATACGAAAGATATAGAAACCAATCTTTTGGGAGATTGCAAGACGTTTTGGACCTATAAATAATGTAAAAACAGGGTGACTGCAACTATTAATGTATTCATAGATAATGATGTGATGTTGGATACTGACACCAATATAGCTAATGGTTTCGCCCGCCTCTTTGAATCTGTCTACACTAAATCAAAGCAATTAGATATGTCTATTGATCTAACATCTCCAACTGTTAATAGCACTTTGAACATCAATACAATATATTTAAATGAAATTAAAATAGCCTTCAAGAAATTAAAGGCAAAGAGGTCATCTGTCCCAGACTGTATAGTTGTTGTACACGATTTAAATTTGTAAATTTCCCAATTGTGTCATCGGTCTCGGTGGCGTAATTGGTAAACGCATGGTTCCGGCAAAACCAGGATACAGGTTCAAGTTCTGTCTAAGACCTTATATTTTCCATCTTTCAATTACTAGCTCGATTTGAAATGATCATTTGGGCTTTGCATAAAAGTTTAAGTTATTATTTCATCTTATTCACTGTAATACTATAGTATTTATCAACTTACCTTGTGTAATTAACTGTCTAAAATATTTATGTATTTATATATATATATATATATATATATATATATATATAAAGCATGGAAAGATATCCTTTTATACCCTCTTTTAATAATATTCAATTTAATTATAAAATCTGAAATATTTCCAAACACCTGTAAAATTACAAAAGTTACCCCAGTATATAAAAAAGGTGATAGGCGATTGTTCTCCATTTATCGTCCAATATCATTGTTATCTATACCAGCTAAAATTCTTGAATTCATTCTCCATGATAAAATATACAGTCACATCAAAAGCTACATAATATTGCAACAACGTGGTTTTGTGAAACAGCGTTCCACTGTTCCAAATCGGTTTATATTCTGTAAAAATGTAACTAAGGCACTTGAAAATAATAATCAAGTTGATGTTACACATGCGGACTTCTCAAAGGCGTTTGATAAAGTGGACGGACCATCGTATACTGCTGAAAAAACTACATCTATGTGGACTAAGGCAAAAGCTATTAGAACTAATTAAATCTTACCTTATATGTAGAACGCAGTTTGTTACATACAGGGGAACGTCTTCAAAGTACTACCTAACTACATCCGGGTGTACCGCAGGGATCAAACTTGGGACCCCTCCTATTTATTATATTCATTAACGACCTGCGTAGCCACTACAATATTGTAACTTTTTACTTTATGTTGACGACCTAAATATATACAAAGAAATTAATGTCGCTACTGATAGACTCCTCATACAGTCAGATCTTAATACGTTTTATCAATGGAGCTTATTAAATAAATTGTATTTTAGTACCCAGAAATGTTTTTCTATGACGTACTCTTCGTACACAAATTTTACACCAAACTTATACAAGATTGGCACGGATACATTACAGCAGGCTTCGGATATTACCTCGGCGTGCATTTTCAATTTAATTTAAAATTTGACATTCATTTGGAAAAGGTTTGTAAAGCAAGTTACAAGATGTTGGGTTATGTCATGCGCAATAGTATTCATTTTACCTCTATAAAAAGCTTTTGTGCGTTATTTAAGACGCTGATACGATCCAACTTGCAGTATGCCGCAATCATATGGGCCCCGTGTAAAATAAACGATATAAAGATATATTTACATAAAAAAATATATAGTTGCACCTGCATTTGAATCTTACGCACCACGTAGGACAGAGTTCAATATGACAAACCTTGAAAATCGTAGATGTATTCTGGCGTTAATCTTCTTGTATAAGATATTTAACAATAATTGATTTATTATCTAGATTTGGTATCTATGTGCCAGACCGCGTATTTAGAAAAATTGTCTTAATACATGTTGCTCGCTGCAGAACCACTGTTAGAACTCAGTCGCCAGTTCTAAGGCTTGCTAATATTTTCAATGAAGTAAGTGAAAGAACATGTGCCAATTATTTGGAGACAGTCTTGCTGTTTATAGATCACAGCTCTAAATCCACTCACATCCTGATAGTAATATTGAATATAATTAAGTTTTAATTAAGTGGTAACTGAGTCCTTACTTTGTTACATTGTTATTAATTTAGTTACTATATATTTAGTCAGATCTGTGCATACAAGTGCTTTGTATAATTGTAAATTAATTTGTTATAGTATTCACATTAAGAAACTGTTGGTTTCATTGTAATTACCTAAGACACATTGTAATTAGGCTAATGAGCCTGTATGTTTCTTATTAAATAAATAAATAAATAAATAATACATATATTAAGTAATATATTTAATTTTTCTTAATGTAGAAGGAATAATTGAGGTCATGTTTCAAAAGTGAGAATGCATTGGCAATGTTATTCAACGATCCTTCTAGGAAGAATTTGTTTATTTCAATCTTCTCAATTCGAAGTGTAGTTGGCACAGATCGTGTTGATCCTGTGAAAGAAACCTCTTTTTAATTCTTTTAATTTTTTTACGTTAATATTGGTTTTTCTGATGTTTTTTCTCTGATTCCTTCCAGTTAATTTTCGTTTATCATAACAAAAGTAAGTTTTTCTTATATGAGGTTTTTTAAAATAGGCTATAGGTTCAGCAATAGGTACTTTATATTCCGTATTTTCTTTCCTTTTCTCTAAAATCTTACTACTTCTTCCTGATTGCGTTTGATATAGTTGTTCGAAGATTAGTTTAGACTTTATCTTAACGTTATTTATTGTAATTCCCATAAATTGTATGATCTAGATCTATTTCGTAATCGTTTAGATTATCATAGATTAGATTTTGGGGAATTTCATGTTTATCTTGTTGTTTAAAAATGTGTAATTTTTGAATTGGGGCAGAGTGTACTCTTTCAACTAGAGAGTTTGAGGTACTATTATAATTAGTGGTGTAATGAAGATTAATTGTAAAAAGGTTGCAATATTCATCAAATATACGATTTTGAATTCTTTCCCTTCATCAGAAATTAATTTTTTTGGATAATTATAATGCGAGAAAAAATATTTTAGTTTGTTTAATACAGTTATGCTAGATGTATCGTTTATATAATAGGCTAGGGTATATTTAAAAAACAAGTCTATTATGGTTAGAAATTTGTGATTATCAAAACTGAAGGTATCAATATGAAAAACATCGAAAGGCCGGAGAATGCAATTTTATATAGATTACGTTCATATTTGCTAATCAAGCAAGTTTTGCAATTTTTTATAATTTGCTACGTACAATGACGTAGCCGGAAGAAAACGTAAATATGCCAGGCTAACTACCAATGCGGAGAAGGGAGTAGTTCTTAGCAACACAAAATAATACATCGCCAACGATTTTCTATTTACAATAAAAAAACACAAATACAGAAATTTCTATCAAAACAGCAAACCAAAATTAACTAAGGTTACTATTTAATAAAACAATTTTACTCTATGGCCAAATTCACTAATTGTTCCACGAAGTGCGCAATTCGTATTAACATTCAATAAATCTAATCCGTACTAAAAAGAATAACGCTGATACTTTCGTATAAGCAGATGGATTAATTAAAAAACAAACATTAAATTTAGAAACCTTTCTAGTAAGGATTTTACCATACGAAGCATTTGTTATAACTCTAATCAGTAAAAAAAAAGAATACTGCTGATACTTTCACATAAGCAGATGAATTAAGTACAAAAAGCAAAAGCATTAAAGTTCGAAACTTTTTCAGTAAGGATTTTACCAGAACAAACATTAGCGTATCTCATTTCAAATTGGGTTTATCCCTGGGTATGTTAGAAAAAAAAACAAGTCACATACATGTGTGTCGGGATACTTATTTTGTCAGCCCTCGGAAGTGAATTGACACCATCGCCGCGGTGGTCAGCAACAACCATGCTACTACCGTAATTGCACCGGCGGTCTACATGCAAGAGCAGTTGATCTACATCAAGGAATAATCGGACTACGCAACAAGCAATTTAGCCTCCAGCTAAGAGCTAAAAAAAGGAAAATCTTACTAATATTAACAACTGAGGAGCGCTTACCGATCCACACCAAATTTACACATTTGATAGAGGAGAAACGTGCATCGCTCTTGGAGTAACAGAACGAGTAGTTTTAACAAGTACATCAACGCACAAGCTGCAAAATCAAAGTTTTAAGAAGGAGTTCCAAAATAACACCAACTCGAAAAGCAAACATCCGCGTTATCAAAACGCGATTCTAAATGGAAAAACACGATTTTACCGGAGAATAGTAGGATATATTATTTCAACAAGTCGTTCCTTTGGAACAATAGAGAAAACCATTATACAGCGGTCGTATGGTATACCAAGATAGCGGGTACCTAAAAACAGGATATAACTATTTATTTTATAGAATAAATTTTCGTTTTAAAAGTAAAAAAGGGTTCGAGTTGTTGAATTTATTCGGGAGTGTATTGAATTAACCAGGGAAATTTTTAAAAACAAAATTGGAACGTAACAAATTTTGTTAATTGTGGTATTCATGTCCGTCCAATAGTATTTTAACTTAAGACTATTGTTAAGTATCTAAAATGCCGTTTTGATTAAGTGAGTGGCAGTTATCTGTTAGGTTTAGTTGTTCGTCCTGGTTTTCTATATGTTTAGCTATAATATTGCATTTAATTAGTTTAATACTGTTATTGAACATCCGTTGACATACGGCTAAAACTGTTGACTTTAATTATTTGTTTTCAAAATAAATTTTGTAAGTGTTTTTTGGGTTTACCACTTCTTATTGAGCAAGAACTAGGTTTTCTTGTTCTTGATTATTTTCCAAGTAATATAATAAGTGTTTTTTGAAAAAAGTTTCTTACCCACGATAATTGACAAATTTGCTTGTTGTCTTTTTTAAAACATAATTATCAGTCCATGCTCCAAAATGTTCAAATGGTTTTAAAAATACCATATAACAAACCATTCCACGCATATATGCTTTTATTCCAATTAAGTAGCTTTATCTTGCGGTAGTTTAATTATTTTTAATTATATGTTTTCCATTTTAAAACAATTTAAGTACTTCAAATAATCTACTATCTTCTGAGTATCCAAAAACGATTAAACGTCGGCTATTTTAATAAAAAATGTATTCTTTCCATGGTAGCTTTCATTATTTAATACAGTGTGGGCTAAGTAACGTATCATCCGATTAGCATGGTAACGTTCGAATCAGGACTGTCCTTTCATTAAACGTTCATTGACTTTTAAAGGTAAACCTCTTCTGAGCTAAAACTTATAGAATTTTTACTCTCAACCTTGAACCTTCTAGTTGGTTTGTTCTTTAGGTGCGTCACTCCCTGTTGTTCTGGAAAGTGTGTAATACGTCCGTTGTCAACGTTCGAAGTTTTACTTTTATTCTTGCCCTTAAGTTGCATTATAATTGGAGGTGTTTTCTTATTGCTTACACAAGCTTTATCGTTGTTTATGGCCATTTACGTCATTCACTTTATGTTGTATTTTAGCATTTGTCAATAAACACTTTCTTCACTTCTTAGAATATGCGATGGGTGTGTATAACCTGATTTAATACACTTTCGTCGAAATACTAACGTACGTATGTTATTAAATGAAAATTCCTCTTCCGCATGAAAATTAAACTATTATACACGCAGCTTCATGTAAAAAATTTGTCTAGAAAATTTTTTTTAAGAATAGTTTTATAAAAGTTAAACACCTCTTATTAATTGCAAAAAGGATATCATTTAGAATATGTTTATGCATTTACCTGTATTTCATACACAATTGAGTAATTTCCTAAATACGATACTTTTATAATAAATATGGATGAAACTCTTTAAAAACGTTTGTTTACGTGTAGAACATACCGATTATCATTACTTGATAATTACAGTTTTTCTGCGTTGATACTTTTTTACCGGGATTTTAAAATGCGTTTTCTAAACAAATAAATATCTACTAACTTTTATATATATATATATATATATATATATATAAGTTAGCTGAAGATAATGTGTATTAAGAATTCTGCTACGTTTACCTTATTATTCAACAGGCTCAATTGTATAGGCCGGCGACAATTAATATCGTCTTACATAAATAACAGCATCCTTCTAATTAGCACAAGCTTTTACGGAGTGTTAAATAAATAAATAAAACGATAATCCAATTTTCTCGAAAATCTATCTTATATAGGGCTTAAATTGTTTTTCAGGTGCAACTGGTGACCAATGTATCTGTTAAGCCACGATTAACTTACGATTTTGGTCACGTGACTTTGTTAATAAAATCAGGATGATTGAAATAATGGTTTATTGCTAGAATTAATTGAAAATGTGTTAGTGTGGAAGTGTGCTCTCTCAGTAATTGAATGATCTTTCAGATACCTTTGGGAACTGGCATGATGTATCGCCTCTTATATGGCTTAAGTCGTGCATGAAATCTGAGCAACACGCCACCAGCTGCTATTGCTTTGTCTTTTTAGAAACCGACTAATTCTTTTAACATTGGTATTAAAGAATACACCACAATATTCTGGAATCCAGAACATTTAGCTTAATTTAAGAATATCCTATTACTGTAACTTCGATGTTAATTTAGTGTACTTAGCGGTGTTGTAATTACACAACTGCGTCAAAGATAGTACGTAGTACATGTTAAAACCTAACTCTACGGATACTATGACCTTAAAGAAAGGTATAACGGGAAATAGTTCAATTCGCGTAAATATTTGCTTGTTTTAGAAACTTTCCTAACTACTTGTAGCTTTGAAATCACATCCCTACATCGATTATTTAAATACTTCGCTTGCGCATATATAAGATATGCTTCTGGAAACCTTAGAAAATTAATCTTAACAGGATAGTTTCTTTAACTCGTACGCAACATTTTCAATTTTGAATTAGTTAGAAAACTAACTGAGGTAAATAAAATCATTAGTTAAAATACCTTTTTTGATGAAAATTATGAAGCGTTTTAATTCTAGCAGCTTTCAGTACGTGTAACTCAAATTGCTTAGTTTAACAAAAAAATATAAATTCCAGAAGAGTTCTTTGTTTCTTTTTGTATATATTTATGGAAACATTAATATGCAAGATTAATAATATCTTTCTCCTTGTTTCTGTGCTGGTCCCTCCGCACTACTACAAAACCAGAAGAGGAAAAAATGCAATTCGTTATGGCATATCAAGTATGCAACTATATTAGCTTTTATCAACTTGATATGTTCCCTTGTAGTCTCACAGATGAGCATGGAAAGTCGTTTTCTCAATGGGCGCAAATGGGAATACTAGTTTTGTATAATCAACAAAATAATACGACTTTCAATAAATAACCACACGTGCTACGTATTGTAAAATTGAAGGTTCCTTATGATCCTTGTCATTATATCTCTGCCAATAATGTAACTGATGATTTGAATTCTATCCTATTTATTCAATTACTTGGAGACAGTACCCCTGATTCTGATAATATTTTACCCGTTGTTTAAAGAGATGCCGTTCTACAAATTCGAAATACTTCTCTACTTCTTTGATAATACAGCAGGTATAAAACTAAATTGGGATATCTGCAATTAAGCTCGTGGTAAGTTATGAATAATTTGGACACTCGATTCATTAGTTATACTTTGTCTAATTCTGAATTAATTTTGTTAGCTGTTTTCGTTCTACCATTCTCTGCATTCTGCTGTTTACGTCCTGTGCTGATACTTCCGCCTGTCTGCCTCCTACTGCGCTGCAGTACTGGTTATTGGGTTTTTGGAGTCACTACCAGGTGAACTGAGCATATTTGGGAAACATCTTATAGTTACCTCCCTATCTACTACTAAGCGAGCCGAGCCGGATTACACGTCACTCGCCGCCGATTATTTCGGTGAGAAATTTCTGAATACTTCTTTGTTTACTTTATGGGCCATATGAGATTTCCCATGTAGTTGTATTTCTGTGTTAATAACGCCATCTTACTCCAACGTTTGCAAGTTTTCATCTCTAACGTAGCTCTCTACAAACCGAGAATCCAATTTATTACTTTGAACCTGTTTATAATAGTAAATTACGTAAGGACATATTCTCTAATCCACCAGCATTGGTTAAATATAAATTGTTACTGCTTATACTACTCAGTGTTTGTTTTACTACTATTACGTGCTTCCCTGCGGTGTCCACTTTAAGGCGGCTCCGTGGCGTAGTGTTTACGTGTGTGACTACTACGCCCAAGATCCCGGGTTCGAATGCCGAGACGTTCCGCTTGAAAAATGTTAGGCGAGGATTTTTCACAAAAATACATCCTCGTTCGGATGAGAGGTAAAATGGAGGCCCCGTGTGTAAGTGTTGTCACGCACTTTGAACAGAAAGGGTTCGGCCAAATTCCAAATTTTCCAGGTAAAAAAAACTCGCTTCCTGGCCAATGTAGTACTTTCGGGTGGAGCATAGGAAAATCACATGTAAGGTGTTCCCTTTAGGCCTGTTTATATTAGTATGTGGTGCTGTATGAATAGAGTAATGTTCCTACTGTCAGTATACGGCCAACCAGTTTACTACTGGAGTATTGGGAATAGCATTTTTTACAAAACTAATTTTTGTCCCACTGTAATTCTAAGGTGATTCTTTTGGTCAAATACAACGTTATACTATTTATTTTGCGCCATTACTAATTTAGAGGGTGTAGAATATGTGGTAGGCATGGTGCTACCGGTATCTAGTTGGTAATAGGTATCTTTACTTTGTTGTACATTCATGAGATGTCCTGCCTACAGGGTAGCCTACTCCTTGAAAAATAAGCTAACATTGATAATACGACCTGTATGTTTGTTGTGGTTTGTTTAGTATTCTTCTTAATCTTCTTTGGGGATTAAACCACTCATAGTTTTTAAAATTATGACATGTCATAAATGTCAAACTTGAAGTTTTTATTATTTTGAAAACGATCCTAGGTTATGGATCGAAACGTTAATAAAGATAATTTTAAAAACTATGAGTGGTTTAATCCCCAAAGAAGATTAAGAAGAATTGATAATACGAGCTCGCCAGGGAAATAATAAGTAGTCTGGGATGGTTTTGTACTCAGTGTGTTTCGGTATACTAATAGTTTGTTGGTAGTAATTTATGTTGATACTGAATTATTTATACTGCCCTAAGCTGACTTATATACTGATTCCTGAAGTTTCTATTGTAATACATACCATTAAAGGTTATTTTAAATAACAGACATTGTTAGAACCATTATTTTGACTACATCTATTACACTGTGATTGGACAGACTAACGTTCTGTCATATTGATATTTATTTGCAGCTTTATTATTTTTGTTTTAGTCGTGGTTTATGTTTTCTCATATGTCATTGTTCTACCACTACCAGTCCCCGACTGATAGTCGCAGTATCCTTTTCTTTGTTCCAGTAAAAGGTACGGGTTAGCAAGATTTTCTTCCTTTTCTGCGTTCCTGCTTTTAATACTGACCCGTAATCTTTTACGGGATATCATTGGCATGCCCAGCGTGTGGCCCTCGACTTCTAGTAGACATAGATTATCTGTACTTAACGTATTGCTTTAAGAGTGTTTTTAGTAGGTTAGCAGACTTGTGTTTTCTCTGGTAATTCTAGTTAATTGAAAACACTGGCGCCCTATTCTACATGTCCGCAGTTCTATTATTCATTGGTTTCATTAGTTGCAGTAATTCTTGGTGCTGCTGCGTCTATATTGCTTTGCATCGTTTTATTTAGATACAATTCGGGTGTACTTTGGTTGTTCTGTCGGATCTGGTGAATTGGTTTGTTTTGATTTCGGTGTTGTGAGTATTACATATACTGTTATTTTGAGTAGATTGCTTGCAGTGGCACATTGACGCCTAAATGTTAATCGGCTGCGGAAAACGTAACTCCAGTATGAATTATCTTCAGAGGGCTTTGACCCAAAAGATAAAGTAAAAGAATTATGTAGGTCCGTCCGAAATGCATTGCATATCAAACAAGAAAGAAGCTTTTTTTTATTTCGCTGGAAGCGAGCTTTGCTCTGAACATAAAGTTGTTGAAGTTGCTATGCAAGAACATATAAATTCTCTCGCTAATTTTGACGGTGATAAGTCTCCAGATATACTTATATTTAAACGTGTCAGCTCTGTGTGGCTACACATCGTTCGTCGTTAAACGAATACGTTTATGTCATGCTTAACATCTCTTCTTCATCGTTTTCTACTGAAGTCCGTCATCTAAGTGACATGGCCAGTTTAATTTCCGGTATGACCGACAGAATGAAAAAAGTTCGTTAATGTTTGAGAACTGAGGGACTGGAAATTGGTTCTCAGGAAAGCGTCTATATGGAAGAAGCGGAAAAAAAAGAATACCGAGGCCAAGAGTTTAGGAAAGACCCAAGAATCAAAAATTATGGCTCTTTTATTATGTATAAATCAAAACATGAAAGAAATGAGTGAAATGAATGAGAAAAGCATGAAACAAATTACTGAAAAAATGAGAAAGACATGCAGGAAATGAAAGAGAATATAAAAGAAACGAGTGAAAGATATGAAAAAAATACTCAGGAGATACGCAAAATTTGGAGAGATTGTAGTAAAATTGGGGGAAAGAATGAAAGGAAATTTAAAGAGATTAGTGAAAAAATAGCTTCTGGTTTAGAGAAAATTAATAAAACCATTGAAGAAATGAAATATGAAATTAGAGGAGTAGTACAAATTTTAGAGGATATGGACGATGTTAAAAAGAAATTGCTCAAGTAAAGTCGAATCAGAAAGCAAGTGAGAAAGAAACTAATGGGAAAATTAAAATTTGGGATCTAAAAGTAAATGCTATTGAGGGAATCTGCCAAGCTGGTTTTAAAACGTTTAGAAATGATTTGGGAAATCTTAAAACAGACATAGGGAACAAATTTGTTCCATTGGAACAACACTCAAAATTTTATGGGAACAATAAACTTAGCTTTAATACAAAGTAGCTGGGATGAGCAAACAAAATTAAATATTGTGAGGTCTATGTTGAAGGGTAGTGCCGAAATTTGGTTTGGACTGATTGAAAGTGAGTTGAATTCGTTTAAGGACTTCGAGATTAAATTTTTAAAGCGTTACTGGGGAGACAACCAGCAATTTAAAGCTAGAGATAATTTATTGATAGGCAAATATAATAGCGATTCGGTCATGACAAGAGAATTGTATGCAATTAAGAAATTTAGCGTTGCCAAACAACTTGATCCTCCTTTAGAGGACAAACAGATTATAAAGTATTTAGCAGATCACGTCGAAACGGAAGTAACGCAATGTTGATAAAGATGTGTTTTTAGAATATGTTGAACGTTATGATGATATGATTCCAGAGGAATAATGTACCGAAGAGATACCAAGGTAGACCATTTGAAAGGGGGAATAGTAAGGAAATAATGAATTCAGTACTATTGAGAATAGAACCGTTACCCAAGGAAGGGAAAATATAGCAAATGCATAGAGAATTGGCATAAAAAGGAGCAACGAAAATAGAAGAATATACGCGGAGATGGTTAGTCAGCCTGGAACTAGAAGTAAACAGGAATTTTAGATGCAGGCAAATATGCGATGAAAACATAGAAATTAATAAATATGAACATGCGCGTGAATTTATGAAATTTGGGTTGAAAAATGATGAAAAAATTAATGAACAAAAATGATTTACTACCTATAATAAAATTACAAGTAGAGTGAAAAGAGATAAAATTACTGGTAGATACAGGAGCTGAAGCGATATTAGTAAGTGAAGGTTTTAATAAGGATAATTGAGAGGAATTAATGCAGAAACTTATCCCTATTAAAAGAAATAATTTAGTATCTTCGGATAATAAGGAGTTTGTAGTTATCAAGAGTATCATAATTCTGAAAGTTAAGTTGGGAAAGATGGAACATGAGCAAGAGTTTTTAATAGTGCCAGGATTAGGAGTAGATGCCATTCTGAGAATGGATTTTATAAGTATAATGAAAGGTACAATAGATACCGAGAATAAGGTGACAACTCTGGGAGATGAGAGGATTAAATGAGACAAAGAAGTCTATATAGAAGTACAAGGAGGTTGTATGAATTTGGATCAATTTGAGCAAGAGAAGAAAGGTGAAAGAGATAAAAGTTTAAGTATTAAATGTCCTCGTGAAGTTAGGAGAGAAGTTGTATCGTTTTTAGAGAAAATTTCGGAATTATTGGAAACTACAGCAGATGATGTAGAAGAGATGGAAATAATAGATTAAACTGATGAAAAGTATAATTGCAGGTGTTGAAAAAGAGATAAAGGAAATCTCTGTGAATGCAGCTTTATAAAAATAAAGTAAATAAAGATAGTAAAATATTAAATAATGATGAAATAATTTGGAAAGCAGAACTTAATAATTCGTTTGCGATAACTGCGATTAAAGAATCGAATCGTTTTGTAAAATGACGTATGTATAAATATGGAGGAGTAGCATTTGGTTTGTCGAAATATTCATGCAAATATGCGGATGTAAGAAAAAATTGGAAGCGTAGAAAAAAGACAGAAATTATTGAAGTTAAAGAGGATGCGGCAATTAGAAGTATAAATGTGAATTACTTTGAGAAAGATGTAAATGACTTAGAGAGAGAGAATGTGAAGATAATATAGATAAGGGATCAATTGCTGATATATGTCCATGCGAAGTTATAAATGAAGTAGAATCGTTGTTAAAAGAGAAATATTATGAATTGAAAGATAAGGAGTTAAGAATTGCTACTGATTGTGAAAACAAGTTAGAAGTTATTGATAGTGAACCATTTAAGACTGAAGTTTATGCATTTAATGCAGAGTAGTTGAAAGATGTATGATTTGGAAGTAACGTAGGTAGGCTGGATATAGAGCTTCTAGACCATAATTTTTTGGACGTGAGTAGTATAGCTGAGTAGTTGCTGGGACACCTTTACGAGAATTTTATACCCCATCTTTGTCCAAGATTATGATAATTAAAGAGGAATGTGCGATAATAAGATGAATTATGTACGATAGTGAAGAGAATTCTATATGAGATGAAACTTGATGAGATCGTGTGTAGATATGAGAAAAGTTAGAAGTATACGATAGAGATGTTAAAGTGTAAATGATAGTTTAGAGGTAAGGCATGTGTAGTTAATTATAAGATACGAATAGAGGGTTTGTTAAACAGAGAAACGCTCTAGTAAATAACGATTATGCGTGTGTAGTATAAAGCTTATAGAATTAGTTATAGATAGCAAGTAGTTACAAATAAAAATAGTAAAATTACTCATGTATGCGAGAAAATAACGCAGACTTTGGATCTTATATTTTGATTTGGGAGAAAATAACGTGATAAGGGGTCACAAGAGGGTACTGAAACCCTAATTCTAAAAATAAATCCCACCAAAATATGACATAATCCGGGAAAGTAAAAATTTCCGTGGATTTATGGTTACACCCTGGTGAATACAAGCACACTTTTATTGATTACAGTACCATGCAAGAACGCAAATTGCGCGTGTATAAATAATCACCTTGTATTATATAAGTGTATTATAAATAATTAGCAAGTAACGTAAGTCTAATATGTAAAAATAATTAATTTTAAGATGCCGTAAAACGCATTAAATGCAAACGTAAAAATCGATCGGTTTAAAATCAATACAAAGCCAACCATTTTACTTACTAATTATCTATACATTTTTGATAAAAATGCATTTCATTTGCTGTAAATAGCATAATAGGGTACTAGCTTTACGCTTTTAATTTAAGAAACTACAATCAACGTGTATTTGAAACCCCTTTTGCATTAAAAAACAATTAAAGTTTGAATTAATTACCCCGTGGATAACAGCAATCCATTTTAATTAGAGATTTTTCTAGACCATAAAAAGATGAGTCATCGGTATTTAAAAATACGTAAAATTTGTATAAACTCGTTAATAAATCAACATTTTATTACTAGAAGTAGCCAAGACACAAAAACCTGCAAAAATTCAGGGAATAACTGACAAAAATAATTAAGGATTTTCGCATTCACGCCACAATAATACTATATGTAAGACAAGGACATATAGAAAGCGTCATGGATAACTGGAACCAGATAAATAGGTAATAAATTGCCGAGATTTTAGACGCTAATTGGTTTTTCCAACAAATCTTACATCATAATGTTCCACATTTTATAGTAAGCTTCTGGAAACAACTAAATTTGTATATAAAGGACATGTTTACTAAATTAAGCGTGTAACTGCAATTATGGGCAGTATAGTGTACTTACATTAAAATGGTGGTTGTGATCTTTACATATACTAAAAATTTAACTATATATTAGTATCCAGTCTGCTCAATAGATCTAATTTAAAAACCGGAGTTTGTTAAAGATTTAATAATTGTTAATTTAGACGCAGTGAAAGTTTGATTTACGAAAATCTATAAATTTGGACAATTTAAAACTTCCTAAATATATTTTCTCACTGTATCTACATTTGTTAAGGGAAAGCTATCTTTTTGCACGTCATACAAAATTCCACTTTTGTTATCGCGCACGTTTTCATGTCGAAAAATCGACCCATGTGAGCACAAATAAATCTAGATAACACGATTTTTACACATCAGTTACTAACTCTTTCTATAGAAATTGCCGGAATTGACGTCAATTGCCGCCACTAAACTTTTGGATTCAAGCTAAACGCGGACATCACCTCAAGAGCAGTACATGCAGTTAGCTCCTAGAAAATGCAGTTTCTGCAGTGTTTTTTTAGTTATCGTTGCAGTGAGATCCCTGAGGGGAAGATATCGACGTCCTCTTGAATTTAACTATTTTTAGAAATAAAGAACTTCATGGTATATTATCAATGCCGCCTAGAAAAATGGAGTAAATTAATTAGTTTTGAGAAGTCATATGCCATAAATAGAAAATCATCTGAATTAGCATTCCCAAATTTCAAACCAACAACGGAATAATTCGAACGGATTGTGCAATGTGCATAACTAAAACTAAACGATTTGTTCGTTTCTATCTTAATCCAAATATTACAGACTAATGGTAAGTAATACACAACCGTTCACTTAAAAGCTTGACTAAAGGCAACGCTTAGCATTTTATCATTAATAATAAGCTCCCAAAGCCGCATGTTGTATATAGAGCTTCACGATACTGTAATAGCCCCGTATCCCCTTGCAGAACAGAATATTAAAAGCTTTTGTTAGTAACGGGCTTTTAGTCTTAACTACAATTAATATAATTCCAAGGATTTTAGAATATTAATCGGTGAGATGTATCAAATTTATTGCAGGTCTTAAAATATACACATTCCGTTGTAACATTCCTTGTAGGGGATCCTTGGTACGAAGAACCGTGTAAATACCAACAAGTGGAAGAGAATACACGCAGTTTATCTTATGTAATGAATTCACACATGCTAGCCAATAAGCACATACGATCAGAGCTTTTACATAATACAGCATGTAAAAAATATTTTCACATCAGTGTGCCTATAGTGGGTTTTGTTGTTTCTTTAATATAGATATGTGCAGCAAGAACTGGTTTAATTCTGCACCCTAATAGGTAGAAACATTTTTTATCCCGAATTACGTTACCCTAGTTTCAGTGTGCAATTTAAAATGTAAAATAAGCTCTATTTTGGTAACATGAAATGGAATTTTTCACGCTGAAAGCAGTAGTTTATTATATGAAGCAACCTAAAGTAATTTATAGGACACATGCTCTATTCTTTAGTCATTCCTTAGTCATAAAAAGGTCTGATAACGAACTGTAGTGCCAATATATTACTTTTACAACCGCTAAATCTTTGTAAGGTGTTTTACTGTTTATAGTCCGTTACATAGTTTTGTCGCGCCTTGAACGAAATAAATCAAAATCAGGAACAGTAGGCCTAATTTCGAATATCATTTAAAAGATATAACACAAAATTGTCTTTTCCAGAATCCAAATGTATGCACCACTTGAAGCCATTTAAATTCCGATTTAGTTTAACGAGAAATTCCGATAATTAGAAATGGAGCCCACGGCAAATTAAGATGGAAGGTGGCTCTAAGTTGAGGAAATCTCAAAGGCAAAGCGGCTAGTCGAACTATATGTTCTGGGTAGAGAATGAGCTGTGGGTCGGGGTGTAATTGCAACCACTCATAATAAAAATAAGGCGCCACCGTATTTTTTTATACTGAGAAGACCTAATACAAGTCCCTTGTACAAGGCTAATGCGGAAACCTTTTTTCTATAACCGCTATATAATTTTTAAAGACCTCCTAATCTTTAAAGTATCTTACCTTATGGCTCGATCTTGACCTTAGCAATCCTGCACTGCACCTGTGAACAAATTAAACAAAGAAAAGCACTGTTTGTGCATTCAAACTCAAAAATAATTAAATACAATCAGAATCGACTTTCATTCCTCTTAAATAAAAGATAGTCTTTAGTCCGAAAATAAGAATCTATTCTTTTGGTATCCAATAAAGTAATTTTTACAAAAATATGTCTTCCTTTATAAGTTAATTTAAATTAGGAAGAGTTAATTACAATGGTACTGAATATATCCGTACCAATTACTATTTAATGAAGTTTATATAACAAATTGACAAAGCATAAAATTGCTTATTTATAGAAAGAGTTAATTATGGTAAATTTACCTTAATTTCACAGTAGATAATTACAGATCATTGTTCATAAAATATCAAATGTAGAAATTTAATTTCTAAAGGTTCAAAATTATGAGAATTTACTTTATCTAATTAGTAGTGACATCTTCTGATGTTTCATTGAGTTAATAAAAGAATTTGTAGGAACAAATTACAGATTCATATCGTATGACTACGAAAATATAATTGAGGTCTGTCCTTGACCTGTTCAATGTTAACACAAGTCGGTTAAAGTAAAATTTATCTCGTTACTACGTCGACAGTTCAAACAACATACGAATATAATTTTGTACATACCAGAACTCCAAAATGCACCTAAATACTTGCTTGAAAGCTGACGTATGTATTAACAACGGAAAATTCCATTCAAACAAACAGCTGCGCTGCATACTGAAAAACACGTCACTTGGCTTCCATTATCTGCGTTTCAATTTACAGATGTTCCAGGCGTAATTCACACCACAAGAAAGCAAATGTTGTTTGTAATTAACTTGAATAAATTATAAATGTGATTCCATATTATACAAGAATAGAATTGTTTTCATTTAATTTTCGCATGAATACTATTCAGAAAAGTTACTTATTTATAATTTACGTTGCAATATATTTTAAATTAAATTATTCCCAAAGTTACACTGAAAATTTCAATCAATATTGTTATAGAAACAAATTCACTTACTGTTCCTAATGGTCTTTTAACAAAAACTTCATCGTTCTTCACGACTGGTTTCAACAAAAACATGGACCATCCAAAACAATTTTTGAAGATGGCTTGTACGTGCAATCTTCCATCGTGCACGCTTCCAACAGCAAAAATCAATGACGGACATCGCTCCTAAGAACAACTTTCGACCTGCTTGAACCCCAGCTGTGTTAGAAGTGCCGGCCGCTCTTGTTGCTGCCCAGTAACAAAGTTACCTTGCATTTATTGAGTAGAGGGGGCTTTAAGAAGGATACCAAACAAAAGCTTTTATATTGTCTCCGTAGAATTTAACTTTTAACATGAACTAAATACTAGTTCTTTATTGGACAATAGATGTTATTAAATTAAGTGGATTGGATAACATTATAATGTATTATATTATTTAATATTTAATAAAAGGATTGATTATACAGATATATATATTAGGTGGAAAATAAAATTGCTACACACTAAGCAATATTCATTATAATTTCTCTTTTAGAAAGTTGTGTAACAGATTTAAAATCCGATAATATTTATTACGTTAACAGTTGTATGTTAACACGTTGAATTATTTTTCTTTCGCAATATATTTTATATTCAAATATAGAAATGTAACTAAATTAATAAAATTACTAATATGAATCAGTTACTTAAAATCAATTGATTTATTCTGTAGCAAAAAAAAGTACTTTTATTATATTTTAGAAAGCATCTAATCTGAGTGGTAGTTGAAGAGCACGCACCGCGACTCGATATTGGCACTTGTGCAAAAGGTATAATGTTCTCCGATACACTAAATTAGCTGTCTATTACTTGTTGAAATCCGACAGATGTGCTCACTAAGCCATGTGGGTTTGAACCACCGCATAGTCGCATAGATTGATTAATTTTTGGAAGGTCCCTTATGTGTGAGATGTAGTATTCTTCGCTATATGCAAGTTTTAGTAGTCTTGAGAATTCTCATTTTAGTTGTCGTGGTAATGTAATTTTTTTAGTGCAGCAGGAGCAAATTTAGAATTAAGTTAGGTCAACAGTATAACAATTTAAAGTAAAAATGGATTAGGGTTTAAATTTTCAATAATATTATGTAAATACTTAAATTTAGAAATGATATAGTGTAACTAATTCAAATTTAATGGCAGTTTAATTACTAGTAAAAATGTTAAATAAAGTAAGTTGGTTGAAATTGCGTCTTTAAGAATAAGCGATAATAAATGGTTTGCTGAAGCCCAAATGGTGGTGCTTTAATTTTGAGTTGAAGCAGATGTTTTATGGAGGTGTTTTTGTTTATATCAAATATAATTCAACAATGTTGTTTGAAAAATCCAGGTTTTTGTAAAGTGCAGTAATATCTATTGGTAAGTATACTTCGACTATTTTTGGTTCTTGTTTGTTATCTATGTCTTAATATCAATATAACAAAGAAATTCGTAAATTGAAGGTTAATTCATTACAAGAACATTTGTATAAATTTGAGGAGATTAACAAGTTTTTTAATTTCAAGTACTTAAAAATATCATTGTTGTGGTTAAATATTTAGAGTATCGTGTGCATAGGTCAATTTATTTTACTAGCTAAACGAAAGAAATAGTTCAGACTATCATTTACATTTATAACTTACATGAGAAATATTTTAGTACAGTTAAATCCACGTTTTGTATATCTGAAAATAAATTACAATTAAGTAATGATTTACAATGTGTTTGTTATCAGTGGGTCAGATCTGAAATACTAAATTAAAATAAATTATGTATATATTTACATGGTTAACAAATTTCATGAATTAATGAAGAACTTGTATTATTTAATGCTATCAAAAAGTTACAGTCGAATTTAAAACCTTTTTAACGATAACGTATAATTATGTTGGAAACTTTTATATAAAAATAAATGTAAGTTTACAATATGTTATTTAAAAATTGATGATACTACTATAAATCATTTATAAAATAATGAAATGCCATGTATATTCTTTCAGGTTGAGCATTAAGGTAGGTTGAAATGAGTTTTTTCACCAGAATTGTATGTGTTACTAGTGTATATAGTCCGTGGGTATCAGTATCTTCTCATCGTGTAATATACCATCTTCATAGGGAGTCGTTGGTTTTTATAGATGCTTAGCGCACTTTTGTTTTGTTATTCGAGTCTGCAGATTGGCCCATCACCACTCTCATGGTCTGCTCCCGAATTAATCCTTTCATAATATTGGGCGTTTTCCTTACTTGCCAACCATTCAGTCAACTATCTTATTTTGTCTTAAATATAATCGTTGACGTGGATGTTATAGTTTGGTTCATTGTAGTTTACAACGAGGAACAGCTTACAATAATTATGAAAATCCAAGTAAGGGATCTTTTTTAATAGCTTAGCAGTAGAACAGCTTGAGGGGTTAGCGAACACAACAATCACTATTCCGGGATTTTCGTACCGCTGCTTTTGGGTCGTTCTAGACCATTCAAGTACAAAAATTTTCATTTTAAGTTTAACCATTCATATTTAGTTAGGTCACGCAGGCGTTCTTTAATTACGCCACGCTTTTCTTAAATTAATTCAAAAATTTTAATACCGCTTTATATTCGATCTTTGCATTTCACCACTCCTGGTAAACATTGCTACATTAGCGATAATCTGGGCATGTTTATGCTTTCCTTTGGAGGATTTTGCCCGTAGTGTTTAAACTCCCATTAACCAACACTATATTTCAATATCTTTTTACATTTTTATACCGCGTAAAAATTAACTTCCTCTTCAATCATATTGAAAATAACATTTATTTTATCTTTTCCAATAGTTGGCATTCTTACTTAACTTCATTAAATTTATTACTCCTTGGATTTTGATTGGAATTTTTGCCAACAATTTTTATACGAATCTAGTTCTTTTGATCCTTTCCTAACTATTTAATGACATTTTTTTCGGTTGTTTTGTTTATAACCTTTGATAGTTCTGGGTTTAGTTTCTAAATTGTCGATTTCGTTTTAAAATCTTTAAAAGATAAAACAAAAATGAAACTGATCTAAAAATTTTGAAACCTTTTCACGCACTATACTAGATAAAACCTTTTTTACGCAACAAAATTCAACTGATAAGGAACTAAGGACATAAAAATTTAATTATTACGGGGGATTTTAATGCAGTGGTGGGTGAGGGTAGGGAAGGAGCGACAGTAGGTTTATTTAGTTTAGGCATGAGAAATGACAGGGAAAACAGACTGGTAGAATTTTGCGACAAAAACAACTTAACCATCACAAATACATTATTTCAACATCATGCAAGAAGACGATTCACGAGGAAGATGCCAGGAGATATAGGAAGATATCAAATACATTACATTATTTTTAGACAAAGGTTTAGAATTGAAGTAAAAGACTGTAGAAACTACACGGAAGCAGATATAGACACTGATCACAACATCGTAATTATGAAGGCCGCCCTTAAATTTAAAAATCTGGAAAAGAGGAACGGAAAAAGGCATTTTGACTTTGAGAAGCTAAAAGATAAAGATATCCACGAAAGATCTGAAAAAAAATCAAATCAATTGCTGAATGATATCGGGAAAATTTCTGATACTAAGGAAGTAGAAACAGAATGGAATAACATTAAATCCAGCTTAAACATGGCGGACAGAGATATTCTGAGGTATACTCAAAAAGAAAATAAGAAATCATGGATAACAAAGGATATCCTGAATTTAATAGAAGAAAGACGAAAATACAAAAATAGATCAGACGAAACAGGGAAGCAGAGGTACAAACCCATAAAATGGGAAATCATTCGCAAATGCAGGAAAGCTAAAGAACAGTGGATTGATGAAAAGTGCAACGAAGTACAAACTAAGATGGAATTAGGCAAGACAGACGAAGCATACAAATTAATTAGAATGAATTTTACGGATATAAATTCATATAGCAAAAATATAAGGCACATGGAAGGAAACGTCATTATAGAAAATGTTGAGAAAGTAGCTAGGTGGCAGGAATACATAGGGAATTTAAATTCATGAGAGGCGTTAACAGCATTAGAAAAGGAATAAGACATTGAAAATGATGACCTGGGATATCCTATACTTAGAGATGAGTGTGAATTACCATTAAAGGGTCTGACAAACGCTAAGGCGCTAGATACAGATAAAGGACAAGCAGAAACTCTATAAGCCGCTGGACAAGCAGTAACAGAACGTTTCTTCCAACTTGTAAGCTATATGTATGAGACAAGCAAGATACCCAAAGATTTCAAACGTAACATCATAGTAACTATACCAAAAAAAAAGCGGCGCCGATAGATGTGAAAATTTGCGAACAATAAGCTTGACAACACACGTTTCAAAATTATTAACTAGAATTGTACAAAGACGAATGGAAAAACGAGCTGAAGAAATACTGGGAGAATATCAATTTGGGTTCAGGCGAAACAAAGGAACACGGGAGGCTATTTTAACTCTGAGGGTGATAATGGAGAAAATATTAGAGAATGGGGGAAAGAGTATATATAGGGTTTGTAGATCTGGAAAAAGCATTCGACAATGTAAAATGGAAAAAAATGTTCGAAATACTCAAAAAGATCGGAATGAGTTTTAGGGATCAACGGATAGTACATTGCTTATACAAAGAGCAAACAGCGGTAATAGAATTAGAGCAAGAAAGTAGAGAAGTAAATATTAGGAAAGGGGTGAGGCAGGGATGTGCCTTATCCCCATTAATTTTTAACTTGTACATAGAAGAGGCAATGAATACTGTCAAATGCAGGAAGACATTTGGATTTAATATGCAGGAACAAAATATTGATATGCTTAGAGTTGCAGATGACATAGCGGTATTAGCATCTAGCAAAGAAGAGTTACAAGCTGCTTGTAATGAAATGGAAACAGTTCTATCGGAGAGATATGGTATGAAAATTAACAAAAATAAAACTAAAGTTCTAGTATGCAAAAGAGGGGAAAATAAATCAAAAACAAGAATACAAATAGGCAACGAAAACTTACAAGGAGTTAAGGATTTCTTCTACCCAGGAAGTCAAATAACACAAGATAGGAAAAGCACAAAAGATATAAAACAATGATTAGCACAAGGTCGTGCTACATTTAACAAGAAAAAGCAACTACTGTGTTCAAAAACTACAAACTTAGAAACAAGGGAAGGATTGCTTAAAACATATGTGTGGAACACAGCACTGTATGACTGTGATGCCTGGACAGTAGGAGAGGCAGACAAGAAAAAGGTAGAAGTCTTTGAAATGTGGTGCTATAGACGTATGATGAAGATACCATGGACAGACAAAGTTAAGAACAAAGAGGTACTAGAAATGGTAGGGGAAGAAAGAACTATGTGGAAAACATTAAGTAATAGGCGAGATAGAATAATACGCCACATACTAAAACATGAGGGAATAGTACGGAATATATTAGAAGTAGAGGAAGGAAAAAAGAGAAGTAAAGGTAGACCTAGGCTGGACTACTGCACACAGATAGTAAAAGATGTAGGCAGTGAGTATATCAAAAACAAATTATGTTAAAAATTTTAAATATAATATCACTTCATAAGGTGTTCAAAGTGCCCACCATTTTGTTGAAGGAACAGCTCACATCGTTTTTTAACATTACAAAGTGCTTTTTCTATGGTTCGTTCATCAATGTTTGCAATTGCTGTTTGGATTTTAACTATTAAATCCTCTAGCATTTGAGAAGTAGTAGAATACACTTTATTTTTTAAATCACCCCACAAATAAAAATCTAATGGCGTAAGTTGTGGTGAACGAGCAGGCTAATCAATTTCCATTTTGTTACCAATCACGTGCTCAAATCAGTTAAATATTGTTTCACTGATGTGCCACTGTGTGCAGGGACACCATCGTGTTGGAAATACTTTAGTCTGTAATGGATGTTAAGAAGTAATTCATCCAAATATTCTTCCAGTTGGTGTTTTAAGAAATTTAAGTAATTTGCAGCGGTCAATTTGTCATAAAAAAAACTCCAAACATTTTTCCACAAAATATTCTACACCAACAATTAATACCAAATTGATGTTGATCTCTGGATTCACGCACAAGTTTAGGATTTTCTTGAGAATAAAATACTTTGTAATGCCGATTAAATATTCCGTTATTTGTAAATTTAGTCTCGTCAGTAAACATAATGGTTCTCCAAAAATATGAATCCTTTTCACATTTATTAAGGTACCAACGACAAAATGTTATCCGTCTTTGATTATCCACTGGATACAATGTATTCGAAATAGAATAGTGATAGGGATGATATTTCCGACTTTTTAGAATACACTTCAGTTTCCTTAGAAGTTGCACAGTGGTTTGCAATTTCGGCAGTAGAAGATTCTGGTTTATAGTTAAACAAACACCAACAGTTTCTTCATATTTTCGTAAGAATTTAGGTTTGGTAAATGCACCATATGCCTTAAGATTATTTTCAAGTTTGCTAAATATCCGACAATGTGGTTGCTTACGTTCTATGTTTCTTCCAAAGTACAAATCCGCTGCTGCACGTGAGCTACGATTCGAAGAATAGTAGCAAAAAAGCATGTCATTTTCTTCTTCATTTGTATAGGACATTCTTAACTATAAGAAGAACATAATGTACGAATAATACCAAAATAACAGTACTATCTAATTTCTGTTATTCAAACAACTGAAATCTATTGTTATGGGTCATATGGCTACTTGATTCTTAAAATCAGCTCAAATATTCTCATATTATTTAATACAAAGTTTTGTATTTCATAAAAACAAAATTTTTTCAAAAATTTTTATGTTGAACACGTACACTGTAGTACATCCCTGAAAAGAAAAAAAAATGCCTTACTATCAGAACTACCGCCAATTATGGTTTCCACTTAAAAAAACGTAACTTCGTTTATTTACTCGAACATGACCAAAGCCATGTAAAAACAAATAAGTTTATCTTATTCTCCTTTTAAAATAATGTAAAAAACATCTACAACGTTTTACTCCATCTATCACAGTAAATAAACCACGAAGCAAAACAAAAAAGTTCAAAATTTCGTTATTTTGGTATAACGTTTTTGCTACACCCTGTGTGTTAATTATCTCTTCATAGCGGAGCTCGGCATTAAAAACTGCACTACTTTCCCTATTTAACTTTTTCTCTAATGTCACAAATAACAGAGTTACCCATACAATGTGTAAGAAATAGGGCACCCTGTATATATATATATATATATATTGCTATAATTATAGAGTTAATTTAGGGGTAGGTTAAGTCATAGGGGTCGTAAAATAAACAAGAGAAACTTCCAAATAACAAAAGCACATAATTACAGATATTATAAGAGTATATAGGTCACTATACATAGTGTTAGTTCGGCACACACTGTGTATCATAGTACAAAACATTTAACGCATATCCAAGAGTACTTACGAGCAAAGATAAGATTTAAAAGTGTAACGAAATGCATCAAAATTAAATCACCGGAAAACCTATATGAATTGGCTAGATAAACATTCAACAAGTGCGTTAAATATATCATCATAAACGCAGGCAAAAATTATGCATTATTTGAATAAATTGTACGTGACATAAAGTATTACATTTGTTCAAAAATCCAATTTAACTAGGAAATAAACAAACACCTGTTTAGATAAGAATAAGCGAATAACAATGAATATGTGATTTAATGAACGAAAATTCCTGGGATTTCTAAATTAAATGTAATGGTATGTAAATAAATACGTGATGATTTAAGCGTTCTTCCAAGTATTTGAACTAAACAATTGGTAAAATTTCCCGGAGTACACAAGAGATAAGACTAATGATGTCGCCCAACACGTGAAAACAACGAATAGCAAAAAAATGGGCAAGGCCTATAAATACGATAACAATTGAGCAACAAGTTAATATTCATTAGAAACTGGGCTGTCACGATACTCAAAAGTGCTAAATTATTCACGTAACCAGTTAAACGAAAGTGAAATGAAAATCATTTTATAAAAGTGTAAAAATTTGTGTAAGTAAGCCGATCTATTATAGACGTAAGTAAACCAGATTTAGTAAAATTATACAATTTCTAAAACAAATAGAACAGGGCTCTGGACGACTCTGGAGACAATTCTGGAGATTACCTCCTGTTAAATTAATTTTGGTAATCAGTGACGTGGTAAATATTATATTACTGTTTTGTTAATTACGGAGATGGAAACCTTTTATTGCATTAACTTATGGGATTTTGAATAACGATTTGGATAACATTTTGGTTTTGATGTTGACTTCCAAATTCGACTATAAACATTCAGACTGAACAAGAAACCTCTCGGGGATGTAGAAAACTACTGAACCACTTCATATTAGATATTTTAATATAATTTATTACTGTAAACTGTTTTAATTCAATATTTTTCGCACATGTAAGAGTCAACAAAACCGGGGTTTCATTGATCAATTTATGAAAGGTAATAGGCATTTTGAAACGTTTAAAAAAAGGCCTCTAAATATAACAAAAGACTTGTTTTGCTGGCTTCAATTTTTTAAATCTGGCATATTTAAATATTCTAAAAAAGGGGAAGATTTTAAAAAGGTTGTAAATATTTAACCATTATATTGTGTATTGCAGAATTGCTTTATTTAATTGAATCAGCTACTTGAGGTAAAGAATATCTATAACTTAACATTTCACAAGTACTTGATTAATAAAAAGGGAATATCATAGCATTTTATTGCGCCCAATTCGTGGGGCGAGAATAACAAAGGTTTTTTTTTCTACAGAGAGATAACACGACATTTTATGATGCCCATCGTAGGGGCTTGTTGACTCTAATTAAAATATCACAGCATTTTATGACATGCCCAACCGTGGGGCTAAAAATTAATAAAACATCGTAGGGGCTGGTAGAGTATCACAGCAATAAATATATATATATATATATATATATATATATATATTATAATGTTTGAGGGAGCTACCAAGGGTTCTAAGGGTTGTTTAGTACAAGGTAGTGTATGCCAAGTAAAATAATCCATATATATGATCACATAACTTAAAAATGTATGTTTGCCGTATTTTACATGTACTAAAGTACAATTCAAAATGGTAGTTGAAATATAAGTGCCAAAAGGTAAATTAAAATGACTAAATGACGTAGTAAGATGTACAGTACTCAAGGGTTTATACCGAGTTTGAATTTTATAGGCCATTGAAAGTACATTTGCCGTCCAAAAACCGGATGCGTCTATGGATGTTCACTATCAACCATGCATCCAGGTTCAAGTGTGATTTATTTTGGTTTTTTATTTTAAATAGAATCAACTTTTGGACAAAATTTGTAAGCTCAAAATTATTAGTTATAACAACGTCAAATGTGATTGAAGGACTGTAAATATTTAGGACCAATACTAGAATTTTATGTGAATTATGAAAGTGTAAAAAGACATGAACTATGGTATGTGCGACACAAACGTAGTGTTTGAATATTATTGGACGATTTTAGTTATGTACTTTATAATTTAGTAGGCAAGAAATGTTATAATGGTCGCCTTGGAAAGAAAACAAAGGGAGATTATTTCGAATTTATTTTGTATAAAGACGTGTTTTTCATTGAACTGTGCTAATTTGTGTAACGATTTTTTAAAAGTTAATAAAAGTGTTTGATTTTGAATAGTTTTGATTGAATAAAGAAGGGTAAAGAGCAGCAGCGAAAGATAAATAAGCAACGACGACGATAATAAAAAGTGTAAAGATTGGTGATAGTGCGACGGCAAAGCGACGAATAATTGAATAGAGTTTGGATCGAGTATTTGTGTTCGTATATTCTTTTATGAAGATATTGTTTTGAATTTCCTATATAACATCCCCTACAGCCAAGACAGTTGATTTTATAGATCGTATGTGTTTTGTTCTTATTTTATATTTGTGGTTTTAGGTTGGTAAAAAATGTTTTAGTAAAATTATTTGGTTTGTGGGCAATATGGATATTATGACTTCTTAAACATTTTTTAATTCTTTCGGACAAACCAGGTATGTATTCTATTCCAACTATTGATTCACATTGACTGAGTTTGTTCGTATTATCTGTATTATTGTATATGTTGTGGATTTTATTTTTAATTAATGGCTCAAAGAATTGTTTTGGGTAGGCGTTATTTTTTAATACGGTTTTTACTTTTTTCAAATTTTTTGGTCTATATTTACCGTGTGATAATTGGATGGCGTGATCGACAAGGTTGTTTACAACGTTTTTTTTTGTATTGTTTAGGGACACTAGAATTATAATTTAAATATCTTCCACTTGGTTGCACGAATGAATTCCTCGACCGGTAAAGTTGTAAAAGGTTCGATTGTCTGCCACTTTTTTCGCACTATGTTTAACGCTAACTCTGTGTGAACGTTAGTGAATAAGGATACGACGTCAAGTGAAATTATCATGTGTTTACTAGGTACGACTTGTTTTATAATGAACTTTTGAAAGTCCCAACTGTCCTTGACGTAATACCCACTTTGACCTACGACGTTTCTAAGTGTTTGTACAAGAAATTTGGCTAGTTGGTATGTGGGTGTTTTCATGCTATTTACGATTGGTCTCAAGGGGATATTTATCTTGTGGATTTTGGGTAAGCCATATATGTATGGCGCTTGCCCATTGTGGCAAATGAGTTTGTTTTTTACATGCAATGTTATATAATTCTTTTTAAACCAGTTGTTTACAATCGAATTAAGGTTAGTTTGTATTTTTAGGGTAGGATCCAGTTTTTGTAGTGCATACGTAGCGGTATCATTTACTAAAGCGTTCATTTTGTTCATATAGCTTTCTTTATACATTATCACCGTGGATTTGCATTTATCTGCTTGCAGTATAAATATTTCCGAATTGGTTTTCAAAAAGTTTTTAGTTAGTTTTATATAATAATTGAAACGATTTTTAGTCATTTTGTTATTTGTATTGTTTCGATGGTTGGTTAAAATGTTACAGACTTTATTTCTAATTATTACCTTCTCCTCTGTTTTTTTATCTTTAATCACCGATTCAATGCTTGCAATAATGTGATCATAATTTACGTTGTTTGTAGGGACTGAAAAGTTGTATCCTAAGCTTAGTATATATTGGACATGTTGGGGTATTGTACATTTTGTTAGATTTATCAACCAATTTGTATTTGTTTTTAGGTTAGAATCGTTTTTCGTATATAGGCATTTATTTAGGATATATTCGATTTTCTTAATCTGTCTGTGTTTAATTTTTTGGAAGGTGTTATTGAATTTTATATCTTGCGCTGTAAAAAAAATTTTACATACTTCCTGGCTGTAGTTGGTTACTATTGTGTTTTAGTATGTGTTAGATTTTATTTATTTCATGTAGGTCTGAATAGCATTGTGCAATACATGTGTTAAGGCACTGTAGATAAAACATGTTTAAGTATTTTAGGTACTGACCTTTATAATGTTTATTGAATACTATTGTTTTTGGTTTAATTCTTACGATCTTTGGCGTAATATTTAAGGCTTTGCATCTCAATAAAAATACTCTTTTGTTTTTCTCTTTAGCTAGTTTTCCATTTAAATTACAGTATTGTCTAAAGATGGATGAATTCCTTGTGGTATTATGGCAACCAGTTGACATGTTTATTTCAAGTGTTTGTCTGGAAGATAAAACGTTATAAATCGTAATTTTGGAAAACAAATAATGTGCTTCGTTGGTATTCCATGATAATTGATATTAAGATATAAATTTTCTTGACCATATATAAATAGTAATGAATGTTCCTGGAAAATGGTCAGGTATAAGTAAAACAACTCAATTTGTTTTCATTGGTTTTCATGTATTTTCATGCTTTACGCGTTTCGGTTCCAAATAACCATTTTCAAAATAGCAGCTAAAAATTACATTGTTATAAATACTATAAAATTATACACTATAAACATATACTTGCACTAAAACATTTTTAAATAAATAACAGATACATTATAACTATTGTATGTCGTAAAGGTTTAGAAATGTTATACTGAATGACTAGATTAAGTTAACTGGTTAGAACAAATAATCTGTTAGTGTTGATAATTTAAAATATGTATACTATTGGAGTAAATTGTACTATGAGAAATGTGAATTACTTAAAAGCGTATTCTTATTGAGGTGCCACAGGTTACTATTTATTTTGTATTAGTCTGTAGTAAATGTTAGTGAATTGTTCATGGTCCGACTTGGAATTTACGGAGTGTCTGTCGCGTTGTATGTGAATGGTTTCTAAAATATTTCTTTTATTATCGTTTGTTTCAGTACCTAAAACCTTAACATTCTTAAAATCGAAATTGTGTGATGTTTTTATTGCACGGTTAGCAAGTGCTGTGCATTTTTTATTATTTGTTTGGATTGAGTATTTGTGTTCGTATATTCTTTTATGAAGATATTGTTTTGAATTTCCTATATAACATCCCCTACAGCCAAGACAGTTGATTTTATAGATCGTATGTGTTTTGTTCTTATTTTCTATTTGTGGTTTTAGGTTGGTAAAAATGTTTTAGTAAAATTATTTGGTTTGTGGGCAATATGGATATTATGACTTCTTAAACATTTTTTAATTCTTTCGGACAAACCAGGTATGTATTCTATTCCAACTATTGATTCACATTGACTGAGTTTGTTCGTATTATCTGTATTATTGTATATGTTGTGGATTTTATTTTTAATTAATGGCTCAAAGAATTGTTTTGGGTAGGCGTTATTTTTTAATACGGTTTTTACTTTTTTCAAATTTTTTGGTCTATATTTACCGTGTGATAATTGGATGGCGTGATCGACAAGGTTGTTTACAACGTTTTTTTTTGTATGGTTTAGGGACACTAGAATTATAATTTAAATATCTTCCACTCCATGTTTTTTTATTGTACCAATTAGTTGAAACTTCTATAAAACTACCACACTATACAGACTTATAACACCTTTGGTACAATACGATTAGCTGTATTTTTAAGAACTAGTATAACACATTTTAGTTTCTATTTTTATTTTTATCAACTAGATCTATAATAACTATTTTATATATATATATATATATATATATATATATATATATATATGATAAAAAACCGAAGTGAAGATAGGTATCACAATGAGTATTATATTTTTAAAATACATATTATACATATTTTTTTCCAAATAAGATACCTAGCTACTTTCTTGAAGTCAATAAGAATTCTTAAAGAAGAAACAAAGTGATACTGTTGGATATTACCGCGAAAGTGTTTTTATTAAAATATATATTTAATAAATTGCTTATTTTATTATTTATCTATTTTCTAGCTTTTATTGTTTAAAAATTAGCCATAAAATAATAATTATAAGTGTAAATACCTATAAACTGTTATTTAATAAACCTATTTTTGAACTCTGAGGATCAAAGTAGGTACGTATTTGCAGTTTTATATTGTTTATATGTTAGACAATTTTCATTGATTTCGGCATAACTGGGTATATCACCTTGAGACAAACAGAGTTTTGTGTCTAAATTATTTATTTTAATAATTAAATTATTAGAGAATTATTTATTTTATTTAGGTAAGTATTTTTAATCGGGAAATATTTTTGTAAATTGTTTTTTGATAAATTATCTTTCATTATTCCCAGCTTCTCGTGTGTATTTACTTAGGTATACGTTGACATAGTAAATAATTGAAAAACTTGTCATCTGCTGTTTTCGATACCTAAATAATAATTTTAAAAATTCTTCATTACAGCTTCACCGCAAGCTTAACATCTACAAAAAAAAGAGACAAATTGAAGAAGAGCATTGAGAATTCAATCGGGATTGGACGGAGTCGTTCGATTTCATATGCAACTCAGATGGTCTTGCGGCTGGTCTCATTTGCCACGAAAAACTCGCAAACAATAAGAAATCAAATTTAGAGAAACAATTCACTAAAAGACATACCTAGTTTGCTAGTAAAAATCCAGCCGGCGAAGAACGAAAAAGAGCTGTCGACAACAAAAATTTTGTGGCTCTTTAAAAACTTTGAAATTTTGTAAATTGTAATTTTTGGCTCTCCGGACTCAAAAGGTTGCCGACCACTGGTCTAAGGATATAATTGAGCATCGTTAGGCTACACTATCACTCTCCTACTATCCTCATTGCTTGCTGTGTCCATGTTTTGTATTGATGCGGACTAATAGACCATTCATTGTTAGTGGAGTTTTCAGTAAAATTATGAACCACAACCCCAGCCGTTAATACAAATTTTTAACAAAATAAGTATATGTAAAGACAAATGTATAATCTCTAATGAAAATTGTAAATATAAAATCCACCTGCAGATATAACACAATTTAATGAAACTTTATTAATCCACTTTTCCACATAATATATGCAATTTATTTTTAATGGAAACAACTGTGGCGAACATAATAACTGACTAATAAAGTAGCAGTTCCCATCAATTTTATCCACAACCGAGCTGTACTTTATTTCAAAATTATTTAACAAAGCATGCGAATGAAATTCTGAATGGCATTTTGATCCACTGAAATTTCAGGTTATTTAACTCATACTTAATTAAATTCATTGATTACGTAAATAACCATTGCATTGACGGACTAAGTTGTTTAATTACTTTTCCCGACGTTAATTATCCGTGTTGGGAAATCGAATAAGTTATAATCTTTCTATAATAAAAAGTACGGGAAAATCTACATAGCGCTTTAAAATTGAAGTTTTGAAGGGGATTACTTTACCCTCAAAAGCTCTTATTTCTCATTTATGGTATTATTAAAGTAAAGCATTTTCAAACAAAAGGGATAATGGATTTTTGATGGAATTGTATTATTCGATAATATGACAAACTGTCACTAACAAAATTATTGTCTATAGTGTAAGAAAGAGCTTCCGCGTAATAACTTTTTCGTCGTGGAAGTTCATTAGTTAATCCAATGAACTTTGGAAACAGAAAATATCCATTAGCTCTGGGAAATGTGCACAGATGCATTAGTTTATTCCAAAAAGTACTAACACTGAAAGTCGATTTCCTTTCGTAAGTTTTAGTTTGAAAAGGAAAATTGCATAATTTATTATGTAGTATAATGCTCTGTTATGTTGGATCAAATCAGTTTCTCCACAGCTTTAGAACTAAGCATGCGACTGACCATATAAAATCCTTCCTACTGACAACGTAGTTATTACAATTTGAAAACTTCACCACCATTCGCACGTTAGTAATTTAAAAAAACAGCCCCGATATCTAACCTAGACGTGAATAGAGTTTTGTAAAACCCCTACCTTTAACATTTGGTTTATTTGTTAGTTGTTATTGTTAAATTTTATACTATAGAATTCAAGAATGAATTTGATGTATTTTATATAAAATTTTTAACGTAGGTATTTCTTTTCTAATAATCATACTTTATGCATGGAAATTTATCACCTTGATAGATCACCACCCTTTACTGGACCATCGGCTCCTTTATTTAAAAAAACTCTAACGCCCCTCTTCTTCTAATAGTTCGTTATACCGAATATGAAAATGTAATTGCATATTATCTGAGTAGATTAGCTAAATTACTTCTAAAACAAAACCGCTAATTTTCCCATGTATTTTCTTATGGAAAAATCTAAGGACCCTTCTGGTCATTTTTGTACCAAGCATTGAAATCTACATAAAAAGGAATTAAGGATTAATTCAAAGTTCCTTAAATTTATCTCCATCAGAATGGGGTGAAACTGCCTTATAGGGTAAAATTGCCCTATAGGGTGAAATTGCCTTATAGGGTGAAATTGCCTCATCGAGTGAAATTGTCCCATAAAGTACTAGCGTAAGTTTAACATAAGTAAAAGGAATCAATGATCTTATGTCGGAGACACTTTCACCTTATGAGGCAATTCCACTCTATGAGGCAATTTCACCCTATGAGGCAATTTCAGCCTATGAGGCAATTTCACCCTATAAGGCAATTTCACCCTATTCTGATGGAGATAAATTCAAAGAACTTTGAATTGATCCTCAATTCTTCTCTATGGAGATTTCAATGCTTGGTACAAAAAAGACCAGAACGGACCTTAGATTTTCCATAAGAAAATACATGGGAAAATTGGTGGTTTGTTTTAGAAGTAACCTAGCTAATCTACTTACCTGTACCTATTTTATCTCTATATCTGTTTATTAAAAATTACAAAAAGAAATTAATTAAATCGACTGCCAAATGTACAGAAAAGATTTTTATAAAAATTTAGAAATGTACACAAAATAATAAAGAAAATTAATGAGTTGGAGCTGGTGGAATTTTAACAATTTGTTATTATCTGGTTCCAATTTCGTTAAAGTCAATCAAAAATCGCCACGTTCAGTGATATAGTTTCTTCTTTTCTTATACAGTAAATTAAATATTGCAATGAAGTTATGCTCAGTTAAATAATATTAAGTAAATGCAATTAAAATTTCTGTACTCTCGTCCACTACCAGGGCAGAGAACTGGTATTGATTTTTGAAGACAGAACTCCTTGTATCCGTTTCTGAATTTTACTTTTAGTTTTATAAGTTTTTAAGTTGCTTTTCTAAATTTAATTATGTTGCATTTGCGAAAAAAGCTTTGAATCATTGCGTACAATCAACATGAAGAACGCTCCAGTGTTGACAGTAAGCAAGTAAAAGTACCTGTTTTGCAGAGATTTTCTACGATGTGGCTGTATGTCGATGAGCGGCTAAAATAAGAACCCCGTATTAAGGTTACCACATATGTTTGACATTTGTAAACATTACACCATAACTTAATTTGCGTAAATTCTTGAGTTTGAATTTAAAGTGTTTTTTCTTAAGTTTTAAGTCTGGCATATAACCGTGCATTAGTTGGTTTAACATGCCTGTCGCTTGTTTAGTGTGTGGTAAACAGTTTTCTAGTCAAGGTAGCGTAAACAGACATTGCAAAGAAGTTCACGGTTTAGACAGTTTTAATGTGGAATACGAGGGAAGACTTTATAATTATAAATGTTTAGAGAACCCCTGCAGTAGTTCATTTATTGATAGTGCTTCGTTAAGACTTCATTTAAAGATTAATCATAATATAGAGAATGAAGAAGTTCAAAGTGATTCCTTATGTTATAAGGGTAGGTGGATAATATTATTTTATATAGGTACTTTTTGAAGAATTAGCGTTACCATGTGATACGTTTATTTTCCGCATAAATTAATTACTCTATTTTTCTCTCTTGTTCATTTATTAGTCGTTTGAATAAACTCTGTTCCAATCCTTAAATTCTTCAATGACGCCCTATATAGTGTACCTGTTTAGTATAAGCCCGCTTAACATAATTAATAATAAACACGCTATCGAATAAACTCCTTAACTCAAATCCCTTTTTCTTTTACAACGAAAATTTATTCTATAAATTAAATAGTATATGCTTTGTTTTAGGTATGCCGTAACCTTTAAAATTCTTCAACAACATCCTGTTTACAAGTACGCTTGCAACAAATTTTCATGGTGAACTTATTTATTTCGAAAGGACAAGTTTATGCTACAATTAAATAGTTGTATCCTGTTTTTAAGTACCCGCTATCTTGATATACTTTACGACCGCCGTATAATGCTTTTCTCTATTGTTCCAATGTAACGATTTGTTGAAATAATGTCGCGCACTATCCAATATAAGCCGGGTTTTCCAGTTTTACCGCGCTTCGATAAGCTAGGATTTGCAGTTCGACTCGGTGTTGTTTGAATCATTGTTGAATTTGATTCTACAGATTGTGTGGCGAAATATTTTCTACCGTATTTGTCACCGTATTTCAAAAGCAATGCACGTGTGTCTGTTCGACAAGTAGGAGCTGCCTTGCGTGTATTCGGTGAGTTTCCCGCTCGTACCCATTCTAAGCAGATTCTCGGTCTAGCTTTTTATAGCAGGAGGCCAAATGGGTTCCTTATTTGTGTAGGCCCACCTGATCGTTGCCGTGGACCAGCTGCCTTTTTTTTAGATCACTGCTATAATTACGATGGCAGGGTGAATAAACCCTAACGACCATGGCGCTGATATGCTGGCTCAACCCCGGTGGTTTGCAAGATACGCATCCCGGCGCATAGAGGTATGTGACTCGTTTTCTTTTACGTACATCGAAAATCCTTATTTGTCAGCGGTTGATGTTGTTAAACCAGTTCACTATCCATGTTTAGAAGCTCGCTTTGCTAGTGTTTCTGGTTATCTTTCTTTAATTCTTAATACACCTTGGACTACATTTAATACTTTAATGTAACTCACTTGCTATGGAGAAAATCTACCTTTAATACTTTAATTTAACACACTTGCTATGGAGAAACCCTACCTTTAATACTTTAATTTAACACACTTGTATTGCGAAAATCTAAGCATTACTTTTTTTAATGATTTTTATTACCCGTTAGCTACAAAATGCGCACTTTGTAGATTTGTATTTGGATTTGTTCTGTGAAATATAACTTAAATTTAATATTTTTTTTGTATCTGTGAATCAAAAATTTTAATTTATTTTTATTGTTAATGGATAGTCGTGGGCGATGTGTTTTTTTTTGGTTTCTGTTTGGTATGTAGGCGAATCTCCCACTTTCCGCGGTTGGTAGTTAGCCTGGTATTTACTTTTCTTCCGACTACGTAGCACATGCTTTACCTGCAATGCATTTTGTTAGGTTAGGCGGTTGTGTGGGCTACGCATTTGTATTCTTATGAAATTTGGAGTATTGTTAGCCAAAGCAATCGGCTCATGATTACATTATTAAGTACAACACTCCAATATCACAATAACTTAACAACAGACAGCAACAACGTATTAAAAGTGTTGTTACAAAAAACAACTTTCGTTAGAAGATTTTGTGAGTGTAATGGTGCAGTTCAATTTTGTTGATTTTCATTTCAAAATAAGTTATTTACCGAGCAGAAAAACACTTCCTTACGGACTTTCGGCAACCAGCCATACATCCAATCCCCACCTAATACATTTATATGTGGCAACGTTGGTACGGTGTACTACATTTAGCCTAGATTTCGATTGGACAGAATCTATATGACATTCGGTCATTAAGCGCTAGTATCAAATAATGGCGAGTGCATTAGAATATCCCTTTTATAAAAAAAAGGAGGAAAATGAGTATGGTAAGCTTTCCTAGTATAATGACCTCCTGAAAAGTAAACAGTAGATAAAAATTTATACGTTTTGCGGAACCTTTCGGAAACTTCAGACTAGCTTGGAACTTCCCTTCCGCTGAGTTTCATGACATACAGGGGTTGTTTAAAATAACGGATATGCCAGGCGCCACTATAACTTTGAAGATGCGTATATAGCAAAAACAGCGTCAAGGAAAGTGCAGATACTTCGACCTGAGCACACGTGGAAAGGCTCATATGCTTGATGTTAAAAATGATGCAAAACCAGAACCTGAAAGAAAATATAGTAATTACAAATACGAAACAGCTGTTTGCGTTTTAAAACAAAATTCAAAAATATTACAAGATATGGTAGCTTTAGCATGTGAAGTTTTGTAGGCTTTACATTCAATACTAGTAATAGTGCAAAATGTCAATACATAGGTTTTGGATAACCTGGATACCTTTATCAGAATAGATCTTTTTTAAATTTTAGTACTTAAAACGATAAACACAGTCAAATTGATATTTATATGAATAGTTAAGCATTTTAAATTAAATAATAACAACTATTTACAAAAGATCGATAAGTCTGTCTAAAGATATTAAGAACCTGGAATATAGATCGATTTTTAGAACCTATATCAAAAATGTGAATTATAGTATATTTGAAATTTACATTTGTGTACCAATATTCAGGCTCGAGGTATTGGTTTACAAACCCATGTTGTAATTAAAATTTTAATAAGAGAAAATAATAAAATTATGAATGTTCAAAATCAGTAGTACGATTTAGCACAAACATAAGTTATCAAATAGTGTATATATTCACTTCCTTTTTATACATGTAAGATATAACTGCATACCGTAAATCAACGCTAGAATCGCAGATGCTCCAAATTCTAATACAAAACACAATGTATTTTATTACTTCATTTCAGTTTGAAAAATCGGATCACATTTAAGAACACATAACAAGTTTTAATTATATACATAAATAAACTATTTCATTAATTTGTTAACTAAATTACTTAATTTTGTAGTTAAAGGCTTCCATGTTGAAGCACCGAACGTTTATAGTTTGCGTTGTTAATATAAAACGAACGTATAATCAAGCTGTTTAACTTACTGATAAGAGGACATACGAAAAATATTTTTGAAGCAAACACCGAACTTGAACTTAGAAGACTAAACCTCGACAGCGCCTCTTCAATATGTAGTTTACCATAATGTTAACTAATTTCCAACATCGTGAATTGCAAAACGAATTTAACGAGAAATTATGGACAGACCGCAAATCTAACAAAATTATCCCTCTACTAACTCAAATTAAACTTCTTAAAAACTACGGTTTCTCCATTTAGCTGTAATAATCATTTGGTATTAATACTCCATTATGTTTGATTGTCCTAAACACGTTCAATAAACCTAATTAGTTTAATTCAGTTGTATCAACAACATCAGTTTTATTAAGTCTAATTACTTTTTTTTTTATTCTTTTGACAACGATCCTCGGTCATGGATCGAAACGTAAATAAAGATCATTTTAACAAATATAAGTGGTTTTATTCCCAAGAAAGATTAAAAAGAATAGTTAACAAACCACAACAAATATACAGAGAGTATTTATAAGTGTAATTAGTTGCACTAAAATTTAAAAATAAATAATTATTTTTGATAGTAGAAAATTTGCGAACCATTGTCTCACTATTTGTCTCGCTATTCAATTTTGGAATATAGTGATACGGATATCGCTATTATCGCGCAACATTCTTTTTACAAACTTTCTGATTGAATGAATAAGAACAACTGTTTCTCTTTCCAGGTGGAGACAGACAAGATATTTGAACGTATATCTGCATGCGAAACAAACGAAAGTAAGAACAAACGTAAATGTTGACCTTTAAAACACGGCAATAACAATATTTAACATACTAAAACGTGCTCGCCTTCTATAATATTAGACTCACACAGGAAATTACAATTTTAATGACATTGCGTTTTAGAAAAATAGGGGTGAAAATTAAAAAAATTGGAACTATACAAAAAGTAGCTATTCCCTCAAAAGCAGTTACGTCGCTTTTTGTTTTAATTGATTCAACCAATCACATTGCAATTGTAAGTTTTTATTTGTAAATTTTAAACTTGACTGTCAAGTAGCAAATGTCATCTTTGGATGTAATTAGGTTATCGTAGTTTTTCATCTTTGTTTTCAAGGAAATTTAGTACTAAGTCAAATAATTTGAAAAACCGTTCAGCCAAATACGTTTTGAGAGTTAAAAACTTCTAAGTGCAACAGCAAGTGATTGTAATCTGCATCATATTCGTAACAAAGTTGGCTAAATAATCTGTCGTGTAATAGATTTCTTCTAATCTTATTGTCTGATCTAGTAACGCAATGGAGCGACAAATGCAAGCGTCCATTAAGATTTTTTGGAGTGATGTATGCAAAGGTTTGTTAAACTTTTGCGTCTAAATGGTAACGATCAATAATACGTGGTGTGCTATATATATATATATATATATATATATATATATATATATATATATATATCGGTAACTGACAACACTAGTGTTGCTAGGTGCAATCTGACGTTTCTAACCGAAAGTTTGACATTTTTCACAGTATGTGACGTTCGCCTTCCGACGGTGTACGAAACCTTACGCCTTTTATTTCATTACTCATTCACACACATTCTGCTTTCAATACTCAGGCACCATCCTAAATATTACACCTTCCTACAATAAGTACACTTTACTACAATTTCATTTAAACCTATTTACTGCGAAATGAAAAGTTGTTCTATAATTTAAATAGCCGGTACCTTGTTTGTGGTATCCGTTAGCTTGATACATTTCACTATAGCATACAATTACTTCCTTTAATATCCAATCCTAAAGACTCGTTGAAATAATGGATCGCACTTATTTGATAAAGCTTGTTTCGGGTTTCTAATCACACCTGTGTGTTGGATAATGCTGGGATTGAATTTAGTTCTTGCGAAAAACGAGTTCAATTTGATTCTGCAGTTCGTCCGTCCGTAAATGTATTTTCTACATCACTCGTTCTATTACTTCAAGAGCGATGCACTTTTTTTTGACCAAAAGTGTAGATCTTGGGTGCATGGGTAAGTTCTCGTGCGCTATTAATACTAGCAAGACTCTCTTTTTAGCTCTTCGCTGAAGGCCAAATTGTTTTATGTAGGCCCAAATATTCTTTCTATATAGAACCAACTGCGCTGGTATGTGTTCTGCTGTTGCAGTGATTGTCGCAGCGCTCAAAATCTGTCGACCATAGTGACGCTGCATCTGGACGCAAACACCCTGATGCTTAGCTGATTCATCTCCGTGCATGCAAAGGTCACACGATAGCATTTTGCCACATGGACGTATGTTGTGATAGTCTTCCCATATATCGAAAGCACCTCTTTTTTTTTACTTTTGTAGTTAGTGCTTCGCTGGTGTTCCATAGTACTTTATTAAATGATTACTAGACTACCGTTAATATTTTTACTTTAACACCCTAGTGTTATGAGAAAGTATGATCATTAATTCTTTTCTTTATTTTGGCTAATGAATTCTACATGTTAAACAAAAATGCGCACTTCGTACGTCAACTCTTAAAATTTGTTCTTTGTAATATAACTATTTCTTTATTTTTTTTGTTGGTTTAAACCGAATTTTTTTCTAATTAATTTTTATTGTAAATAGAAAATCGATGACGATGTAATTTTTATATTTTGCTGGGAATCCCCGTCTCCACATTGGTAGTTAGTCTGGTATTTCTACGTTTTTTAGGTTCTGTTTTGTAATCGTGATTCGTACGGGTCCTCACTTTAAGTATCTTTTATATTTCTGTCTGACTCGTGCGCTTCATAACGTAGCAATATTTATAACATTTTACCGTATAAATACTATTTATTTTGTTTTGATTGAGTTGAAAATTTAGTCTCGGCCAAAAAATAAAAATAACTTGTGGGCATTTCGTGCCATAATTTTTACGATTTTCGACGTGGATTATCTACACTACAGTGCATGAATCAACTTATTTCGACACTTGTGGAAAAAGCTCCAACTAGAAACACTGTTGGTATAGCGAAATCGAGGTCGTCCTGAATCGGCTGTTTTGCCACAAAAGATAGATGCTGTGCGCGAATTTAAAATGCAAGATTGTCATGTGACTTATCGTGAGATTCTGGCATTCCAAGGCATTAGTATGACAAGTATACATTCGATATTACATGAACATTTAGCTGTGAAAAAGCTGTGCACGCGTTGGATCCTACATAATTTGACAATCGCTCAAAACATGGAATGAAAAAAATGCTATGAAAAGTGGTTCCAACGTATATAAAAGTGTATCAATCATCGTGGAGAATATCTTGAAAATGAGTAAAGAAGTTTTCACATCTTAAGTTTTGTTTTTGTTATATATTCCCAATACATATCGAGAATCCCTCGTACAATGTATAGCGAATGCATTTGGTACTGCATGTTCCAAATGCGTTCTGAAGCTCTTTTAACATTCTGACATTACTGGAGTACTGTTAGTTACTGCTGACAAAATATTATGCATAAAAATCTGTTCCTTGCTCATGGTATCATACTCGTACAACGATTCTTGTTTGTATCGGTCTTCAAATTTTAGCAAATAATAACTATTGACAAATTTTCCTCTTTTGTGAAGTGGACGTATGCTAATAATGCGTCGTTATTTGGTAGAGTAAATTCAACGAGTTGAATGGAAAAAATTGTACGTAATGGCATAATGATATTTTAACCTCTTTAGCCATACCATTTATTCGTCTTTGCAACGAATTGTTACTCGGAGGAATTTTTCTGATAGTATCTAATGGCGTCTTATGACGAAAATGAATTATATTACTCCTTTGACTACTGGCAATATTAATTCCTTGCCAATTACTTGTTGTTTTCAGACTTTTACGATTAACAATGTCACACCCACAGTAAACGATAGTGTTTGTTTTATTGTAGTACAAACAAAAGTAAAGGTACGGTAGTTAATCGCGTGCTTGCATAGAGACCGTAATAGATTTTACAGAATTTACAAACAAAGTACAATAACTTACTTACCAAATTCACCATGTAAAATAACTAATTTGCTTGCCACTAAATTAATGCATAGTAGCAAGCTGGTTAACATATACTTGTTGTTTTATCTCAGTTATACTGAGCGTGGGTGGCATGTGTCCTTTCTAGTTCATATTTTGTTGAGGAGTTTGTTGTTATTTGTACAACATAAAACTGGAACAAGATCAAGTGCAATAATGGAATTTAATATAAGGAAATGACATGTAAACATTCCACTACATAGTTTATAAAGCACAAACTATAGCACAGGCAATTAAGGTTAAAGTATTCTAGAAGGTAATTATCGTGGCGGCTACTTTTCCCGCCACTTGCAAACTGCGACCATTCCTCGTTCGTCCTCCTAAATAGTCGGGAAGGCAAGATATGCCTATTACGAGCCGTGTGACATTACGTTTATCATTCTTTTCCCACGGCATTAGATAATAAACCTATTTCTAAGAACTCCCAAACTAGAAGGAGAACAGGCTATCCAGCTCAATCTTTGCGGATTTTCCCGTGTCCCGGTTCCATGGAGGGTTTTGGGGTACCTGAGATATGCATCTAATCTAGAATTTCCAGGGCAATCTAACTCTCTTGGAATTTTTTAAATCGGACCACCCCTTACAAGGTTACACCCCTTTAAAGCCCCAAACCTCTAATTTTTTGCATTAATATCTTACCTAGATAAAAGTTTTTTTTGACTAACCATATTAACCTTCTCTATAAGTTCCCCGGCAATCTAAAACCGTCCGAATTGTTTAAATCCAACCGCCCTTTACAAAGTTACACTTTTTAAAAGGTTTTAAACCTCTAATTTTTACCCATCTATATTTAACTCTATCTTTAAAACCTTTTTTTCGCTACCCAAGACATATGCTTTAACCAACCATTTCCCGAGACATCTAAAACCGCTGGAATTATAGAAATGAACCCTATATAAGCCATAGGTGTTTGATATTTAAAACCATTTTTAAACGGTAATGTTCTGTTTTTAGAATAATGTGGAACTTTCCAATGTAATGTGTCTTTAATATATAAAGGGAAGGTTGGGTTTAGCAACAAGAACCACACTCTTTAATTAGAATATTCAAAAACACGTCTTTTAAAATTTTAAATAGGGTAAACCTCTACCAAAATTTTATCAATTTTCTGATTTTACATTTAGTTAACTCGATACTAAATAGGTACTTTGGACAAATACAATTCGTATCTGAAATAATTTTTTGCCGAAAAGACTCCAAAACTCTAATTTTTGCACATCTTTAAAACCTGTTCATTGCTAAAAAGAAATACTTAACCTACATCCTTGTGTTCCCATGCGTAGGGTGTTGTACTATTAGGGATGGCGTATCTTTTGCCATTTCGCCCAACAAACTAATTTTATTAATTAACTGTGTATATAGCTGGTGTTTATGACTCCGAATAGTTACCATGCTATGCTAAGGACCCTAGAATTATTATTTACAATATCCCTAAAACTATCAACACCGATCCCCCCCACCACAACACTACGGCTAATTCCCTTAATCTTTTTTCGATGATGCAACATAATTTATATACATCTTTATTAAAACAATACAGACATTTAATCTAATAACAAAATTCATTTTGAATAATAACAACATTCTGTCGAGCGCATGTTAAATTGTTATCTTCGTGCAGTAGGCAATGACTTAAACCACCATTCTTCTTTTGCAACTGTTTTACTCATTTTTGTTTTAACACTGATGTTAAACTAATAGAGTCGTCATTATCTAGCGGTACGCGTTGTTAGTCAACTAGTATTTTGCAGATAATAAAGACAACAAAATATTAGCCGTCCAGTGAACACCAGGGGAGGTAACACGTACACTCTGCCCATCACGATAGATGCAGGAAGGATTTGGAAGAAGGGTAGGTGGGAGAAGAACTTAAAAATTATAGAATCTTAAAAGTAATATATACAATAGATTTACAAAATCTATACAAATATAAACAACTATCTTACACCTATATCTTTATGCCCCCATGCATAGGTTAATACACTTCCAGGGATGACGTTACGCTTGTCATTTTCGCTCGATAAACTAATTTTATTAATAAGCTGTGTGTACAAATCATGTTTTTTACTCCGGATACATACGCCGGAAAGTACCCCATACCACCCAAATAAAGAATTAGATGCTTGGTAATTGTTAACTTCCGCTTCCCTCGTGTACACCGAAACATCCCTGCCCATGCGCACCCTTACCCATGCGCACTGCCCATACGCACCCCTCTCTATGCGCCTGCTATTTCGTGGTGACGTCATAGCCTTTTATAAATAAAGAGCAATGTAATACTATTCTAAAGTTTTTATTCCGACATTATACATAACAAAATTTAAAAATATTTAATGCCGAGCATGGAACCATTTAAACTTAATTTTAATACAAAGTTATACCTAGAAAAACACTCCTTTCTTTACGTTTGTTGGGAGTGGTTTTAATTTTATGTAATTTTATTCGCAGCTTAAAATTTAAATCAACGCCCAAGTCATATATTTTCTTTTCTAGCCAATAGTTTGATACATAGAGAGCGTCTAAATTTTCGAATTGGAAAATGTACCGAAGTTTGTCTCTATATATAAAGTCTTTGATTCCACCGACAACCAGATCCATTCCTTCCTGTAATTCTTGCAGTTTGTGACAATTTTTTAATTGCGGCTCTCCACCTATATCCTGCATACGTATCTTGTTAGCTTGATCGACTTCTTCTTGTCGGTATTGGAGGGAATCCTTATTCTCCCACTCACTGTTGCTTAGTTGCATGTCCACCACTTTTGGGAATATATGATCGTTATAGGTTGTAAGACCCTCGGTTTTAAATGATCCGAAAGGTTCTTTACTAGGCAAATATACAACGTTTAAAGGAATCCCTTAGCGTGTGGTTTTACGACAAGTTTACGAAACCCGCATTCCTTAGTTCGTCTATGTTATCTGCCGTTTCGATAAATACGTTTTTAAAAAGTATACGAATTTATTACCATCCTTTTCCGCAAGGACACCTACATAACTGAAAGAGTCTTTTTTACTAACCACAAATGCATACAGCTTGGAGAACCCTCATGTATCTAAGTCAGTTCATCGGAACATAAAATAATCTTCTAATTTCTTCCTCATTTTCTCTAATAGGGTGTTTCCTCTCTAACACATCTTTGTATTGTACGCGTATTGTCGCAGTGTTTTCCATGTAATCCAACTTTTGCCTTTTTGCATCAACTTCCTCTAATTCCAGCTCTCTTTTTCTTCCCCTTACACCGTATGGCGTGCATAATGGGTCAATTTCCTTTAACGCAAACGGATAGTTTGCTAATATTTACGCTTTGTCGTACAACCTTTGACCGTATGTTAGGCGTATTTATCAACCCTGATTCCGACGTGATTATTTCTTTTGGACTTGTAGAATATGGTGTTGCAGATTATGTAAAATATGTACTAGCTGCTGTAATGTAGCACTTGTGTAAGGTTTTTATTTTATTTTGGCAGTCTTCCTCCTCTACTATCTCCAAATAATTTACAGGTAAATAGTTAAAACTAAAAGCCGAAAGCACATACTTTATCAATTTTTTTCTTTCCTCTGGTTTTTCGGACAACTTAATTTGCAAGTCAGTCAATTTCTTTGTATTGCCATTACCCCAATACACGTACTGTAGTGGGTTATTATACATTAAACAGCAGCTATATTGCAGCTCGTCCGATAGCTTACTCCACATTTTGGCAAGTGGTACCGAGTACATTGGTGCCTTTAGGAAGTATAACCTTCTACCTTCCAATAAGATTAAACAGTTTTTTAAGGGATTATCACCTGTTCGCACTGACATATTTCCAATTGTACAGTTGTATATTGTTCTTCAATTAATACCAGTTCTTTGCCCAAATTACGTTTGTTTTAAATTCATTGACAACGGTTTAAAACTATTAATTAATTAAGTATACTCAGCTGTTTTCAAAAACTCCAATACGATATTGAATGGATTTAACCATCTTAAAATTTTTGCCACCTTGATTTTTAACTATATTTGTTCTTCATTCGCCTTGTGCTACTTTAGGTGAGTACTATATCATACTTCTAAATTCATTTTTGGAATTTGTTCGTAATAGTGTAATATTCCAATTTAAACATTTATATCTGACATCCAAAACGATTTCAATTCGTTCTAGTACACTTTAACGGTAACCTATTTTTCGATAAATAAAATAAAAACTATAGATACTTTATAAAATGTTTATTAGAAACATAAACTTTCAAGTTTTTAAAAAACTAATTTGTAAAAGGAGTACATAGCCCATCTTTACGATGCCATCTTTTGACCCTATTCCCTTTTGAAACTCCTTGTTTCAGGTTGTACGGCCCAGATTGAAACATACTTAACCATTTTATCATAAATGTTTTCCAATAATGCAAAATCATATAACCATTAGTCGCTTCACATAACCGTAAACACTATGCCACAGATATTGACATAGATTGCAAATAAGTCAGCTGATCCCTAAATAAGTATACTATTAATATATCCAATCAATTATCAAATTTATCGTTTCTGTTAATTATCGCTATGCTTTATAACGCATGGATTGATTCTTACGGAACGTATGGTGAAAATTAATCACAAAAAGTGTGGTTTTAAGCTAAAATCTATGATTATGAGAACTTTTGGGGAAAATTGGAACTTTTCCGCGATAGGAGAAAACATACTTGTATTAAACTTCTTGGGATTAGCTTTGGGTGTACACGAATAATTGGCAACCGCATCGAATGTTATATCTCTTATGGAAACTGCAATTTTTAGTATTTATACTTTTGGAATAAATTAGTGATATAATTTAATCACTTAAATCTTCTCCACTTATATCTACGACAAACCATATTAGCTAATCCTATTAGAATTATTTTAACTTGAATCTAACCTTATTTCTGTATTAATTTTAGAAACTTTTTCCCCATTTAACCAAGCTTTGGCCATATGGTTTATTTCAGTTTAAGTTAGTGTAGGCAGACCATGGGAAAGCAAAACTATGACCTCCGGTAACTGATTCCTGAGCCCCCAACATACCTACCCGCCCCAGCTTTCTGTGACCCAGGATTTTCCATCCCTACGCGTCAGAGCACTTTTGATTACCATATTTGTGGTTATTTTGGTTGTTTTGTGGTAATTGGTAAGTGTCTATGTTTGTGTGTGTTATGTTGCGCGATGTGTTATATTGTGTTGGTTAATTGTTGTGTTTATTGTTGATGTTGTTTTACGTTGTGCCTTCGCTCTTGACCAGGACCATCGGCAGCGGAAATGCGTCTTGGCGAAAGCGCCCCGCAGAATTTGTACCTTTCATCCGGACCATCGGACGGAATCCAGATTATAGGGCACAATTTGTGTTTGTATGATTGTTGGTGAGTATGAGTTTGCTTTTTGTGTTTGTAGTTGTGGTGGTGTTGGTGTTGTTTCTGCTTCGTGCTCTCGCTCTCTGTCCAGGACCATCGGCAGCCGGAAATCTTTCCACGTAGATAGCTGTTAAATGCATCACAAATTTCTTTTTTTAGGATAAACGTCCTTTTGTTTGCAGATGTTTTCTGGGCGTCAGAATGGTCGCAAACTTTAACCAATATTATATTGTCACAAAATGGTTGTGTAATTGGTGTGTGTAGTCCACCAGTCAGCATCTGTTCGCCTTCTACATAACAAATAATACCAATATCTGTCACCAGATTATTGTTGCACATATTTTCAAATTGCCCCTTATGCACCCTACAGAGTAGTGGCATATATTGCCGAAGATATCCGAATACACCCGACCAAATGTGTAACCGCCCGAGAAGGCCATGTTACCCCGCTATGTCAAGGATTAGGCGATCCTGGTGTAGCGCGTGCCAATGGGTTTTTAATGAGAAAACCTATTAAAAACGGTTAGTGCTAATGGGTTTTCTCAAGCTAAAAGTCACCAAGCATCTAATTCTTTATTTGGGTGGTATGGGGTACTTGCCGGCGTATGTATCCGGAGTAAAAAACATGATTTGTACACGCAGCTTATTAATAAAATTAGTTTATCGAGCGAAGATGACAAGCGTAACGTCATCCCTGGAAATGTATTATCCTATGCATGGGGGTATAAAGATGTAGGTGTAAGATAGTTGTTTATATTTGTATAGATTTTGTAAATCTATTGGATATATTACTTTTAAGATTCTATAATTTTTAAGTTCACTCACTTTCCCTTTTTCCAAATCCTTCCTGCATCTATCCTGATGGGCAGAGTGTACTTGCTACCCCCCCGTGGTGTTCGCTGGACGGCTAATATTTTGTTGTCTTTATTATTTGCAAAATACTAGTTGACTAACAACGCGTACCGCTAGATAATGACGACTCTATTAGTTTAACATCAGTGTTAAAACAAAAATGAGTAAAACAGCTGCAAAAAAGAATGATGGTTAAGTCATTGCCTACTGCACGAAGATAACAATTTAACATGCGCTCGACAGAATGTTGCTGTTATTCGAAATGAATTTTGTTGTTAGATTAAATGTCAGAATTGTTTTAATAAAGATGTATATAAATTATGTTGCATTATCGAAAAAGGATTAACGGAATTAGCCGTGGTGTTGTGGGGGGGGATCGGTGTTGATAGTTTTAGGGATATTGTAAATAATAATTCTGGGGTCCTTTGCATCGCATGGTAACTATTTGGAGTCATAAACACCAGCTTTATACACAGTTAATCAAAAAAATTAGTTTGTTGTGCGAGAATGACAAAAGGTACGTCATCCCTAATAGTACAGCACCCTACGCATGGGAACACAAAGATATAGGTTAAGTATTTTTTAGCAAAAAAAAAGTTCTAAGGATGGGGTTTAATATAGATGGGCGAAAATTAGAGGTATGGGGTTTTTTCGACAAGAAATTAGTTCAGATACGAATTGTATTTTTCCAAAGTACCTATTTAGTATCGAGTTAACTAAATGTAAAACCAGAAAATTAATAAAATTTTGGTAGAGGCTTACCCTATTTAAAATTTTAAAAGACGTGTTTTTGAATATTCTAATTAAAGAGTGTGGTTCTTGTTACTAAACTCAACCTTCCCTTTATATATCAAAAACACATTACAGTGGAATGTTCTACATTATTCTAAAAACAGAACAATACTGTTTGAAAATGGTTTTAAATATCAAACACTTATGGCTTATAAAGGGTACATTTTTCAAATTCCAGCGGTTTTAGATTTCTCGGGAAATGGTTGGTTAAAGCATATGTTTTGGGTTGCGAAAAAAAGCTTTTAAAAATGAAGTTAAATATAGATGCGTAAAAATTAGAGGTTTGGGACCTTTTAAAAGGCGTAATTTTGTAAAGGACGGTTGGATTTAAACAGTTCGGACGGTTTTAGATTGCCCGGGAACTTATAGATAAGGTTAATATGGCTAGTCGAAGAAAACTTTTATCTAGGTTACATATGAATGCAAAAATTAGAGGTTTGCGGCTTTAAGGGAGTGTAACTTTGTAAGGGGTGGTCCGATTTTAAAAATCTAACAAAGTTAGATTGCCCGGGAAATTCTAGATTATAGGCATATCTCAGGTGCCCCAAAACCCTTCAGGGAGCCGGGACACGGGACAATCAGCAAAAATTAAGCTGGATAGCCTGTTCTCCTTCTACTCCCTAAGATAATTCACTTGACCTATTTTCTAACTAGGTTACACAAATAAGTGTAAACCCCTAAATTAATTATACAAACAACCCTTCAATTAATTATTTACTAAAATTTTTGTGCAGCGCTTTTAACGCGTAACAGTTTAAAAGACGAAGAAAGACAAATCTTTATCCTTTTTATCAGCATGCATTTTATTCGAATGTTCTTGTAGCCTAGAAGGCTTCATGACTTTATTTGAAAAAACTTTTTGGCCGATTAAACGCGTGCACAATAATTGGTTTGTAGGAGGTGCATTAGTCCATATTTCAAATACTCATTACGTGCATTTCTATTTAGATTTAGACATTTTGAAATACACAATTTGCCACGGTTTAAACCAATTTATAGATAATCATAAAGGTAATCGCTATAACGGTTTCTATCAGTTATCACTCGCGAATACGGATCATTGGAAAAGGATTATAAAATATTAACATATTTCTAGAGCTACACCTGGATTTTGTAGATTTGATTTGGTATACTCCTCAACTTTCATGTCTTGTTTGTTTGCGATGTCGATGAACTTAGTATGTGAATAAGTTATATCAATTTGCCATATTTTGGGCGAAAGTGCTTGATTGAGTGAATCGTATTTTGCTTACCAACTTGCAAACGTTTGTCATCGACAAATCTAAACCGAATTAGGTATTCGTATTCCTAGTAGTAATTTAAATATTTAAGTGCCTATTTTTGCGATTACAATAAAATAAAAACTATAGATAGTTAGATAAAATGTTTATTCAGGAAAACAGTAAGAACTTTCAAAGTATTTTAATACATTAATTTGCTAAAAAGGTAGGTACATCACACCCGACTCTCTTAACGACTGCCATCTACTTCTGTACCCGCTACGACCCTCATAGAAAGCTCCAGTGACCACTCGAGGGTTTGTACCGCCCACGTTGGGAACATATGCTTAACCCTTTTAGTGCGTATTTTTAAGATGTTTCTCCACATAATGCAAAACTCATATTAACTCATTAGTACTTGTCACATACCCGTGTTATACACGTATGCACAGAAAATATTGCGACATAGATCCGTGCTATATACAGTCAAGCTGTTCACCTAATTAAAAATTATACGTGCTTTCATTACACACGTCTGAAATTTTCAAATTTTTGTTGCGTTTCTTGTTTAAATTCGATAGAGCTACTGCTTTTATAACTCTTATGGGATTGATTCTTAACGGTACAGAATGGTCGAAAATTAATCACAAAAAGTATGGGTGGTGTTTGAAGCAAAAACTCTGTTATGGATTCATAGAAGGGAAGCTTTTGGGAGAAAATTGGAACGTGTATTTGTTGCGCGTGGAGAATAACATCACTTTTATTAAACTTTCTGTGGGGATGTTTAGCTTTGGGTAGTAACTACGATATTAATTGTGTAAACCGCATCAGAATTTTATATCTCTTTATTGCAGAGCAACTGCAAATTATTTAGTAATTTATATACTTTCGGCGAATAAATATAGGTAGAAGTCAACTACGCAATTAGTATACACTTAAAATCTTCCTCCAGCTGTATGATCAGTACTGACAAAACCATATTAGGCTAACTCCTATTAGAATTTTTTTTTAATTTTTAAATCTAACATTCTAGTCGTCTGTCATCTGACATTTTAGACAGACCTGTTTTTCCCCCATTGTAACCTGTGCTTTGGCCGTATCTGGGTTTTTATTTCAGTCGTACAGTTCGATGAGGTGGCAGGCCAGGGGAAGCGAAAAAACCCTTCAGTCCTCCGGAAAACCTGGAGTTCCTGAGGCCCTCCCGCATCCCCTCACCCGCCACCCCCGCCCTGTCTGTGACCCAGGCTTCGTTCCCATCCCTACCGCGTGGAGGCAGCACTTGTTGTGATTACCATCATTTTGTACGGTTTGTGTTTGGTTGTTTTTTGTGCGTAATTGAGTAAGTGTCTATGTTTGTGTGTGCTTATGTGTGCGCGCGAGTGTGTTTTATTGTGTTGGTTAATTGTTGTGTTTATTGTTGATGTTGTTTCTACGTTGTGCCTTCGCTCTTGACCAGGACCATCGGCAGCCGGAAATGCCAGTCTTGAGGGAAAGCGCCCCGCAGAATTTGTACCTTTCATCCGGACCATCGGCAGCCGGAAATCCAGATTATTGAGGGGCACAATTTGTGTTTGTATGTGTTGTGTTGGTGAGTATGAGTTTGCTTTTTTGTGTTTGTAGTTGTGGTGGTGTTGGTGTTGTTTCTGCTTCGTGCTCTCGCTCTCTGTCCAGAACCATCGGCAGCCGGAAATCCCAGTCTTCGAGGAAAAGCATTCCGCAGAATTTGTACTCTTCGAACCGGACCATCGGCTGCCGGAAATCCAGATCATTGAAGAGCACATTTGTTTTGCGTGTGTTGTGTGTGTGTGTGTGTGTGTGTGTGTGTGTGTGTGTGTCTGTGTGTGTTTGTGTTTACGCACGTGTTTGTGTGGTTGTGTGTGTTCGGTTTCCAAAAGGTTAATTCTTTTATGCGTGTTGGAATGGTACAGGTTACAGTCGGGTGGAAATAAATACTTCAATTTTACATTTTGTTGCCTCAATTACTGTTAGTTTTTTGTTTCATACAATGGTGTTAGCGTAAAAAGTTCCTATTCTACTACTTATCCTAAAACTTGTTCGTTCTATATCATTTCGTTGATAGGGATGTCTTGTAGTTTTGTTCTGTATCCGTGTAGTTCCTGGGTGAGGTCTACGCACTCAAACACAACGTGCTCAGGCGTACCAACTTCCCCGCATGTACAGGTGTCGTTCTGTGCTAAGTGCATGCGGTCCCGATAGGTCGGATACGGGCCGTGGCCAGTGAGGAAGTAGATCAGTCCTCTGCTAGCTCCTATTAGTATATACTGAGAGTCTACGAATTCATAAAACCCGATGTAAGTAATCCACTTTTACCTAAATTTTAAAAATTTAAACAATTTTTAATACGCTGATTTTAAACTACAAGGAACTAATGTCTATCGTTCGTTCCTGATAATGCTTTGTATTTTTTTTTGGTTAAGTTTTTTGTAATTCAACCGTCAGTAAAATTTTTAGATAGTTGGCAGGACTGAATTCAAAATACGTACTTAATGCATTGTATTTCAAAGATATGTTCTTGAGATTTTTCATTTGTAATTACATCTGTAAATATCGTCGAATTAGTTTTAGCGGTACATTGTGAAGCAGAAACAGAACGGACATTTGGCGAAGTTCAGGCTGCAGTCTTCTCTTACACCTAATTAGAAGAAAATACCGCAAATAAATAAAAGAAGGAACCAGATCCATCATCTATAATAAATATTATTCACCCTAGTAAAATAAAGTAAACTAATGCCGTATAATATAATATCCGCCTTTACATAAACATGTACGCGTACGCTCGCACGCACGCACGCACGCGCTAGCGCACGCATGCACGTCAGGCAAACAAGCAACTACACACACTGCCACACATTCACACATGCAGGCACGCACTCATACAAACTTGCCTTGTAGGATGTATTAAAAGAATATTATTATCTACCCATGATCTAATACTGTCCTGCTTGGGAAAAACGCAGTATCTACAAAACACCTATTTGTGAGAAAAATGACCAAAACTTTTAACCATTGGCCATTTTGTATTTCATACTCGAAATAATTTCAATGGGTATTTTATGTTTCTATAGGTTATATTGTGTATATTTTACCTTCCAAATAATGAAATATTTTATATTCTTAATTAAAAATACAGTTACTGCTCTTAAATTAAGAATTAGCAATACGTTTATTAATAAGGTTCTAAATTACTAGGTAACTAGTACAAAATGTTTTATTAAAGAACATATTGTTTTACAACATTACAACTGAACTACTGAATCTTAAGGTTTCTGCAGCAATTATAAATTGCTCTGATTATCCGTTGAAAACTTAAGGTTGAGCCAGAAATGTTTTCTATTCTCTGGTATAGCAGGAAATACACTTTTAATGATGCCATCTTTTATTTCTGGCGTAATTCCGCAAGGTCTAGTGCTATGGTCAGGCTTTGGCGTTCCTCTTCTTTTCATCGCTTTTTTTCACAAAAAAAATCACTTTTAAATGATTCATCAGAGTCAAATGAAGTTTTGTATTAAGTGTAAATAGACCTCGGACAGTTTTTACTCGAGCAAGATATGACGTATTTTTTTTCTTTTTTATGGCGAAAGAATAATCTTTCCATTGAAGAAAATCATTGAAATCCATAGTTTTTACTTCAACTCGAGATTTCCTTGAATTCTTAACAGCCCTTCAAAAATCCTGAAAATCGTACACTTTTCCTTGATTCTTGAAACTTAGCTCAACTTGATGATGATAACTATCCGCAAACCTAAATGAATGTCCTGGTTCAAAATAGCACAAGTCAATTTCTTCAGCTGCTATTTCATCGCTATTTATTACAAAAACAAGAAAGCAGAACAGACTCCAATTCTTGTTTTGACTGCTGCATTTGTCAACCCATGCAATTATTTTTTTTGCATCGCTGTGTCGTAAGACAAAAGAATAAAAAGCACTGATTAAATCCTCTTTATGGCGACCAGTTATCCCTTCATGTCAAATTGTAAAAAATGGTGGTAGATTGTATTTTCCACCAACAGGCACGAAGCTTTCGTGGTACGCTATCAACATTTTGTAAATATAACTTTCTTAAACATGTCTATTTGTGGTAACATAATAATTTTTTGTAAGTCAGCAAAAAAGCAAATTGTACCATATTCTCACGTTTTCTCAGCACGAGAACGGTACTTTAACCTTGATTCTTTAGCAAGGTTTATGTGCTGATTCCAGTTTGTACAGATATTACAATCACTTTGCAAGTAAGTTTTTTGAAGACCATGCAATTTGAATTGTTCACAAGACTCACATTCCTTGTGTCCTAAATGGGCAAAAGATATGTTTTTATTCTTTACTTTACCTCTATAAACATTATAGGAAATTGTAATATCTGGGTGTTTTTTAATAAAGTCTTGGTGCATAAATTTGATTGATATATCGCTTGATAAATATCGAGTTTTGGAAGCATGTTGCCTTCGGTAATGAGACACTGTTGGCTGAAACGATTCAATATAATTGTTTATCACTTGTCCTGGAATCCTGTTTTAGCATGCAGCCTTACCTCGAAGAGAAAGGTTTGGTTGTATTTGTCCATATGAAGACTTGGACAAATCATTATGTACAAATTTATCGTTTGTTTTCTTGAAACGAAGAGCTGTTAAAAAGAAAGGTTTATATTCCTGGTGCTCTTCATCATTTTCACTTTTAAGATAATATTTGAAACTGTGCTTTTTTAAATCACTTTCACACGTTCGTCTCTTAACTGGAAATTTTTTGCATGAATTTAAAACAAATGCTCTTTTTGCGTTGCCTGATAGGGTTTAGAACTGATGATTAATTGCAACTCTTCTTTCATCAGAAATATTTTTGCAGCACTGTTTCTTGCAATCTGTTTCAACACAACTAATTAACACCTCATGGTCAGTTTTTAATTGTTTTTTTTTAAATGCTTTTCTAGTTTTAAGATCGATGTGATGTTTTTTACGTTTCCTTAAATTTCCTTGCTTTGTGTACCTGCTTGTTTCCAACAAATTGTCCAGCAGTTTTTCATTAGTCGATTTTTCTTTTATTGCTTTCTCGTTTTCTGTAGAATCGCAATGATTTTTAGTTTTTACATGGTAATTTAAATCATCTAACCTAACTAATGTGTGCTCTTCTGAAGTCACTCCTTCTGAACTTATATTACGCTTTAAAAATCGATAAATCTTACAATTAAAGAGTCGATAAAACAGTTTACGAAGTACGTCGATAAATACAGTTACAAAGTCGGTAATACAGTTTAAGAGTTCATAAATACATCGCGCAAGCGTGATGAAAAAGCAACTTCGCGGGCTGTTAGCAACGCCAATCTTATTACAGATTCCGCGTTGCCAACTACCAATGACGTCACCAATGCAGAATTTATATTGCGCAATACTTCGGAAATTTACATATTTAAAACAATAAAAGATAAAAGCGATCAATTTTAACAGAAAGAATACTCACATAAGATATTCGGCATTCGACGGAGTTGCGCTAAGGTAGGCCTCTATTAAAGTCCATCAGGCTACTCAAGCCCTTTTCCGGTAACTAAAGATGGTGACTCCTGCCAACGCTTCTTTAAGCGCTCCGGCCAGCTCCAGCAATCACGAGCTCGTTCTCCCAGGGCCGTGCAATACAGTTCGCCAAGGTGGCTCAAATTCATCTACCTATGTAGGGATCGGATTAGGAAAAAACCAGGTAAAGGGCGACAACAAAGATAATTAGGCAGGATATCTACATAGATAAAGATAAGCACGATACGATACCTCAAGCGTCCACTCCACTCGAAGAACAAAGGCAAACAGCCACGTTATAGAGAGAACAGAAAACTTGTCCCCACTTCTTGTCTTTTTCACGTCGGCGCGAGGTTATTCGTCCAACCCTCCCGCGTTGCGCGATCTGCGCAAACGCACTATAACGTAACGGAAGTACACGCCTAGTCTATTAAAATTCCGCGCACCGCGTCTTTTGAAATTATGGCGCGAAACTTCCGCACATCAAACTTAAACTAAACCAATGTTTAAGTGCCAATTTAATTGGCACGTAACACTTTCAAATACATATTCTATAATTACATTACTATCAACACTCATTTCATTAATAGAATGTGAAGTATTTAATTTGTAAACCTGAGCTGATGCTGCATCAATATAATAATTGTCCATTTCATTTACATCAAGTACCTCATTTTGTGTTCTCTGATTCTAAAACCACTTCTGGCATAACATTTTCCTTTAACAACTCCATAATTTTCTGACTACGACTTAATATTCTAGTAGATTGAGACGATAAGGTACTTTTCACCATTTTATCCGAAGACATGGTGTATACGAAAATAAATAACACTTTGTAATCGATAAATTAATTTTACTAAACTTCTAAGTAAATATATTTTAAATATTAACACAAACAAATATCATAAATAAACAATTTTATCAGCACAGTGTTAAAACCTGCAGGTGCTGCCAAAATAACCTTAAAAAATAGGATTTAGTAATGACAGCTGATGACAGCTTAGCAAATCGACCGTATCTACAACGTGCTTAGGAAAAGAGCAGTATGTCTTAAGCACATACTGCTGTTTTCTTATACCTAATGTACATAGGGTTTTTATGTAAGGACTGAAACTAGTTTTGCAGATACTGCTTACATTTTGTGGTGTTCATTTAAATATTAAAAGTATATACGGCCATTTTACTAAGCAATATGGCATATAAATGAACTCAATTTAATGAAATACTAAAAACAACATTTTTGCACTTTTCTGTAGATACTGCTTTCTTCCTAAGCAGGACAGAATACTAGACATGTCTAAATTTACAAGGTTGACGGCATCTGAAGCGTATTTAGCATAGAAATGATAATAAATTTGGATATCATTAGCATAGCGATTGTATTTACAGTTTTCAATATATAAGCAAAACAAAATTGGTCCTAGTGTGCTTCCTTGAAGTACTCTAGGCAACAGTAACCATTCAAATTGTGACAATTTTCTAGATTCTCAAACTGGACGCCGGTTTGAGTGAAATATGTATGCGTAGGATTGAATTTAAAGCTGGGGTTAACAAACGCACCTCTTAAAGTCAAAATCCCATAAAGATGAAATTTTAATCTGTAATAAAGGACTTTGAGGACACTTCCAAACTAACTCTGAACTCTAACTTCAGTAGAGTTTGAGAAGACTAACAAAGGGGTTCGTATCGGATTGCCCTTAAGCGCCACTACACTTAACAATTGTTTACCAAAGACACCGCTTAGAAAGTATAGGAACTAAACGGTAAATAACGGATCTAAACTTAAATGCTTAAGTTAAAATACTCTCATTGAGAAGCATAAAAGACAAAGTACTCAATGACTTGTAAACCTTATTCTATGAATGTTAAATAATATGATATTAGTTCAAAAGTAAAAGAACACCAAACGTGAATATACTGACCATGTATACTTGAACACACACCTACATGCGCTTTACTTATTGTGAGGAAGATACTCACTACCTTTGTATAACCTTTTTATCATTAACCTTTTAACTTCATAATACCTTTAGCTTAGTTATCTACTGAAATCGTTAAATGACGAAAATCATATTTCTATTAATCTTTAAATAATGATGACTAACATTTTTTTGGAATATTTAGAAAAAAGTCAAGTATTTTTACTAGAATAAAAATAGGTTACGCATTTGTTATCAATTTAAAGTGAGTAGACTGTTAAAAATCTGCCAGCTACTGTTGGCGACAATTTGCATATTTCTTAGATCTGAACTATAAGTACTAAATGTTACGTTAACTGCAATTATTAATTAAAAAGGGTTACAATAAGAATCGTGTTAAATCTTTAGAATCTATAGACGACTACATTAACCACACTTTAGTAAAACATCAGATAAGGCTAGATCCTTCTATCATAACATAATTTATATTTCTTACGTTATGAGAACGCGAAGTTGATTTAATTTGATCCAAACTAACTTTTTAACCATTTCATTGTTTTTATTTTTCTTATATTATTTCTTCCAAAGGAACCCACTCCCCCACCACTGTAGTTAAACGAAACACCCTTAAATTATTATGGGTTCCCCGGCTTTTCATAGTAAATTTAAATTTATATAGTAGCGCTCATTTGAACCGTAACGTTATTTCCCATTGTCTCCTATTTTCTTTATTCTTTTGTCCAAACTAGTTGTTCCACGTACAGAAAATTTTTTTTCAGTATTTCCAGAGACTGGCCACATCTTTTATCCTTTCGTCTGCTGTTGTGGTAAAATGTTTAACCCGGAATCCCTTCAACTAGCTAACTGCAACGTAATTAACTTTAGCGGCATGATCGCTAAGTCCATACAGTATAACTTCATAATGATTATAGATAATATAAAGTTAAATTGTAGTAACTCGCATTTCATAATTTGATATTATAATCGCATTATGACTATAACTCTGGTAGATCTAAAAATCACTAGTCCTTAATTAGAAGCTAATAATTAATAATTATCTCATTACTTTAAAGCGTGACCTAACTTTGTAATATTTTTACGTTCATACTAAGTTCTTATAAAAACTATAACTTGAATTATCGTTTTTTAAACGGTTACTTAACTTCTTAAGTATATTACAATGTAAATATAAAATTTTGTGATTCGCGACGTTTTTCTTAAAATTTAATATGACGCCCATAACATTGCATCGAATTGCACTTTGTCAAAGTGGTCACAGCATTAAAATCACCTTTGCATAGCTTTTCAACTACGAGAGCTTTTAGAGTATGAATTGTCTAACAAATATAATTCGATATTGCATCTCATAGGGGAGAGGTGGCATGAAAAAGACATTTTCACTAACTATGTAATAAAATTTAAATAACACACATTTTGATAGAACTGAGGTAGGGGGTCTTTTATTTACCGAATAACAGTCACATATAAAGGAAATACATTGTCAGCGACACTGGTATTATTTTTTTGTTTTGCCCATTTTTGTCCCTTTCAACACTTTTAGGGTACTCGAAGGGACAATGTCTATTTGATTAACATCGGCCATATCTTTTTCTTCAGGGAATAGAAAGTTGTCAGTTTTTTCGATTTTTTCGTAAAATCTATTTTAAACTCTTTGTCTGTCAATTTTTTTAAAATCTTTCCGACTGCATGTTTAACTGTTTATTTTTTTGTAAATATCATTACAACGTAGTCTTCCGCTTTTACTTCAAAATCCTGTTCATAAATATCTTCTACAGACATTTCACTGTCATAGCTTTCAGCATAACTGACTTTCTCTTCAGATTCTTCTTCAGTACTGCTGTCAATCAGAACTTTACGCTTCACCTCTATTTTTTTAACTAACGATTGTTTTTATTTTCGGCTTTCTTTTTGATTAGCAACTTCTTTAATAAGTTGCATTTTAGGTGTATCTGTTAATATTCTAGATCGTCCACATTTTCTTTTTTCAATGTTTACGACTCTAGGAGGAGCTTTGGGAAATAATAATAATAATAATAATAATAATAAACGTTTATTTCCAACAGGAATACACCCAATTACAGGAAATAATTTAAAAATTATTTAACACACATTCACAAGGTATAATAATTGTGTACAAAAATAAACCTAATAGAAAAACAAAAGATTGACATATCAAAAATTAATTAATATGTTTTATAAGGTCTTCAAATCTATCGTTAAAAATATCCGAACCATTGAAGTATTTGTTGTAAGTTAGACACACTACTGTGGCTGGAGAGTGCAACAATAAATTTGTTCTACTCGTTTGAAGATAAAAAGTATTGCTAAAACGCGCATGTTGACGAGGCACTACCAATGAAATCTTTCCTAGTAGATAAGGGCAATCTATTTCATTGTTTAATAATTTATATAAAAATCTTATATTTATACTTTTTCGTCTGCATTGGAGTGACCGACAATTAAATCTTTGAAGTAAAGCCTCATGGTCAGACCCAATAGGTGGATAGAATCCGTCACAGGTGAAAGATACATATTTTAAAAATTTCCTTTGAACTGCTTCTAAGCTATCGCTATGAACTTTATAAATTGGTTGCCATATCAGAGATCCGTATTCAAGTTTAGATCTAACAAGAGTGTTAAATAGTAGTAGTAATGTATCGACAGAGAAGTTGCTGCAGTTTCTGTATATTAGACCATAAGATTTATATGCACTTGAAATACATTTATTACTATGTTCAACGAAGTGGAATTTTTCATCAAATAGGATACCTAAATCTTGGAAGCTAGATAATCTTTGAACAAGGGTTTCTTGTATGAAGTACGAGAAGTTTATCATGTCATGCTTTCGACCATACGAAATTACACAGCATTTTTGTATATTTAGATGCAACCGATTACTTAAGCACTAAGTAGTCAAACTTTCAATATCGTTTTGTAAAAGTATGCAGTCGTCAATAGAAGTAATAGTTTTGAAAATTTTAAATCGTCTGCGAACAGTAATTTTTCTGCTTTGATAGAATCCACAATATCATTAATAAAGATTAGAAAAAACAAAGGGCCAAGATTTGACCCTTGCGGGACACCCGATGTTGGAGTAAATGTTTGAGAGTGATAGTTCGAATAAGCTACGTGCATTTGTCTATTTAAGAGGTAAGACTGAGTAAGGTCCAAAAGTGCTTGTGAGAATCCAATAGCATTTAGTTTACTCAAAAGAATGTAATGATCGATTTGATCAAAGGCTTTCTGGAAATCAGTGTAGATAACATCAACTTGTTTGTTGCTCTCGAGTGATTCACAAACAAATTGGCTGAATGTAGCTAAGTTGGTAATTGTTGATTTCCTTTCCATAAAGCCGTGTTGCGCAGGTGTAATATAAAGTTTTATTTGAGCATATATATGCTTGTATAATAACGACTCAAAACTTTGGCAATATTCGATATAATGGAAATAGGACGATAGTTAGTAACATCGGAGGTGGAGCCCTTCTTGAGTACTGGTGTAATCATCGACATCTTCCATATATTCGGAAAAGACCGCTGTCTAAGAGAAAGATTGTATAGGTAGCATAAAGGTTTGGCTAATACATTTGCGCAGTCTTTAACAAAGAAAGACGGCACAGCGTCGACACCAGCAGTATTTTGTTTTTAGTTTTCTTATAGCTTCGAACACTTCCACCTCAGTAAAACTTGTTACCGAAATAAAGCGAGTGTTAAGAAATACTGGAGTGGTGCTCGATGAATTTGACTTAACATAAACACTTCTGAAGTGTAAAGCAAATGCATCTACAATTTCTTGCTGAGTAGTGATAGTTTTATCATTGTATTTCATTGTACCAGGTATCCTAGTAGAGCCTTTCTTGTTATTTACAAATTTCCAAAAATACCTCGGTTCCGAAGAAATGTTCACCTGAATCTTGAGAATAAACATTTTGTACGCTTTATCAATTAATGTTTTACATAAGGATCTTATGGATTTAAATTTAACGTAATCATTAATACTGTGACTTTGTTTATAGTTCCTCCAAAGTTTATGTTTTAGTTTCAATTGGTTAATTATAATTGAATCAAACCACGGTGGATATGTACGGGAATACTTAATACGATAGCGTGGCACTGTCGATTTAAATAGCTTATATAAAGTATTGTAGAATTCCAAAATTGCAGAGTTAATGTCCTTGGTTTGATATACAGGCGCCCAGTCTACTGAACAAAGGGAATCGTACAGTAGCGGAAAATTAGCTTTTTTGAAATTCCACCTTACATCTTCATTATTTATTGAGAAATTGATGTCTAATTTATATTCAATATAAATTGAGATATCTAAAGTTGGATGATAGCCGTCTTCAGGAACCATTGGAAAAGCACATTTAGACACTTTTGTGGCGGTGTTACAGAGAACTAAGTCAAGTAAACGATCAGATACATTCAGTATTTCATTATATTGTGTTAGGTTATTGAAAGCACAAAAGTTGTTGACTACAGTGGCAGCTGCACTACTAGTATTGAAACAGTAATTAGAGATGTTGAAGTCACCTAATAATATAATTTTCATTGGTACAAAGAACCAAACTATTTAATAAATCGAAAAATGTTTCATAATCGGAGGTTTTCGTAGAAGGGGTATATATATATTACAAAATGGAAAGGAAAGAATTGAAACTGGTTTTAATTCTTGCGCCGCAAATATCAATTGCGGGAAGCGCTGACGCCAACGATGATATATCAATTTCCATACACGAAAATCCTTTATCGATTGCTAATAATACTCCACCTCCACGAGATGTATTAGTTAAATCAGAACGACGATCTTTTCTAAATATTGTGAAATTATCGTTAAATAATTCTCCATTGTAAACATCAGTGTTTAACCAAGATTCAGTTATAGCAACAATGCAATCCTGCAGAATAGATACATTATTAAAGAATTCTGTAACCTTTGATCTCAACCCTCGCACATTTTGATATAAAATATTTACAGATGGATTGAAATTGGGTGAAGCATTTAGTTTTTTTGAGTAATCCTAGGTACATTATTAATATATTTAATCCGAATGTTGATTTCGCCCTTTGATACACGTTCATGTAGTTCTTGCTTCAAACGTCTATATTCTTCTTGCTGGTATTTAGTCTTGTCGGATGCTATAATCAAATTTTTAAACTTATCACGTGTTTTCAATGATGCTACGGATTTAATCACACCATAGAAATCAATTTCACAATGGAATTTGACTCTTAGCGGACGTGGACGTTTAAGATCGGCTTTAGGGCCCAAACGATGAACGTATAAGTTTGAACAATCAGTACCGGGTTTAATAGTTTGAACTAGTTCTTTCACAGTGTTTTGCTCATCGCCATCATTAGCAGATTCTGGCAAATTAAAAACTATAATATTATTCTTTCTTTGATTGCGATCATTAATTTCTTGGATGGCAGTTTCAAGAGTGAAATTATTCGCCGAAGGTTCAAATGCTTGTTGACTTCTAATCAGCTGCTTGATGTTATTCAATTCAGTTTCAAAATCAGTTTTTAATTTGTTAATTGATGAAGTAAATTCATCCCGCAATGAAGACATCAAGCTTTTAGGTCACTATATTGTGATAAGTTATTATTGCATGAATTGCACACCAACTTGATTACTTTTGATTTAGAACGAGTCAATCTAATATCGCTATCAGAAAGACCTAAACATGTGGTATGAACATGCATTTTACATACATCACATTCAATTGAATTAGCGTTAGGATTACATTGTGAATTGCAATTTACACATTTATCACGTTTATCCATTGTATTTGTTTCAAGTTGAAATTAGGAAACTAAACGTGGACACAAATTCTTCACGTTTTTGGGCGGTTAAAAACGACTATACTTTAGACAAACAACAACGCCTCGGATAGGATTGGGTTAGATATTATACAAAGGAAAAGTACGTTAGAAAACAATTAAAATGCAATTAATTTAATACTTACAATAGTTGATACTTGTAAAGAACTTGTAACAGGTTTTTAATATTGTTTTCAACGGAGCACTATACACAACACGTCTATACCGTACGAACGTTCAAGCAGAATTGAAATGACCGTATGGTTGCTGGACTAAGCACACGCGAACTTGTGGCAAGTGTATTTAGTCTTGCATCATTTTTAGTGATAGTGGCATCTGTCTCAGAACTTTTAGATGGCGTTACAGCAATATTGTTTTCTGTATTCAATATTTGTGGGTGATCAATTGCATAGGATTGTAAAAAGCTTCGTCTGGAAAATGTTGGGAATTAAAAGGAACAACTCCGGTTTTCTTAAATCCCGCCGTTATATTAACGATAGAAAAAGCTTTTTCATATGCAAATTTGGCTAGTATGGGTATGTGGTAGATTGACACTACCTTTCCAGGATTAGCTACAATCCAATCATAAATGGACCATACACCGCCACATCTAGAGGTTGTAGCCGATGGCTACAATGAGGAGGAAACGTTAGAAAAGGAACCTCTACCTCCTTCCCATACATAATGATATCCAAAGTCGTATGACTCTCATGATTATCCATTAGCAATAACACAGGTTTTGCTTTACTAGGTTTTGCATGCTTTAAAAAATGTTTAAAAGCAAGAATAAAATTGTCAGAAGTCATCGATCTCGTCTTATAGGCTACCCCAGGCTTCCTGTAGGACAATCTTTAGTCATAAATGACTTAAAATTTACCATAGGGAAAATAAATGCTGGTGGAATTGATCTACCAATTGCCGGCACAAAAGATAGCACTGTAACAAGCTGGCCTCTTTCGGCAGATGTGATCAGGCCTACTTGTTTAGTACCCCGTTGTGCAATTACCTTTGGTAGTTCTGCTACTGTCAACAAACCTGTTTCGTCAGCATTATAAATATCTTCGGAAGAAAAATAATGTTTGCTTAATACTTCTTGTAAGTTTTTATAGAATAGATCGATAGTATTTTTGTTGAGCGCAGACATTCGAGCTAAACTAGTTTTTTCAGGAGACCTCAAAGATAACTCTGGATGCTGTTTCATGAATGCTTTAAACCAATCGATACCACCCACAGCATTTTTGTCCAATTTTTAGGAATTTCTTTTTGTAAAGTTACTGAATAATCATAGGCTAATTGGCTTAAATGTTTGCGGGTTAAGCCGTAAGCCATTTGTGACGCAATTTTGCAGTATTCCACAAGAGCTAACTCTTCTGCTTTATTAAATACTTTCCTATTTTCAATGATAGGTTTGTAAAGAAACGGCATATCTTCCTCTGTGGCTCGTCTTACCAATTGTGCTAAAAGCAACTTGGCTATTCCATATGTCACAGCTACGCTTATAATAGATTGTCATTTTTCTATTACCTCTTGCACTGCCGTTTTTACTACTGCTGGAGGCTTCCTTATTCTTTTTGTTGCTACATTTTCCTGGTTCTCTATGCCCTTAAAAATTAAAAAAAAAACAAAGGTATTGAATGAAGTGAAGCTATACTGGTAGGGACACTACTCGGTTATAAAAGGGACACGTCCCTTTCATCACTTAGTTTTGTGTCCCTTTCAATACAGAACCCATTTTCACAAACAAAATTTTTTTCTACTATACTAACCTAACTTCGTAGTGAAAAGCACACTTTCACTTTAATTGTAATGTTTTAGTATACCACTATCCAACACTAAGACGTTTCACGAAAAACAAACAAACAATTATGCACACAAATTAGAGAAAATACATCAATGTTTACTTTTATGGATAAAAAATTATAAACACATGTTATTTCACAAAATGAAAGCTATCTGCCATAATTTTTGTTAAAGACATCTGTAGCACAATTCCGCCATCTAGTGACAAAGCTGCTACATTCTTGTGCTACAGGTTTCTTAGTAATAAAAACTGTCCCCTTTAATACCTGTCCCTTTCATGCCACCTCTCCCCTATATCTAAAACAAGAATTAATCTGCTAAAATACTTTTCTATTGGACGTTGTATCATAGTTATAAGTGTTTATGTAACAGAAAGCAGAATAATGTTATTCTTTTTCATCTGTTTTCATTAGGCTCATGTTGCGTAAGACTTAAATAATTACTACTCAAACGTGTGTTTAATGGTTTCTCAGTGCAATTTCCAGATACTACGGAACGTTCCCCACGTCGAATGTTGTAACGTGGTTTGCGTGTTTTAGTTTCCGCTGTTAATCTTTTACGTTTAATTTTTTTTTTGTTTTTGCTATTAAAGTTAATTTTGACAAACTACAATAACCAATATACCTTTCTCCTTATTAAAGCAATAACATTTTCTTAGCGAAACCTTATGCTTCCCTCTTCTTTTTTAGGTTATGAACGACAGTATAATGATTTTAACTTCTATTTGCGTCCTGGAAACCCCTTTTTAGACACTAAGTGAACCAACACCTGTGATATCCTCAAAAGTAGATATCAGGATTCCTATGGAAAATAAATAGAAGCCCAGTGTAAAACTAGATGTTCAATCGTTAAAAGTTAAAGGAACTTCCCTCGAATACTTGCGGTCTAGCGGGATTTTAGTTCTGTGGAGAGTTGGGCTGGGTAGTGGGTAAAACTACAAATGAACAAACATGATCTAGACGAACATGAACGCCACTACATCCAGGCGAAAAACTACCGAAGTGAAACTCCTAATAGTGGATGTAGAAACTCCTAGGTAAGATTTTCCGGAAAGCTGTAGTATTAAAATACATTTTACAAATATAAACTTGCTTAGACTCGAACTGGATTTTGCTTAGAATCTGCTGTAGAGGTGATACCTATTGAAAAAAGAATTGCACATGAAGAATAAATATTTAATCAAAGACACGTTTTGTGTTTTATCAACACTCAATATTCCTAAGTTACTACCTTGAATGAACTAAAATCAAAAGTTTCTCTATTGACTGAAGATATGGTACAAGTAATAACAATTTACCCACCACTCCAAAATTTAAATCATAATTATATTTCCTCTTGTAAATAAATTTGATATTCATTGCAGTACAATTTAAATCAATGACTTAATGAGACTATGAATTATTTGAACTCGTATATTCACATATAATACGCTTGATAGAAGTAAATAATTAGTGTATCACCAAACACAGATCTAACTTTCGTTTACAGATATGCTATAAAATTAATCTTGTTATCAATTTTATTTTTTAAACATAATACTTTATTTGAATGAATAACTCAGAAAACTTTAATTTTAAAGAATAGATTTTTGCGAGTCACAAATTATTGGACATAAATATACTTGGATTTGTTTAAATATACATAAGCATGAGGTGAAAGTGGTTTCATATCAAATTTTCATTGATTCATTAATTTCGCAAAACTATTACTTTCAATTACTTTTATGATCCTCTAACAAGTGTAAGCGCGAATAATATGAGACTAATAATTAAATACTTTTATAAACCGTGCTCGAGCAAATTAACTTTCTTCAATATTTTAAGTAATGGAGAAAATAAGTTTGAGAACCACTCCTTCTTATCAGATATATTTTACATAAATATATTGACATATCATTCACCCGGTGAACTGTGATAATCTATCACAACGTGTTTTCCAAACCAAAGGGCAATTGAAATGCACTGCAATATTGTTCAATCAAATCAAAAATAGCTATAGCTTGCATTAACAAGTATTTACGCTTCCATATTAGAACTAATAACTTACCAACAGCATGAGGAAATCGAATGAAACAACAAGTATTTTCAGATTCTCAGAATGGATTATCCTCCACAATTTAGACACATATCCAATACACAAGAAATTAACTTCAAATGTTAATTGTGCTGTAAATGCAAGGTAGATAGTTAACATTTAATAAAACTTCTTTACTTACCAATTGATGAGATATATTTTAGCAGCTCGTTGGCTTCAACAGAGCGGTTTTCATGTCGATACCATCAGGAGCATTACATCGGGTCCAACTTACACGTTTTGAATCCCTATTTGGAGTAACCAAGCAAAACATATCTTTCGGGATATCTTGCTTAAACCACATCCAACGGTTGATGCTATTCAATGTTCATACGTTAGTTCATCAACTCGAAAAAGCAAAACCTAAACGATCATGCAATACACCTGTTTAAACTTACGAATATCAACTACAATACATACAACACTGCCCCTTACGGCATGCAACTCACAATAACATATAACACCATTGCATAATCTTAAGAAATTAGAATGAAGATAAATACACCAGTATATTAATTAATAATAACTCTACAATAGAGAAATAAATGGACTACGTATGTGCAGCTATCCAGTATTACTGGACCGAAACTTGTATATGCTACAGTCTACTAAATAATGAAAGGAGGATGAAATGGGCGAAGGGTGTAGATGGTAGCACACGATGTATCAATCTATGACCCTAATTTTTTTATTCAAAGGCGAAAGCATTAACTGTATTAAATTAAAACTTTAATCTTTGTAAAGCTTGACAAAATTCATTAGAAACAGCACAATGACAGTTTCCGTCTACATCGGAATTTGATCCATTGTGTTGCACATATTACACACAATGAAACGTGTTCATGGTCCGCAATGGACCTGTTTATATGACATACTGAAATACTGAAAATAGGTATAGAAATTTTCAATTTGTACTAGATTATACTTCAAAGAGCTATATGAAAATATAAAACAGTAAAGTAAAGTCAACTGAAAAGCGAAAACAATGTAAAATAGACAACCGTATATCCAAGCACACAATCATGTTCTGAAAATAAATGAATGCCAAATCCATATGTTACATGCAGCATAGTGAGTAATATCAGGACACCGGTATATCATAAAGAAGCCTTTCTAAACAATAGTAACTTCATCATATAACAATTGGTTGCCACTTCTTTCTCTCTGGATCAAAATATTATTTATCATTTAAGTAACCCTCCTCATCCGAAGTTCCCCGTAATTGCAGTTCCGCAGAATCTAAGACGGTATCTGAAACTTTTGGTGGTCGACAGTTGTTTACGTTTTCGCCGTTCTCCATTACCTGTTATCTCAGATAGATTTTCTTCAACTGCTTTAGAGATTTTTCTACTTTAGTAGTTTTTTGTGTTCGGTTTTATACGACAAGCTGTGAAAGTTATAAGTGTTTGTCTGAATTCTGCTAGTTTTAGATTTCCTACTTCTTCAGGCGCTTTTCTTGGGCTGCGCTTTTAGTAGGTGAGCAAATGTTTTAATCTAAATGAACGTATCTATTTTTGTAAAATCAAGAATATGACCAATCTGTTTTGATGGTATGTTGGATCATTCCAAGTAGACTTGTATGATATTCTGTAAGTCTATTAACTGTCTGCTTTAAAAGTGGATTACTTTCTTGAAAACGAATTTTAAACAGCAAACGGACTTGCCTGAGGTTCAGTTAAATATGTAGAATTTTTGTCACTATTATTGGATATTCTAACGGCCTCGGTTTCAGGTTGTTGGATGTTTTTTGATCAGTTGGTGAACAAAGACAACATAATATCCGATTTCAAAAAAACATGTTTGCCTATCGCATATATTTTGCCACTTCTAATACCTGAGATTGTATTTTTTCAGATTCGTAGCTTTAGTACTCCTGGGTGATCTACCAATCACGAATCTTCCAACATTGCAAAGGTTCTTAAATGAAAGCCGTTGTATCGGGGATTGTAATTTATTGCTGATGAGACATATAATTCGAGATTATCATAAACCAAAACGGATAGTCTATCCAAAAGTGCTCGAGTGTTTAATAAAATGTTTTAGAAATTTTGAATCCATTTTTTTTTAATATTAGCTGGCTATATTTGGATAGTTTTAAGACGACCTTTCAGGTCGCACCGGTAAGCAGCGCTGTCAGCTGCTATCTGGTATTTCGGATCTCTCCCCCTTTCATTTTGCTTGGGTTGATCGGACACACTCCAAAGTCAACGCTACCATTATTCAAACCCTATTTTTAGTTTTGTTTCAGTTTGTTAGATTTTTATTTAGAATAGATTAATTTTGAAGTTATATTTCACTTGAAGCACGTTAATTTTGCGTTTAAACCTAATGTAGTACTTTCGGGTGGAAGCATTGGGGACGTGGCCGCAGTCATAGCGGTCCTTATTCAAATTATAATGACTTAAATATTCTTATCGTGGATTCAAAATGAGATTTACTTCATTTTATCACAAATATTTTTAATGGTTTAAAAGTTCGTCTCGGCAGATATGGCTCTTGATATCATGTGACCCGGTATTTGTTGATGTAGAAATACCTTCTTTCCTAACGAGGTGAACGGTGAACTCATTGAAAGATGTGCCAAATGAAATCCATTCTTTTGAAACAGCGGTATATTCCTATTTAAATGTTTGGAGGTGGGATACGTGATTGCATGATGTACCTGCAACCTAATTTACAATTTTGGCAATCTAGCTAATGGATCGCTTCTACTTGCATTTCCAAATTTTTGCATCCTATAGAGGGAACCATTTTAAAACATAATTCTCGTGGTTTAATTTATCAACTTCAGTTGATAGTGTTATTACAGAAGAACATACAGTTGCTGATAATTCACGTTCTTTATTTGAAGGCAGAAATAGAGGTATTTCCTTCGTTCCTGAAGTAAATTTTTGCACCAGGTCTTTACTTGTAGGTTGAGTGAAGAACGACATCAATGTTTTTTGTTTTTTTTGAACGGTACCATGGTGCAGTAAAAGAAAATAGAACTTTAATGGGTTAAAACCAAAACATAAATAAAAACGTACTAACACAAAACAGTGTGACAGATTTAGTAATCGCATCTACCAATCATAGAAAATACCACGGTAGATAGAGAATATACGGTAGGGTGTACGTGTAGCTTTCAGTTGTTCTTCCGTTTTCTTTGACGCTACTTGGAATCTATCTTCAATCATGCTGTCAATAGACCTACTGATTTCGGAAGTTTCATCTATCGATGGAGCATCGTGACCTCCTCTAAGGTGGTGTTTTTCTCGTGGTTTTATTAGGCACGTTATTGAAGGAGAATTGTACTTTCTTAACAACTTCGTGCCCATCGGTGTTCTTTTGGAGCCGTGGTTAAGAGTGCAGTCATTAGTGTTCTATTAAGCCTTTCGACTCGACCATTGACGCTAGGGGTAGCAACTGCATTGAATATTAGTTTAATTGTCTCTTTCTTCACAGAAAGTTCGAAATTTGTGTGAAGTAAACGAAGTTCCCTGATCACATATAATTCTTGTGGGTTATCCAAAAATACAAGTAACCTCGTTTATAAACTCTATAGCGAGTGTAGTTTTGGTAGACTTCACAGGTTTTAGACGGGAAAATTTTGTAAAAGCGTCGATGACAACAATTAAGTACTAATTTCCGCGTTTTGTTTTTGGTAACGTACCTTTATGATCTATATGTAGGGTATGCTTTGGTAAAGCGATTTTCTCTATGGGGTGTAAATAACCTTTGCTACGTACCTAGACATAGCCGGAAGAAAAGTAAATACCAGGCTAACTATCAAACGCGGAGAGTAGGAGGATTTACCTAAATACCAAAAAAACAAAAAAAAAACACATCGCCTACGATTATCTATTAACATATAAAAATAAAGGATTCTGTACAAACAAGCAAAAAGAAAATAAATAAAGTGTTATTATTTCACAGCAAACAATTACATTGTACGGACAATTTAGGAATTTAGATACGAAGTGCTCATCTCGTATTTCACACAAAATAAAATTAATCAATATAAATAAACCAGTGAGAGCTTTTGTCAAGCGTTTTTAATATTTCATCTAATATTTTTTGTAAAATAACTAATTAGTAGGAAAGAATTAAAGTGTGGGAGCTTTTGTCAGACATCTTTTAAAACCTTACTTAGTACCGTTTGTAAAATAAACCAATCAGTATAAAGGAATATGCGTGTTTCCGTCCAACATTTTTAACAAAGGTACATCACACCTGTAGAGATAATATCGATTAGCAGCAACGAACAATAGTTCTACAATGTCACGTAATTACATCAAACGTTAATACGGATTATGCCATTGACACACACAAAAGAAAACGAGTTGCATATCTGTGGGTGTCCGGATACTTAGCTCGCAAACCGTCGGGAGCGAGTCAGCACAGCAACGCCATGGTCGTCAAGATCTATTTACCCTGCTACCATAACTGCCGCAGCGGTCTACGGACAAAAGCAGTTGGTCTACAGACAAGAGCAGTTGGTCTACAGAAGGAAAGAACCCATTTGGCCCCCAGCTAAAAAAAGCTTAAAAGAGAATCCGATTAGAATGGGTACGTGCGGAGAAACTCACCAATCCACGCAAGACACCTCCTAGTTGTCGAACAGAGAAAAAAACAAACGTGCATTGCTTTTGAAATACGGTGACGAATAATGTAGAAAAGATTTCGACTCACAAGCTGTAGAATCAATGGCTCAAATAACACGAATTAGAACTGCAAATCCTCGCTTATCGAAGCGCGATTGAAACTGGAAAACCCGGGTTTTATCGGATAGTGCGTAACCTCATTTCAACAAGGCTTTACATTGCAACAATAGAGAAAACTATTATACGCGGCCATAATGTATACCAAGATAACGGGTACCTAAACAGGATATAAATCATTTAATTGTAGCATAAACTTGTCCTTTGGAAATAAATAAGTTCAAAATGAAAATTTTTAGAAAGCGTATTTTATATTAACAGGATGTTGTTGAAGAATCTAAGAGATTACCGGATACCTAAAATAAGGCATAGACTATCTAATTTATCGAATAAATTTTCGTTTTAAAAACAAAAGGGATTTGAGTTAATCAGGGAAATTTTCAAAAGCAAAATTGGAACGTAACACCTTCCTTTCTGCCGTGCGCCTTCCTGCCGAACAAACATAGAGTGCAGTTTTTTATATAGTGGTCGACATATTGATAATGAATATTAGTATGCATAGGCTCACCCTGCTTACCATTACGATGAACTGATTGATAAATAATAACTATAGTGGACTGTACTTGAAACTTTTATTAACTTGTCATTCTTATTACAACTGGCAATGAATATGTAGAGCTACAGTTGCGTGCCGTTACTGGTCGAGTTCAAACTACAACTAACTTAATAATAATAGGCAGCAGGTATGTAAGAGAAGCTTGACCCTCGTTGGCAAACATCGATGTATACCTAAATTTTATTTACAAAAGAACTGTGGTTGCACGTTGCTACCTTACATGTGATTTTTCCAATGCTCCACCCGACGGTACTACATTGGCCAAGAAGCAATTTTTTTTTACCTGGAAAATTTGGAATTTTGCCGAACCCGTGCTGTTTCAAGCAAGGTAGGGATCTTTAACGTGCATGACAACACTTACACACAGGACCTCCATTTTACCTCTCATCCGAAAGAGGGTGTATTTTTGTGAAAAATGCTCGCCTAACATTTTTCAAGCGAACCGTGTCGGGATTGGAACCTGGGATCTTGGGCGTAGTAGTCACACACATACAACTACTGCTCGTTGCTACCACATATCTATTCAACTTTTGAAACCAATAATATTGAGTAAGTTGGTAAGCGTCTTCTCTAGTGCAAAATGATCTAATTCTTCATGAGCGTCCCTAACAACTTGATGGCGCATACCCTTAGGTACAACTAGTAGTAGCTCTTTCATGGTCATGCGAAAAATTCGTTCATTACGTACGTATAATTTTTATAAATACGGCGTTCCTCATCAGTTGTGGGTGGTTTCAACTACACGGCATAAATTTCGTTCAGTCGTTCGTCCTTGATTTTACCGGTAGGTATCCAGTCAGAAGAATGTGAAATATTGCTTCGCCGGACTAAATTCGGGAACTGCATCACCTCGAAAACCAGTTGAGCAGTTAGAGAGTTTTGCATATCTTTAATAAAATCGCTCATAATGTCTGACAATTTGTCAATGGGTGTATAGTTTCCCTCGCAAGCGTAGCTACGGAATCTATATTTACAACTTGGTTCTGGAAGCGGTTCTGAAGTATGGTTGGACGAAGTCGAAGAAATGGTACTACTACTCGTGGCGAACAAGCTGCGCTTACGCTTTCTAGGCCGCTGGCGACTTCTACTAGAATGTCGTCCTATTGTAGAAACCCGTCCACGGTCAACCTGTTAATTTAAAAGTTGTTAAATATTTTGCATTCCATAAAAAATTAATTTTTTTGATTAACGTCAACTGCGACTCCAAACATTGATGACACTTAACATTTGTCGTTTTAATCCCACTTCTGAAAAACTGTATGGCGTAGAAATTTGAGAATTTGACATATGTGCACTTACTTTAACTTAAATGAAATTTACCCAAATTTCTTATATAATTGTAAATATATACATCAGAGGTATTCATAAGCTAACCGTACCTGTTTATTAACAAATCTGTATTCACGTAGGTTTTGCTAGCGGTATTCTTAAGTCGGCAAACATTCTATATAACTATGTATTTATGGTATCAACTATCACTGGCATACACAACCGATGTAACCAACAATTGATTCAATCTTTACCTTCACTTCAACACCATTCAAACCATCATTATCATACATGTATGGCTCTAGACAACTAGCGTGGCGTATCTTTCCACCAGTACACCCTATCCTGTGTGTCGAATGGTTTGCGATGTAACGGCAGAATTCTTCAAACACTACCATGTGTGTCAAATGGTTTGCTATGTAACAGCAGAATTCTTCACACCCTATCTGTGTGTCGAATGGTTTGTCATGTAACGGCAGAATTCATCACACCGTGCGCCTTTGACTACTTTCTTGTCTTTATATAATTAAATGTACAAGATCCTTGGTAGTATCCCTAGCTATATACTCTAATAAACATTACGACGCACTCAGCACATGATAGCTATAACCTTTAGTGATCATACGATATTGCCAGAACAATCTATGCGAAGGTATGCCATACAGTCCTCAAAGTACTATACTACATAGGTTCATTTACTGATGAATGATTAATTAATATAAAAGAGTACACATCAATTCATACAAGTCAACACCTTGAGAATATAATAAACTCACCTCTGGAATTGAAGAAGTGTGATCTAACAATTCAATGCAAGTAGGACTGGCGGCAATCATGACAGTTTTTTGTTTGACATTTTTATTTTATTTTATCATTCAAAGGTAACTATTTCATTATTAAAATTAACAACTAAAGTTGTTTCTTACATTTAACATAGTGAGCTGTTCGGCCACTAGCAATTATTTTGTAATAGTAAAGACCCAATTTGAAAAAATCTGGGAGTAGCAGCAAATCGAAGCGGAGACATGACATTTTGAATCTATCACCGGTTCGATGGCTACTACAATTAAAAATAATTAAAATTTTCAATTGTTTTACAAAATGGCGGTCTGTTAAATATTTATAAAGCAACTCAAAAATTATTAAAAAAGCATTAAGTTGATTTAAAGAACGTATTGTATTTTTTCTGTTGTATTTTCTGCGAATTTTAGTAATAACACTCGTGCTGTGATTAAATATTCCACCATGTAACCAAAATTTGTGTATACTTGATTTTACTTTGACTCATCTGCGATAACTTATTGTTTGACTTCTAAACGAGCTGCAAATTTGAATAATTCATAACAAATCACAGCTTTCTATAAAATCGTATGGATCGTATATCGGGCTTTGCAATGGTACTGCATGTAACTCAGTTTTACAAGCAAAGGAGCTATTGTATGAGTCACTACGAAGCTTCACTTTTCACTTCTTAAGCTTTTACCTAACATGCTGCAGTATCAAAGTCTTTGAATTACAACTTCAAAGACCTTAGGGGCCTAGTTGCCTTTCAGCACTTTTATTACAATAAAGAGATAAAGTTAGTTCCAGGTTCTCACAACTGGACTTAAATCTAGGTTATATAGTGTCAGATTTCTCCATGTCCGAGGCGCTAAAAGTTTTATAACAGCTTACGGTATGGGAAGTATTATGCAGCAGATTGCAATAAAATGAGGAACATTAAATTATAATTATTTATCCGTGGAGGATTTTATCTGAACAAGAGAAAATAGATAAAGTGGAAAGGCTCATTACTTATAATAATTTATAGTGAGAAATGTAATCCATGTTTAACTTCAAGCGTTAAACACCCACTGTGCTTATAGTAGCTGTTATTTACAAAATTGTGTGATTTTACATAGCAATAAGCGAATTTTCAAATATTGTCAAGGTTGTATAAAAATTATTATCAGAGAGCATTTAACCGCTGAAAGCTTGCTCAGGATTTATAGAAAATTTTAACAACTTTATAAACTTTACCGCTCTGATATGTACGAAATATATAATACATTACATGTGATTTTCCAATGCTCCACCCGAAGGTACTACATTGGCCAGGAAGCGAGTTTTTTTTACCTGAAAAATTTTGAATTTTTGCCGAATCCTTGCTGTTCCAAGCAAGGTAGGGATCTTTAACGTGCGTGACAACACTCACACACGGGACCTCCATTTTACCTCTCATCCGAACGAGGGTGTATTTTTGCGAAAAATGCTCGCCTAACATTTTTCAAGCGGACCGTGTCGGGATACGAACCCGGGACCTAGGGCGTAGTAGTCACACACATACCACTACGCCACGGAGCCGCCCAATATATATATATATATATATATATATAATACAGCATTTCACGTCGGAATTATAAAATATATCATGCTGAGAATATATACCACATGTCACCACCGTATAAGTAACTATTTGCCTTGCTGGTTGCACATTTGTGGCGTTAATTCCTATAAATTTTGCACTACTAAAAGGATACCGAATTTCGCTTACTGTATGCAAAATTGTTAAGTTCTGATATACATGCATCAGCACTATTAGGGTAGAAGGGAAAGAAGCGAAGGGTGTTGAAACTTCTCTTCCTCAATTTTATTGGGTAGGCTGCAAGGACGATGTAAAATAGGGGCGCCGCAAATGCCATCTATATGCACCATTGGGAAACCGTAAGGTTCCAATGAAACGATACAACGCGGGGAGCTCCTTTGAGAGAATGGCAATAGATATTGATGTTTATCTCTACTGCAAATAATAATTTTTCGTCTTAGTAAAAAGAATATACAAAATATTTTTAAATTTATTATTGTGTAAGTTATTCGAACGGTAAACATCTTTGTCGGAATTGTAAAATGTATCAAGCTTCTGACGAATTAAAGGTACCACACGCACCTTCCTCAACGAGTACAATTTTAGAACAATTAAAAAGTGCCTGTAACGTAGGTCAAAAACGTCACTTCGAATCGTTGCTGCTAAATCTGAAATGTAATCAGATTACTTCTAATGCGAAAAGTAAGCGTGATAATGTGATCGAGGGAGCAAGTGTAAGCAAAAATGGATCCGGTGATAATACTAGTGCAAAGGACGAAAGTTATGCGAATGACTTCAATGACGTCGATGGCAAGGACGCAACTGTAAATTTCGACAGATTAACATAAAAAAAATGACAAAAGACATAAAACGTTGAACATTATCGTGTGGGCCCATTTGAAATCGGCTTTCGCCCACAGAATACGTTTAAGTGCTCTGGTCAATTTATAACACAAAGATCCCATGCAATTTTTAGAAGACGCATTCGCCCTTAAAGAGCAACGTTTGAAAAAATTCAGTTCTCTTAAAATTAATTTCGTATTTAACGGTAAATATGTAAAGCCCAACGGATCAACATCATCTTCAAAAGCTGTGGAGGCATCATTGTCATCGTCATCGTCATCGCTTAGACATTTTACGACTAAAAATTATAAAATTTAAAGCAAAGCGGGTTAGCACGTTCGAGAATATTAAATTTAGGCGTCAATATAAATCATGCGGGATTATATAGTAATATGACTCCTTAAGGAGGGTAAAAAAATTGCATACGAGATGATATGTTTAATTTTAATCATATACGTTTGTAATATAGAAGAATGTTGACAGTCGAAGATCTTACGAAATTACCGCTCGAGTATATCTAAAGGTATGTAAGTAAAGACGTAGCCAGAAATTTCGATAAGATATTGCCGGTGCATTCCCTGAAACCGACTTCAGGAGTATGTACATCTTGGTAGCCGTGGACTATTGTACGAAGTAGACTGAAGCGTAAGCTATACCAAACGAAGAAGCTGCAATCATCGCTGGAGTGCTGGTAATGGAACTGTTTGCAGTTTCGGAGTTCCTATGGAGTTAAACACCAATCGGGGCAGAAATTTTTAGTAAACGTTGTTCCAAAAAGCTTGCCGGTTGTTGGGGATGAAAAAGACAAAAGCAACACCATTGCACCCGCAATTCGATGGTATAGTAGGAAGTATGAACCGCACGTTAGATTAGTACTGTTCCAAAATGATTTCACAACATCAGAGAGATTGGGACGAATATTTGCATCTATTTCTATTGGCCTATTCGTCTTCGGTTCTTGAGAGCACTAAACATGTGCTATGCTGGAGCGCGAGATACGTCCACCGTGTGACCTTGGGTTTGGTTGTAAGTCTGGAAATAACATGTTGAGCAAGAGGTACGACGAGAAGTTCAAGCGTAAGATGCACCACATACATAGTGACGTTAGAAAAATCCACAAGCGATCGGATGAAAGTCAGGTATGGCATTAAGGCTCTGGAGTTCGGTTTTTAAAAGGGCGGCCGTAACTAGTTCTACAGCCCTAGACGGTGGGGTAGACCATCATTAAAGTTATAAGGGTATTGACAGGACCCATACGAGGCTATAAAGAGGATCAACGACGTGGTATATCAGATTTCTAAAAGGAAGAACACTAGTGGTGCACGGTCACAGGTTGGCACCTTATAATAATGATGACGCCGATAATACCGAAGAACAGCAAGTAGTGAGCAAATGGCCAGTTACAATTGTGAAGTTGAACAAAGATTTGGACCGAAGTATTATTGGTTTTTACCTCTGTACAGCAGCATAGGCAAAACGAGATTTGGAGTCACGGAAGAAATTTAAGGTTATTTATTCAATATGTCATCAAAATACTCCCTTGCACATTGCGTAGCGGCAGAACTTGATATATTCCCATGACTTGCTCGCGTGTTTAAAAATAAATTTGGTAGTCTAGACCAATTTCGCCGACAACGACCAGAGGTTGGAAAGACCATACGGTTAAAGGACCAATGGCAGGGCAACTACTACTTTTGGTAAATCGGATTACCAGGATCTGTGGAAGGCGCTAGTGGACTTTAAGAGTCAGATGATGGAATTTGAAGACAAGAAGTTGTCCATACCCAAGATCGGTTGTGGTTTTGATGGGTTGGACTGGAGGGTGATACAAAATATGCTAGAGCTACTGTTTTAGTAAACGGGTCCAGATTTTGGTATGTGATTACTATTCAAATGGTACGTGCTTTGAAAGTTGTTGTTTGCTACCTCTATGTATGTAGAAACGGCAGAAGTAATTTGATTTCGACAGTCTTTATTGCCACAGGCACTTCCAACGTACGAATCTTAGAGTGTTTTGGAACAGAATAGTTTTAAGAGGGGAAGCAGTCTAACCCCAACTGGAGTACCCATAATAAAAATAATTCTATTTGTATGTAAACGGCGCGTTTGTACAGAAAACATGGTTGGCAGGATCCTGAGTGCGCTAATGTAATTGTAAGGTGCAAGAGTTTTACATTTAAGAGTTATTTAGGTTACATTAGGAAATCTTGGGAATGTTATTTGTATAATTCCCGGTGCATTTTAGAATACTCTAGAGGTTTTGAAATTTATACAAATTGCCGTCTTGAATATTAGTAGTTAGTTCTAATTGATGGTTTGATTAAAATATGTTCTAGTTTAAAGCTTTGAAAGATGTGATATAAATCTCTGTCGTTATAAATTACTCTATGTGTGATAATATAAATTAATAATTAGTGCTTGAATAGTTAATTGCAATCCTTTGATATCGAGTTAATTAAGAACATAAGAAGATAGCATTGTAGTTCAAAAAGCTAGTAATTGCACTTTTAAAGATTATCTGAAAATAAGGCAATAGGAGAGCTCTTAGGAAATTTCATTGTAACTACTAATTGTCGAAAGGGTTTGTATAATCAGTTTAAAAATAAAGATCTGTTGTAATTGCAAATAGTTTTTGTTACAGATTTCTAAATAGACCTTCACTCATATTTTTCTTTTATTATAGAGCAAACTTTTTTTGAAAATTTAGTGGCGAAACCCGGCAGCAACCTGACAGTCTCACACAATTAACGAGAACGTGGCGATTAATATTCGGTGGTACAATAAAGGCTCAATAATGAAACTATCAAAACGGAGTTGACTAAGGCAGTTAGTAATATTAACGTATGTCACAATATAAGTATTACAGTACTGAAGATATCTATACGGCTTTATTAAGTTAAAATTGACTTGTGATAACTTAAAAGAAAGCTGTAGTATATGTATGGCCACTGCATAAGAAACACGTCGTAGAGGAGCTTATCGAAACAAAATAAATAAGAGGTTGCTAATACCATCGATGAACAGGAGCACTCAGTAATTCAAGCTAATTGCATTATTTCACAACCGCCAAGCAACGACATAGGTATATTACCGTCATTAGACTCTATTAAGCTTCAGCACTTGCTATTAGTTAAATTTGATGGTACGGCAAAAGCATGGTTTCCATTTTGGGTACAATTTCAAAGTATGGCTCATGAAAATCGATAATTAACTGAAAACGCTAGATTTAATTATTTAGGAATATCTGGTACTGGCAAAGCGGCAGAAGTAATTGAAGGTTCTCCACCATCGGGAGCCTTCTATAAAGAAGCACTAAAGATACTTAAAGACCAATTTGGAAATTCTGCACGGCTAATAGAGCAATATATCATAATGATTATGAAAAATGAACCAATGAAATCGAAGCATGTAGTGAACACTGCCTAAGAATTACAATGTTATTGTCGGACACTGGATTTTTTTGTGATGTGAATTGTTTCAAAAGGTTATAGGTTAAGTTCAGTGCTAAAACACGTTAATTGTTCATGCGTTTTCACGGACCAATGCATCAATGGCGCTGGTTTCAGCATTTCAACGCACACTTTTAAGTTTTAAAAAAAAAGTTTTGCACTAACGGCCATTACTACTGCCGTAACGAAACATACTGCTTACTAAATTCATTGAATTTAGGAAAAGGAATGCGTGAGATAAAAGAAATTGCATGAATTTTGACCTTTAGGAAGATTAAGCTTTACACTAAGAAAAAAGGAAATGAATAAATATATGAATATAAACAAACTTAAAACTAAATTAAGCAAAATTGGATACACGATGCGCCAGCGATAACGGTGCCAACCTGACCCCACCATTTGATTTTCCAACACTCCACCCAAAATACTATATTGGCCAGGAAGAGAGTTTTTTAACTAGAATTTTGAATCTTGCCGAACCCTTGCTATTCCAATCAGGGTAGAGATCAATAACGTGCGTGACAACATCCACACACAGGACCTACTGGGAGTTTGGGCTTTGTAGTCGCACGCTGCCAAGTAAACCACGAAGCCGCCTGGTGCCAACTTGACTATGGATCGCATAAATGTACCATTGGCATTCTTAATTTCTGCAACTCGTACGACTCCGTCAGAGCCCGCAAAGGTTTTAACAATACGACCTAATTTCCACTGCATGGGAGAAAGCGGTACATCTATAAAGAGGACTAAGGTGTCCGTCGGGTTTGGATGAACGCTGCTGCTTCAATGCCATTGTCTGTTGTTGAAGGGTATGTAAGTATTCTTGATTCCAGTTAGTTCAAAAATCCTTCTGGAGCTTTTTAAGAAGTTTCCATATATTCTATAGGTAATGTAACCTGACATAGATCTGCATCAGGAACAGTTAGAGGCTCCGTGGTTGAAAATGAGCAAGAGTTAACGATTGAAAATTGTTAGGGTTGGAAATCAAAAAGCAAACCGATAATTTAACAGAGACTCAATTTGAGCTAAAATTGTATAGAATTCCTCAAATGTGAGAATTGTGTTATCGATAACTCGGGTCAAATATATTTTGCTCGAGAGACTAAATGACCACATTATATTTTCACAAGCGATTGCGCTATGTATGTAACTGGCAAGTTTTTACTTACAAAATTAGAACCACAATTCTCCAAAAATTTGTGAACAACGTCCTCGGCGAGCTATAAAACGCTGCAAGGCACCAAAAACGCGACCGGAAAGATCTGAGACCAACTTAATATAATTTACCTTGGTGTCAAAAGACAAAAATGCAAATATAAGTGTTAAATTTGGGCTTTCTGAGACAGCTAACCTTATTGGGAATAGGGCCAATAAAATCCACTCCAACAATACTGAAAAGTTTGATTTTGATCGACCCGCGCCTCCAATAAATCATCCATGAAGGGCACTACTGAGACTGGTTTGATTGGAAAATATTTATAGCACAATAATTAGTAACCATGGATTGAAGCCTTGATAGAAATAATCCAAACATTTTATTTGAAGGAGATATACTCCTGTAAGGGGTAAATAATTTTCATGCGTAAAACGAGCAATGACTTCGGTTAATCTATACTTGCGCGGCAGCAAGGCACGGAAAGGCCGATAATGAATAAAATTTCCCATGTTCAATTCCATAAGAAAGCAGGTTTTTGTGGCAGGGCGCCCCTTATGTCTATTACATGTTCTATATTTTCTTGTAACTAATGCAATATACTTAAAAGATGTAACATTTTAGCGCTCGATGTGTGTTAGTACACAGCGTGTACCTCCTAGTGGTCGTAGCGCAGGCAACTTTCTGCTGGCTTACAAGGTAACCCCCTTGGGAGGGGAAGCTTTATCTTGTATTGTAAGACGTTAGGCATACCTTGAGGAATAGGAATCGTGGCGACGTCTGTGGCAGAGAGGCTAAACATGCCACCACTGAACGGTTAGATACCGTTACCGCTAGTTGGGAAGACTACAATGGCACGGTTGCGATCTAGATTGGTAATCTGGTTCAACCTAATTAAGACTATTAACAAGACCTTTGGAAAAACCTCGAAGCATTAAAGTCATGGTCGGGCGACTGACACGGAAAGATCTGGCCCATCAGATAACGACTACATGAATCAGGAATGAAGATTTTGTAAATTGAATGTCAGGTAAGTGTACGGCAAAGAGTTTAAAATCAATAATTAAATAAAATAAAGACGCATGGATGATCTGTGTTTAAGTGTAGCGAAGCAAAAGGAGAAAGATGCGGTTGAATTAGATGACGGTTTGTTGGGTTTGTGGTCTGGAGTAGAGAGCAATGAGTTTGAGGGTAAAGGTGTTGGTTTAATTTTATATGATTAAGCAAAAGCATGCATGAAACAATATGAATTGGTTTCTCTTCGCATTTTGTGCGTTAGAATGAAAGTGGGCGTTAGAACTATTTTTGTAGTAGCTGTTTATGCACCAGTGAATGACGATAGAGAATGTGAGCAGTTTTAGCAAAAGTTAGAAAATGTATTAGACTAACGCAAAAGGAATGGGCGCGTAGTTCTATTAGGTGATATGAATAATTGGATCGGAGTACACAGAAAAGATGCTGGTAGATCCGTTTGGCGATCCAAGAACGAATGAAAATGGATATGTGTTAGTGAGTATATGTATGGAAAGAGAACTGTTGGTATCCAACACATGGTATAAACATAAGGACATGCACAAGTACACATGGCAAAGGGCAAATGCGAGATGTATAATTGATTTGGTTGTGTTTGATCAAAGTTTAAAAAAACTTGTAAAAGACTCACGAGAGTGATGAGAGGATCTGAGTGTGGGACTGATCATTTTTTAGTTTTCTACAGAATTGATCTTAGCCGAAAGTGGGTGTGGAGAAGAAAGCAGAATGTGAGACAATTAAGAGTGAAAGTAGAACGCCTGCTTGAAAGGGTCGACACAAAGAGAGTACGTTACTATGTTAGAGGGAGAGTTGTATGACTGCAAACAGGAATAGGATCGTGCTCTGAAGTTTGAAGATCTGAAGAAAGTATGGGATTGTTTGAAGCACAGTGTAATAAAATGTGCTTTGGAAGTATGTGGAACGATAATAATCGATACATGTAATTAAAAATGCATGGTGAAACGATGAGGTCAAAAAGGTTGTCGAGGCAAAGAGAGTGGCATATAAGAGAATGATTGCAGAAAAAGATGTTGAGTTAAGAGCAGCAACCTCAGGAAGTATATAAAGAGATAATGCGATATGCGCAAGAAGTAGTGAAGGCAAGCAAAGAGCAACTGAGACAGAGAGAAAATGAAAAATGCAGAGTAATTTCGAAGGGAATAAAAACTTGTTTTTGAAAATGGGCAAGGAAGATAGGCTAGAATAGGTGGAAATAAGCAGTGAATTGCGCTGTTAACAGTAGAAATAAAATTGTTAGCAATGAAGCACGTTTTAAAAACTGTTGGAAAGGGTATTTTAAGACGCTGTATGGTGATGGCAAGAAGGATACAGATGGCTGTATGGATGATGAGAGCAGTAATATACTGCTCGAAAACGCAGTTAATAGTAAAAAGTTTGAATGCAGCGTAGATGAGGTATGAAAGGCGGTACAAACTCTAAAGAATGGTAAAGAGGCGGATATAGATGGAATAACAAAAGAAATGCTTAAGTCTGGGTCTGGGGTGCTGATTGAATGTTTGATAGAGTTGTGCATAGAACAAGTGAAGGTGTCTGAAGATTGGAAGAGTGCAATCATAATCCCTTTGCACAAAGGTTAAGGCGGCAAGTATGAATGCAAAAATTATGGTGCGATAAGTCTGTTGGGTAAACCCAGTAGAGTGAATGGAAAAATTGTGATCGAGGGAGATCGTATGTGATCGCAGAGCAAGATATGGAACGTTCAATGTCGTTTTATGCCTGGAAGAGGATGTGCGGATCAAATGTTTCCAATACAACAAATTGTTGAAAAGTGTATACAGGCCAGAAAGAAAATGTATGCATCACTTTTAGATCTGGGAAAGGCGTATAACTATGTGAACAGAAGTGAATTATGGAAAACGTTGCGTGAATACGGTGTAAGCAAGTGCTTGATAAATTCTATCAGAGCGATGTACGAAGGCAGTAAAGCATGTGTACGTGTGAATGACAGCATGAGGCAATACTTTGACGTTGTGGTAAGTATAAGGCTTTGTATTTAAAATGGACAGTGACACGATAGAGTAGTGGTGTAAGACAAGGGTGTGTGATGTCACCATAGATGATTCAATGTATTTATGGATAAATGTATCAGTCAGGCTTGCGTAGGAATAGAAGGAGTGATAATTGGTGAAACAAATGTCAGTTTGCTTGAAGCAATTTTATTTTTAAGCTGTGTTGTCAAGCCACTTTATAAAGTGACAGTGGAACATCTAAGTTTTTACTATGTTAGACTTAGGGAATACCTAGGCAAACATACTTCTAACAAAAGTCGTGCAGAAGATGTTGATTTATCCGTATTTACACAAACTGACTTTTGTAGACTTCTGCACTAGCTCTGAACTCTAACTTCAGCGGTTTTTAGAGACTATCAGGAAGGGTCGTTAAATAAATATGGATGGGTCAGGCGCCACTGTGCTTATGCAATATTTAAGAACAAGGAATATCGCCAAGAAAAATACAGGAACATCAACGAATATATTCTGTTATTGGAATACAAGATTTTGTATTCATAGATGGTACAAACGTTTATCCTGAAATAAAATATAGTACATAAAAATGCATTGGAAACAGCGTTTGCGTATCAAAATAATAAAATCAATAAATCAGACAAGTTATATGCACTCTACTTATTAAATTTATACACTTTTGGTTCATCTAAAATTTATAGAATCCAAAAATATGTATGAGGTAGAATAAATAAAACTTCTTAAGTATCTCCTAAAGTGTGCTTAACCACTTCTAAATTTATAAAAAAAGATTAGACTTGTTAGAAACCAAGACATATATTAACTGAAAATAATTTCGTTTCAAACTGACAGAAATTTACAATAAATGTTGTGTTTAGTTACCCATTTCTATTTCTATAATAAACTTGATTATATCAGTGCCTTTAACGTAAATAAGCGTTATATATTTCATTAACAAAATTATTAGCTTTTGTCATTTTTCCAGTACTGATCAAACGACGTACATTTTTATTAATTTACCTATGTGATAGGATCTTTTATTTTGTAACTTTAAGCCTTGTAAAAAAATATCATGTATAAGAAGCTACTCAACTGTATGATAAAAAGTCAACATGAATAAGCTAATGCTAATAATAAAATCTATTCAGTATGATTCATAATCTAAGTTCTTGAACAGATCGTTTTGGTTAACATCCTATAAAGCTAGAATTTAACTTGGTGTAATATTCAAAAATCTAAATTTTTAAATATAATTATTAAGATATTAGTTTTGGATAGTTTAAACTACAAAGATTACAACTTAGGTTTGGATATCTTTTAATTTGACAAAAATAACCACTGAACGTTGTACGTCAAACAGATGGTTTTCATAACAAAGGGAAATCGATTTACCGACCTCAAACGTAGAGTGCAAATTGTTACAAACCATTTAGTAGATAAACTCAAAGCATTTGTGCGCCTCTAATACTGCATAATGACAGCAAAAACTTGTTGTCCATTTTGTTAAGGAACTATCCTGAAGATCAGAACCATAAAAATAAAGAGTGGAATCTACCTTAGGGGAGAGCCATCGTTGAAATCTTTAACCAAGAAAAAGATACCACATCAATCGGTAGCTTAAACTGCAAATCCCATTACTACTGTAGAATTCCATTCGTATACAATTTATACGCTATAAAGTATCTGTTACACAGCAATTATTAAACCAAAAACTTCAGTGTAAACCAAAGACTTCAGTGTTGCGCATGATGAACTTTCTAACACATTCGGATTGATTTGCTGCACAAATGCATTGCTAGTTGCAAGTCACCCTTTAATATTAACTTCTTCATCTTATTACTAGGACGGTAAAAGATCGACTGTCGGAGCCCATGAACAATCGAGGCCTCAACACTTGAGTATTCAAAACAACAGCTGCGCATAATCGCTCTAAATTACATTACCTTGAAGATAATTTATAAAAATTCTAACTAGCATGTACGATTTTTAACATAATATTAATCACAAAACTGGAGTATTTATAACAATAAATTTGATTACTAGATAAAATAAAATAAAAGGACAATAATAGAGTGTTTCAAAATTATGATAACTTTCTTTTAATTATGTATAAGTTCTAGATATACAAACTATATTGAATTAAAAAAGGATTTGAAAATTTTTGTAACACAATACGGAATTTATATGCGTTATGCTGGAGAGGAAAAACCGAACGTTACATGCTGTTGTACGCAGATGATGCAGTATTGTTGACTAAATCGTCACAAGATTTGCAACGAATGCTTGACAGACGTTGAAAGCGTGTGGAAATATGCAATTGAAAGTGAATCTAAATAAGACGAAAGCAATGATTTTTGACAGAGACAGAGGAATAGATGACTTTGTATTTAGAATGGACAATGACACTATAGAGAAAGTGAATGACATGGTGTACCTAGGTAGAAAGTTTTGAGTAATGGAAAGCTGGATGGTGAAATATAAAGGAGGGCAAATGCTGGAAGAAAAGTGTTTGGAAGTATGTGGGCAGTTAACAGGAATGAAGGATTGAGTATAAACACAAAGTGTGTTCGTGCCAACTGTTCTGTATGGAAACGAAACTTGGGTCTGGCAGAAGAAACATGTTAGTCATATAAATGCTGCAGGAATGAGGTACCTAAAAAGTGTGTGCGGAAAAACGTTGAGAGACAAAGTCCCAAACGAATGGATCCGAGCAGAGTGTGGGGTGCAAGCGGATATTAAGGAGTTAAGCGAACGAAATATGCTTGCATGGTTTGCACATATGGAAAGAATGAACAAGGATAGACTTATCGAACGTATATATGCAAGCAACATGATTGATAGAGCTACAAGGGGCAGACCGTGTAAAAGATGGTTGGATGTAGTAGAGGAGGTTCTGAAAGAACGACAGGTGAGAAGTATGAGGAATAAAAGGGCATGCCAAAAGCAATGTAGGAATGTTTCAGAGGCAAAGGAAGTGTGTATGGACCGAGGGATGTGGAGAACGATTGTGAATGGTGCTGGGAATAATAGTAATGTAGTAGTCTAGAGTTATACCGTGCATATAATCCCAGAAAGAGGTGTTTGGTTTGATTGCCCCGAAAAAGAATACCGTGATTGGTGTTGTTGTTGTGTAACGTTTTATGAAATCCGTATTATACGTTTAATAATTCATAAATTGTACATTATACTTTTTATAATTTCATGTACATAATGTTAATTACATTGATTAAACGTGACAAACTTACATTTTAGTATATCGACTATTATCAATACTCCATTGCTCTTTCTAAAACATACAAAATGGTTAATAATAAAAGAAAAAAGTTTCTGGGCCTAGTTTTAGCATCCTATATATTAATGTTAAAATTATATCCTTATGGTTTAGTATCAGTTGTTTCTGAACTTGTATTCCCTTATCATCATAAGGATTCAAACCTGCCTTATTTTCGGATATGGTAAACACTTTGTATTTATGTGATCTAATGAGATGTTGAGATTTCTTTAAAATTTCTTTATGAAAAATACGGTCCTGTAGTCGTTAAATCTGATTGCTTTTATACTCGCCAAGTGGAACCTTAATATTTTTTTACAACCTTTTTGTCTACCGTATAAGCGTACATTTTAGATTTTAATCAATAAACTGTAACACTAAACTATATTCACTGAACCGCTTGAAGATTGTTATACTAACTACAAAATATAGTTGACTTAAATTTGTTTGCTTCAACGCATAATAACAGTTGGTTAATAAAAAATGCAAAAGTCATTTTCACTGAACAGTAGTCGAATTTAATACAAACTAATATTGCCAACAAATTTCATATTTTAGTCTAATACTATATTAATGTTGAAAAAATCCATTTTAGTTAAATGAATGGTACAATAAGTGTCAAATGAACACGTTTTATAACAAATTTGACATTGAAACAAACGTACTATAGCTTGTTGATTTAAATAAACTACGATAGCGAAATCAAACGTCGCGGTTATTTGTTGAACCCAACCGTTTTTAGTAAGTGTCCGATGCTGCGTATTGGATGTACGACGCGCGCACATTATATCTTTAATATACTGCTACCCTTCGACTGCGACACGTCAACATGGCGTCAAGCGTTACTTCGCATTGTTTATTGTGTTAGTTTCCATAAAAGTATTTCAACCAACTATAAAAATACATGAAAGTTAAATTTAGTATGCTGTGCTATGTTCAAACAAAATCTTTTCGTCTAAAAACACGTTAGTACCCTCCTATAAATTGGTCTCATTGCCCATAACTAAATGCCGTTATTTTAGCATTCAATTATATAAGCAAACGTCTAACTTCAGAGACCCATGGCAACCTCAAGGAATAAACAAACTTTTCAATAATCAGTAACAGTTTTATAAAATTCAAGTGGAAGCTAAACTAAAAATTATGCACGATGAACTAGAGTTAATGTAACATTCGATGTAATTTGATTCAATATCCAACTTGATAATGTGACTGATTGAAGTTATTTTTAATCAATTTTTTTTAAATCTGGGATGAACAAATTCATTTGTTGATCGCCAAGTTGAATTAAAAAATTGATTAAAATAAATTCATTAATGGAATCAATCAAACTGGATATTGAATCAAACCACCTTGGAAGTTTAAACTAATTCTATTTCTAAACAATGTAGAACGCAGCGAAATGGTTGATTTGGCAGCTAAATGGTTCAATTGAACACAATAAAAGATTAAACCAAAAATGTTATTACTTCAACCCTTATTAGCCACTTAGCTTAATAATTATTAACTGTGCTTAACATTGGGTTAGTTAAATCAATGTGATGCGTAAAGATTGCGAAAAATTTCGAAATTCGAAGGACCTTTTAATATGTTTGTGATTCAACACAATGTGTAATGACATATGGTTATCGGCAGTAATGGTGATTGAATTTATATCAAAAATTATAATATAAATGTAACAAGTACAAATTATTAATTGAGCATAACAAAACGAACATACTTCCGGTAGTTTTCTGAGCAGGTACGGTACACTGAAAACGGCAATGATTAAGCGGTTTGATCCACTTGACATCACGCACTTCAGCCATATGGAGCAACTGCACTTGTTATTGCTTGAAGTTCGAAATTACGAAAACGAATCATAACAAATGTCAAATCGTCTTCTTCTCTTCTGATTGGAGATAATTCGGCATATTTACGACAATTGGCGATTGTAATGCACCAATTTTAAAATAGTTTTATTAACAACTGAAGTTGTTTAAAAACGCGAAATAAATTGTGTTTTATTTTAAAATGAATAAAACGGGAATACGAACCATAACTGCCCACCAAAAATAGCATGTAAGATGCTATTTTTTCAAATACAAAATTTTGACTTATAACTGCTGGTAGCTATAAGTTACACAAATACAATACAACAATACGAGTTTGGTTATGTACATATGTATATATAAATTTATTTTTTTTTATAGACGCGAACACAAAATATTATTAGTATATTTACATAGATGCACAAATTGAAATTTATTCATTGTGATGGCAACGAATACAATTTGACCATGGGACGTTTTAGTATTCCCTTGGACGTTTGAACAGAAGCTACACGAGAAACGCCATCAGTTCCAGGATGTAGCTGAATGACGCGAGCTAGTCGCCAATGAAGGGGAGATACTGAATCCTCCTTTATGATAACGAGAGTACCAATGTCAATGTTGTCTAATTGTTTAGATTTGAACCAACAAGCACGTTGATATAATTGATGTAAATACTCCTTGTGCCACCGATCCCAAAATCCCTGCTGCAATGCTTGAATTAATTGCCAGCGCGACAAACGAGACTGTTTTATATGAGAAACAATAGGATCAGGGAATGACGACAAAGGTTCCAGGATCAAAAAATGACCTGGAGTTAACGAACGAAGATCATTAGGATCGCTACTTAGACTGCAAAGAGGTCTAGAGTTCAACAGAGCCTCAATCTGAACAGTAAGAGTTTGAAACTCTTCAAGGCTAAATATTTGATTACCCACAACACGAGCTAAATGAGTTTTAACGGATTTAACTGCACTTTCCCAAATGCCTCCAAAATGGGGAGCAGAAGGGGGGTTAAAATGCCAGATAATGGCTTCTGACTGGACAGATTGACGAAAATATTCTTGTAGTTGTCGATCAGCACCAACAAAGTTTGTTCCACAATCGCTGTAGATGTCTTGACAGCGACCGCGGCGAGCTATAAAACGTCGAAGGCAGGCAATAACTGAGTTAGTAGACAGATCCAAAACAACTTCAAGATGCAAGGCCTTGGTAGCCAAACAAACGAAAACACAAAGATACGACTTAGATGTTCTGGAGCCCCTCTTACGATATGGCGTAATAGTAAAGGGACCAGCAAAATCTATTCCGACAGAGCTAAATGGTTTAGCCTGGGAAACACAATAATGGGGTAAGTTACCCATAATAGAAACAATAGGTACAGGATTGATTCTATAGCAACGATAACATTTCGACAAAATGCGACGAATAGCGCGACGAGACGAAAGAATCCAGAAATTTTCCTGAATTAAATATAAAGTTGTATTCACTCCAGAATGCAGATTCTTGCAATGAACTTGTTCTATCAGTAAGTCCGTAAAACGATGTTTACTAGGTAACAAAGCAGGATACTTAGAAGAATCGGGAAGGCTAGAATGAGTTAGTCTACCGCCCACTCTCAAAATATCATTGGAATCGAGGAATAAACCTAAACGCTGAAAGTGTTTAGGTAAAAGTTCATTTTGACGAAGTGCTTCTAATTCATATTTAAACGATGTGTGTTGCACTACTTTTGTGATAACAATTAGAGAATTTTGTAACTCTAACAAAGACAATGATAACGATGTCAGAATATTTTTTCTCGCATGAAATACTCTTAGGAAATATGCAATTATGCCTTGAATTTTACGTAAAGACGAAAATCTTTCAAAGAACTTATCAATCCATGTCGATTCTATAGTAGCGACACACACAAGGTGTTTCTCTTCAACAGATGCTTCTGGAGACGAAACACATGACAAAGGCGAAGGCCAATTTGCTTCAGGGATTGACAAAAATGAAGGACCTGCCCACCATAACGGATGCGAGGGCAGTTCAGAAGGAAACAAACCTCTTGTGGCACAATCAAAAGGATTGTCACAAAAGCGAATATAACACCAACATTCAGGAGGAACCCTTTCCTGAATGAAACTAACACAATTAGCTACAAATGTTTTCAAACGATAAGCAGGTGACTTTATCCAAGTCAAAGCCACCGAGGAGTCAGTATAACAAATGATTTTTTCAAAGGTTATAGACGAATAAGTACCAATTACGAATTGTACCAATTTTGATAAGAGTACCCCAGCACAAAGTTCCAGCCGAGGTACAGATAAGTATTTCAGAGGAGCTACCTTTGATTTAGCTATAACAAAACGAACAGAAATATCCCCAGAATGAAATACCATACGAAAATAAACAATGGCTGAATAGCCCTTTTCTGAGGCATCAGCAAAACCATGAAGCTGCACGCTACAAGCTTCTTTAATAGCTAGATAACGTGGTATCTGAATTGATTCAATAATTGAAAATTCAGAAACAAATTTTTTCCAAAACATGACACTTACATCTGGAGGATCCTCATCCCAGTCTAACCCAAGAACCCAAAATTGTTGAATGAGTCGCTTGTGGGCGAAAGTGACTGGTGTAAGAAATCCTAGAGGGTCATAAATGCGAGCAATCGTTGAGAGAAGTATACGTTTAGAGATACGATTCTCCAAAAGTTGAAGATCGAAAGAAAAAATGTCTAATTGTGATTGCCAACGGAGTCCAAGTACCTTAATGATAAAATCACCCCCACTTGCAACAAGATTTGACTTCGATTGTTGGTGTTCAAGAGGGATGTTTTCCAAAAGTACTGGATTATTGCTAGCCCATTTACGTAATACAAAACATCCTGAACCGAGCAACTGGGCAAGCTGACATTTTAGTTCCTGAGCTTCCGATAGAGTGGAAGCACCACACAAAATATCATCAACATACAAATTGTTTTCCAACGCTTGAGCAGAATACGGGAATACGAACCACAATGTATACTGAATTTTAAACCAATGACGCTTTTTAGTTAGTAGAAAAATTTGAATAGTTTGTTTTAATGCTGCAAACTCTTTCAAGTATTAAACTCGTACTTTGATAAAATTAATGTGTATTTACTTCAATGACTTTTATTTGTAAGTGGGATATTCAACGTGTTGATTTAACATACAGTGTATTTGATAAAAGTATTAAATAATTCAATTCATACCTACAAGCAATTAAAAGAACGATACCTAACATTCAAGTTACATTAATAGCGATTTGAGTAAATGCCATAATTATTGTGGTACAAATTTAGGTTTGTTTGCTTCAAAATCGGTTTTCCAACATTTTATTATGTTCTATTTAATGCATGTAGATCATTGTTTATATACAAACCAAAATTCTAATTGAATCAACTAATTTTAAGTTGAAGCAACAAAATACTTTTCTCAGTGTACCATATTTATAATTATGGAAGGTTGTTTAAATAAAAATAAGTTTCATTACCAACAATATGTTTAAAAGTACATTGCATTACAAAATTTTATATTAGCAATGTATTGGTATCATCAAACTTTTTTGTTGAAATTCCTTACACTCTCAACTTCACGAACTTCCGACATTGGTTTCGTCGTGTAATTACAACCTCTATACACTTCGAAAGTAAAACTTTCTAAAGAACGCCCTTATTTCAATGGAGATATTTACATGTCTAGCCGCTTTACACTTGATTTGTATAACAAAAGCTGTTCAACAAGTTGAAAGCTGGGAAATGCTTTTATAGACGATAGGCTCAATATTTATCCCTATGACTTTTATATCAAGTTGAGAAACACCCTGTAATTAAATTAGGTATTTTGGAACTTGTTTTGAAGGTAGTAATTTGAATCCTAAGTAGGTGGAATTGAACGGAAAGGAAACCTTGTAATATTTCTAACCATGAACTTTGTGGTTATATACAAATAACCGCTGTTTAGATATTACGATCTACCGAAGTTTTACCGAAGGTTTTATTTTTTCAATCTTTCTTAAAACCCGTTCTACTACAATTACGCGCCCTTGCGCATTTTGTGCAACTTCTAGATTGTAAAAGTATGTTGTTTCAACATAGAGCAAGTAACTAAGAATTCAGTTAAATGCTTAGAACAATAGGGAGATTTTTTTTTTGACCTTTAATGTTAGCGTTACTTCATCGACGTTATTCACTAAGACTCAATTCCGTGAATAAAATCAAAATTAAATTTGAGAGGTTGTCATAACCTAAAGATATGCAGGTACAAACTTTTAGCTGGACAACCTAAGCAGCAGCCTAAAGTCCCAGAACCTAAAAAACCGCGGACATGGCGATGAAATGAATGTAATTAGTTCCTAAATAAACAAATATATGTAGAAAAAGACTATGAATTAGATATATATATATATATATATATATATATATATATATATATATATACTATATTAAAATTTTTCAGAGAGTCATGACATATGGTTATTTTGAAATACAAGAGTTTATAGACAACGTAACGAGATCTCTGATGACAGAATCACGAACTTGGGTGATTTTGTCAAACTGATCGAGATAATTTCCTACGTAAAAGTTAGGTATATGAGAAATAAGCATACAAAATATCGGGCTCAAAGACTGGCATTTCATTAAAAGAGTCTTATTAATAGAGTAATGTTCAAGTTAATTTCTGTTTCGCTTTATTTAATACGGCAAGGTTAGAACAATAAAGATTGAAATAAGAACGATTGTAATAGACAATTATTGTATATAATTTACGCTGTTAACGTTAGCCCCAATACTGTGTAATTACTTTTTTCTTCCTTAATGACCGGGAATAGTATGTTGTAACTAAATCGGGAGTTTCTTGAAAATAATAGTGCCCCTTGGTAAACTGGGATGACAGTTAGCTAGGAGAAATAATGAAACTCCTATCAAGACAATAGTGCTAATTCTGAATGTTAATTTAATAATAGGGTCAATAACGCGGTTGCTAGTTGATTGTATTTTTGTTGAATGAACTCAAGAAAAAGGTCACCACAGCGTTTAAAGCTTAACAAATCTGATATCAAAAATTCCGGGAAATGCAGAAACCCTGAACCCAAAAACAGACCGCTAAGAAGAATATCTCAAAAGGAACTTGTTTGTCTAGTCCTTATTAAGAGGTGCCTGAAGAAATAAATACCTAAAAATAACAGGAACCTCCATTTACAATTCGCTACAGAAATATACTGTTAACAAAAATCAAAATAACATTTTGGTTTAACCACGAATCTTTTTAAAATCAAATGATTTGACTTCGTAATTATCTAAAACTCAATTTCGACATTCAGTAACCACACGAGGCGAAGCAGCCCAAAACTTCAACTTCAATGTCAACCTTATATAATCACTTTATTAAAATATATCTGAACTACCCTACATTTGAATTTGCAATTCTCATCCCAAAGGTACTACATTTCCCAAAAAATGAGTTTCTTTTTACCTGTAAATTTTGTCAAACCCCTTGCTGTTCCAAGCAAGGTGCAGATCGTTAGCGGGCTTGAAAACACTCACACACGGAATATACAGTTTACCTCTGATTTGAGCAAGGGCGTATTTATGTTAAAAATGCGGGAATTGAACCCGGGAGCTTGGGCTTAATGACACGCAAACCATCTAAGCAACAGAGCCGCCTTCTATTTAAATAAACTTACCTTCTTTAATTAGACGAACGCAATATTTTCATAGCTTAATAATAATACATTTAGTCCACTTTTCATCAGGTATTTACAACATAGAAAATCAGGTGTTCTTATTAAATTCATTAAAATAGTTAAAACACAATTCATTGATGCTTGCAACAATAAAAGACTTGTATCTAGAAATCGAGAGTATGGTATACTTTAAGAAACATAATTGTCTCAAAATTCATTGGTTCTTGGTCAATAATTTGACAAATAAAGAGAATATACAATATTGATTATTTTTCCCAAGTCAGATATCGGATGTCGTTCGCAACGTAATTGAACTATGTAACGGTCATTTGATGGGAGGGCGTTCCCAAAAGCACCGTACGAAAGAAAAAAAGAAGGGGGTTGAGACAAATGAATAAAATAATTGAAGGAAAGAGTATATATATATATATATATATATATATATATATATATATATATATGTGTGTGTGTGTGTGTAAAGATATAAATTGCACGGCGACGAGTAGTAGGTCGGTAGATAGAAAAGTACGTGCCCACCTATACGGCTTAGCTGCTTGTGGAGAGTGGCGTGGGTAGATAAACACTCGTGGCGGAAGCCAGGTGAGATTGGCCAACCGCAAGGAAGGAATAGAAACTCGGAAGGTGCCAGGGACGCCGTAGAAACAAGATCCAACGTCGCGATCCCACTGCGACGAGTAGGTACCTAGGCACACCACTGTGGGTGAAGGAAACACAGAAGATAGAAAAATAGTGGTCATCGAAGGATAACGCTAGCTAAAAGAAAATATTAGTAATTAAAATAAATAAGCACCAGGATCTTTTTTGGTATATAATGAGGTAGTGACAAATAAACAGTTGATATAAAATGAATTAATTAAGCTTAAGGATTAAAGTGCTAAAATGACGTAATGCCCCAATTTTTAAATGAAACGTTCAACATCAAATCTTTATCTTTTGAATGCCTTTTGATGACCTAAACAAAATAAAGTTGGAGGACTTGCTTAAAAGGAGGGTGTGCACATGCGGTCCGGAATAAATCTTGAATTTCTTGTTAAATTCGAGTAGCCGGATAATGTCGGGTACTGATAACGTCTCGAATAAAAAATTTGCATTTTTTTCAACGATACGCGAATATTATTTCCTTCAAAAGTTGGCAGAAGTACATGGCATGTAATAAATTTTTATAAAATCAATACTACAGTTGGAAAAACATGTTGAACTGATTGCCTTGTAGTGTCAATAGGCGGTCTATTCGGATTTACCCAGCGTGCGTGCATAGGCACATATGCTACAGGATTTATGGTTTCAAAGCCGTTACTATTGAACTGATTTTGAAGTCTTTTTTGCCATAACTGGGCAAATAGTCATGATGTTGTAACAGAAGCAACATACTGTCGTCGTTTGCACTCCAATATACACATACCTCTAACAAACGTTGAAGGAAGTGTAATTTGACGTCGACCGGTGAGGTATGATCATTCATGCGACAAGCTTTAAAGTTTCACAGCTAATAGACCTATTGTAAAACCATCCTATTGTCAAAACTGTGCAAAGAACACATTGCTGTTCTCTAATACAGAAGAAACAGACTGCCCCCAATTGTTCATGATGTATTCGTATGTGAGGTCGGTTATACAACAGATGACGTAATTCTTTCTATATTGAACAACAAAAACAAATCTCTCTGTCCAACTAGACTAAAGAGATAGACGTAAAATCTGATCTATCAGTTACAGCGGTGTAACTTTAAAACCTGTTGCGTACTGGTTAGGCCTAATTAAGCGATGCCAAAACAGATTGTCTCCAAAATGTGTTAGAGATATGTGTGTATCCGGCATCTAGTATCATAACTGACCACGAACCACTTTTTTCACGGAGGTCTATGCGTATGAGATGTCCGATTTTTCTAAATAAAAATAAAACGCCTTAGATATTAGTTCAAAAACCTTCATTGATTAAAATAAACACCATTATTATCGACAGTATGTTCCTAACGACCAGGCAATGCGTTAATTTCTTTATAGAAATATATGATCAAAAATTCTTCAAGTATCCCATTTACAGAGTCTCCTACATTAACAGACGCTTTTACAGATAGTTTCCAAGACTTTAAAAAAAATGACAATCAGTAGGTGACAAGTCAGGAGAATATGATGAATGATAAACAACTTCGTATGTTACCTCATTCAGCTTTCTCACGGTCAATTGTTATACGCGTGATCTAGCATTATCAGTCCACGTTAATTAGCCAGAGATGGATGCTGAACTTGCATTTTTTCAGGAATAATCCGCAATTTCCTGCAATATCATTCTATTGTCATGGTTTCACCTAGTAGCAGGAAGAATAATAAACTACGCTTTCGTAAGTCCCCTATGCATCCAGCAAAACCCTCTCTTGAATGGAGTTCTTCTCTCACTCGGTGCCTTGAATCTTTAGAGCAATCAACCATTGTCCAAAATGTTTGTAGTTGTCGTAGAGCATTTTTCATCGTAGATTATAATACGTTGGAGAAATGGTACGGCTTTGTTCTGATTAAACAACGAAGGTGAAATTTGTAATCGTACAAATTGTTTTACGGTGTTAAATCCTGTGGAACCCTCTATTTAATTTTTACCATCCCTAGCTAGTTAAGATGACTCCTTATGGTACTTGTTAATAAGTTGAATATCTCTGCAAAGGTTTTTTAACAAATTCGACAAATTTCGTTCAGCTTCTTCCCCTAATTCCGTATTGCTTAAAATCATGGTTGCATACGTGGTCCTTTTCTTAAAACAAAACCTCCGACGTGAAAATTTGCGAACTAACGGTACTCACTGCGTTCGTAGTTAATTTCTTTTCTAAATACGTGATTATTTTTACTGACCGCTGCTGTGCCGCTAGCATTTGTTTTTAAATCGAAAATGGAAAGATACAAAAGCATGTTTGGAACTTTCTTATATGATTGTTGAAAAACGTTTACTATGTTAAATACAAAAAAGGAATATAAATTAACTGTCAAAACAAAATAACATCGCAAATAAACTAAAGCTAAGTTGATTAAAACGACTTATGCCTTGGAATTTTATAAATTAGACATTTAATGTGAAAACGCCTAACATGTTGAGGTACGTAGCGTGTTATCTTGTCCCAGTTATGGCACAAGAAAGGACACAAAACAAAATTTACATCAAGAACTGTGAAACCTTAGAGTCTGTTACATGGGTGCTTGTGCTACATGAGGGTAAGCTGAAACGCATTGCCTCCGTTTAAGTTAAAGGTTTAAAGCTAATGCTGTATAAGCAAATATTTTTTAATAATTGTCCTACGAAAAAAATTCTTATCTTGTTAAAGATCTCGTTTTGTTCAACTTACTACTTATTGCACAAGTTTGGATCTTGATATTAGTATACAAAAGCAATAAACAAACGGAATTCGTAAAACAATTGTTTTTTTTAGAAGGAAATTAAACAAAAGAGTACTATTAAATTTTTCTAATATTTCAATGCCATTCTTGTACAATGAGCGCTAAATGAATAAATTTTGGTTTGCCCTAAAGGGGCGGGGACCCCATAATAAGGTGTGTGGGCTAACTACATTGGTGCGAGGGTGGGTTTCTATGGAGAAATTATAAAAGAAACTAAAAAAATACGAAACAGAAACCATAAAAGCATAAAATTAATAAATAAAACGATTGAAATACAAAAAAACTACCTTATAATATCACCTACTTTGAAAGTTTGTTCTACTTTTGTCAAAATTGTGGGGCGTCAAACCGTTTGTTACAGCAGTTCCTTTGGTGTTATATCTACACGGAAGACGGTTATTCTGCCTAAACTACCCTTGCTTCGGCATTCTAAATTTTACTTTATATACTACCTTTCCAAAAAGGTAAACGCGTCTTTTATTTAAAATTTTTGGTGCTAAAATTTTGCACGCAAATACAAAAGGGTTTATACTTAGCTCACCATAGACCAGGGGAAAATAAGGTAAGGTTCTGGGATAGGCCCATTTACTTTAGAATGAGCATAGGAATATAGACAAGCAAGAAACCTTTGTTGTATGAAGTTAGCGATATTTTAATATTGGGGAGGAGCATAAAATATTTATTGTGGATCAATTTTGAAAAAAATTGAGATTGTCTGTTTTGAATGTTAATTTGTCAGAATATAAAGTGTTGTATTTTTGGTTACAAAGATTACTTTTTTTATTTTGTATTATTAGTAAATAGAAAGGTAGTTATGGATTGTAGAGCAGATAAACAGCTGTGGTGAGTATCACTGGAGAAGCCGTGAGAAGAGCTAGCAGTGTGGTGTCAATTTTAAGAGCATCTTCAGAGGGTACATAACTTGAACATATCATGATCCATAGAAACAATAGAAACAAAATTTATTTAAGTGATGATTAGTGACGTTCTCTACAGGTAATTTCACTAAATTTAATTAGTCGAACCAAGTGTAGGGGCTTGATTTTATACAGGCCTAGGTGCACAGCAATTATTGCGGCCCAACGGTGGGGCTCGATTTAAGCACTCGACGGCGCTAAGATACGCAACAATTATGGCTTCCCAACTGAGGGGCTTGAGTAATTAAAACCTAGCCTTCACAATAATATATATATATATATATATATATATATATATATATATTACCCTAAAAATTTTTACAACTTCGTGGTTTAAGTTTATTGTATGACGCTCTGCACTTACTACAAGGTATGATTTAGGACATGTCATTTTAGCGGTGTGTTCGTTGTGGCTACATTTCTCCTATTGAATGACTAATATACTAAATTGTACCAATTTATTTTAAGAAACATTATTTTACATTGCATTAATTATATTAGCTGTCTTAATGTAAAATTATATTTTCTAAAACAACAGAATTAAGTTCCGTGCGTACTTTATGTTAACCATTCCCAAAATCCACTATACTAGGTGCATCATATTTAATTTGTCCATTCAACTTCACTAAATTTTTCTTACTCATTTAATTTTTATATCTAACGTAACGCGTCCGCGTTACAAACTATTATTTAAAGATACATTACTGCGTCCTTATTCCCCATTCTTAAAAAGAGACATTGGTAATTACGTAAGGCTTTTATGGTAACCATCGCAAACCTATGAAAAAATGGAAAAAGATTGTCGGACTAGTCCTTAAAACAGCTTGTTTGAACTACTTTCCAGTAATCGAAATCCTTTTCGGTATTTCATCTAAAACACGAAATTGTTCTCCCGGTTTAAATTTAAGTAGAAAAGCATCCAAAGTTTTGTGGTTGTAGAAACTCGGGATATATCCTTCAACGTAGCAATTATGCAAACAAGCCAAGCAAATGCTTTAGCGGTGTTGCTCCGGTTACCAAGAATACTTTATGAGCAGCGAACTCTCCTATGAAATTTACTAAGGTTTTGCAATGTAATTTCTGGGCTGTGGTCATGTTGGTATATTACCTACAGGATGTACGTGCCCAATGTGTGTGCATTACAATTCAACAACTGTAACGTCGCTTCCCGTTACGGAAAGGCAAACACTCATGCTATCAATATTTAAAATAACACCAACTTTATGCTTACTAAAGTTCTTATTTACACGCATGAAGAGAATTACTAAATTCTCAAACAATAAGACTACGTAATACCCAAAATTTAAAATATTGAAACTCAAGGACGTTGGTTGTATTTATATTTCTTTTCCTAAATACTCTAGATAGTTGTGGAAGCAAAATTATTAATCCCCTAACTTTTAAAAATGTGAATTAATGATTTACAGGTATGAGAAAAATCGTTTAGCTCTATTCATATTAAATATACTAAAACCTCTTAAATATATCATTGACGAATAGCCTCCTCATCATGCAGGCTAAAGTAAACCTTTTCAATAGACAACTAACATACGTTGCATTGAGTATCTGAAGATATTCTTCTCACCACGCACAAGTGATTTCTACAACACAAAAGTAAATTGCAACCGTAACTCCTCAATACTAGGAACTCGCAAAATCCGCTTGTCGGCAACGAACACAAACTGTATCTTTATTGGGTCTGAGATCAATAGAGAAAGCAAACCTATTAAAGCTATGGGTTCCTTATCAGTGTGCGAGAGAGGTCCTTTGTATTTAACTATTTTTGTTGGTTCATAAACATTCAAGAATAAAAAGATTGATAGCGCTTTCTACATTTTGTTAATTTTTCCTATTGAACAAAGCGGCTGGTTTCAAAAATCATATGAATTATTCATAATCTCTCATATTTATCATGTTGAAAATGCACAATGTTTACTCAAGGGCCAGTTGTACAGGTTCCACTTAGAATTAACGCTTAGTTAAGAACACCTTAAAGTAAAGCGCTGCTTAATTTTTTTTGCTTTGATACGTTACATTGTAAGATAACCTTAGTTAAGATTGAATCTAAATAAGATAGCACATGGCAACAATGCATTTTCTACGGTTCTTTTTTGTCAAGTTGACAGTGGTATTTTGACAAGTGATTAGTGTTCTATTACTTTAATTATTTGATTCGGAATAACCATGAATAATCAAAAAGTAAAAAGAAGTCGCTCTGCGTACTATACATCACGAGAGAAACATACTTTGTTAAATATAATACCACAATATAAACACATAATTGAGAACAAAACGTCCGATGCAGTGTCTTGGAAGGAAAAAGACGAATGCTGGAGTAAAAATGCTCTATCGTCAAATTTAGTACATCGGCCAAAAGAATCTTTACTAAAATACTACGATAATAAAAAAAAGAAGTCCGCAAAAACTGTAGCTAATGAAAGATTGGAATTATTCAAAACCGGACGTGAAGTAAAAGCACATACTCCCAGTGATCCTAATAAAGGCATTTTATTAGATTTGGTTATTGCAAAAACTGTGGATGGTTTAAATAATGAATTCGCCTGTGACAGCGATTTAACGATTGTTGTGGAAGCAGAAAACGAACGTAACCTTTCTATTGGAAAACACAATAGTGAAGAATCCACGGTACATGATTTATAATAATATTATTACTGATATAATTAAGGAAATTCTAATGTTTTAGATGAATGCTGATGCTACCAATTCTAATACACATGTTGATTGGAGTAATTTTAAAGCCCCACTTTTAAGAACTTCAGTGTCTGAGGTAGTCTGGCAAAAGAAGGGACGGACTGCCAGAAGACATCCCATTGCTAATGCTCCTCCGTCCTTGGCAATTTCTAAAAATTATATAGAACTAGCCGAAATGAAGAAGGAACTTGCTAAATTAGAGCTGGACAATCTTAAAACAGAACGTGAATTTCTCATAAAGAAAAATAATAAAAAGCTAGAGATTTTGGAATTGGAAAAACGATTATTAGAATCAGATATTGAGTTAAAAGCATTACAAGTAAAAAAATATAAATTACAGTTAAATTTATCATAGGAAATAGATTTGTCTATTTTTTATTTTGCTCAGTTTGTAATATTTGTGTTCCTAACATTAAAAATTAATATACCTCAAAAACCATTTTTTAAAATGTATTTACAGATTAGAAAATATTAATTTATAATAGCATTCATTGCATGAAAATTATCCACATCCCCATTAATATTATTTATATTTCCTAATGCTACTAAACGGTCGAATTCATTAGCATCCACATCATCGGGCAGTGGTAGAACATCTTCACCCTTTTTTTAAGCAATATTATGCAGCACTGCTGTGGCAACAATAACAGACATTACATTACTAAGTTGTAATCTGCATCCATATGCATTGACAGGAAATCTCCTTTTCCAAACACCGATCAGTCGTACCACAGCACCTCTTGTACGTATTTGTGATTTATTGTAACGTTGGTCAGCAATTGTTTGCAGATCCGACATCGATGTTAGCAAATAGTAGCTTACATTATATGCGCTATCGCCTACGAATGATATAGAAATGATTTATTAATAATGCCAAATTTAGGGTAGTCATTGCTAAATGTCTCCTGTTCAAGACGTGCCTGCAGAGAGCTATTATTAAATATTGTGCAGTCGTGTACAGAACCTGGCCAACGAGCAACTATATCAATTATATTCATTTTAGTAACTGATACCACTTGTACATTTAAAGAGAAATAACCTTTTCAGTTACGAAACACTTCTCCGTCATCGCCCGCTGCGGAAAGAACGCACTGTGCAATTTATTTTAAAAACAATATGATATGAAAGATACCGGGGGATTGTATTCAAATATTGGTTCCATTAACTGCGCCAATTACTCTTGAAAATGAGGCTACGGTAAAAAATTGTTGCTGTGAACTCAAAACTGCAGCAGCTGTTGTTGGCAATTCTATATATTCGTGTCGTAAAGAAGCTAACGCCCTTGAAACCCTATGCACAATTCGACAAGCTGTTGATATGTGAACATTGGCGAAATCTGATATTTATTGTAAATGACCACCAATTGAAAAATATCTCAGAGTTGTTAAAAATGGATTCATTGGTGACACACTACTGTTCCTAAAAAAACACAAAGCTGAAAGCTACAGAAGATAATGTGTTTGCAGTTAATATCCAGCGTAAGGAAATTCTAAGTTGGCCTCAATTAAGGGCAGTACTTGCAATTCAGTTGCTTTTGTTACACGGAATTCTTTAAAAAATGCATATTCAGTTAAATTATGAAAATGGTCAGCTCTCACTAACAGTTCGCGAGGTATTCCAACTTCCAATAATTCAACTACTTCCGCATCGTCGTCTAGAAGATCATAACCAAAATTGTTCATTTTCAAACATATAATAATAACGTTTATTTATACGGAATGTCAGGTGACAGACACTTTTAGGTTAAGAAACACTTTAAGCTGCAAATTTTGGCGGCTTAAATTAAAGTGTTATATAACTTTTAAAGATAACTTAAAAGCAGTGTGCAAATGCACCATCTGTCACTTTAGCAAATTAAGTTCCACTTAAGGCTTAAGGAAGACGAGTGCAACTGGCCCTAAATCTGTTAAGATATTTCCGTAGTCTTAACTAATATACCTTAAAGAACAACTAATATCAAAAATTCTTGAAACTTGTTCAAACTCGTTCAAAAGGCTCGTATAAAAATTTTAGTAAATGTTTTGCTTAGGCAAGTTGCGAATAGGTCACTAATGTATACAGATCGAGGTATGTGTTATGAACATATTAACGGTAATACCCGTTGTGTCGGTAAACTTAAGCTTGCCTACGCGAACTGCGCATTGCCAGAGCTCTCCAGACAAAGTTCGAAATTATTGCGAACTTTGCCTGATGCGTAACGCGGGAATCTTAGACTTGTCAGATGGTGTTAGTCAAAGTTCGAAATATCTATATGTAGGCGTTTAAAATCAGCGAAGAAGCTGTTGAAACTAGTGACAATTAGTTTCCATTTAGTCTTTCTGAACAAATGGCTGAAATAAAATACCTTTGTCGAATGAAGAATTACCAGAGGTCATTCATAACGTACACAGAGACTATGATCATTTTGGAAGAGATATTATAATCAAAGCATTAGAGGCCAGATATGCTAATATGACTTGGAACTTTGTGAATCCTGCCTAAAAAAAGAAACACCAGAAAAAAGGAATAACTGTGAAACTTTAATATTCCAAGAAGTAAATTCTCTGGGACAAGTCAATCTTATTGATATGCAGACCTGTCTGTCCTGATCAAGACTTCAAATATATCCTTAATAATCAGGATAATCTCTCCAAGTATCTCATTCTGCGGCCGCTAAAAACAAAAGCGGCAATAGAGGTGTCATACAATTTGATTTATGTTTTTGCATTCTTGTGTGTCCGCCGGTTTTGAAGTCTGATAATGGACGTGAATTTGCAAATCGAATAGTTGAACAGTTAAAAGTAATGTGACAAAGGTTATGTGTAGTCCATGGAAAGTCGAGATATTCCCAAAGCCAAGGAGGCATCGAGCGGGCAAATCAGGACGTCCAAAATATGTTATTTTTATGGATGGAGGACATAAAACCAAGCGATAGCGTAGGAATCTGTGTTTTTGTTAGTAACAAGAAAACAACACATATCACAGAGGAATACTACAAACTCCGTTTGAAGCAATGTTTGGTAACGTTACAAGTACATTTTAAACAAATTAAATTGTTCTTTTTTTTCTTTAGGAAGGAAAAGTCATATAGGAATTCAGTCTTTGCCGCATCAAAGTAAAAAGACATTTAAAACTGAAAGGGAGCTGGAAGAAGCACTTTTGATAGGGGGCGCTGACGAATGCAATGATGACGGGCTCAGAAGTGGAAGATACCGAAGCACAAACCAATGGTACTCATTAGCTGATTCCAGGTCCACAAAGACTGCACGTGCTGTTTGTGGAAAGGAAACATCTGGTGCGCACAAATGCAGAACCAAACAATGATGAAGGTTATGGAGTTACGGTTCCATGTCTCCTCTGTGCACAGAAAAATGCAATAACGACAAATACGTAGATTGCTTATGAGGGGATAAAACTTCACACAGACAAAATGAAACGGAATTCACAAAAAAATGTCCGGAGATTCAAGTAGGGGAATCAGTCACAGTACCGGTCCATTGGATCAATTCTCGAAATCGTTCGGCTTTGATTCGTATACGGACAAATCGAACAGTAATTGACGTATACGGAATTGAAAGTGCATTCTTGAATGCACTCAGTAGAGCGGTCGAATTTTTGAATTGGCAACGCAGCAATTCTCGTTTATTTGGGAATCTTATTCAACACTGAATAGAATAAGGTTATGTTTTTAACCTCAACATTAACATGCAGCAATTTGGAAAAAGTAGTTCGCACATGTCGTCATGCTCTTCTTTGAAATTCAGCATTAATTAATTAAAAATATTTTGTGATTTATATTGCTAAAATTTATGATATGTTGCGAGGTGTAGCCGTAAAAAGAAGACTTATAAGCATATACATTTATTGACAATTGTGCCTTTTGTGTACATCATTGACTAAAGTGCTTAACTTCAAAAATGACATCTAATCTCACATTAGGATGCCTTCCGAAGTGAAGCTTAATACACAACACTCCCCCTTACTGACATTAAGACATAGTTACATAATAGGCAAAAATATTTCATCAGGCAAGTTATAAATCTAATTTAACTATTGGCTTCTTAACTCTATCAGATCTCCTCAGAGCTGGCGAGGGGACCTTTATAGGTGATTTAATTGGAGACGTTTTAGCCTCTAGGTTTAAAGCGTGGATCAGGTTTGTTTGCATTATCCACAGTCACCCCTGTCACACCATCAGCTAAGATTGGCAACTGATAACTAACAGGTGAGCTATCTTCATCTTGGGTGATGACCGGAGGTAGTTTATCTTCTATCGTTCGACATCTGTTTCGTTTCAGATAGTCGACATGAACCATCTTCACGATATTGTGTACCATTACAAGATAAGTTACATAACTCAATTGTTTCATTATTTTTCCGGGTTCCCAGATCTTGCCTAACTTATTATAAACTAGTACGGCTTTCCCATCGGTATAATAACAAATGCCTTTGTCATTATTTTTTTTCCAAGCATCAACTTCTGTTTCTGTATTTGAACCTCTCTCTGGTTTCAAAATAGTTATTTTTGTTCTTGGAAGTCTTCTTAACATCCCTTCAGCAGGAGATACTTTAGTAGTAGTTGTAGGTGTATTCCTATAATTGAACAAAAATTATCAACAATATGTTGAATATCCAAATAGCTATGAAGCTGTAAATTTTCTAGTAAACATTTCTTTAATATGTTTTTAGAGACATTAACTCCCTTTTCTGCATTACCATTAGATTGAGGGTGGTAAGGAGGTGTATTTACTAATGTTATTGCATTTGACTTACAAAAGTTTTGTAATTCCTGACTATCAAACGGCGGACCGTTATCTGCTACTAACAACCGTGGTAAACCCCAATTAGCAAACGAGTGCCTCAATTTTCTAATAGTGGCATGAGCGTTGGTGCTGCGCATAATATATAGATCTATACACTTTGTTGTACTGTCCATGATTAATAAGAAGTTTGTATTTTCGAGCTTAAAAAAGTCGATATGCACTCGGTCCCAATTCTTGGAACTTTTAGGCCATGAATGCATATTTTCATGTATGTTATGTGCATTGTAACGTTGACATGGTTCACATTGCTCTACATGTTCTTTAATATTTTGATCAATCTTTGGCCACCTTAAGACAGAACGTGCTCGAGCTTTCATCCAAACGACACCTGGATGACCTTCGTGAAGAAGTTCAAGTACTCGAGATCTCAGACTGTTTGGAATAACGACTCTATTTCCCCAAGTGACACATTCACTCTCAAGGCTCAATTCGTTTTACGAGAAAAGTAGGGTTTATAGATGTTATCACCATTTTTTGGAAATCCATGTTTGATTAATTCGACTATTGTACACAAGACTTGATCTTTTTTTGTTTCTTTAGCGATTTCTTTCGGTAGTATGGGTAAGTATTCGGAGTGATTAAAATAAAAAATATAATCATTTGTTCCTTCGGGCAATGGTAAACGAGACAATCCATCTGCATTAGCTATTTCCGAACCTTTTTTGTACTTTATTATATAATCATAAGCACTTAATATTAAGGCCCAACGTTGAATTCGACTGTGAGCCAACGTAGGTATTGGTTTGTTATTCGCAAATATGGATTCTAAAGGTTTGTGATCCGTTCTAATCACAAATTTTCTTCCGTATAAATATTTGTGGAACTTACGAACTGCATAAATTACAGCTAAGGCTTCCTTTTGGACTTGGGGATAATTTATTTCTGCTGGATTTAGGGTACATGAAGCGAAGCATACAGGTCTTTCAACTCCATCATGATTCTGACTTAATACGGCTCCTAGGCCATATGACGATGAATCTACTGTGATGAATGTTTCCTTGTTGTTATCAAATAAGGCTAGTAGGGAATTATTATTAATCATATTCTTACTATTTTGAAATGCTTCATTGCAAGCATCTGACCATGTAAATCTAACATTTTTTTGTAACAGGGTGTACAACGGTTTTAGTATCATTGACAAATTTTGTAGAAATTTTGAATAGAAATTTTTCAATCCTAAAAATGCTTTTAACTGCTGTACATTTTTGGGAATAGGTGCCTCTTGAATGGCTCTTACCTTGGACTGCACTGGTCGTATACCTTGACCTGTTATGACAAAACCTAAAAATTCGACTTCATTTTTATAGAATTGACTTTTATTTTTATTTATTTTAATATTGTATTTCTTTAGACGTTCCAATACAAGACGAACATTTTTGTCAAGTTCCGCCCAATCTTTCCCAGCGATAATTATATCATCGATATAACAGCTACATTTTTCCAATCCGTATAAGACTTGATCCATAGTGAATTGGAAAATAGACGGAGCTGTTGTAATACCATAAGGTAAACGTTTGTATCTAAATAGACCTAAATGTGTATTTACTGTGACAAGATCTTCACATTCTTTAGATATGGGTAATTGATTAAATGCGTTAGACAAATCCATGACAGCAAAAACTTTTCCATCTTTGCAAGACTGCAAAACATCTTCAACAAGTGGTAATGGATAATGTTCGGTTTCAACATACGGGTTTAATGACTTCTTAAAATCCGTACATATACGAATCCCTCCTGATTTCTTTGGTGCAATAACTATTGGACTAGCCATTCTACTATGCTTGACTGGTTCTAAAATTTTGCATTCGACTAAACGTTTTAGTTCAGCTTCGACTTGTGGTTTAATAGCATAAGGTACGCTATAAGGTTTATGAATTGACAACACGGACTGTGGTTTCAATACTATAGACGCTTTAAAATTTGTTATAGGTTGACTAAAATCACCATCAAAGACTGTTGAAAAGTCTTTTTCTAGGGACCTGACTGTTGGCGTAACGTTCTGTGACTGTAGATCCACAAAACCAACCTCCTCTAGTGGCACCAGACAAGACAGCCAATTAGGTATTAATTGATTAAGCCAGTTGCGACCTAATAGAGGTAAGAATTTTGTATTTGACCTAGCTACTACTAATGGTAAGTTAGTTGTTATATTTTTAAAATTAACATTTACTAACGTTTGTCCCTTGACTTCCTGCAATAGTATTAATACTAAAAAGACATTGATTAAGTTTACAATTAACAAAATTACTTAGGAAATCTTTTTCGGACATTACAGATACACTAGCACCAGTATCTAATTCCATTTTAATTGATTTATCCTGTATATTGACTTGCAAGACTAATGCATCATTACTATGTTTACTACAAACATTATTGATAAAAATTTTACTCATCTGTTTTTCGACATCGTCACCCTCTTCGTTATCGTTATCTATGTTCTGGGTGTCGATCTCCTCATAATTGACTGTACGACTGGGACGATTGGATGACCTACATACCTTGGAAGTATGCCCCTGCAATTGCATGAAAAACACTCCCAGTTCACTGCTGGACATTTGTGTAGATTGTGGTTCCTGCCGCAACGGTAACACTTATTAAAAGAAGTTCTACCTCTTTCAACTGACTTTTGGACTTTCCTTGGTTCTAGCTGCTGCGGACTAGTGAATTGTTTTTTTATAGCACCTTGATTTTTATATATTTTGTGTATATCTTGCGACGACTCTAATAATTTAGTTTGGGTTTCAGACAATTCCATCGTTAAGGCGACTTTAAATGCTTTATCGTAATCTAAATTATCTTCTGATAGAAGTTTCCGTTTAATAGCTTCAGATGCTAATCCACATACAAGTTTGTCACGCAGAGCTTGTGGTAAAAAATTTCCAAACTCACATGTTCCCGATAGATTACGCATTTTGACAATAAATTTAGTGATTGATTCACCTGGTTCCTGACGTGCTTGATAAAATTTATATCGTTCTGCTATAACGAGCTTCTTAGGACTAAAATGATCCTTTAACGTAAACTTTAATTCTTCATAATTTTTTTGAATAGGTGGATTAGGACACAACAAATCTTTTATGATGCTGTACGTTTTAGCACCAATCATTGTTAAAAATAATGGCACTTGCCTTTGATCTGTTAATGTAATGTTGTTACAACTAAAATAATTGTCCATTCTTTCTAGATAAGTAGTAATATCAATACTGCCGTCATATGGTTCGATGCTACCAATTATGACACCTGTATATGCATTTGACCTTACGATTGTAGATTCTGTGGTTTTCGGCATTTTCACAGTTTTAGGACTTTGACTTCGACTTGGGTGCACTTTTACGACTGCGGGTCAATGACATCGACTTTCACGATTTTACATACGTAATTATACGGATTAATTACGCTTACCGGTAATTTGACTAATTTAAATTGTTTATCTCGTCGCCAGTGATATGTTGCGAGGTGTAGCCGTAAAAAGAAGACTTATAAGCATATACATTTATTGACAATTGTGCCTTTTGTGTACACCATTGACTAAAGTGCTTAACTTCAAAATGACATCTAATCTCACATTAGGATGCGTTCCGAAGTGAAGCTTAATACACAACAATTTATAGGTTATATTATTGACAAATGTCATTTGTTTCCGTTCAAAAACGAATCCGAATGCTACACCACCGTTTGATGTAAATCCGTATGCGAGTCGCATTATTAACTCGTAAATGCAATTCATGTAAAACCGTTCGAAAAAGTGGGCTTTCCGTATACGAATTATTTCAAGAATCGCTCCCCATATCTTAGACAGAAGCGGATGTACGAAACATAATTGGAGTTGTAATGGAGAAAATGGAAGAGCGGTTTGTACAAAATAAGCACTAAGCAAGGGAAAATTTGTTCCCGATATTTAAGAAACCAGATACAAAGTTGTGCGGAAAAATTCTTAGAAATCGATGTTGTCCCGGACAAAGAATTATCGCGTAAAGCCATTAGCAGTCAGAATTCTAGGAAATCTTGAGGAAGGAGCGCCTGCACTCTTTGAATGTGATATTTTGGTATTTTTACTATAAGTTCCAGTTTCTACAAGGCGCCTATAAGTATCCGAAAATACTCGTTAATCAGGTATTATTCTATTGGGATAGCTTTCCATGTACAGACGTTTGTCTTCTCGTGCATTTCCATCGCAAGTCTGTAGTTGAAATGCATCTCAGCCATTTCATAATTCGTAAAATTTGGTATTTTTATGAGATAATAAATAACTACTATTTAAAGCACTCCATACAGTTTACGACTTTCTTTACTTTAATAAACATATGTAAACCCAAACTAAAAGTTCAAATGCGAAGCGTACTGTCGAAATTAATAAAAACAAGAGATTGTCCACAATTAATCCAGAACATACTAGACCAGCATAAAAAATTTTATTTTAATCTAGCGATTTACAGAAAATAGTTTATTATTATTTTCCTAAATAACGGTTACACATACGAAAAAAGTGATAAAAAGTTTCTAAACGAAACAGAAAATTCAGTTTGTGTTTTAAATTCTACCAGCAGTGCACCTCAAAAAAGTTTATGAGGAGAAAAGGGGGCATGGCTGTTAGAATTGTCATGTTGATCTGTTCTGTTTAACAATAGTAGGCGTAAGTCAGTCTGTCTGTAAAATGTTAGTTTATTAAACGTATAGAAATTAGCTATCAGAAAATTATATTGGAAAAGCGCTGTGCTCCGAGCCTGTGTCTTAAGAAGCTCAGAACGGATAGTTTTGAAGACTTCTTACATGTTTTGGCGACCGTGACAGGAAGGAAAGTGCTGACACATTATAACTAAGTGTTGGTCCGTGCATGATCAAACAGAAATGGCTAATTTAGAGAGCCTTAAAAAACAGCGTAGTGCATTACGTGTCCAATTTACTAAATCTGTTACCAGTTTGGATGCGGCATTGGCCCAGAATGCAGATTTAATAAATATTAGAGAATTGTTGTGTAAGGTGGAGGATAGGTCTACGTTAATGTTTAAAGTTGATGAACAAATTACGGCAGTTATGAGCGCCGATGAAAATTTGTCAGAGGAAAAGTTCCTCGAAGAAATGGAGTCTCAGTGTATATATAGAGACATTCTGATAGCAAAGCAACACCTTGTTCAGGTACGTGCAGCTGCACCGCAAAATGGTTGCAGAAATGTAGAACAAAAATTTAAACTCCCGAATTTAGAAATAAAAAAGTTTGATTCTGATGTTAAGTCATGGTTAAGTTTTTGGGGGCAATTCTCTAAAATTCATGAAGACCCTACCATACCTGACATCGATAAATTTCAATATTTGCTTCAATCTACTGAGCCTGGTTTGAAGGCGCGGGAGATTTGCGAAAGTTTCCCTGCTACATTGGAAAGTTATCCCTTGCTTGTAGAGCAGTTAAAAAACAAGTTTGGACGTCACGATGTCTTAGTTGAGGTGTATGTGCGTGAATTGTTACGGCTTGTTGCCAACGCAATACACCCGAAGGAAAAATTTCCTTGACCGTTTTGTACGACCGATTAGAGTCGCAGTTGCGTGCGCTGAACACGTTATGAATCACTACCGACAAGTATTCTATATTGTTAAATCCTCTAGTGGAATCTTGCCTCCCTGAAGAGGTCTTGCAAAATTGGGAGAGAAAGCATACAACGGGAAAAGGTCATGATGTCTCTAATCGCTTAAACGATCTCATAGAATTTTTGCCGAAAGAGGTTGCCGGGGAAAAGCGTGTTTTGTTAGCAAGAAGTAGTTTTCAACCAGTTGAGAAATCTATTAATAAAGTCAAACGTGGTAGAACTGAAGATGTCTCCACAGCCCTAGATTTGTTATCGTTAAGACGAGTCGACGAAAAGGAAAAGTGTTTGCATTTTTTGTGGTAAGCAACATTTAAGCTATGATTGTTTTAAGGCACCTTTTTTGACACTAGTTGACAAAAAGCAAATCATCAGTGAAAAGAAATTATGTTTTCAGTGTTTAAAATCTGGACATTTTTCAAAAAGATGCTGAGCTAATGTCAGATGTCCATTATGTAAGGCTCGTCATTATATTGTCTTGTGCCCAGTGTTAACGCCTAGCCGATCTCTTATATCGGAGGACAAAAAGCTAGTAGTAGCAGATACAACTAACGCTAGCACGTCAAGTGTAATGGCGGTTCAGAATAGTAAACATGTGTTGCTTCAAACTGTTATCGTTAAATTAGTAGGTTGTGGCCACAAGCGTAATATTCGAGTGGTGATTGATACAGGTTTACAAAATACGTACATTTTGGAGAAGACCGCAAGGTCTGTTGGCGTGCACCCTATTGGTAAAGAACACCTGAATCATATTGTGTTTGGCGCTGTTGCCTCGGAACCGAAAGTTCATAATCGTTATACAGTTACCCTTTCTTCACTTAACGAATCTTTTCGATATTCATTTGAGGCCCTAGATCAACCGTTAATATGTGGTGCGGTTCCACGGTTACCGAAAGAAACACTTTTAAATGAGCTTCGTAGGCATAATATCAGTCTTTCGAATGTTGAGGAGCACTGCCCGGAAATTGAATTGTTGATTGGGGCAGATGTTGCTGGTAATCTTTTAACCGAAAGAATTCTTGAATTAGAGAGTGGATCAATCGCTGTTGAAACGAAGCTAGGTTGGACCCTTATGGGCAAAGTGCCTGATGTTGACCCACTTGAAAATACAGCGTTAATGGTTGTTTCACTGTATGTTAACAGTGCAACCATCCCAGATTTGTGGGATTTGGAGACTATAGGCATTCGTAATCCTGTAGGTAAGAAAACAAAAGTTGGAAGTGCAGGAAAGTGTATTAGTCCATTTTAACGAGACTGTATCTAGAGATTTAGAGGGACGTTACGAGGTACGTATGCCATGGGTAGAAGATCATTTGGTTTTACCTAGCAATAGGGCTATAGCAGAAAAACGGTTAATTACTATGTCCAAGAGACTTAAAGATACGGACATGTTTCAAGCCTATAATCAAATATTTGATGAATGGGAAGCTGAAGAAATTATTCAAAAGGTTCCCGCTGGAGAAATTGTGAGTTCTCTGCACTATTTGCCACATAGAGCTGTGATTAAAACTAGTAGTGAGACTACTAAGATTAGGCCAGTATTCGATGCCTCATCCCACGAGAAGGGTGCATCTTCTCTTAATGACTGTCTTGAACAAGGACTTAATCTGATAGAGCTTACACCAGAATTATTACTTAGGTTTAGGTTGTACCGGTTTGGTGTTACAGCAGACATTAGAAAAGCTTTTCTGCAGATTAGTCTGGCACGTGGAGATCGTGATTTTGTTAGATTCCTGTGGTGGGAAAATTCCCAAATGGACAAAATGGTGGAGTACCGACACAAGCGTGTCGTATTCGGTGTGACCTGCAGCCCTTTTCTACTTGGAGCGTGTATTAGTCACCATTTAAATTCAGTTTCTGGCGAGTTCGCTAAAACCGCTTCTCTGTTGAAATCTACATTTTATGTGGACAATTGGGTGTCTAGTTTTGGAACGGCAAGCGAGTTGAATACGTTTACTTGTGAAGCCTCCCAAATTATGATGGATGTTAAATTTGAGTTACGGGGGTGGGAGTATACACGTGTCTCAACTAATACTGCTGTCATCGTTACAGACGTTCCTTCTGTTAATTTGCTAGGTTTGAAATGGGACAAAAATTGAAGACTCGCTGTGTTGTAATGTAAATGAAGATATCCAAGATTCACTAAGCGTGTCATGTTGTCGATCAGTCATAAATTGTACGAACCTATAGGATTCACTTGTCCACTTACACTGATACCAAAATTGTTATTGAAAGATACTTGAGTTTGGAAGTCGGTTGGGATGAAAAACTTCCAGTTAACATCTGTGAAAAATTCTTGAGGTGGTTAAAAGAATTGCCTATTTTGGCCGATATAAAAATACCTAGATGGTTGGCTACTAATGATTCATGTGGAGGTACATGGAGTTGGCATGTGTTTGCCGATGCAAGTCAGAAAGCGTATGCGGCTAGTATCTTTTTACGCGTTAAAAATGAGTCCGGTACGTCTGTTCAGCTTGTACAAGCGAAATTTCGCGTTTCTCCCATGAAAAAGGCAACTATACCCCGTTTGGAGTTGCTTGCATGTTGCATAGCTACACGATTAAAGGATAGTGTGAAGAAAACTTTAAATTTAGAAGCGCCTCGTAAGTTATTGGTATCGCGATGGTGAGAGGGTCCTAATTGGCTTTATATACGCGAGGAACAGTGGCCTGTCACCCGCATACAAATTAATGAAGATGCGATAAACAGTGAAAAGAAAAAGAGTGTCGTCTTGTTCTCAGTTAGCGCTGAACCACAGTTTTCAGATACTTTATGTCGACGTGTCTCACGATTCTCTTGTCTGGTGGGAATGGTTCCCGAATTTACCGATTTGCTGGGCTGATCGGTAAACCAGCTGTGATTTTGGGCAATTCCTTGAGTGTAAACGAATTTGATTATGGTGAGAACAAGCTTTGGTTGCTCGTACAAAAGGAATCGTTTGTTAATGAAAATCATGAAACGTTGAAGAGGTTTAGCTTATTTAAAGATGACGAAGCTTTCATTCGTTTAACAACTAAACTACTGCATAGTGACAATGCGTTCCATTTTAGATGTCCAATCGTCCTTCCTTCCAAACATCTTGTGGTAAAAATGATGATTTTAGAAAGGCACCGCCAATTATGTCACGCAGGAGTCAATGTGCTCATGGCCAATCTGAGGGAAAAGTATTGGATTTTAAGAAGTCTCAGAACAATAAGTCATGTATTGGATGAATGCGTTAAATGTCGAAGATTTCAATCACGGCCATTTTCAGTGGAGTGTGCTTCACTCCCACCGGATAGGGTAAATAATGCAGGCGTGTTTGAGATTGTCGGAGTTGATTTGGCCGGGCCTCTCTATCTGAAAGGTGACAAGGAATGTTGGATCACGTTGTGCACGTGTGCTGTGTACCGAGCTGTACATTTGGAGTTAGTGTCAACAATGTCGACAGCTACTTTTTTAGAATCTTTTAGAAGGTTTATCAGTAGGCGGGGACGTCCAAATATAGTTTATTCGGATAATGGGCGAAATTTTGTAGGTGCCGCAGAAGCACTTAAATGTATTGACTGGAAAGCAGTAATGGAAGCCTGTACGCTGAAAAGGATTCACTGGAAATTTTATCCGCCGTATGCTGCATGGTGGGGCGGCTGTTGGGAGCGATTGATACGCATAGTCAAAGATCTGTTAAAGCGAATTTTAGGAAAGGCAGTATTGTATTATGAGGAGTTTTATACTATATTATGCGATTGCGAGGCTATCGTCAATTCCCGGCCATTAACGTATGTAGCAGAAGACAGTAATGATTTAATTCCCTTGACTCCATCTATGTTTTTAAAAGATTTACCTAGCTCAGAGACACTTGACATTGACGAACTTGATACGAACAATTTGGATAAGCGTTTTAGGTGTATGCAGCATTTACGGAACAGCCTGCGTGAGCGCTTCCGAAACGAGTATCTAGGTTTTTTGTTTACGTTACGCAACAACTCGAGAGACGATCTTATTAAGGAAAATAGTGTGGTTCTAGTAGGGAGCGACAAGGTTAAACGCATACACTGGCCGCTCGCGAGAATTGTGGAAGTTTTTGTTGCTAGGGATGGAAAAACCCGCGTTGCTCGATTGCGGACAAAAGGTGGTGAATGTATATGTGCTGTGCAACGATTGTATCCCCTGGAATTTCAACGGGGTACTGAAATTCTAGATGAAAAGGGAAATTTAAAGGAGGAAATGAATCATGCCGTGTACACTCCTCCTGAACAGAGTGTACCTGCGAGTTATACTACCAGAAGCGGTAGGGAAGTGCGCGCACCTATTAGACTAAGTTTATTTGTTCATTTGGAATGATTCTAATTGTGGTTTATAGCTTTGTTATTGATTTACCCACCTGATTTGTATGTTGGTAATTCAAGATGGGAATGATGTTAGAATTGTCATGTTGATCTGTTCTGTTTAAAAATAGTAGGCGTAAGTCAGTCTGTCTGTAAAATGTTAGTTTATTAAACGTATAAAAATTAGCTATCAGAAAATTAGATTGGGAAAGCACTGTGTTCCGAGCCAGTGTCTTAAGAAGCTCAGAACGGATAGTTTTGAAGACTTCTTACAATGGCCACAGAAAAACTACTACCCTGTAGATTCTCAGATCATTCGACATGCACATTGATGTAAGCACTACAGCATAACCTATATTCCAAGTTTGAGCTTAGTATCTCAAAAACTGCAGGACCTATAAAGAGAAAACCAAAAAAATTCGATACTTTAACACCCTGTAGATCGGAAACGAAGCGTTTGCGGACCTAAGTTTATATAAATCTTTAGTCATAAAATTCGCAAAAGAATCACACCTTTTCGTATCTACATGATATTTAAAACACCATGTATAAGTACCGTATTACTATTATAATTTTTGAAAAGATTTTCAGCTGTGAATTCGGAAGATATTGCGCAAACGGGTTTTTATTTTAACAAGATTGTTAACATGTAGGTTATGTATAATTGTACAGAACATCCTTTTTATTTTTACTTGAATATAGTTCTTGTCAAGTTTATTATATTCATCCAAAAATGATTTCGTTTTTGAATAACGATTAAATGTACTCCTTAAACGTTTTAAAAGTTAGAAACCGAGCTTTGTTTCTTTGTTTCTACATAATGCAAGACAGCGGCACCACTAACCCATTTCCCGAAAGCATTGCTTCATTACATGTTACATTTGGGATTAAACTGCAGCTTAGCGGTTAATTTGTTTCAATACAAATTCCCGACAGGTTTTCAAATAAGGTATAGGTATATTGTAGATAGAATACTAAAATCCACTGAACCGAAATAATTTCAAATGGGAGTACTACTACAGCAAAGTTAAGCTTAAAACAACAAATCGAACTGATTACGGTTTAAATCATGAAACAATAATCAAAACATCACAACTTACTTATTAGGCTCCAACCTAGTTGGAATATTTGTGGTTTAAACTTACACACAAATAAAGGGATTCGCATTTAGCGAACAACAACAAAGCTTTGATTACAAAAATACTATTACAAGATAAGGTTCTAACTTTCTAACATTTTCAAATGTTACGTTTGTCAAAATAACCTCAATAAGGATTTTATTATGTAATCATACGTAAACCCTAATATATTCCAACACACCTTGTAGTGCCCACTATACAGTTGGTATATCTAATTAGCTATGGCTAATACGTCGAGACAAAATAAATATCAGGTTATCATAAAGTAAGGGATATATTTTAAATTATGATAACTTTTTAACAAATTAAGTTAATAACAAGAAATAAATGAAATCTAATTGCTTATGAAATGGGATTTAGTATGCCCAAAACAGGTTACGGCAATTGCTCAATATGACCTCCATTTTGTTGTTGTAAGATCACCATCCTTACCTCCAAATTGTACACAGCATTTCGTAACATTTCTGGTTGAATTGTACCAACCCCACAGCCAGTAATCCGCTGGGTTTAGATCAGGTGATCTTGGTGGCCATGAATTTACGAAATGTCTGCTTAACACGCGATCTTGAAAAACGTTGGTTAACAATTCTTTGACTGGTCGAAAATGTGCGGGGTGCTCCATCCTGCATAAAATGATGTTTTCAATTCCGTAGTGCTCGTTTTGCAGCTGTGGAATAACATAATTTTGTAACATTTGCAAGTATCGTTCACCATTTACAGTTACAGATACGGCTTGTCCATTCTGCATTTCCTCGTAGAAATACGGACCAATAATAAAATCAGCTGTAAAACCGCACCAAACGGTGACTTTCTTGTCATGAAGACCTTTTTGAACGATTTGTTGCGGATTTTCTGCAGACCAGATTCTACAGTTTTGAGTATTGACTCCACCATTCAGAGTAAAATGTGCCTCATCTGTCCATAAAATACGGGATAACCATTCGGGTTCAATTTCCATCTGAGCCATTACTCGCAAAGAAAAATCGTACCTAGTAGCCAAATCTGCGTCCTTTAATTCAAACAGCATTTTCCGTTTATATGGATACATGTTTAGAATTTTGCATAAAATTTTCCAAACCGTGGTATACGGCATTTGCAATCGCTTGGATATCGCATTTGCACTGCTGATTGCGAGTGAATTGCTTCTGGCTGTGTCTTAATTTTCATGAAGAACCTCGGCAATTTGGACACATCACTAATTATTGGTCTTCCTGATCTTGGTAAGTCAGTTACAGACCCTGTTCTTTCAAATTTTTGTATCAAATTGCGGTACGCTTTCATTTGACAGGGTCCCGCTCTCAAACCCATTCTCGTGCGAAATCTTCGTAATCCAGCGGTGTAATTTCTGCCGGATTCATAATAGCACTGAACTAAACCAATTCTTGTTTGTAAATCTATGTTATTACAGTTGAGTCGTTTGAACTCAACGTTTACTTGAGTTTTAATTTCAAAATATAACTTCAAATTGAATAATTTCGTTTTGACACCAGTGTCAACAATTGTTATGACAACGCTTTTGTTTCTCATAGATACGGTAAAATCCCATTCATTAAGCAACTAGATTTCGTTTATTTTATGTTACTAACTTAATTTATTAAAAAGTTGTAATGATTTAAAATATATCCCTTACTTTATGATAACCTAGTATATCACAACAATTGAGCCAGTTGTTGCTTACAACATTTAATTTATATTTTTAAGTGATTTAATAAAAATATATTATTACATTTATAATGTAGATAAATAAATACATTCCTAATTAACATCATTATGAAATACGTGGTAATATGCACAGCCATCTGCCGAAAATATACGAAGACGAAGGTGTCGAGTAAATATGAACTTGTTCGTAATCGAAAAGGCAGTTTAAGGTCGCTGCTTATCACACCAACATGGCTCGTTTAGCGTCCTCGGTCTTGAGAATCGCGATAGTGTGGAGAATTGAATAAAGCGTCAAAAATGGTCGACGTGATGATTTTTTATTTGTATTAACAATGCAGAGAAATTTTTCGGTACGTTGGTTCAACATCTAATATTATGATTCGTTTAAGGTGCACACTCAAGATTGTCAGCTTCGGGTTTTTGAAGAATCGCCGTGATATATATATTTACGTCTATCTAGGATGTACAGAATTTCAAAGTACTACAATTGCTTGGTACAAGATCGCAAGATTTCAACTTAGTTAAATTAAATAAATGTTTTAATTATCTGCGAAGAGGCTTGGTCAAAGTTGAAGCAGCATTAATTTGCTACGTAAACAGCACGACATCAATACTTATATCTGGATGGTATTACAGGTGTCAAACTAAATATTAAAGGTGCGTACTAGTTATACTTTTATTCGACAGATGCTACTTGTCAACCACATTTGTTTACATTGGAAAAATTGTATTATAAAACCTAATTTGGCTATGAATATCTCGTAAAGTTAAAGTGAATTTAAAACTTAGAAACAGGGTTTATTTTACATTGATTGAATAATTAGACAATATTGATCAATACATTTAAACCTAAACATATTTCTTACTAAATTAAACATAATTTGCTATAACAGCTATCAAGTAAAGTTTTATATTGTTTACCTCTTATTATGATTAAGGAGGGACATCTTAGTACTCCTATAAGTTTATAGAAATGTGTTGTTTTTTTGCTTATCAACATTCTATACTTCAACTTACTTAGATATGTAACTTGTATAAATCATGCTATTGATTTAAATTTTTTGTCTAAGTATAATTTTGCCTCTTTTATCATCTGATTGGGAAACGTTCATTTACTCACTATATTAATGAATTTTAAGATCTATTCATTCCAATTGTAAGTAGTTAGCGGATCCGATTTCTACATGCTATAAATATTGTTGCATTTTTATTAGAACCAAACGTTAAATTCTATTATTAACGTGAAATTTAAAAACAAGAGAGTTATATTTTCAATTTATAAAAATATATTTAAAAAAAGCTAAGTTACTATTGCACAAACAGTTTTTTGTACATGAATTATAAATACGTTCCATTTTTGTTATAACATATAATTTGTTAAAGGATATTATGCTACCTTATACTTTTCCAAGAAACCTAGAACATTTTTATTTAAAACAAAAAGATATAAAATTTTTAAGTATATAAAATACTTTCATAAAGGTTAATACTACAATATATAAAGATACAAACTGCTGCCTCATATGTTATATTTTTAATCTTGTAATTTATTTCAGGTATTTCATCGTTGTAGCTAACTTATGGGTTTTTCATTCCCCTTTTCTTCTGAATGTAGCGGCGCTTAATATTTAGTTTAAATTTTTAATTCTAACACCCCCCCCCCCCCCGAACGATGCTTTCTACCGCTTAGAGTAAAGTCTAGAGCATAGCACCGGTAATACCAATTACCTAATAAAGGTAAAGAGTAAAAACTTGTTAAATTTTTTAAGGTCATTGATAACATGAAGTGGGTCGCCACAGAGAATTGTATAGGTAAATATAATCCAAAAATTTTGGGTTTTTGCGTTATGTGGGGGTGAGTTTACTTACTATACATTTTATTAATAACACTTTTGACCGCACATCTCACTCAACAATAGTTTGTCAGATTCTTTAAAAGTACTCATTTAACTTGCAACGTGTAACAGGGATGGAGTTCTCCAAAGACAAATTTCTAATATTGATCTTTACAGGTAACTACCGAATGTGGTTTAAATCTCTCAGTATAATGTTCTGATACTTCACCATCTGAATTATAGTTTCCTATAAAAATCAGCATTTTCTTTTGTAAGACAACCCTTTATACTAGCCCTATGGCAACCCTAAATTGTGATTATTTGATTCTACAGTGGCGCATGCGCACGCGAGAGGCAGGATGGTCGGAGTACAACACAGTGGACAATTTAGTTTTAGTTTAATTATGGTGAATAAACGAATTTTGCTATTGACTTCGTTCTTGCAGTTTAATAAGTCATCGTTAATTATAAAGCTAATCTTCCGTATTTCTTACAACTTCAGGTGTAAGGTATAAACTAAAAACCCGGGAATAACGTCGGGGGCACAATAGTTATTACATGTGCACGCCGTGCTTTTTCGCATTCTTGTCAAGTGTATATTGTTTAATTGGCTACTCTTCGAATATGACCGAGAAGGAAGACAAGACCGGTTCAGTAACGAATTATGCTGATTTTGAGTGTTTTTTAAGAAAAGCATGCCCACAAGCGACTTAAATGAACCTGCAAAAAAGCCTGAAGTTAAAGGTCAGTAACCCACAGATGAACGAAATGTTAATTATGGCGAGTCAGGTGCGTTAGTAGATACAATTCATGCTCTGTAACAACAAAATGCTCTATGTTACAAATGCTTAAAAATCAACAATCCATGCCTGCTAAACCTGTAATAACAACTGTTAATATGGTGCCAGATACTGCTAAAACTGTCCCTATGTTTGACGGTGTAAAAGGCCCTACCGCCGCAAGATTATGGATACAACAATTAGAAACGGCAGCTGTTATTCATAATTGACCCGAAGCTATTCTTTATCAAATTGCATTGTCGAATCTGGTGGGTGCAGCTGAAAATCGGTTTCACGCTCGTATTACTACTACACAAACTTCGTTTCAATTTAAGGCGACTTTTACCAAAACCTTTTTGGCAACGGATGCAGTCTAGGGAGCAACCTCCGAAGGAAAACGTTTCTGTTTCTTTTTACGGTAAAATTCAATTGTGTAATCAGTTAGGTTTTTCGTTTCAAGAAACGAAAGAGCAAATACTCATAAACCTTTGGTCGAAAGAGCTAAATAACTTCATTATCTCAAAAAATCACCTTGACGAAGATGATTTATATAAGGATATCATTACATTTGAAAAAATTGATACCGCAGGCGGCAAGGTATTAAGGAAAAGCGGGATGACGAATATGAAAGGAAGATGACTACAGTAAAGAAAAGCTATGAAAAAGAAAGTAGGACCACCTGGTCTAGTAACGCAAATGCTAGATGTTTCAATTGCAATCGTGCAGGTCATGTATTAGCCGAATGTCCTCGTATAATTCGACAAAGAGGATCCTGTTATAATCGTTGTTCAACTGGTCATCTTAGAAGGAATTGCCCGTAAAGAGGTGTAGTTTCACTTTCTGAAGCAACAGCTAGCAAAGTGGAGCCTCACCGAGAGCCTACTTTATTGGTACAACGTTAAGCAATAAGACCTTTTATTATTCCACTGCAGCTAGAAGCTTAAGGTAACAAATTTACGTTATCAGGTACTTTTGATTCAGTTAGTGCTGTAAACCTGGTAAGAGAATCTAAAGTAAAATTTTTAGATTTTCAAATTTATAATTTTTATGATAGATATGAAGGAATCAGTCATTCAAATTTAGAAATTATAGGTGTTATTGATTTCCTTGTTACTATAACAAACATAATCTAAGGTCAGCTTTTTATGTTGTAAAAGATCAGGCAATCCCTCGTCAATGTTTGTTAGGTCGTGATCTATTATGTAACGACAGAATGCGATTTATAGTTAATGGGGAAAAATTAGAAATTGAAACTTATCATCCTCAGTCTGATATTTCTTTTGAGACTTTCCCAATTTCAAATATTTCTTATGTTACTTAGGACAAGGTAAATCTTAATATTAATCCAGTAATAGCTCCCGAATTTCAACAAAAAGTGATTGAACTTTTTAATAAATATTACAAAAATGCGGGTAGGCCAATACAACCTGAAGCGATATATAAAATGAAAATATCAGTGCAACCCGCACATAGGCCCTTCCTTTTCAGACCTAGACGATTATCGTACGTGGAGAATCGAGCAGTCCAAAAGCTGGAGATGCTCAATGAAGGACTTATACGTCAGAGCGAGTCTGAGTATAGTTCTCTGATAGTATTAATTAAAAAAAAACAACGATTACCGCTTATATATAGATTTTAGATATTTGAATAAAATTTGTTTGCGAGATAATTATCCAATTCCATTAATAGACGATTTAGTTGATAGTTTAAGGGATAATATTTTTTTACTGTGTTAGACTTAAAGAGTGCTTTTCATCATGTTGATATTGATCCAGATTCCCTTAAATACACTTTTGTCGTAACGTCTTCCTGACAATATGAATTTTTCAAGGCCCGTTTTGGTTTTAAAAATAGTCCTTGTGCCTTTACACGCTACATAAATATTATCTTTAGAGATATTATTGCTGAAAATAAAATAGCTATCTATATTGATGACATGATGATAGCTACGGATACAATTAAAAAAAATTTAGATATTTTGAAGGCTATTTTTAACAGACTTGTGGACAACAAACTTAATTTGCGTTTGGATAAATGTTCTTTTTTTAAATACTGAAATAACCTACTTGGGATATGTTATTGATGGCGATTCGATTCAACCAAGCACTGAACATATCAAATCTATCCAACACTTTCCTATAGCACGCTTTGCCAGTGAATTACACAGCTTTCTGGGTCTAGCCTCTTACTTTCGTAAGTTTGTAAAAAATTTTGCAGAATTGGCACGGCCTCTTTATGACTTAATTTGAAAAAATGTTAATTTTGGATTTGGTGCTAAGCATCTGGAGAGTTTTGAAAAAGTTAAAAATGTGCTTATTTTGCAACCTGTTTTAGCCATATATTCACCATTAGCCGAGACACAACTTCGTTGCGATGCCAGCTTGCACGGTTATAAAGGAATATTATTGCAAAAGCAAACTGATAATGCTTTTCACCCAGTTTTTTAGTATAGTCGCCGTACTACCGAACACGAGTCTAAGTTACATAGTTTTGAATTAGAAATTTTAGCGATTGTTAGTAGTCTTGTTCGGAGTATACCTTCATGGTCTTACGTTTAAAATAATAGCCGATTGTAATAGTATAAATTTAGCCCTTAAAATAGGGATATTAACCCTAAGATTATGCGTTGGTCATTGATTTTACAAAATTATGATTATGTATTCGAACACCGTGACAGTACAAAAATGACGCATGCAGATGCCCTTAGCAGATATTTCTCTAACGTTCTAGTTTTGGAGCAAAATAGTTTCGAAACAAATTTAAGTATAAAACAGACGCAAGACAAAAAAATAATTAAAGTCAGAAAAGAATTGGAAGAAGCTGAAATTAAAATTTTTGAACTGAGGAATGGTATTATATACAGAAAAGATAAAGGTAAACTTTTATTATATGTTCCCAATACCATGGAGAATAACGTGATCAGGACTTGTCATGACAATTTAGGTCATATTGGCATTCATAAATGAATTGAAGTTCCCAATGATGCACGATAAGGTAAAACTTCTATACCTAACTGCCTAAAGTGTAATTAAAGTGTGACTTACCAATCAAGTTGACATTAAGTTCAAATAACGTTCTTCTTAATCTTCTTTGGGAATTAAACCACTTATAGTTTTTTAAATCATCTTTATTTACGTTTCGATCGTAGAGTAACCTTCAGAGAGTCAACTTAATGCTAATTTTTTATCCGTTGCGAGAGAGACAGAGATAGCAATTTTCATATACTTTCATCTTTCTTACACAGTTTCAAAGTGTACTGAGGGGACGCCACAAATGTCGGTGGGAGGAAATCGCGGGAAACGCTTTAATTCAAATTACTAGGCGCGGAATTTGGCAGGAATTTCAAATACTGTAATTTATTTGAAACTTCAAATACAACTCAAGATCAAATCACCATGCAATATAAAATTCTAATTTCCCTTTTATATTAATTATTAAAATTTTACATATGGTGATTTGGTCTCGAGTTGTATCTAACGTTTCAACAATTTGTTGTTTTCAACTTTACTCAGTTAATTTTAACACTACAAATGTTAAACACTTAGCGTTGAACAAACTTAATAAAAAATTATTCTACGTGGTCTTCATTGTATATTTTAGTGCAAAGCGATTTTTTAAAAGACACAATTTGCAAAACATAGCGAATGATATAATATAATTCTACATTTTATAATATAAATTACATGCTTATAAACAGTTGGTCACTCCCTTACGTTTCTTAATGTATTTTAGCTTTAGCGTCATAAATAACTAATAAAGGAGCACAGTTTCTACACAGAAATGAATCAATGTTTAAATCGTAAATTTTGGAATTGTTTTAATTTACGTGCTAGCGCTGTGGAATTTTTCTTTGCATGTTGATGTGAACGATTGCGTCGAGTACAGAACCAAGGGATACCAATAGGACAGACAGATTTTGTTATTGCAGATATAATAAAGGATTTATGAAGTGTTGGCTTAAAATAGCAGAGGTGTGTAATGAGTCCCCATTATAGTGCATGCCTACTGCTTCCGGCCACAATTTCGTTCTACAAAAGAATTCAACTACTTATATATAGCGATTTAAATAGGAAAACACTCACTTTTCGAGATTTTGAGAGAAATTATGCATGCGCTCAACTTCTGTGTCAGCATTTCCACACACCAAACAGAAATCCATTATATAAAATTAATCTGTAAAGACATATACATATTTTAAAAATTATAGCATATTTGACAAATTTATATTTAAAAACAAGCAATAATTAGAATGAATAACATTATATGGTTTAGATGTCTAACCGTTCACCAAAAATTCCAAATTTAGTAAAGGGTTACAAACTTTTTTAATAGTGATGTAAAATCAATGATGATATATACCTACCAAATCAACTATAATGATAATACGTTGTTAGTTCGTATAAAATTCTTAATGGTCAATAATATAACAACTTGCACTTAAATTTAAACACACTTTTCTAGCGAAAATATTAAGGCGCTGTTGTTTAGTTCAATAGAACAAACTACACTAAAGAATAACATATACATAAACGAAACAATAACATAAACATAAACGAAAAAATTAACATAAACGTTAAATAAACACAAAAACGTTTAAACAGTAGGAGCCATTTTGTTTATAAGCTGGTTTAACTTTCTAAACACCGATAGCTGTCAACCTGACAGTTGCTTGCCGGAAAATATCTAGAAATCTGTAAAATTTATGATTGCATTTTGCGCCCTCTCAGTACACTTTACATATTAATGGATAAAGATAGTATCATCCTTCAATCTATATAATGAAGTGAGGTAGGTTTTTATAGCGTCCGGACAAATTTTTCTATTAAGTTAACACTCTGAAATTTACTCTATGGTTTCGATCCATGACCTAGGATCGTTGTCAAAATAATAAAAACTCAAGTTTGACATTTATGACATAAGTTCAAGGTGACTTTTGATTTATTGATGTTCAAAATATTTGGTTTGAGTACATTAAGCAAAAATTTTTAAAGTTTAAAAAAATGATTGCCTTCAATTTGTGTTGCGGTCTGTAACAGGCCGGGGCTCTACTCCACCTCCGAGCAATAAGACTTCTTTCTTTATACCGGATTAATGAGAAACATTAACCAATCTAAGTAAACCCAGGGCGCCAAATATTTAGTTCATAAGTATTAAATAATATTCTACTTATCGGGTTCTCCTACAACACTAATAATTTATACAAAACACGAATTCCAGTCAAAGACAACTGCCAAATTTATTAAACTCTTCGTTGATAACACAAGAAATAATCTTTAATCAAATCATAATCTAATACTAGCCGCGTATTACAATAAACCATGAACCCTAAATAATGTTATGATAATATTTTGTTTAAATCAAGCGCAATAAATCACAAGTTTATTTCACTCACCCTTTGGCGGGATGAACGTTTAGAAATCCCACGATGAGCCGGCTTACTTCAGCTCCACGCGCCGAAGTTAACAGCGCAGCACTCGACCTTCACTCTAATTAAAGAGTGCAAACAATACCCCGTTGTAATTCAGCTGACTACCGTCGTAAACTCGTGTTTGTGTAAGATAATGTTTCTCACTATGATGCGTGTTTTACGATAAACGATTGTTAAATACTGAAAACCAACTCCAAGTATTCATTTTAGTTATACTATACTGATAACACACGTGTAACCCTTATTCAATCATAAAGCACGCATGATTTGCATTACTATTGCAAATCTACCTCGACTGAATCTCCACTAAAATCGTCCGACGTCTTTACCGGGTAAACGTTTAACTTTCACTCCCCCTTCGTTTGCATCTGTCGATTCGCGCAACCCCACAATAAACTGCCGGATCCACCTGATGCGAACATCTTCACGTATGTAAATCGCTACTACCAGACACAATTAAACTTATCATATAACACGAATCACATACTTTAAATTAATAACTATGAGTTATTACAAGGCGGCCTGAAACAGGCCTGAGACCGACTTTTTTAGGTAGCCAATACGCTTAACGTGAAATCAGCTGATTAATTTTTATTGGTAAATTTTATATAAATTCAATAATTTGGGGATTGGAAAACATTTTTTACAATGTTTCTATTTATACAATTGAGAGGATGGTTATTAAAGTAGTGTGCGATTGCGTTACCGTAAGGCTTAAGCAGTTGTTTTTTATATTTATTTTGAGGGGGAAAATCATTACGATTTAGGCTACCTCTTTGGTAGATTTTAACATGGTTCTGAGGCGACCCTATGGCGGGTTTACACTTGTCAGATACCAATGTTGTTCTATGAAGATTGTATATGGTTCTAAGGCGACCCTAAGACGGGTTTACACTTCTCAGATACCAATACTGTTCAACGGAGATTGTATGTGGTTTTGATGTAACCGTATTGCGGGTTTACACTTGTTAGATACCAATGCTGTTTTACAGGGGTTGTTGATATGTTTATTGTTATGTAATTAGTTATTGTATATATAAACAGAAATCATGTATGTAGGCTGTATTTCATGGTAATATCGCAAGGAAAACCCAGGAAAAACTTGCAATGCTACCTAGATATTGTGGGCATTTGATTTTCATTTGTTATTTCCTTTGTTATATCTTTTAGTAATGGAATCCATTGTTTACACAATTAAACTTATCATATAACAGGAATCACATACTTTAAATTAATAACTACGAGTTATTACAGGGCGGCCTGTCACAGGCCTGAGACCGACTTTTTTAGGTAGCCAATACGCTTAACGTGAAATCAGCTGATTAATTTTTATTGGTAAATTTTATATAAATTCAATAATTTGGGGATTGGAAAACATTTTGTAACATGTTTCTATTTATACAATTGAGAGGATGGTTATTAAAGAAGTGTGCGATTGCGTTACCGTAAGGCTTAAGCAGTTGTTTTTTATATTTATTTTGAGGGGGAAAATCATTATGATTTAGGGTCCTCTTTGGTAGATTTTAACATGGTTCTGAGGCGACCCTATGGCGGATTTACACTTGTCAGATACCAATGTTGTTCTATGAAGATTGTATATGGTTCTAAGGCGACCCTAAGCCGGGTTTACACTTGTCAGATACCAATACTGTTCAACGGAGATTGTATGTGGTTTTGAGGTAACCGTATTGCGGGTTTCCACTTGTCAGATACCAATGCTGTTTTACGGGGGTTGTTGATATGCTTATTGTTATGTAATTAGTCATTGTATGTATAAACAACAATCATGTGTGTAGACTGTATTTCATGTTGAATTGGAGAATTTATATACGTAATTAAAGTGTGACTTACCAATCACTCCTTTAAGACCTATCGTAAGCTCCATAGATTCACCATGCCATAATTTAGCAAAATTTCATTTAGGAATTAGAAATCCATTATCAGGCAAAACGGATTCTTTCATAAAAAACAACCAACACTTTTTAGAAAAATTATCAAACATAAAAATTCAAAATACACACACAATGGTAAGTTTTGATGTAGTAAATCTCTACACAAATGTCCCTATAAACAAAACGCTTAATATTATAAAAAACATACTAGAAAAAAATGCCAACCTTAAAGAACGAACAAAACTAAGTATATCATCGATTATGGAATTACTTGGCTTATGCGGCAATACCACATATTTTCAAATAAGTGATCAATTCTACAAACAAAGCTTCGGAATGGCAATGGGAAGTCCACTATCGCCAATCTTTAGTAATATATTCATGGAGGAATTCGAAAAAGATGTAATATTCACACAAGAATTGAAACCATTAATCTGGTGGAGATACGTAAATGATGTCTAAGCTATTAGGCCTCATAATACAGAACTAATTAAAAACTTTGTAGAGTCCATTAACAAAATAGAACCAACCATTAAATTCACATATGAATTCGAACAACATGGAAAACTTCCGTTTTTAGATATTCTAGTTAGCAGAAACGATACAACTTTTAATACATCGGTATACAGAAAACCAACGCATACAAACAGATACTTAAACTTCGATTCAAACCACCCGCAATGTGTCAAACGAGGAATTATCAAAATCATGTATGATAGAGCAAAATTAATATCATCAAACGAAGAAATTTTAAAGAAAGAGAAAGACCTAATCAGATGTACACTAATAGAAAACAAATATCCTAAAGGAATAATAAAAAAAGAAATGAATAAAAACCATAAAAATAAAGAAAAAGAAAACAAAAACAACGATACACACCAAAAAATGCTCTCAATGCCATACATAAAAGGATTCTCCGAAAAAATCCAAAGAATAGGAAACAAATTTAGAATTAAAACAGTAATTAGAACCAACAATACACTAAGAGCACAATTAACAAAAACAAAACCCAAAAACGCAATACAAAGTTCAAAAACCTGCATCTACAAAATACCGTGCAAATGTAACAAGTTTTATATAGGGGAATGTTCCAGACCATTTGAAGTTCGATTAAAAGAACATAAATCATATATAAAAAATAGAAAATTTGAAAAATCTATGATTTGTTAACATGCATGGGACTCCAGTCATAAAATAAAATGGGAGAACGCAAAAATTATCGACAAAGAAGCAAACCACCAAAAACGCAAAATAGAGAAGGTGCTTTTATAACCCTACATAAAAATAACTGCGCTGCACACGAATCCGCCACTTTCAGTAAACAATGGATTCCATTACTAAAAGATATAACAAATGAAAATCAAATGCCCACAATATCTAGGGAGCATTGCAAGTTTTTCCTGGGTTTTCCTTGCGATATTACCATGAAATACAGCCTACATACATGATTTCTGTTAATACATACAATAACTAATTACATAACAATAAGCATTATCAACAACCCCTGTAAAACAGCATTGGTATCTGACAAGTGTAAGCCCGCAATAGGGTTACCTCAAAACCATATACAATCTCCGTTGAACAGTATTGGTATCTGACAAGTGTAAACCCGTCTTAGGGTCGCCTCAGAACCATATACAATCTTCATAGAACAACATTGGTATCTGACAAGTGTAAATCTGCCATAGGATCGCATAAGAACCATGTTAAAATCTACCAAAGAGGTAGCCTAAATCATAATGATTTTCCCTCTCAAAATAAATAAAAAAACGACTGTTTAAGCCTTACGGCAACGCTATCGCACACTTCTTTAATAACCATCCTCTCAATTGTACAAATAGATACATGTTAAAAAATGTTTTCCAATCCCCAAATTATTGAATTTATATAAATTTCACCAATAAAAATTAATCAGCTGATTTCACGTTAAGCGTATTGGCTACCTAAAAAAAGTCGGTACCTGGCCGCAACACAAATTGAAGGCAATCATTCTTTTAAACTTTAAAAATTTTTGCTTAATGTACTCAAACCAAATATTTTGAACGTCAATAAATCAAAGTCACCTTGAATTTATATCATAAATGTCAAACTTGAAGTTTTTATTAGTATGACAACGATCCTAGGTCATGGATCGACACGTTAATAAAGATGATTTAAAAAACTATTAGTGGTTTAATTCCCAAAGAAGATTAAGAGGAATGCTAAACAAACCGCAACAAACATACAGGGAGTATTCAAATAACGTTATTGTAATGCAAAAAGTATTACTAAACCATAACGGTCTAACTTGACAAAAAGTTTCTTCTTATAGATGAGGCCATACCAACAAAATGACTCCTGCTTGAACAGTTGCTGTCCAGAGACTAAACACGAAAGAAACCCCCACAATCCATATTCATAAAACTTGTTAATTAGACCTTCTATATACATTAAGGGATAAAATTTCGAAACATCACGTAAATATAAAATTACTATTCTGAAGTAATTCTTTATATTGCAGAATTTAAAGAACTGTCCATAAAATAAATGTTGCGCTGTAATATTTAAATTGAATTAGATATAAATGCACACAGATAGCTTACAGACTATGCTGTCTTTTTTGTCACATCACCCACGAGAACTAAAACACAAATAATTTTAAAGAGCAATCCTGAGATCGCATTTAAACTTACAAACTTTTAGAAACATATTGCTTACATGGATGTTCAAATACGACTAATTCCGATAATGGGAAAATCAATCTGTCTTGAAACCAACGCCTAACACGGCACGTGCGGGCCTGATTATACCAGATAGAACTAGATATGAATAGGTGTTTTATAGCCAAACAACATTTTCAACTTCAACAATTAATTTTCAAGGTGACCTTTTAATGCTTCTACACTTCTAAAAAAGGACTAACAAGTGTAAACTTAGAACATTGTCATCTGTGAGGATGATTGAGGTGGGCCATGACTAAGGAGGAGGATGGATGAAGTGAGGAATAACTTAGGTGGAAGATGAGTGGGGTAGAGGTTGAGTGAGATGAAAGACGAAGCAGGACGGAGGAGGGCGGAGGAGGGTTAACGATAAATAAGGGGAAGTACAAGGAAGAGAACAAAGAAGAAGAGGGAGATTGGAGGAGGAAGAGGTAGACGGACTAGGAGGACGGAGGAGGGTGAGGAGGACGTAGAATGATGAGTTCGGAGGAGGAGGAAGCCAAAGGAAGAGCGTGAATGAGTAGGAGGACGTAAGGGGATGCAGTTGATGCGTCGTGACTGTTCCTCAATACTCCTTTTACATCGACTTAACTCCTATGAGGTAGCTGATGATGTCACTGGAAGATCTTTAAGCAATCGAAGTGTGTATAACCTGTAGCTTTATATCCCAGGCAATATGTAACTGGTTTTGTATTTTACTATTTTTTTTTTAATTTAGGATTGCGTATTATTTTTAAAAACGCTTTCACGAAGGTTAGCTTCAAGTCAATAGTGTATTTAAAAACATATTTAGGTAACTTGCTCACTAGTATAGAACAACGTAAAAAATAATATGAGCCCAGATATAATATTTCAGTGTGTTCGTGACCAAGAATAACATATTTATTATTGGAAGCCCACAATAATCTATGTCGTCAGTGCATCTTTCTCCAAAATAGAAGCTATGGAACAATGGAAGGGCAGTGTTATGTTTAAAATGTAGTAGGAAAGCACATACGGATTTTAGTATATGTAGTCGCCTCAATAATATATAAAGCGTTTGCTTTTCAGTATTCTATTCAGGAAAACCCTCACAAACTTTAGAGAAAAGTAGTTAAATATACACTCTTACAATAAAACCTAAATATATAGCTCTATCTCGTAAACTAAACTTACGCTTTTAAAGTTTTTAATTACTATTTTCCAGTAAAATTATTTTCATCCACGGGGACTTTTATAATGTAGAATAATGTGAGACTAGCTTGCTTATATGCAATTTTAAACCACAATTACGCCAACTTGGTTAGTACATGAATGGGTCTGCTGGGGTTTTAGTTACTTTTGTTTGATTTGAACCTTAATTAGCAAGATTTGTTGAAGCATCTAGCTTTACGGCTGTAGGAGACCTGTATCAAATTATAACGGTCGACATGCTTTTGGAGTTTAGCTACTAGTGCTACCCGCCTGAAAAAGAAAAGAATCTTTCTATTTGAACAAACTTTTTTAGTGGATTACGTATATAAATGTGAACACCAATCAGAATAAATTTCATTTAAAATAAACATTTAGTCATATGATTATTTAATAATTCTTTATAACAGTAACGCTTTAAATGATAATTAAGAACTCTGGGGTGCAATTCAAATTACACATAAGACACGATTCACTTTTGCTGCAATGTTGACTAGACTGCACAGTGAAGGGAATATCTTAGGCGATCAAACATCAAAGCAACATTGTTGATCCTAAATAACCGACATATGCGTTTTCTAAAGTAGTTCAAAGTTTTGCTATTGATAATGATCACTTTGTGATCGAGATACGTATCTGGTTTCCAGTGGAGTTTGGTTAAGAATGACTTAACCAATTTTATGACAACAGCAATGAAGTCCGAGCTCTCCTATCAGATCAATACTGCCGTCCAAAGCTAGAAAACCGTAGGCGCCACTAGTCGATTTTTTTGTTTCTTCACTGCAAGTTCTCTAGCGCTGTTGGTTTAGGCTTTTTCTTCGGAAGTTTTTGGTAACATATATTTCTAAGTAAGTGAAACAAGATGGTTGTGTCAGATTTTACGTATTTGTAGTAATTTTTGTGTTAGGACACTTACAGTGTTGTGCTTCAGCAATGTACCGGTTAAGATTGGGCCAATGACCGTAAGTGCAAATGTTTTAATACAAAAGTGTTTACCTTAACGATGTTTGTTTCGCAATTTAGTAGGGTATGTTATGAAGCATGTATATAGTAGACTAGTAATAATTAAAGACTGGTTCAGAAAAAGTCATTATTATTTTAGTTGTGAAATACAAAATTATTTGGACCTTGTCCAGTTTGTGCAAGGAAATTATGCTTTCCGTATAATAAGTAAGCAACATTATTTTTAGGTGCATGTAACTTAAACGTAACTTATTTTATGATTGATATAATAATTAGATAACTTAACACCTACTCATACATATCATATAAGTCAGGAACGTCTTCCGCAGGAATCTGTTGCCACAATTGTCGTCGAACTGCCGGCATCAGTAGTCCTAGTTTGGACAAGATGTCGTCTTTTTTAGTTTGAGGAATTTCCCGTGTCCTCTGTCGTGTTTGTGGACGAGGAATAGACGTTTCATGGCGCTTAAGGCGAAAGTTGAACGTGGAGAATTCTTCGTCCGTCAGCGCTTTTTTATATTTCATATTGAAATCTCCACGTGTGAATTTGACACTCACCACATCGTGTAGAAGAACTCTTGGTCTAGCCCTTGAAAGTTTAAAGACAGAGGTTAGATTCGGCCAGTTATAAAAGTCAAGTACGTTCATAACCTTGACTTCGACTTTACACCTACGAATGGCTGTTACAGAGTCACAAAAATCTTGGAAATCGTAAATATTTCCTCTTCTGCCCATCGATTGTTCCACCTTATGATGCACAGAACCTGCAGACATAAAAGTATTTCTCTTCTCCATAAAGCGTATTTCAACGGAGTCAATCAAAGTTTCCGTAGAATTATTCATGTATGCTAGAAATGAGAACAGTGACCAATTCTTGTTTTGCGTTGTACAATTGTCGGTCCACAGAACAACTTTTTTCATATCGCGCATCTTCAATAAGAACGTGTGATAGCAGCTAACAACATCCTCTTTTTTTCTTCCGGCAGTCGCCTCATGCCACACTGTGGAAAATACAGCGCTTGTTGGTTCCAAAGTTGTTTTGCCAAAGGGGGCAAATGTCTCATGGAAAGCAATTATACGCTTCGTAAATATAGTGGCCTTAAGTGTGTCCATCCGAGGAAGCAATACAGCCTTCTGAAGGTCTATTGAATAGAAACATTTTTCGTCAGGCGCAGTTTTTGAATTCTTATCTAATTCATATAAATTCCGTGTGGAAACGTACCGTTTACGATGCATGGACCACATTAAACATTTCTCACAAGCCGTATAAAGATTATTTAGATTATGTATAGGATTATGCAGTTTAAATATCTCACAAGCTTCGTATTGCTCGTGGCCAAGTTGAGCAAAGCTGATATTCGTTTAAGTCAACGTTCTTCGATACAATTCGTAAGAGCAGTTAACGTTAGCTGTACCAAGAAAGTTTGTGTGCATATCCACAACACTCACGTCAGACGGGAAATATCGACGGTTTGGGGCGTGTTCTCTCCGATAATGCGAAATACAAGGGCGGTAGCTTTCAATATGCTCATGTATAACGCTTACATCGGCAAACTTATTTGCTGGCGGTGTTTACCCTTTAATCGCCTTTTAGTGTAAAAATGCCCACTCGATTTTTTTGAGGCATTTTTGGACAACTGTGTTATTATTCTGCGTGAATCCCAGAGTTGTAAGGAAAAAAAACTTTCCAGACAGAAACTTTGGTGCCATTGGCAGTAGTCAGAGTGTACGCCACTGTATAATTTCGCTTCAGCATCTTTGCATCTTGGCTTGCTGAAGCCTTCCTTTGCCGTTTTACTAATTGTTGAGTGGCATTTTGTCGAATAAAGACTCTCCTCTCACCGTAACTAAAAGTCCAGAACTGCTTGTTTATATTATTTCTGTGCTCGTCGGGGGAGCGGAAGACTGCACTTACTCTTACACGTTTGTAAGCTGCAGGGTGGTTTTACATTATGGCCTTTGATATATTTCCGCCTGTTGTGTTCTCTCTGTGTCGATCTTGGATTAGTACTAGGCTTGCGCCGTTTGCGAATTTGTTCGACAACTTCAGGTTGAAGCGTTTCACCAACATCGTTAGGTACACAGGAGGGGTCGTCAATTCCTGACTGAAAATAAACAAAATTGTTAAAAAGTTGCAGCCAAAACCTACATCTGATAACATAGGCAAATATAAACTATATAAACTATAAGACCGTTTGCCACTCATAAGCGTCAGATTTTTAAAGCAGACGCATAATGGCAAACTAATCGGTTGAGTATAGTAGGCTATAATTTTAAAAAATATATACCGGAAAATGTTCCATTCTGTTTTTGACACGAAAGCTTTTTACCAATTTATTATGCGGCACATTTATTAGGCTACATAAAAAACACTGTGGTAAGAATTGAGTCTCTTGCCCAAGATTCAATCTATTCGGTATTCAATGGACGAATTAAAACTCCAAAGCATATGGAACTTGGTATAGCTGTGAACAGCATTACAAGAAGTCATAAGGTTATTAACATTTTCAATCGACTAGGATCCAGCATCAGCTACTCGGTCGATGAAGAATCAGAAACTGATGTTACGTTGTTTTTTTTCGTGGCAGCACGTTGGGCGCCAAATTTATGCTACGTTGGCTCGTAGCCGTGCGTAACACCAAGAAAATCAGAGAAATGACCGGGCTCAATCGGAGATTAGGGGGGGTTGTAGAAAGCAGACCAACATATATTGTATGTGGCGGTAAGGAGTTAGTGACAATACCTGCAAGAAAATTAGTTAAGCAAACCTGAAAAAAAAAAAGAATAAGCATAGCAGCAATGAAAAGTCTAAGTTATTCAGTACTTTGTAGAATGTAAAAAAAAGAAACTGTTTAGATAAACTATATAATATAACAACGGTAAAAGCAATACAGAAAAATGTTTAGTACAAAGTGAGGTAATATTGGGGAGTAGCAGAAACGTTTCCTCACACACCAATTAAACATAACTCAGATAAAATGTTGACAAAAGATAAATAGATAAGACACAATTGGTATGAGTAATTTAGTAGTATTGATTTTTCTTTCTTTCTTTTTTTTCTATGTTTTAAAATAGCATGCAAGTCTATTGTAAAAGGTATCAGAACGACAAAGATATGGTAAAGCAACGGATAGATATTTAAAGTAATAACCAGTAGGAAATAGTTTAACTTACAAAAGTCCTTCAGCAACGCTTCCTTGCAACTGAAGTGTGGGATTCAATGATGTCCTGCACTAACGAAGCACTTCACCCTTGACTGTGAGGGTGTTGATGGAACTTATCACACGTTACACAAATCACACCTACGTATTTCACTGGTGTTAGCAGCAGACATTATCACGCGTCGGAACTATGTAGCCTTGATAAATTTCTTGGTAATTCTATTTCCTAAGACAATAATTTCGAAATATTCTGAAGCACTAGTTTAATTTCAACTGGGACCAAAGGTATATTATTTTCATAAACATCCCAAAAAGCAGTGAGAAACCACAACCAATACAAGCAATGATCTATTTTAGATTCTTTGTTGTTAGAAAATTCAGAAACTACAGTATCACTGTATTTAAATAATCCAAAGTATGCGCTACTCTGAAAAGAAAAGGACCGCGAAACTAGATCGCACACACAGTTTAAATATCAAAAGACAAAACAACTAAAAAGAACCATAATGGGTAAAGCACGTGTATCACTAAAGTACGTCCGTCAAATGTTCCGTAAAACACGCGTGCCTCGACCAAACACGGTTAATATACAACTTTTATTTCCAACAGAAAATCAACTAAAAACATGCCGTGCTGGTTCATGAACAATACGAAAATTAATCCCGCATTAATTCTCACTATTGTCAAAGGCAGAGAGAAGCAGTATTTTTAACGTACTTAGTATATCGGAACAAAGAACAAACTCCGACTGTCGTCTGTTTATATCAATTCCTCGCTATTACAACCGCTTATCGTATCTTATCTAGACTTGTTAATAACATCAGGAACATTCAAAACGTGAATGCCGCAATCATATATAATAATTAATTACAGCGGTTTATCATTTCCGATAAGTTGGAAAGTAATTTACGAATAATCCACATAAGGAACAAAATTTATATTTACGGCAAGACAAGAACGATGCAATCTATTCATTATAACACGACACATTCGTCAACGAGTTAATAAATATTAAATATAGTAATAGTAATTTGTAGAAGTGTATTTATAAAATGGGAAACAGCGTAAAATGTTAAAACATCTAAAAAGGCCCGTTACAAATTCCCCCCTAGCAAAATAAAGACGTCGGGGTGAAAGAAGAAAAAAGAAAAACGACAGACAAGAAACCAAACAAAAAAAAATGTTTATCCGGTTCGAAGTACCAACACCAGTATAAGAGAAAAAATATTTTTCCAAAAGAAGACAAAGTCATCTATCGTAACCAACAATGACAGAATAGATAAAGAAAGTATTAAGTAAACACCCAATGAGGATTAAAGGTTATAGCTACTTTCAAAATCGTCAAAAGAAGGGACATTTCTGTTTTCCACCTCAAAGAAAAGTTTTGGTTTCCCGCGGAGAAACCAAGAGGAAAGAAAAAAAAACGAGGAAGAAAACTCGTAGCAAACCAACTAGACGACACAACTGTCAACCTCAAGTGTGCAGCAAAGAAAGAACCAAGACAAAGAAAAGGGAAAAGGCAAGCTAGTACACAATTTAGAATACTTCCAACTGAGGTAACACAGATTCGTATGAAACGATTACTCAAGCAGAGTATGGCTAACAGACCTACAAAAGCGACCAAGTCGAAATTCCTAAAGGAAAAGAAAATAGATCTGAAGCCTACCTCAAGGAATGGATGTAGAAAGCGACTATAATAGTCAAATAGTGAACAAATGGTGGAACTAGCCAGAAAGAAAAGTCACGGGATGGGCTAGCTACAAAAAGATGAATAGGAATACGAAATGGGCGCCAGTGTTTTCGGACACAAGCTTATCAGAGAAAACACAAGACCAATAAGCCAAAAGAAATTACAAGTCATTAGGGATAGCGACACGTAGGGGTCAAAATAGAATCGGCCGTAGGGAGCCCTTTAGGATCCGGAGGTTCAGGATCAATGTCTGGAGGGTCTAAAGTTTTATCGGGTTTGTGGTCCTTAATATACCAAGTACCCAGATCGTTACCAGAATCATCCGCTAAGATATAGGTCCACGGAGAAAGTTTAGTTCTAATAGTAAAGGGACCCACATATTTGGGAGCAAGTTTAGCATTGAAGTAGCGAGTAGCATCCGAAAGAACATAATTGCATTTCCACACGCGATCGCCAGGAGATAAAGTTAAGGGACGACGACGAAGATCGTAGTGTTTAGCATTTTTCTTGTATGCTAAGGAAAGGCGTTTCGAAATTTCTTCTCGAAGTGACTCAAATTTGACTAAGTCAGTAGGAGGAATAGGACGTTTGGGATCTATAAGAACATCATCAGGATCAAGAGGTTTTCCAAAATGATCGCCGTAGAGAACATGTTCACGACCATATAGAGCAAAATACGAGGAGTAACCAATAACCTCATGTTTAAGCGTTCGAATAGCACAACCAATTTTTGCTGAATTAACGTCCCACCCACGTTGATTATCAGAAACGTAAGAAGAAATCTTAGTTTTCAGGACTCTATTAATACGTTCGGCCGGATTCGCCTGAGATGATAGCGAGCATTAAACAGAATTTTTGTTCGATAAGAATCACAGAGTTTAGTGAAAATATTGCTACGAAATTGTACACCATTGTCCGCAATTAGATACTGAGGAGTACCATACACCAGGAAAATATTTTCCTCAATGGTTCGAGCAACAGCAGCGGCCGTAGACGCACGTAGAGGAAAGAAACAAGCATATTTTGTAAAACAATCAGCAACAACTAAATTGAAAGAATTTCCTTTAGAGGATCTAGGAAGAGGTCGAACAATATCAGTACATATTACTTGCCAAGGACGAGTGGCAGTAGTACGAGGAGACATAAAGCCAGGAGGTTTCTTTTGTTCGACTTCGTGTGCAGAGCAAATTTTACAACGACGGACGTATCGAGCAACAGCGGCTCTAAGTTTAGGCCAATAGTAACGCATGGAAATTTTAGCGACAGTTTTGTGGACACCAGGGTGACCTGAAGTAGGGAGATCATGATTTTCGTATAGAACCCTATTCCGTTGTTCGCTGGGAACTACTAACTTCCAATCGTCTTGAGGAGGTTGGAGCAAAGACTGTTTAGATTTTACATGTTTGTATAGTAATTCGTTTTCCACATGCCAGTTACTGTATAGTTTAGGATTGGAATTAACACGAGTCCTTAGCTTAAGATACCAAGGATCCAAAATTGGCAGAGTAATAGAAGATTTAGTAAAATCATCAATTAAGTCAATTTTAGGTACTGAGCGAGATAAGGCATCGGGGACGATGTTTTCTTTACCTTTACGATGTACGATGGTGAAGTTATATTGTTGAAGTCGTACAGACCAACGAGCTAAACGACCGTTGGGGCTTTGTAGATTATTCAGCCAGATAAGCGAGTGGTGATCCGTGATCACAGTAAAGTGAGAACCCTCGATATAGGGACGAAATTTCTCAATTGCCCATATAACACCAAGACATTCTTTTTCGGTGGCGCTATAGTTGCGTTCCGCCTTTTTAAGAAAACAGCTAATGTAGCTAATGACTTTTTCGTCATCACGCTGTTGTTGAGTCAGCACAGCACCCAGACCAAAATCAGAGGCATCAGTCTGTATAGTAAAGGGCAAAGAAAAATCAGGACAACTCATCACTGGAGCCGTTACCAAGTGTTCTTTCAGCAGCTTAAACGCCTGCTGACATTCCGAAGACCAATCGAATTTAGAATTTTTCTTAGTCAAAGCAGTAATTGGAGCAGTAAGAGCAGAAAAATTTGGGATAAAGCGACGATACCACGAGCACATACCAACTATGCGTCGTACTTCAGTTACAGTAGTAGGAGGAGGAAGATTAAGAATGGCCGAAACTTTTTCTGGGTCGACATGGAGTCCATGACGATTTACTACGTATCCCAGATAACGGAGTTCCGGTCGGCATATAATGCATTTATCTCTGGTAAGAGTAAGACCTGCAGAATTTAAACGAAAAAGCACTTTTTGTAGTACCACCAAATGTTGTTCGAAAGTAGGGGTAGCGATGATCACATCATCTAAGTATGCGGAACAGAAAGGTTAGAGATCAGCACCAAGCACACGATCTATAAGTCGCTGAAATGTCGCTGGAGAATTATGAAGACCAAATGGCATTTTAGTAAACTGGTATAAACCTCTACCAGGCACCGTAAATGCAGTAATCGCTTTAGAATTAGAAGAATGGGGTATTTGCCAATAAGCAGAGCGAATGTCCAAACTAGTTAAGAATTTTGCGTCTCTAAGACGATCTAGAATCGTAGAAATATAAGGAAGGGGATAGGCATCCTTTTCTGTAACATCATTGACCTTTCTAAAATCGATGCAGAAACGATATGTGCCATCTTTCTTAGTCACCATAACAATAGGGCTAGACCAAGCGCTATTAGATGGTTCTACAACACCATTTTCTAGCATCTCATCCAGAGCTTGATTGACATGTCGAAGTACCGAAGGGGACATGGGATAATATCGTTGCTTGATAGGACTAGATGTAGTACGGATCTGATGTTCAATGAGATTAGTACAGCCCAAAGGTAAAGTATCATCTTTAGGAAACATCTGTTGGACTATACGAGACAATTCGGATTGTTGTATGTTCGATAGATTGGAAAGAGCATTGATCTGACTGATCGAGACAGTAGAAGAAGAACAGAAAGTTCATTGACCCGTTCGAAAATCCGGGACAACACCCATAGATTTCCAGAAGTCAATGCCTAAGATCAGAGACTGAGAAATAGAAGGAACGACTAGGACGTCAAGAAGAATAGTTTTATTTTCGACTGACATGGGTAAAGTAAGTGACCCGAGAATGTCACAAGATTGACCATTGGCTACCGTACAGCTGTGGATCTCCGTTTGGGACAAAGTCAAAGAAAGAGAATAGAGGATATCCCAACCAGGACCACCAATAATAGTACAAGAAGCGCCAGAATCAAGCAAGCCCTTAAATTCGATGTCGAAAATAGTAACAGTAAGATAAGGTCTGTTGTCCTCACGAGAACTAGCTAAAATAAAATCCAGAACATATTTAGATCGGTCATCAAGACCAGAGGAAGGATTTTCTGAGGAAATAATAGGTACCGAGACAACTGTAGAAGGAATCGGGTCGGTTTCTCGGCTTAGCGACTCGATCGGTAGTTTAAATTCTTATTACAACTCGTACAATTGGTACGGGTAACGTTAGGTTTACCACAACCATAGCAATGAAGTATTTGAGGTTTAGAACAGGAAGGAGACTTGTGTCCTCGTTGGCCACAGTTGCAACAAGTAACGGAAGAATTAGAAATATTTTTAGGAGCTTCACTTGCACCAGGTGTAAGTGTTTTCGAAGTAGTAACACCAGAACGGGGAGGGACATAAGCGGACGTAAGTTTGCTGCGGACCACAGGACCTGTATAAGCTAAGTCAGGCTCTAGGAGTTGAGAAAAGTTCAGAGCAGGAGGAGACTTGAAATTATCGGCTTGTATTTTGCGCTGTTCTAGTCTGCGACCTACACGCAAAAGTTCCGTAATAGTATTCAGATCAAGCAAAGCTAAGTTGGTTTGGTAGAAAGGGGTAAGATTTGGTAAAATAATATCGAGTTTCTGTAGTTCAGAGAGAGGGATTGTTAGACGAGCAAATAAATTTTTCATCATCGCTAAATATACACCAATAGACTCTGAGGGACCCATAGTACGTTGCTTTATTTCCTCTAAGTTTTTCGTTGTAATTAACGGGTTGAAATTCTTCCCTTAATAGTCGAATAACATCCTGCCAATTAGTTAGGGATTTTCTATGCGCTCTGAATAAAATTAAAGCATTTCTCGAAAGTAAGTCTGATGCCGAAGAAAATAGTTGAGAAGCAGAAACGTTGCGTGCCGAGCATAATTCGTCCACGCGTAATAGAAATGCATTTAACGACATACGGTCATCACCCGAAAATTTTAAGTCCCATTTAGACACCAGCTGTCCATAAGCAGACGTAGCAATTGATTTAGAAATAGATATAGGTATAGGTAATTCATCAGAAGATTCAGCAGAAGTAAGATCATCCTCAGTATCAGTAGTAGTCGGATTAATAGTAGTCGTAGAAACAAGTGGTACCCTAGGTGAAGTGGAAGAACGTCTAAAGCGAAGGTATAATCTATCGCAATCACTGCGTAAATTACTAACACGTAGCAACAACTTTCGCTGTATTACGGTTTCAGCGTCAGAAGTAACATTCATGCGTTGGATTTTCCCTTTGAGATGCATAGCCAGGCTGATAATACGTTGGCCGTCGGCAGTTGAAATATCACCATTAAAATCTTTACTCTTCGTAGTTAATTCAGTTAAACCTTCAGTCACGGCTTTATTATCAGTCTGAAAATCGATACCAGATTTAAATGGACTTAGAGTTTCAGAAGATTCCATTTTCAAAATATTCCTAAAGGATTTACGAAGTTCGGATACAGGTACCTTTGCATCGAACCCACGAGAACCGACTTCATATTTGAGTTCAGCTTCATGTAACCGATCAACTTTTAATCTCCAAAAGTCACCCATTATTACAGAATCGACAAACAACACCCAAATATTTAAAGACACAAAAACGAATTATTAGGCTTGTTCGACAGAGAAACCAAATTAACGAAATAACTAACTACCAAACAAAATCCAGTTCCAACGAGAAGGAAAAAAAATAATTCGAGCCGATACACAAAAAAAATCAATTCCAAAAAGAAATCGAGGTTATAAAAAAATTTAAAAAAAAATCAAGGGCAAACCAAAAAAATCGGGCAGAGAAAAAAAATCGAGCCCCTCGTTTATCGAGGCCCACGTTTATGGGGCCCCACGTTGGGCGCCAAAAATTTATGTTACGTTTTTTTTCTTCGTGGCAGCCACGTTGGGCGCCAAATTTATGCTACGTTGGCTCGTAGCCGTGCGTAACACCAAGAAAATCAGAGAAATGACCGGGCTCAATCGGAGATTAGGGGGGGTTGTAGAAAGCAGACCAACATATATTGTATGCGGCGGTAAGGAGTTAGTGACAATACCTGCAAGAAAATTAGTTAAGCAAACCTGAAAAAAAGAGAATAAGCATAGCAGCAATAGTCTAAGTTATTCAGTACTTTGTAGAATGTAAAAAAAAGAAACTGTTTAGATAAACTATATAATATAACAACGGTAAAAGCAATACAGAAAAATGTTTAGTACAAAGTGAGGTAATATTGGGGAGTAGCAGAAACGTTTCCTCACACACCAATTAAACATAAATCAGATAAAATGTTGACAAAAGATAAATAGATAAAACACAATTGGTATGAGTAATTTAGTAGTATTAATTTTTCTTTCTTCCTTTTTTTTTCTATGTTTTAAACTGTTAACTGTTAACCAGTAGGAAATAGTTCAACTTACAAAAGTCCTTCAGAAACGCTTCCTTGCAACTGAAGTGTGGGATTCAACGATGTCCTGCACTAACGAAGCACTTCACCCTTGACTGTGAGGGTGTTGATGGAACTTATCACACGTTACACTAATCACACCTACGCATTTCACTGGTGTTAGCAGCAGACATTATCACGCGTCGGAACTATGTAGCCTTGATAAATTTCTTGGTAATTCTATTTCCTAAGACAATAATTTCGAAATATTCTGAAGCACTAGTTTAATTTCAACTGGGACCAAAGGTATATTATTTTCATAAACATCCCAAAAAGCAGGGAGAAACTTCAACCAATACCTTTGTAAGCCGGTAATCTGTTATATTTCACAAATAACGAAATTTGCGCAAGCAATGATCTATTTTAGATTCTTTGTTGTTAGAAAATTCAGAAACTACAGTATCACTGTATTTAAATAATCCAAAGTATGCGCTACTCTGAAAAGAAAAGAACCGCGAAACTAGATCGCACACACAGTTTAAATATCAAAAGACAAAACAACTAAAAAGAACCATAATGGGTAAAGCACGTGTATCACTAAAGTACGTCCGTCAAATGTTTCGTAAAATACGCGTGCCTCGACCAAACACGGTTAATATACAACTTTTATTTCCCACAGAAAATCAACTAAAAACATGCCGTGCTGGTTCATGAACAATACGAAAATTAATCCCGCATTAATTCTCACTATTGTCAAAGGCAGAGAGAAGCAGTTTTTTTAACGTACTTAGTATATCGGAACAAAGAACAAACTCCGACTGTCGTCTGTTTATATCAATTCCTCGCTATTACAACCGCTTATCGTATCTTATCTAGACTTGTTAATAACATCAGGAACATCCAAAACGTGAATGCCGCAATCATATATAATAATTAATTACAGCGGTTTATCATTTCCGATAAGTTGGAAAGTAATTTACGAATAATCCACATAAGGAACAAAATTTATATTTACGGCAAGACAAGAACGATGCAATCTATTCATTATAACACGACACATTCGTCAACGAGTTAATAAATATTAAATATAGAAATAGTAATTTGTAGAAGTGTATTTATAAATTAGGAAACAGCGTAAAATGTTAAAACTACCAAAAATGCCCGTTACACTGAATTGACGTACCTCTCATACAATAATTAATTCGTATCACAATATGGAATTAAGGTAAACCTACAATTGGTGACAGGCTTACCATTTGACAATTTTCACAGATTTGCGGAAACGTTGTCTGGAAAGGTTACATTCCATGATACAGTTGATGTAATCTATCAAAATAAATGTTATAAAATAATCGATTATCAAAAAATGATAGTATATGTTTGAACTTATTCTATTACATAATAAACTTGGTTCTTTAAGGGGAAAGGATTTATTTGTTGTATTATTTGTCCTGTATTAGGGGACAAAGAATATTACTATAGTAAGCGTGCTTATCGTAAAAGGCGATCAAAAGACGCAGCAAGGGGCAGCAGCCTTGCTGGCTAAAAGATATTGAAGAAGAGTCGGTTGGTCTCTGTCGATCCTCAATAATTTACAAGGTGGTTGGGAGTTGACCGTGACAGATACGGCTTTTTGCTAAAATCTTTAGAAACTGCGTTGTGGAAAGATATGGGAACCTACCACAATATTTCCCAGGTATACGTGTCCTAAAACACGAACTATGTATGATGGAGGCTCACAAGTAAAATTCTTGTCCGGAGGTAAAATACCTCCTCATTCGTATCTCTGGGATGGGGTACTTGGGGCTATCGTAAGAATTTAAAACAATGGTTCGATTTAGTGATAGGGACTTAAAATGTAAGGTCATTATTTAAAGTAGATAAGCTAACGAATTTATTAGTTAAAATGAGAGAAGGAAGCTGGACATTTTAGGTGTTAGTGAGGTGAGATGGCCAGATAATAATGACGTTTGGAAAGATAATTATAGAATAATTGCAACTTCTTCGACTAATGGACAGGCAGGGGTAGGAATAGTGTTAGGTAAAAGATTACGACGTAAAGTTAAAGAGTACTTACAATTTAGTGATAGAATAATTATGGTTAGATTGAGTACGAAACCCACAGACATTGTTTTAGTACAGGTTTACTTGCTAACAACTCAGTATGAGGATGAGGAAGTAGAAAAGGTATACGAGGATATAAATAGTATAGTGAGAAAAGTAAAAGAAGATGAGAATTTAATAGTTATGGGCAATTTTAATGCATCAGTGGGAGAAGGTAGTAAGGGAAAAATGGTAGGTAAATTTGGGCATGGTAGACAAAATGATAGAGGAGAAACATTAGTTGAGTTTTGCATGGAACATAGATTAGTAACTGTAAACAACCTATTTGAACATGTTAGAAGAAGATATACCTGGAAAGTGCCAGGTGATAGGGTTAGATACCAAATAGATTATATTTTAGTTAAACAAAGATTTAGAAACCAAGTTAAAAACTGTTGTAGTTACTCAGGGCTGACACAGATAGCGATCATAACTTAGTTAAAATGAAGTGTAATTTTTAAATTAAAAAAATTGAGAAAGGCTAATAGAGAGGGGCGGAATCTAGGTAAGCTTAATGATAGTGAGATAAAAGAGAAATATAAACAAGATAATACGATCAAAGAAATAGCTATAGGAGGAAACGTAGAAAATAAATGGAAAGAAATAAAGAAGGCTGTACATGATACAGCAACGCAGACTATATGTAAGATAAAAGTAGGAGCGAGAATAACAAAAGAGATATTAGATTTAATAGAGAATAGAAGAAAGCTCAGACCTTTCAGAGAATTGGATAGTGAAAGTAAGCAAAAATATAATAGAGTTAGAAATAATGAGTGTATAAAAGCTAGAAATAAATGAATGTCGGAGAATTGTAAGGGAATACAAGATGATTTGAGAGTAGGTAGGACAGACAGGGCTTACAGGGCAGTTAAAAAGTGTTTCCGGGAGGATAGGAAAAAATATAATGGTATTAAAGATGAGAATAATGAGCTTCTAGTAAATAAAGCTGACGTAGCAGATACATGGAAAAGATATTTAGAAGGTTTATATAAAGGAGACGATACGGATGAGTTAGAGAACGACCATTTCGGAATAAATGGACATGTCATGACCGTTGCTTTAGAGGATCGTAGAACAGTGAATTGTATTTGATATATAACCATTTGTTTGTCACAAGTTTTTGTAGAAATATAAAAATAAACCGACGATGCCTAATCATTCTCCACCATGACAATGCGAGCTCTCACACATCGGCTCAAAGAACTGACTATCTGAGCACTCAAAACATCGAGATGATGGATCATCTGTCATATAGTCCTAATTTGGCACCTAATGATTTCTTTTTGTTCCCACATGTGAAGAACAAACTGTGTGTACAATGATTTTTGACACCAAAAGAGGTGGTTTATGTGTTCAAAACCCATGTTTTGGAGATATCGCAATCGGATTGGAAATTATGTTATGAAAATTGTCTCTAACATATTCAAAAGTGTATCAATGATCGTGGAGAATAAATACTTTGCAAAACAGTAAAGTAGTTTTCACATCTTAAGTTTTGTTTTTGTTACTTATTTCCGATACATATCGAGCACCCCTCATATCTTAACATTTTTTGTGTAAATTAATTGTAAAATTTCTAGACATATTTTCTCTAATTTTAAATTTCTTTTCACAAAATCAATGAATCTCTCCATAAAGTCACTGAATATTGTAATATTTGTATTAGCAATTTTTGCCTTAATTGCAGGTGATATTTTTGCGATTGAATTAACATCTTATTGGTTTAACTATTGTGTTATTCTTAGACCAATATGGTTTTCTTAAAGACAGAGGGACTAGAGAACCGATACTAATGTTTAAGGTAATTATCGAAAAAAGGTTACAAAAAAATTAAAGACTCATTTTGCGTTTGTAGATTTAGAAAAAGCATTTGATAGGGTTAATTGGATTGTTATGTTCAGGGTTTTGCGAAAAATAGGAATCTTTCATAAGGATTATTTACAGTCTATATAGAAACCAAAGCGTAGTAATTAGATTTGATGCAATAGAAAAGGAAGCTAAGATTAGAAATGGTGATAAACAGGGCTATATACTATCTCCCTTGATTTTTAATATTTATATTGAGGAAGCTTTAAACTTAGCTAGAGAGTGAAAAGAGATAGGTATTAGTGTACAGGGACGGAAAATAGAAATGTTACGTTTTTCAGATGATATCGCCATTATAGCAGAGTTTAGAAAAGAGTTAGGAGAGTTTTTAAATATTTTACATGAGATACTACAGAGTAACTATAGTATGAGAATTAACTCAGGAAAGACAAAGATAATGACAAGTGAGTTACAGCCTGGTTTTAAACCAAAATTAAAAAACAGGAAATACCGAGTTAGAGGAGGTAGATGAATTTTGTTATTTAGGTGGTATAATTACAAAAGATGGACGTAGCAGAAGGGATATAGTAGCTAGAACAGCTCAAGCTAGAAAAATGTTTTTAAAAAAGAAAGACTTACTAATAGCTAATATTATTAGTTTAGATAATAGAAAAAGTTTCTTAAAGTCGTACGTATGGAGCGTTCTGTTATACGGTAGTGGGATTTGGACAATTAAAGAGGTAGATAAGAAAAAGATAGAAATAAGCTTTTGAAACTTGGTGTTATAGGAGAATGTTAAAGATTAGTTGGGCAGATAGAGTAACAGATGATGAAGTTTCTAGAAAGATAGGCGAGGAATTCTGTATGTGGAAATAATGAAAGGTCGGGAGAGATAGAATGATAGGGCACCAGTTAAGACATGAGGGACTATTTAGTAAGGTTTTAGATTATGGACTACCAAATAAAAATAGAGTAGGAAGACCTAGACAAAGCTATATTAGTCAAATTATTACAGATTAAGGTTGTGAAGGGTATGTAGACCTTTTTAGACTAGCTCAGAATAGAAAAGAGTTTAGAGCTGCGTCAAACCGACCTTAAGTAAGTTCGAAAACAAAACAAAAAAGAAATAAATAAATAAAAATCAGTTAACTAAATGTGAACCATGACATAACTCACAATTAGTTAGAGGTCTGGCATGTTAGCGGCGATTCGTTGAGTAAGCTTTACTATAACATATAATTTAACACTTTTCCTTTTTTCGAGGGGATAACCAGGTAATATTTCATTTGCTTATAAATGGGAATTATGTAAACATGGAGTTCTTTAACAGCCATCAGGTTGCTAATATCAATGTAGAGCCAGGTAGATAGGAAAAAGATAGAAGAGTATAGGAAAACCTGGACCAAGCTATATTAGTCAAGTTATTCGAAATTTAGGTTGTGAAGAATATGTAGAACTTTTTAGATTAGCACCGAATAGAAAGAAGTTAGAGCTGCGTCTAACCGACCTTAAGTAAGGTCGCAAACAAGATGATGATGAATCGATTCCGTAGGCAACATTAGTGATGTTAAACCTCTATCTATTGCTGGTCCTGTTACTTCTTAAACAAGAGGCTAAGAATGTTTGATGTATTAGATACAGAAATTGAGCCTTATTATAAAATTATTGGGAAAATCTAAATTTATTTGGTTTTGGAAATGACGTTCCGTTCTGAATAGACCTTCACCATAAAGAAGTTCTAGATTACTAGAACGGGTAGAATGGCTGAGACTTCCAGTGATCTAAAGAGGCGAACTACAAGTTTAACCGAATTAGTGGGAAATTTTGTGAGGAACCAAACTAATACAGGACTCCGAAAGAGGGCAGTAGCTCTTTCGGTAAGAGTGGCAGAGACCATAGGGTCGGTATGGCATTCTAAAACACACTACTGCGGCGTGGAAGGCAGCGGGAAACCACCACATTACCTTCCAAGTACAGAGCGTACTTAAATTGCTATTTAAGATGAATGGCATCTTCTGGGTTAAAAAATTCCTGAGTTACAATAGTCCGCCAATCGGATCTCCGGGAGGGGACTACTCGGAAAATGTAATCGGAAGGTTTAGAAAAAGAGTCGGCAACATTCTACGAGTCGGAGAGTGGAATGTCAGAAGTATAAAGTAAACAGGTAAGCTAAAGAACCTGAGAAATGAAATGGATACGTTAGCATTAGACATAGTAGGGATCAGAGAAGTTCGGTGGCCAGAGTCGGGGGATTTTTGGAGCGGAGACCTTAGGGTAATTCATACAGAATCAGAGAAAAGAAATTCGGGCGCGGAAATAGTTACGGGAAAAAAGGTAGGACACTGTAGAAAACTTCTTACAAAAGAACGAAAGAGTACTCATGGTTAAATTAGAATCTAAACCGGTAAATACAGTAATAATACAAGTATACATGCTCACCTTTAGCTAGAGTGAGAAAGATGTAGAAGCAATCTACAAAGATATTGAAGACATACTAAGATACGTAAAAGGACATGAAAATTTAATTATTAAGGGGAATTTTAACGCAGTGGTAGCTGAGGGTAGAGAAGTTGTGGTAGTGGGTTTATTTGGTTTAGGCACGAGAAACTACAGGGGAAATAGGCTGGTAGAATTTTGGGACAAGAACAATTTAATCATCACAAACACATTATTTCAGCATCATGTTAGAAGACGATATACGTGGAAGATGCCAGCAGATATAGAAAGATATCAAATAGATTACATTTTTGTTAGACGACGGTTTAGGTATCAAGTAAAATACTGCAGAAGCTACCCTGAAGTAGATATTGACACTGACCACAGCATCGTAATTATGAAGGCAGCTCTTAAATTTCAAAATTTGAAAAAAAGGAACGGAAAAAGACACTTTGACTTTGAAAAACTAAAAGATAGTGATAACCACGAAAGATTTGAAAGAAAAATCAAATGAATTGCTGAAAGATATCGGGAAAATTTCTGATACTAAGGAAGTAGAAGCAGAATGGAATAACATTAAATCCATCTTAGACATAGCTGACAGAGACATTCTGGGACATACACAAACAGGTAATAAGAAACAATGGATAACAAAGGATATCTTGAATTTAATAAAAGAAAGACGGAAATACAAGAACAGACCAGACAAAGCTAGAAAACAGAGGTACAAAACCATAAAATAGGAAATTATTCGCAAATACAGGAATGCTAAAAAGAAATGGATTGATGAAAAGCGCAAAGCGGTACAAACTAAGATGGAAACAGGAAAAACACACAAAGCATACAAACTAACTAAAATGAATTTTAGGGATATAGAACTGTATAGCAAAAATGTAAAGAGCGCGGAAGGAGATATCATTATAGAAAACGTAGAGAAGATGGTTAGATAGCAAGAATGTGTAGAGAATTTATATGCAGCAGCGAAACTGACTTAGTAAAATGCAGTACATTATTTAGCTACGGACTACTGTCCACTAGTGCCTTGAACGCCACTTTAAAATCCAACCACTCTGAGTATTGGCCATCATAGCTTGGGAGAGAAATTGATGGTAATTTAATTAAACTATGATTTGCATTAGTAACGTTATTATGATAGGTTATAACTGACACGGCTATTGAATTTAAATTTTGTTGACTGGGTGATCGTTTATTTTTTATTGCAAAGTAGTCTGAAACGAGCCTTTTTGCGTTAGAAATTACTTGAAAATGTAAATTTTCATTTTGAAGTCGCTCTGTAGAATCATCGCTAGAAGGACGCCATAATTTTAATTCCAATTGAATATCATTAAAATCATCTAACTATCTCTTAACCTTTTCAATTCGAGCATTTAGTTCAGCAATAATAGATTCGTTTAAATTATTAATGTCAATCGTCAAAAAATGTTTGAAATCTAGTTGGCGTGCCTTTAATTTGGCCAGGGTTTATTTTTAGATTCTTTTCCATTTGTTGACACAAACCAATATATTCAAAACTCACAGTAAGATATTTAATAGAAATAATGAAGTTAAAAATCATTTACTGAACGGGACTAACTGAGGAATTCACGACCATCTAATGTCCACTTGTCTTGGAAGTTGACCGCACCACCTTTTCTATAAAGCTTTTCAGCGCTGAACCCCTGGGGTTGACTTCTTCATTATTCGAATCCACTTTTAGTTTGCTGAATAAACCGTCATATCGAATTGACCAATGACAACACATAATAATAAAAGCATAATCGACTCTAGTTGTATATTTTTATTGCGTTAAATCAATGAATATTAATACAAATAATTTGAGACAAATGCCACGGAGAGAATGCATTATAATAACCTGTCTGTATATTAGGGTAGGTTATACTTCTGTAACGGTAAATTACAGTACCTGAAAATACACTACATTTATATGGCAGGGCCGTATTTAGGCTAATAAAGTCTTAACACTGTCGTCTGGAAGTACTTATCCTAATTGGTATTTTTGTTATGCACCACCTGATCTCAATTTGTTTTGTTTCTACAAAATGCAGAGATACTACTCATAAAATTGAAAACACATGTGAGAACAATATGACCGTTCACATAAATATTACGACATCGACTGACTCGAAAATTAAGCAATTGGACGCACTACCTCGAGAGAACGAAAATTAGAATGCAAGACGAAAAACTGATAAAATTCGCGGATATTATTAAAAGGAGAACTATCAATATTTCATCTTTATTTATATAGCTTCGAATTCGATTGACACGTAACCATCGTCGTGCGGGGTGAGGTGTATTATCGGGTAATTTAAGTGACGGTATTAAACCCCGGAATTGTTTGTAACAAGCTCCGAAACACGAGTGAAAACGCCAAATTAAAAATACCGTTACAGGTGAAAGTGTCCTGTATTGGAAGTTTTCGTTCAACTCTAAGTTGGTGTGTTCGATTACTTGCAACTATTTCTCCTGTACTAAAAATTCGTTCAGAGGTTTGTAAAGGAACAACATAAGTTATTGAATTTTTGCTTTCTATACTTAATAATTGTGATTGGTGGTATTAAGAATGAGTAAAACTTATTATAGTCTAAATCATAAAAGAATGAATTCACATCATTGGTTTCTGGATCTGGATCTGGATCTATCGGAATATACTTAATGCATAAGATTTGAAAATATGTCGTTTATTAATTCAGCAACCTATGACGTAAATTCATTCTTTCATGATTTAGACTATATTAAGACGACTTTTACGTTGGTGCGCGCTTATTTAAATTGTATTGTAAACACAGAAATTTTTATATCGAAAAGCATCACAATTGTATCCGCATAACTCATATGTGCAAGTTAGTTTGCATAATATCTGTAATAGATAAATTTAAGTTGTTTTTCTTTTTAGATCCGCGCATATTTGGCCAACTAGGGGTAGACATTAATTGTTTGCGTTTGTTTTTTACTGAAATACTCATGTTTGATAATATATGTGAACAAGACGAAGTTTTTATTATTAAATGTGTTTTTTAAATCAGTAGAATGAGAGGTAGATGTTATAAGTAGGTCTTTATCGGCCTCTAACTGCAGTGAAAACCGTTAAAACCATCTCTGGGAACACGCATCTTCTAGGAAGGCTGTAATCAGAGTTTCTTCAGATGGGTTGGCGTTCAAAGGTTTTATTAGACAAAGAGGGTTTAAAAAGCTTTCAAGATAGGTTTAGAAGTATTTAGTAAAAGTGTTATATTCTGTATGCCCATACACGATTTGCACTTGCTTTCATAGAACCCACCCGCGACAACTGAAAGCTAGCCGGTGCACTATCTTACTGTAACGTCACTTTCGTAGAGTAAAATTAATTAAGGTACTCAACGTCAATTCAGCACGTAACATAATGTAATACCCTTTGTCATTCATACCTGGAGTGGAGACATTTCCGTCGGAAATCTTGCATTGAAAACGATGATTTGGGATATCCTATAATTAGAAATGAGTATGAATTAGCATTAAAAGGCCTGAAAAATGATAAGGCACTGGGTATAGATAAGGTACAAGCTGAAAATCTAAAAGCCGTTGGACAAGCCGTTTCAGAACATCTCTTCCAACTTGTAAGCTATATGTATGAGACGAGGCGAGATATTTCAAACGTAACATCATGGTCACTATACCAAAATAATAAATTTGACGGCACACGTGTCAAAATATTAACTAGAGTTGTACGAAGGCGGATGGAAGAACGCGCTCAAAAAGTACTGGGAGATCAATTTGTTTTTAGTGATAGTTGATAGTGATTATGAACCCCCCTCCACAACGTTCAGTGAATATCCACCAAACTCTAACAGTGCATATCCATCTCCCCTTAGCAGTAACATATCAATAGACGTAAGAAGACGACCAGATCTTCGGATACTGGAGAAATTTATATACGAAGTAGGAATGTAATTATAATATGTCAAGTTAGGGAACGATCGGAAACCTTAGGGACGAATATAGGATTAACTTAGAATAAAATACTTAGACCAGGGAGCACGAATTTGTAATTTTATAGAGTAGGCAAAATAGATGGATACAATATTAACATATTTGGCGAATGCTTAGAAAATTTGAATCCATTTTTGTAAATTAGCTAGCTAGATTTGGATAATTTTAAGACGACCCTTCATGCCGCACTGTTAAGCAGATCTGGCAGCTGCTTTTCGGTATTTCGGATCCCTCCCCCTTTCATTTTGCTTGTGTCTTGTAGATCGGACACACTCCAAAGTCAACGCTAGGGACACCATTATTCAAACGCTATTTTTAGTTTTGTTAGATTACATTTGAAGCACGTTTAATTTCGCGTTTAAACCCAATGTAGTACCTTCAGGTGGAGAATTGAGGAAGTGGCCGCAAGTATAGCGGCTCTTATTCACATTATAATGTATCTAGACTGTGGGAATTTCAGGGAACTGTGTATACTAGCTCAGAATAGAAATTAGTGGAAGTACGCGTTCAACCAGTTCTAAGACGGAAAACCTAATAACGAAAAAATAATTGCATTTAAACCTGATGGTTATTATAAATAGCTACAGGTGTTGGTTTTGCAATATTTTCAACTAGTCTTGATTGTGCGAAAGGATTTATTGAAAACTATTAGTTCGACAAGCCGCAGGTTGCTTAACCCCCTTTACATACCACTGAATATCTGTGAAATAGGGTATGTATTAACACAACAATAGAATGGGAACCGAGTTGTATCTAACAAGAAAGAGCAGTGGCTATGTTCGAAGACAACAAACATAGAAACAATGAAAAATTGCTGAAAGCATATGTGTGGAGCACAGCACTGTAAGTCTATAAAATTGGAACAGTAGGGGAAGAAGACAAAAAAAGGAAGAAGCCTTTTTGGATGTAATACTTCAGATGTATGATGATGATGGCATGGACAGACAAAGTTAATAAAAAGGAATTATAGAAATAGTAGGGGAATTAAGATGTAGAAAAAAAAGATAGGAGAAATAGGTGGGCAGGACACGTTCTAAGGCATTTTTGGGGAATAGTGCAGGTAAGCAGATATAGGAGAAAAGAGAGGTAGATATAGTTTCGCAACTGCTCCATGCTTTTACGCCACCCATCATCACCTAAAGCACTTTAAACATATTTATTAATTTCCTTAATCTCATACTTACTTTAGGAAATCTTTTAAACTGTCGATCTGGTCTAAAATTTATTTTTTTTAATCTTTGAAATTGTACATATACAAATGAATGACCGATTACCTGCTCATATACTGATTATTAAATCATGATTTGTGCATAATTCAAGAAGTTCGTTGGTTATTTTGTAAAAAGAAACGCACCAGTCTGACGAGTTATAATAGCAGCAAAACCGTTCATTGGCTTTTCTTTTTGCAAAATAACCAACAACTTTAAATTAATTTTCGTTTACTATGTTCGAATTACTTTTCCAATGCCAGACAAAATTACTCAGTACTATTTGAAATTCTATTATCCATTGTGCAAGCTTATAGACGGAAATAAAGCTGCTTGTTGGAAGTGAAGGATTTTCTGTTGAAATAGAATTGTACTATTGAAGGTGGTCGTAGGTTTCTGTGCCTGTCATAGTAAATAACCCTACCATCAAACTTTTTATAAGCAGTTTAATAAACTTAAGAAGATTGTTTTTCATAAACACGTCACGGGTGTATGATAAGTGTAATTGCTAAAAGTTTATAATTCTATATCGTTTAGTGCTTGATTTGGTAAATTTAAGCTGGGCATTTTTGAAATTTCTATGAAGAAGTAGTGGATGGATAATTTCAGACTTTTGGTTAATGCTGTTGTAGTAGCAGTTTTGCTATGCTTTACTAATAATACTTTGGCGTCAATACGTGTCTATACTGGAACCAATTTTAATATTAATGCGTCTATCTCTCTTTGTCGCTAAAATGGATGTGCGCTATATCAATATCTTTATCAACAAAATTTACGAATCTCATCTGAATGTGGTAAAATCGATATTACTTGGAAATAAACAGCATGTTCGTCTTATTCCCGGTACAATAAATTAACATTTTTGTTAAATTTTCATGACGTGTTTTTAAAACATCGTATTTTCTTTAGCAATAAATTAATGGTAGGCTTTACAAAGCCTACGTTTCTATAAGCAAGTTGTTACGTGTGAATGAAACGTTCAATTATTAAATTTGTAGTTGTCCGGAAGAGACGAGTATCCCGTAGGAAACCGGCTAACTACAGTGGTGCGGGAGTGGGTTCCTATAGATACAATAAAACAAATGGAAAATTCAGAACAAAGAAATTACCTAGGTGCACTTTCAAGGTACGTTTCGAATAACACTTACCTTGAAAGACTTTCAAACCTGTCTTGATTATTTAGGCGCCAATTCGTTTAGTCTAGCGATAATCCTTGGCGATGTTAATGGAGTTGGCCTTCTGGTGGAATAGAATTCCTCTTATAATCAATCTTTATGTTCAATCAAGCAAAACAGTCTTACTGCATCACCTAAATATATTTTCAATACAGCATTACATCATTATTCTCGTAAACAGGTATATACAAGATATTTAAGGTTACCTAAACCAATTTTAACGCAAGTAGTATAACAATATTTTGGAAATATGTACATATAAAATATAAAGGTTACCTAAATCGATAACAAAGATAGCATAACAATATTTCTGAAAACAGGTACATACAAATTTTAAAAATTATCTAAATTTATTTAATTATCCTGTGAACCGGTATGCACACAATACTGCAAACTACATCAAATCAGTCACTCCTGATTAGCAGCATCTTTTTTATTTTCCTATAACGGTTTAATCATATCCCCCACTTTGTTGACATTAATTCCAATGCCTAAAGTTTGTATATCTAATAAAGTAAACATTTTAATCTACAATACTTATATACGTTTTATATTCTTAATGTCCTGCTAAGCGAATTTCATGAATGCAAGGCATCAACAAACCTAAGAATATATGAATATCTACCACACTAACAACAGAGTGCCAATATAAATAAAAACATCCGCTTCAGTAACAGGAATCCACACTGAAAAAGGATTATTTAATTTCCCACCAAAGTGATATAGAGCTAACCTGTCCAAACTAAATATAAGGGTTCCTATCTATTTATTCACAGATCAACACATTGAACTCTCGGTTGCCAATCTCATAGCCAGTGGAGTTCTTCTTCTTCGCTTGTCCATAATAACGATACACATGCTTTCTCGTTAAAGATTCGCGAGCTGTTGATTAATTGTTTTCATGCGGTTGCCTAGCTTTAATCAGTTTTCGTCCCACCATTATTCATGAAATTAGAATATACGTGGTATATCAATACTAATTTTGCCCGTTTAAAATTAGTGATCTTCTTTCTATCTGTAACGCATATCCGTTAAAAAGTGCTTCAACACAACTTTTTTTTATTTAAATGTGTTAACCAAATTTTCTAGAAAACTGCTATTGGTTTTGTTTTTCAAACACCGCCTTTTCCATTATTTGAAAGTAATAAAATTTTTCATCATATAACTTTAAACAGATGCAAAAGGTTACATTATCTAAGCTGAATCAGATTCGAGAATTTGTAAGCACACATATCATAATATGATTAGATTGTAAACTGGTAACACAATGAAGTGTACCTTACTTTCTATTCTCGAAGACCAAGAAATTTGAAGAATAACCAGTAGACTCGTGTTTCACCGAATTCATAGCAAACTTAATTTTTAGTAAATTGACATCCCATGTTACACGTTTGTCAATAAAAGAACGAACTGCCGTGCCTACGGTTCCATTGAACCTTTGCACAAAGTTACATAGTGGTGAATAAATAGCGTTATACCAAATCTTGTGTATTTCATATTTGCTACAGTCTTTTAAAAATATTACCAATCAGCTAAGGTCCGTTATCACAGATAATAAACTGTGACACTCCATAAACAAGAAAAACTTTTTACTCTAAAAGGCGTTCTATTACAGGTGTAGTAGCAATACGTAGAGGCTGTAGCAAAGTAAATTTGAAAAACCAATCGCCAACAACTAAAAACCATTTATATCCGGATTTAGAACAAGGAAATGGATCCATAAGATCCAATGCTATTACTTGAAACGGAAAATTTACTTCCTCTTCCTTTGGCATATATCCAAGAGGAGCTGCGTTTGTGGCTTTCTGTGCTCCACATATTGAACAAGCACGACAGAATCTTAATACGTCTTTATTTATTTTTGGTCGGTAAAAATGTCCAGACGTAGGAGTATCTTGACATGAGCGAATGATTTCTTTTTATTGTGCTAATTTCTCTAAATGACTCTATTGCGACCTGTACCTGGAGTTTTTGTGATTCAGATAAATCGTCTAAACTGAGTAGTTGATTTTTATGTTTGATGGGTACTGAAGATCGACCTACATAAGAAATATTATTATCTAATTCTCCTTGAATATACCATTCATCTTTAAAATTGGCTACTAAGCCAAACAATTTAGCAAAATCACTACCAAATATAAAAAATTGTGGTAAGGAAAGTACAACTAAAGCATTAAGCACACGGCACTGCTCTCCTATACAAATCGGCAAATCGACCGAGCCAGCCATTAATTTCAACGACCCATCTGCTGTAGTTACTCCTCTTTTGTCAGACTTAAAACTCTCAATTCTAGTTGTTCAATTGAAGGAATCGTTAACGACTCAACGACAGAAGTTGTAAACCCGGAGTCTAAAAGACCAGTAATAATCCCTTTCGTACAATTTTACCATTATATAAGAGCGATTATCATTAAATTTTTTTCGAATAATGCGTCTGCTTCAGGTTTAATAGAAGACTCTTAACTACTTCTTAACTACTAATCACCAACGTGACCAATCATTTTCGTACACCTTTTTTTTTGTTTTCTTTTTCCAAACGTAGCCTTTATAGACAATACAGAATGACGGCTATCTAACGTCTGCCTCTTTATTCGTTTTTTGAGCAGTATTTGCAATTGGTTTGAATAACTCCTCTATAACCACATCCATAACAAAAAAGTTTCTTTGGGGCCTTACAATTTCTAAATGTGTGACCATATTTAGAACAATTCGAACAGTTGAATGATTTCATTCTAGACATCTCCGATGAGCTTTTTTTATCTACAGAACTAAAGGTATTATTTCGTATAACACGGACTGGTGCTGAAAATGAGCTATTTCTACAAGAACGACTAGGTGTAGAATAATTTCAGATAGGAGTAGAAAACTTGTTCTGAGATTGAGATCTAGAATTATTATACTTTTTATGAACATCAACTGGTGATTTATGAATTAATTTATGTTTAGTCATCGAAGCATCTTCCAATTTTTTACATAATTTACGTAACGTATGCAGTCAGATAATGCAAGAAGTGTGATATACTCAGGTAGTAGATTCTTCTGATTAACCTAACTATAGTAATTTCAGCTGGAGTACTAGGTAATCTACTGAACAAATTTTCCATATGAGCTAAGTATAAAACTTTGGGTTCATCTTTTTCTTGATGACAAGATTTGATCATCTACCATAGATCATCTTCTGAATGTGCCGGTAAAAAAATCTTCTTTTAAACGACTAATAAGTGAATTCCAGTCTGTTAATGAACTGCAAATACTACGATACCAGATTAAACCGTTTCCAGTAAACAACTCAACTGCCAAATTAAATAACTCACCATCAGACACTTTAGAACTATGTACCAACTCTGTTATTCTCTCTATAAATTGAAATAATTGTTCAGACTCTTCAGAAAATGTTACTGCCCATGAGGCAACAGGTATAGCTGGTGTAAGATACGTGATTGACTGAACAGGAATATTATTAGACGAAGAAGACGCAATAGATGAATCATTCTGCCCACTAGGACATGTGTCTTTATTTATTCTCTCATATAGGTTAACTTACATTGGTAGCGCAGTAGCCAAAGCTTCATTTTTGAAGGTTACTGAATCATCTAGATTTTCGGTGGGAAGTCGCAAGCGTTTCATTCTGCATCAGATGTACTAATCTAGAAGTTCTTCTCTTAAAGGTACATTCAGATGGGTTTTCTTCGAACTCTTCTGGAAATGTAACTTTATATTCAGAGAGATTTATCAAACAACCAGGTTTTATTACTTCTTTAGCTAACAAACGACTAAGTATTTTTCTCTTGTCAACAATAGTTCTGTCGCTCGGTATACCTCTAATATGTAACTCGTAATTCAACTCTTCTTTATGTAAATACACAACATTTATTGTTTCTGCCATTTGGAATTTGGTAGTTTAATTAAAAACAAAAAGGATAACCGTCATTATTAAAATCAATCAAAACATCTATTCAAAAAAATTTTATGACACGATATCGAGAAAGAATATATATTTATCGTTACCAAAAATTTGAGAACAAGCTAATCAAAATTCGAATCCTAAGAAGAAATGAAATGTTTGTTAGTCAAAAATTTGATCAAGTCCCACACGTTGTTTGTTAGTGAAATGTCGATCATTACAAGTGAACTGTACCGCCTCACTTTTGTGGCGTCAGTAAAATGTCGAGCCTCACTCGTTGGGTGCAAGTGAAGTGTACCGCCCCAGGTTGGTGACGTCAGTGAAATGGCGGGCCCCATACGTTAGGCGCAAGTGAAGTGTACCTTACTTTCTAATATTGAAAGTTATTACATATTTCCCAAATAAAGGCAAGGAAACTTGCAGGAACTACTGCGAAGCCTCATAGATACTACACGAGAGATGTAAGTTTTACGTCTAACTCCTTTATGGAGTCCTCGGTCTAACTCTAAACTCTAACTTCAACGGATTGTGATGAGACGCAGAGGCGGTCTAGAAAAAGACGCATACGTCAGGCGCCACTACACCCTTAAAAATAACTTTTTTTGATAGACAAATCTGAAAGGAAAGTGTAGAAATCTTTCGGAGTATTAACATAACAGTTAGTAGAGTAACAGTTAGTACCTGAAATAAATTTACATAGACATTAAAATAAATTAATGGGGACAGCTATTTGCGTCTCAAAATTTAAAAAAAAAGCATATAAGCTAGAATATTTCATTAGATTGTAGCTTCATACAACACTCAAATTTTATAGGTCAAACACACTAAATAAAACGTACTAAAATGTTTAACTATTTATAATGTAACTGAATTAATATTCTCTTGGTTTCGTAAGGTAGTATATACAAAATTTTTCAAGATCATTATCTACCTTAAGAATTAATAATTTAGTCTTAAGGACCGAAACTTAAAATGTCAAGAATATAACAATTAATATTTTCAAGCTCCCCAATTTCAGATCTGCCATATTGGTTCACAAAGGTATTTAATAATTTTAATGCATTTAATTGAAAAACATATAGCTAGACATGTGTAATATATAATATCCAACTATTTAAGTCATTCAAAGTTAACCTCTTTCTCATCAGTTGAAACACACTTGGCTTGTTTGTCAGGCAAATAGCTTTTAAATTTTTCTTTATTTTATATATATATATATATATATATATATATATATATATAAATAAGATGTATCTGTAAACAAACTCTATGAAAATAATAGAGTCTATTGACGAATACAAATCGGGCTGGTAGTTATATAGCCATTAACAAAACATTAGCTTATTACTTCATAGGGGAGGAAACATCCACTGACCGACGGTTTCGGCTTTATTAAGCCTCCTCAGAGTGAAATAGTCTCCAAGAACCCTATGAAGTAATCGAAGCTATTATACTGGTATAATTTCGAAACAATCTCTGTACTATGGCAAAAGTAAATAAAACCGCCATCAGGTGATAAAACACCAACACTACTAAAGTGTGGAAGTACAGAATTGAACCGAAACTACATAGTAAATTCTATAGATGGCTATACAAGTACGTGTGGCCATTTGAGATTTGTTCTACACAATTTCTTATTGCGGACTGCAAATAACCTGTCTTTTATTATTTGATTTGCCTTGGGGCATGAACCCGGGTGTCGCCGCGAGAAGGTTTGTTACGTTTGCAAATAAATTTTGCAGTAACATTCCGCAAATCTCAAATGGCCACACGTACTTGTATAGCCATCTATAGGATTTACTATGTAGTTTCGGTTCAATTCTGTACTTCCACACTTTAGTAGTGTTGGTGTTTTATCACCTGATGGCGGTTTTATTTACTTTTGCCATAGTACAGAGATTGTTTCGAAATTATACCAGTATAATAGCTTCGATTACTTCATAGGGTTCTTGGAGACTATTTCACTCTGAGGAGGCTTAATAAAGCCGAAACCGTCGGTCAGTGGATGTTTCCTCCCCTATGAAGTAATAAGCTAATGTTTTGTTAATGGCTATATAACTACCAGCCCGATTTGTATTCGTCAATAGACTCTATTATTTTCATACAGTTTGTTTACAGATACATCTTATTTTATATATTGTTCTACACAATTTCTTATTGCGGACTGCAAATAACCTGTCTTTTATTATATATAATATATATATATATATATATATATATATATATAATTAATATTTTAAAAAAATTACTGAAAAAGATGTTAAAATCACCGGTAAATTTTTAATCTACAAAATTTGCTTGAAATTCTCAAACAATAATTTTCAGCTTTTTCAAATTTAACACAAATAAAAGGGAATAAAAGATTTTTAGCTTACCGCTGTCTTAAGAACATACGCATCGTAATTTATCACCATGATAATTTTTTTTTAAACTGACTACGTGAGATTTCTACTTTACTACCAAATAAAGTTTCCATCAAGTTTTTCTGATATTTTCATAATCCACCAGTCATCTTAAACTAACGATCGATATGAATCTAAATGTATAAATGCTCATCATTTATTCAGCAAACTAAAAACTTAGCCATCTTGCTTTTTGTTGCCTCGTGTTTAACAACCTCTGAGCTTGTTACCCCATATTGTTTTGATTCATCGTACTAATTATTTCTTATTTTCAAGTTATCCTAAGTTATTTTTATTGTTTTGTCTTGTTTGGTTTTGCGCTAGAATTTAAAGCTTTATATAAATGAAATTCAAACATTATTTCATACCATTGATAATTTGTCCTTGTACTTAGAGATCTGCCGCCTTCTCGCTATGGAATGCGGAAATTGAACCGCAACACCTTTTCAAACATGTTTCGTGGCTTAGGTATGCGACGTAAATGCCGGTTAAACTCGTGGATGACGTTCCTTAGTCAATTGCAAGGCGCAAACTCTCACCCCACATTCTGATACGTTTCGAAAACGGGATTAATTTATTAAATACTTTCAACAATTTTTTTTAATTGTGCCAATGGTTTATCAAATTATTTTCTTGTTATTAGAAAATACGACAACTTATTTTAAGCTATCTTAAATACGCGTATTTACCTTAGCTTATGAAAGTGCAAATAAATATGCTACACTAATAAGAAAACTGGTACAGGCTAAAAATGCAAGTATTCTTAATTTGTATTTAATAGTTGGTTTTAGCCACGAGTTCGAGCATCTTGCTGTCTATATCTTACGTAACATCAAAAACGACATTGTCAGATGTGGTTGAGAAATTATGTAATTGAAAATGGGTTTGATAAATAGTAGTGTATGCGATTAAAAATGTTTCTATCTTCCCAATTGATTTACCGATCTTAGTGGCCTAATAGGTTGGTGCGTGTTAAGTAACAAACTGAAAAATTGCAGGTTCGCATCCTGTCCGACCCCTCATATTTTCCTTTTTTCATTTACTAGTTCGATTTGAAATAATCATTTAGGTTTTGCATAATATTCCTAAGTGACAGTTTCACTTTATTCGCTAATGCCGTATACGTATGGGTAAATAGTGTTGCGAGCTACAACTAGGCAACCCATCAAACACACAAGCGCTGTAGACTCTGCATAGTTTTCAGGATACGAGAATTCTTCTAGCAATTAATTACACACAAAACGCTCGGGGCACAGCGTATTCTCAAGGATTCCAGAATTGTTCTAGAAATTACGGGAGCATGAGTCATCCTTGTAATCCAGAGTATATATAAGACCGCTAATGAATGCAAGAGGCAGTCTATTCTTGAATGTCTAATATAAATTATATCGTGTACAGTAAGCGTAGTTGAGCTTTTAAAAGTATTACATAAATGTGATATGCTGTGTCTAATGTACATGCAGCTTGTAGTATACATAAATAAATAGAAGTGTATAAATAAATAGTTGTGTTAGTGGTTAATGGACTTATGGTAGAGGAGTTAGTTTAAGAAGATATTAGTGCTTGTCAATTCATTAGTGTAGTAGTGCTTCATTGTTAAGTGGACTGAAAACATCTATAAATAAGGCATATACTGTTAATTAGACTTGTGAACAGTAAGTAATAAAGACGTTTGTTATTACTTGTTTTAAATTAAAGAAACGCGGTAGTAGTAGCCCGTTACACTGGTGTCAGGTGTGGGGTATATAGTGATTAATTTAAAACACAAGTCTAAAGACATTTAAGTAATTTGTATATGCCAGCTACAAGAAGTCAAAGTAAGATGGAAGCAGAAACTTTAATGAATTTCCTCAAGGATTTTAAATCCGGTATGGAGGAAAGGTCGGCTAAACTATAATTGACACTTAGTGAAAATGCTGAGAAAATGGAGGAGAGGTCGGCTAAACTGGAAGTGACACTAAATGAAAACTTAGTGAGGTCAGTTGAACTGGAATCAAACCTTACCGAAAGGTTAAGTGAAAATGCTAAGAAAATAGAAGAACGGTTTAGTGAAAACGCGATGAAAATGGAAGAGTTGAATGAAAAGACGGCCACGTTAGAACGAAGATTAATAGCAAGCTCCATTGCATTGAAAGAAGATGTCACTGAACAGGTAAAAACAGTTGAGCAAAAGTTGGACAGTAAATTGGTAAAAATGGAAGAAGATGTGGTGAGGCTTCAAGAACAAATGATTTCACTAACAACGCGGCCACTTGAATTGCCAAGCCAAGTTGTTAATCAGAACATTCCAGAAATAAGAACCACGGAAAGAAGCGAGTCAATTCCGTCTAAATTTAAAGTAAAACCACCTACATTCGATGGTAAAACACCTTGGCCCACATATTTGAAACAATTTGAAGCTGCTGCAATAGCCAACGGTTGGTGCAACAAAGAGAAGGCTATCTCTCTAATAGTGGCCCTACGGGGGGAAGCTCTTAACATCTTACAAACGATTCCCGATCACCAGCAGAATGATTACGGCCTCTTAACATCGAAGCTTGAGATGAGATATGGAGACGCTCACCTTCAACAGGTTTACCACGCACAAGTTAAGAACCGCTCGCAAAAGACAAGTGAAAGCCTGCAAGAATTTGAAGCTGACATCGCCAGATTAGTTAGATTGGCATATCCAACAGCACCAGATAGTTTCCTCGAACAAATGGCTATACAAACATTTGTGGATGGCGTTAAGGATGGCGAAATACAGCAAGCGCTAAGACTAGCACGGCCAAAAATGTTGGATGACGCACTGGCCCATGCGCTTGAATTTGAAGCAGCTAAGCAGACATCACATAGGGTGAGTCACAAAGCTCGGCCTGCCTTAGAGGAACCTGGTCAAGCTCAGAACAGCATAGATGAAATAATCAATCGTGTGTTTGAAAAGCGAAAGGCGGAAAGGCTGAAAAGACAACGACCGCGGAGATGGCGTCTACGATGCTGGAGCTGCGGTGAAGTTGGCCATATGCAGAGACGCTGTACTCAACCAAAGAAACAACCGGTTGTGCCAAAGCTGGTCCATGTAAGGGGGCGAACTTCGACAGCACAGCGTAGTGCCCCGGAGATTATCATCCGTGCTGCATCGTCGGTGGAAAGTCTGGACAGCATTTATATCGATGGTAGAATTAATGGTAGGGTTGTCCGATTACTTGTGGATACAGGAGCGACAAGAACTATTGTGAGACCAGATTTGGTTGGTCGTGGAAAAGTGCTACCTGTATCGGTGTGTCTCCGAACGGCAAGTGGTGAGAAGATTGGTACTCACGGAGAGACTGCCGTTATGTTGACAATTGGGGACAAATTAATTAATCATCGAGTGTTGGTAGCTGAAATTACAGAAGAAGTGATCTTGGGAATGGATCTCATGAGAGAATATGGGTTTCATGTAAACATGAAAGAAAATGTGCTTTGGATAGATGATGATGAGATTCCATTTTAAGGTAGGAGTAACCAGACGATGCAAGTACGAATGATTTGCGATGTGAAAATACCCGAGAAGGCAGAAATGATAGTAATGGGACACCCGGATGCTACGCTCCGGGAAGGACAAGTATGCATGATGGAAGCAACTGAATCGGGAATGGGTCAGGAGGGACTTCTGATTGGAAGAACGCTGGTAAAGTCTCGAAACATGGTACCAGTAAGGGTGCTGAACATTAATCCCCAAACAGTGACCCTGAAGAAAGGCATGATTGTGGGAAGTTGCATTCCAGTATGTCATATTAAACGTTGTGTGGACGACACGAAAAATAAACCAACCAACGGTTGCTCACAGAAATTGCTGGATATGTTGATACCCTCGTGTCAAGGATTAAATGGCGGCCAACTGGGCAAGGTAAAAGAACTGGTCGGACGATATCGAGGTGTGTTTGCATTGGATGATAGTGAGAAAGGAAGGACGAATGTTGTGCAACACAAGATCAATACTGGAGATGCGCAACCGATAAGACAACACCCCAGGCGGCTTTCTTTGGCAAAACGTAAGGAAGCTGAGCAAATTATCACCGATATGGAAGAACAGGGAGTGATTGAACCCTCAAATAGTCCATGGGCATCCCCGGTAGTGTTTGTCAAGAAAAAAGACGGGTCGACAAGGTTTTGTGTGGACTACCGGCGGCTTAATAATGTGACAAAGAAAGACAGCTATCCTTTGCCCAGAATTGATGACACCTTAGATATTCTATCCGGATCTAAATGGTTTTCGACCTTGGACTTGAAAAGCGGATACTGGCAGGTAGGCTTGGAGCCAAACGATAAAGAAAAGACTGCCTTTACAATTTGAACTGGATTATGGCAGTTCAAAGTCATGCCATTTGGATTATGCAATGCTCCTGCTACTTTTGAACGATTGATGGAGTCGGTGCTGCGTGGACTGTCCTGGAAGACATGTCTGGTGTACCTGGACGACGTGATAGTGTTAGGTCGGTCTTTCGAAGAACATCTTAAGAACCTAGAGGAGATATTCCAGAGATTACGGGGAGCAAACCTTACATTGAGCCCCAAGAAGTGTCACCTGTTTGGAAAAGAGGTGAAATACCTAGGACATGTCGTTTCGGAGACCGGAATAAGAGCTGACCCTGATAAAATAAAAACGGTACAGGAGTGGCCTACACCAGCAGATATACACCAACTACGCAGTTTTCTAGGATTGTGCACATATTACCGACGTTTTATACTTGGGTTTGCAAACATTGCCAAACCGTTAACAAAATTAACCGAAGATGGACAAGAATATGATTGGAATGACGACTGCCACAGGGCATTTGAACAACTGAAACGGCTACTAGTTACAGCACCAATTTTGAGTTATCCACGGATGGAGGGGGAAATTTGTGTTGGATACCGACGCCAGTAACACAGCTATAGGAGGCGTTCTTTCTCAAGTGCAGGACGGACAAGAAAAAGTTATTGGGTATTTCAGCAAGGTCTTGTCGCGGCCAGAAAGGAACTATTGTGTGACAAGAAGGGAGCTGTTGGCCGTCGTCAAATCCGTAGAGCACTTTTATAAGTACTTATACGGCCGTAAATTCCTGTTGAGAACAGACCATGCTGCACTGAAATGGTTATTGCAGTTTCAAAATCCTGAAGGGCAAGTGGCAAGGTGGATAGAGCGGCTGCAGGAATATGATTTTGATACGGAACATCGTGTAGGAACTAGCCATCGGAATGCAGACGCTCTGTCAAGAAGACCCTGTCCGGTGGACTGCAATCATTGCTCCAAGATGGAAGAGAAAATAAGTGTCATCCATAGAATGACAGTAACCGATGATACTTGGCAACCCGAAAGAATGCGAGAAGACCAGGAAAATGACGCCGAATTGGGACGTATTATTGAGTGGAAAAATAGAGGACAACGACCAGCTTGGGAAGAAATTAGTATTTTAAGTAGGAGCCTGAAGGCATACTGGGCACAGTGGGACTCCTTGATGATGGAAAATAGAATCTTGAAGCGACGCCTGGAATTTGAAGATGGCACTGAGAGACTTCAATTGATAGTGCCGAAAAGCAGAGTGCCGGAAGTGTTGCAGCACTTGCACGATGGTATTTCCGGAGGGCACTTTGGCGTGAAAAGAACTCTCGAGAGAGTGAGAGAAAGATTCTATTGGCTGAACTGCAAAGATGATGTGAAGGAGTGGTGCCGGAAATGTGAATTGTGTGCCTCTGCAAATGGCCCGGTCTCAAAACGGAAAGCCCCAATGAGACAGTATAACGTGGGGAATCCTTTTGAGAGGGTAGCCATTGATATAGCTGGTCCGTTTCCTGAATCAGAGAAAGGAAATAAATACATCTTGGTTGCAATGGATTATTTTACCAAATGGCCGGAGGCATATGCTATACCTAACCAAGAAGCCGAGACGGTTGCAGATGTACTAGTCAGGGAGTTGTTTTGTCGTTTTGGAGTTCCGTTGGAATTACACTCCGATCAAGGTCGAAACTTGGAATCAGCATTGTTTCAAAATGTTTGCAAGCATTTTGGAATCAGGAAGACTAGAACCACGCCACTTCATCCCCAATCGGATGGAATGGTTGAAAGAATGAACAGGACGTTAGGGAAGTACCTGGCCAAAGTTGTCTCTGAACATCAACGAGACTGGGACCAATATCTGCATTTGTTCCTACTGGCGTACCGATCTTCGGTACATGACAGCACAGGGTACTCTCCCGCTTGCGTAATGCTAGGACGTGAATTGCGGCTACCATGTGATCTTCAGTTTGGATTTAAACCTGGAGAAGAGATCGCAGGTGAAGATTACGTTAGTAAGCTTCGTGAAAGATCAAATAGTATTCACGAAAACGTCCGAAAGAATATACAGGCAGCAAGCGATCGAATGAAATCACAATATGACACGAGAGCACAAGAAGGTGGTTATTAACCTGGAGATTTAGTGTGGTTGTACAATCCACAAAGAAAACGTGGATTGTCGCCAAAACTACAAAGACAATGGGAAGGGCCGTACGAAGTGTTAAAAAGGATTAATGATGTAGTGTACCGGATCAGAAGATCCCCTCGTGGTAAACCGAAAGTGGTACACTTTGACCGTTTAACATCCTACGCTGGCAACAACCAGGAAGACTCGAATAATGATAATGGTGTTCGGCAAGTTATTAATCATGAGCAAAATGTAGATTTTGAGAGCTTTATGGCGGCGTATGGTAGTTCCGCTAAAGCGAGATTTGGCGTTGTTGTTGAAAAACAGCAAGATCTGTTTAAAGCACCAGAAGAGTATTCCCTTGCACATTGCGTAGCTCAAGATTTGGCAATGTCAAGGGGAATAGCTGTTGTTTTTAAGAAAAAGTTTGGATGTGTAGATGAATTAGTACAACAGCAACCAACTGTAGGAAAAGCTTTGGTTCTTCAGGATAAAAATCGTTATGTTTACTATCTGGTCACCAAAAATTCTTCATGGCAAAGACCTAGTTATGGACATCTATGGGAGGCTTTGCTAAATCTTAAGGCGCAGATGATGGAAAATGGAGTAACAAGACTAGCGGTGCCCAAGTTGGGCTGTGGACTGGATCACTTAGATTGGAGGATAGTCCGAAATATGCTAGAAGTAGTTTTCCAGGGAAACAACGTCCAGGTCCTTGTTTGTTGTTTTCAACCGGTTGCCTACCCAGACCAAGAAAAGAGTGTTGACTGTTATTTCCAACGACGTGGTGGATGCACCAGAGCAGATAGCTGCCGATACCGTCATCAGTCATCGAATTGGCGCCAAAATGTATCTACAGTTACGAGACGTAACGGTTTTAAAGAGGGGGCAGTGTTGCGAGCTACTACTAGGCAACCCATCAAACACACAAGCGCTGTAGACTCTGCATAGTTTTCAGGATACGAGAATTCTTCTAGCAATCAATTACACACAAAACGCTCGGGGCACAGCGTATTCTCAAGGATTCCAGAATTGTTCTAGAAATTACGGGAGCATGAGTCATCCTTGTAATCCAGAGTATATATAAGACCGCTAATGAATGCAAGAGGCAGTCTATTCTTGAATGTCTAATATAAATTATATCGTGTACAGTAAGCGTAGTTGAGCTTTTAAAAGTATTACATAAATGTGATATGCTGTGTCTAATGTACATGCAGCTTGTAGTATACATAAATAAATAGAAGTGTATAAATAAATAGTTGTGTTAGTGGTTAATGGACTTATGGTAGAGGAGTTAGTTTAAGAAGATATTAGTGCTTGTCAATTCATTAGTGTAGTAGTGCTTCATTGTTAAGTGGACTGAAAACATCTATAAATAAGGCATATACTGTTAATTAGACTTGTGAACAGTAAGTAATAAAGACGTTTGTTATTACTTGTTTTAAATTAAAGAAACGCGGTAGTAGTAGCCCGTTACAATAGGTTTTCTTCAGTAAATGTTACATTTGCAGAAAGGTTGAAATGATTTTGAACTTCTTGAATTTTATACTAATTTTGATATAAATTGCTTTTTACTGCAAAAATCATCAATAGCATATGTTCTACCATATTTGAAATAAAATACATTCAAAACCTGATTACATTTGGCAACCCTTAGTTAGAAAAAACAGATGTTCGTCTCGCCGTACTCATTACTTTACACTAACGCAAATTGTTTCTGCCATGCAAACGATTAAACGATTTTCAGTAATGGGGTTTGCAAGGTTTCGTCATTTACTGAACAATTTGCTGTTAGCTGAAAGTGTAATGCTGTTTTATCAATTCACACCAACAGTTATTAAAACAATAGAACGTTCTAATAATGAACAATAATCGTATAAATATCGACCTTTGCATTGTCTTGGAATATTTGGGAGTATCAAATAGACATCAGCTTTATGAATCACACGAGTAACAATTGGGCAATGCTAGCCACCCTAAACTACAAATGCCCTTTCTAACGCTTATATTGTGTTGTAGGTCGTTTATGAATCACCTGTGGCCTTAATTAAAGAAGAAAAATGAGGACATCCACCGGAGCCGTTGTACTTCATCATCTCCTTTTAATTATGGTGTATATATTGGAAGATGTCGCAGAGGCCTTTGATATACGTGAGTTATATATTATAGTCTTTAACGTGAAGTTGATAGCGTTATATGAATTTTTCAACACTACTTATTGCTTATAATGAATGCTACCGATGTACTCCAATAGCTGGTGTACTGACAGGTTGTTCAGCGAGTGATTAATAAATTGAATTTGAAATTATTTTGATATATTGATATAGATTTCAGTAACTGCTAATATAACGTTTTTATTCAACGCCATAGCTAGGCGTATATAGGCAAAGTAGAGTAATTAACCTTAATCTAAACAAAAGCAAAAGATGCCTCGAACACATCTGTATTTAAAACATCGCAACCAAATCGTGCGATTAAATGCATTTCTAGCGTCTCGTCATGGCTATCATTACTCAGCTAAGAATGCAGTAAAACATTTTGTATGCGTTACTTTAATGTGCCCCATTCCCCGCTTTTAAATTAATTACCCCTATAAATGAGTTACATATTTACAGCCCCAGAAAGAAGTACTTAGCTTGCAAACATGCTATATCAGTTTGTGGCTAATAAACCTTGCAGCAAGTTAAATAGGCTGCCCTACTTCAAAACACAGTAACTGCATTTTTGTTAAAGCTGAGAAAAACTAGCTGTTCGATATGAGGTCAGTCATACCTGATTTATAAAAATATTGTTACGAACTATTAGGCAACCCGTCAAACACGCGAGTTGCATAGCCAAAGTGTATTCTACAGAAGTCTCAAACATTTGAGCAAACATCAGACTATGAATCATCTAGTTAATTTTAGGGTATATATAAGATCGGTGATGAGTGTACATCAGTTAGTCTATATTCAAATGTCGTATAAAAATCATATCGTGTATAGTTAGTTGGTCATTACGTTTGGAAGGTCCTATAGTAAATATAAATTTGTGTTATGTGAACGTGCATATTGTACCGCCAGCTTGTACATAAATAGACAAAAGGGTAATAAATAAATTATAGTAGTGTTAGTGTTGTTTAGAAGACTTTGGTTAAGGATTTAGTTTAAGATGATATTAGTGCTTGTAAATAGTATTAGTGTAATAGTGCTTCATTGTTGATTGGACTGATAACATTTATAAATAAGGCATATACTGTTAATTAAACTTGTAAATAGTGAATAATAAAAACTTTTGTTACTACTTAGTCTTAATTGGTGAACGCGTTAATAGTAGCCCGCTACAGTATCTTCCTAAACGTTTGAAAACGATAGATACATCATACTGGCGTCGTTTAACCACATATTAAAGTTCATAATACCATAAAGGGATAGTTTGGCGACTTAAAAACTCGCTTTGCAGTCATAATGCTTTACATTTTGACAAACAGTACTTAATAAAAACACAGCAATTACATTTAATGGGTTTTGCAATGACCTAGTATTTGACAGATTTTTGGTACATAACACAGTAACTGCTATTGCTGTGTTTTAACCCTTAACTACAGACGTACATACAACGTCACGCCGACACAGACGTGTGGTCAGAATGACCCCTTTTTTCAAAAATGCAAAATAACATCAAAAATCTAAATATTTCTAACTGTGACAATATAATAATATTATTTGAGCCCTAAATGTTTAGGCCCGCACGTTTAAACAAATTTATAATAAATTAAGATGTACTTTTACAAGCAGATTTATTTGGAATGCATCTTTTACATTATTTTTGACATACTATTGCCTTATGGAACGTACAGAGAAAAACTATAAAAAAATATTATTATATTGTAACTAAATAGGTAAATATAAACCTAAAAAACAGGTATAACTCTAAAAACAACTTATAATGTAAAAAACTGCAACCGGTTTTTTTGACATGTTTCTCAAGCAGCACAGTCTATACATACTCTCTTTGTACATTCCATACAAATGGGAATCTTACATATAATGCAAAAATGGGATGTCTTTCTTCTTTTACTCGCAGGGCACCTTCTGCACGCTTTTCTGACTTCAATTTTTCTTCTTCGCCAGCATTAGTCTTCTTTTATTTGCAACACTCTCCTAATACACGCCCTGACTTCACGTGCGATGCGAATATTCTGTAATCTGCCTTCCATTTCAGGTTTAATCAATTGCATTGCTAATTGTTTAACAAAATTATATCTGGTCAGCTTCGGATTATCTCTGTATGACTGATGAAGTAAATAAGAATTTACAGAAGAAATGTCCACCATTCTGAAAAAGATAGCCATAGGCCATCGCCTTGTCCTTCGACCCGATGAATAAATACTACATTTTTCATCAAGACTATCCACACCTCCTTTTGTATTATTGTAATAGGAAATTATTTCTGGTTTACCATTGTCAGTGCCTTCTTGGCGGTGAACAGAAGAAACTAGTATGACAGCTCTATTTTTTTCCGTCACATAAGATAACATTGTTGCTCTATTGGTATATCCATATAAAGATGAACCTACATCCCTTGTTCGTTTTGGAAGAAACTCTGGAGGAATCTCTTTCTTGTTTTTCTTCAGAGTCCCTACATAAGTGAGTTTTGCTTTCTTTAATGCATCTATCAACTCTATGGAAGAAAACCAATTATCGGCCGTTATGTTTCGATTTGTGCCGATAATTGGTTTCACGAGCCTAAGTACAGATTGGGTTGGCTTAGAGTACTTCTTCAGATCGTCTGATAAATCATGCCCATCCGAATCTTTGCCACTATATATATAGGCGTTTAGTAAATATCCAGTTCTTGCATCCGTTAGAGCCATTATTTTTAATCCATACTTGCAGGGTTTTTGAGGCATGTACATTTTGAATTTTGAACGGCCCCTAAATAAAATCAACATCTCGTCCACACATGCACAAAAACCTATTGTGTAAACGTTTTGACAATTACGAATAAAGGCATTAAAAATTTCTGAAATTGGGGCAAGAATATCTCGATTTCTACGTTCAACTCTGGTATCGGGATCGTCAAATCTTAGAGCTGAAAGAATGACTGCAAATCGGTTGGCATTTGTAACGCATCTGAATATGTCACGACCTGATCCATCAATAGCGAATAGAGACCGTATATCTTCATGATTAGACTTGAAGACTGAAGTAAACAAAAGCAAACCGATGAAAGACCTAAGCTCTATGACATCCAAATCACGAAGATCACTTCCAGTTTCATTTTATATTTCAATCTTATTCTAGCCATGCGTGTATTTGTCCACTGAAGAATGACGCCCGTTATCTCATCATCGAAGAGAGTATTCCACATTTTCTGGCTCTTCTTTTTAACAGCACGATTTTTCAACCCTGGACATTTTATGACAATATTATGATTCAAGGTACGCGTGTTTTTACTGCATGGAGGTACTTTAGACCATTTGTAGCGATTTTACCATAGAAACAATTTGTGATAGGAAAAGATTCTGGTTCTTCAAGCTGTAGTTCTTCATCTTCAGTTGTATCAGGCTTTAAATCTTCATCTGCTTCTATTTCAGATTCGGTGTCATGATCGCTTGGGACAAAATCAGCATCCGATTCTACGTCGCTTTCGCCAGAACTAACTTCTTCTAACCATTTTAGCAATGTTTCATCGTATTCTTTATCTCCATACCTTACCCTCTTTGAGGGCCCAGGCACTTGGTCCTTATTCATTGTTTCAACCTAGATAACACATGCAAATCAATTTTGTTAAAACAAGAATTATCACTTATGTACAGACCTGACTTCTTTTTGACCCCTACGAATTTTTAACACGTAATAAACAAATAACTAGTCACAAGAACAACACACTACTTTGGCAGACGAATTTATACTAAGAGCCGAAAAGGTACTGCAACGTACAGGCGAGTAACTAACAGGAGTGGGGAGAAATCAGAAATTGACAACCTGGATGGAGTCAATTTGACTCCTCGTCTGTGGTTACGGGTTAAAGTATATAAAATCTACTGCAATTACGTAAAGTACACTTTTCTTTAGCATGGAGAAAAGAATGCAGTTTATGCAAAACTAACTACGTATCTTAAACTGAAAACCATACCCTAGCCGTATCGGTTTTTTTAATTTGTTCTGAAGGAGCCAAATATTTCTATAAAAACATAACAAAAAGCAAAAAATTCAAAACTTGTAAACTACTCCCGATTCTTAATTATCGTTTATTCTGTTTCCAACAGAGTTGGACCTGGTCACAATTTTTTGAGACGGTGAACCAGTGACCCGAAAACAGACTAACCCTGGACCTGGCACAAATTAACCCGGTTACCTTAACCGACCCGGTGAACCCAACTGACCTAGAATCTCAAACTAATTGGGTGACCTGAGCTGACCTGGTAACCAGAACCGACCTTGTGACCTGAACTGACCCTGTAATCCGAACTGACACCATGACTATAACCGACCTGATAACCCAAAATGATACAGAGGTTCGAGCTGATCCCATGATCTAAACTGCTCTGAAAACACAAATTCAATAGGGTAATTGAATGCACCAAAGTGGACCAAATACGTAAATAATAATAATAATAAACGAACACACCGTACTGCAATAGATTAATTTTGTTTGCAGTTTTTGATCCTTAATTTGTCATCTGTGTATAATAATGATCCCATTTGGTCAATTCCATTTCGAATGGACCTGCACCTTGCCGAAGTTCTAGATTACTAGAACTGGTGAAATGGTTTGCGTATTCTAATGAGCTAACGAGCCAAACTACAGCTCCAACAAAAGTAGTAGGGTCGTTAGTAAAGAACCAGACTAAGACAGGTCCCCAAAAGACGGCAGCAGCTCTTTCGGTACTTAGATTGGCAGAGAGCATAGGGGTCGGAATGACACTACCGCGATGTGCAAGGCAACGGTAAACCACCACAGCGTACCTAAATTATAATACAATGATGGCAGGGTAAAAGATTCCGGAGTTAAAATAGTCCCCAATTCAGATATCTGGAGGGGACTACTTTCGAGGATGCGATCGGAAGCTTACGAATAAGAGTCAGGAACATTTTGCGAGTCGGAGTGTTAGAAGTATGAAGCAAGTAGGTAAGCTAGAGAACCTAAAAATCAAAATAAATAGGTTACCACTAGACAGTAGGAATCGGCAAAGTTCGGTGGCCAGAAGCGGGGGATTTTTGGAGTGGAAACTTCAGGGTAATTCATACAAGAGCAGAGAAGGAAAATTTGGGTGTGGGGATAGTTATGCGGAAACAAATAGCATACTGTGTAGAAAGTTACTTACAAAGAAACAAAAGAGTACTCATGGTTAGATTAGAATCTAAACCGGTAAACACAGTAATACTCAAGTATGCATGCGCACCTCTAGCTACAGTCACGAAGAAGTAGAAGCGCTCTACAAAGATATTGAAGACATATTAAGACATGCAGAAAGACATAAAATTTAATAATTACGGAGGATTTTAATGCAGTGGTAGGTGAAGGTAGGGAAGGAGCGGTAGTAGGTTTATTTAGTTTAGACACGAAAAACGACAGAGGAAATAGACTGATAGAATTTTGCGACAAGAACAATTTAATCATCACAAACACATTATTACAACATTATGCTAGAAGACGATATACGTGGAAGATGCCGGGATATATAGGAAGATATCAAATAGATTACATTCTTGGTAGACAACGGATTGGGAATCAAGTGAAAGACTGTAAAAGCTACACAGAAGCAGATATAGACACTGACCACAACATCGTAAATGTGAAGACCGCACTTAAATTTAAAAATTTGAAAAAAAAGAAACGGAAAAAAGCACTTGGACTTAAAGAAACTAAAAGATAAAAATATTCAAGAAAGATTCGAAAAAAGTCAAATGAATTGCTCAAAGATATCGGGAAAATATCTGATACTAAGGAAGTAGAAAAAGAATAGAATAACATTAAAACCAGCCTAGACATGGCGGTCAGAGATATTCTGGGGTATACACAAAAAGAAAATAAGAAACCATGGATAACACAGAATATTCTGAATTTAATAGAAGAAAGATGAAAATACAAAAATAAATCAGACGAAACAGGAAAACAGAGATACAAAGCCATAAAATGGGAAATTATTCGCAATTGCAGGAAAGCTAAAAAAAACAATGGATTGATGAAAAGTGCAAAGAGGTATAAACTAAGATAGAAGTAGGAAATACAGATGAAGCAAACAAACTAATTAGAATCAATTTTAGGGATATGAAAACGTAAAGCAAAAATATAAGAGACGCGGGAGAAAACGTCATTATTAAAAATGTAAAGAAAGTGGGTAGATGGCAAGAATATATGGGGAATTTATATGCAGGAGAGGAACTAACTGCATTAGAGCAGAAATTAGACATTGAAAAAGATGAGTTAGGATATCCTATACTTAGAGATGAATTTGAATTAGCATTAAAGGGTCTGAAAAATGGTAAGGTGCCGGGTACAAATGAGGTGCAAGCAGAAACCCTACAAGCCGCTGGACAAGCAGTTACAGAACGTCTTTTCCAACTTGTAAGCTATATGTATGAAAAAGGCGAGATGCCCAAAGATTTTAAACGTAACATCATAGCAACTATACCAAAAAAGAAAGGCGCGGATGGATGTGAAAATTATCGAACAATAAGTTTGACAGCACACGTGTCAAAAATATTAACTAGAATTGTACAAAGACGAATAGAAAAACGAGCTGAAGAAATAATAGGAGAAGACCAATTTAGGTTTAGGCGAAACAGGGGAACACGGTAGCCCCCCTTAGCTCTGAGAGTGATAATATAGGGTTTGTAGATCCGAAAAAGCATTTGACAATGTATAATGGAAAAAATGTTCAAAATACTCCAAAAGATTGGAATGAGTTATAGGGATAGACGAATAGTGCATTGCTTATACGAAAAGCAAACAGCAGTAATAGAATTAGAGCAGGAACGTAGAGAAGTAAACTTTAGGAAAAGGGTGAGACAGAGATGTGCCCTATCCCCATTAATTTTTAACTTGTACATTGAAGAGGCAATGAATACTGTCAAATGCAGGAGGACTTTTGGAATTACTATGCAGGGACAAAAAATGGATATGCTTAGATTTGCAGATGATATAGCGGTATTAGTATCTAGCACGGAAGAGTTAGAAGCTGCCCTTTATTAAATGGAAACGGTTCTAACAGAGAGATACGTTATGAAAATTAACAAAACTAAAACTAAAGTACTAGTATGCAAAGGAGGAGAAAATAAATCAAAAACAAGAATACAAATATGTAACACGAACTTACATGAGGTTAAGGATTTCCGCTACCTAAAAAGCCAAATAACGTGCAAGATGAGAAAAGCACAAAAGATATAAAACAAAGATTAGCACAAGGTCGTGCTACATTTAACAAGAAAAAGCAACCACTGTGTTCAAAGACATCAAACATAGAAACAAGGAAAAGTTTGCTTAAAACATTTATATGGAGCACAGCACTGTACGGTTGTGAGGCCTGGACAGTAGGAGAAGCGGACAAGAAAAAAGTAGAAGCCTTTAAAATGTGGTGCTACAAACGAACGATGAAGATATCATGGACAGACAACGTTAAGAACGAAGAGGTACTAAAAATGGTAGGGGAAGAAAGAAATATGTGGAAAACGGTAAAAATAGGTAAGATAGGATGATAGGCCACGTACTACGGCATGAAGAAATAGTGCGGAATATATTAGAAGCAGAGAAAGGAAAAAAGAGAAAAAGAGGTAGACCTAGGTTAGACTACTGCACACAGATAGTGAAAGATGCAGGCTGTAGGAGTTTTAGGGAAATGTGTAGGCTAGCTCAGAGTAGAAATCAATGGAGGTACGCATACCCAATATCGTTATTAATGACAAAGAAGGTAACTGTACTTAAACATGATGATTATTATAAGCAACTACAAGTATTGGTTGGGCAATATTTTCGAATAATGTCAATTGTGTGAAAGGATTTACTGGAAACTATTATTTAGGCAAATGTCTAAGTGTTGGGGGATGTGGCAGCCACAGGCTGCTAAACCCTATTCACTGAATCTCGATGAAATAGGGCATAAAATTAGAAAACAATATAAAGGTAATCGAGCTGTATACATGCTGCGTAAGAATTTCAGGGAACTATGTAGGCCAGCTCAGAAAATAAATAAGTGCAAGTACGTTTCCAACCAGTTTTGAGACACAAAACCTAATACGTAAAAATAAGTGCACATAAATCTGTTGATTATTATAAACAACTACAGGTGTTGGTTGTAAAATATCTGCAACTAATGTTGACTGTGCGAAAAGATATATTGAAAAAAACATTAAATCGGCAAATGTCCAAGTGCTGGGGAAACTTGGCAGCCACAAGCTGCTTACTCCCTTCACGACCTTCGAATGTCGGAGAAATAGGGTATATAATTGTAAAACAATAGAAGGGGACCGAAATGCATCTAACAAGAAAGAACAGCGCCTATGATAAAAGACAACAAACATAGAACAAGAAGTTGTTGAAAGCATATGTATGGAACACAGCACAGACAGTATACCTATGAAATACGGACAGTCTTAAAAGCAGACAGAAGAATGGTAGCAGCCTTTTGGAATGCTGTGCTTCAGTTGTATGAGGATGGACAGACAAAGTTGATAACAAATAGGTTATAGAAACAGTAGGGTAACAAGGGTATCTGTGGAAAAAAAATAGGAGAAATAGAAGGGCAGAATACGTTCTAAGGCATTTTTGGGGAATAGTATGGGATATATGACAAGTAGAGATAGGAAAAAAGCGGTAGATGAAGACCTAGATCAGATATTGATAGATGCAGACTGTGCAAATTTCAGGGAAATCTGTAGGTTAGTTCAGAATAGGAAGCAATGATGGTACGCGTCTAACCATTTTCAGGACTGAAGACCTAATGATGATTGGTCAATTAGCCAAATAGTCCACACTAAATTCTGAACTACCTAGTATTCGCTCGATTGACTGAGTTTCTATGGTGATAAAAATAAATAGATGTTATACATTGTTCTAATGATTTGCACTTTTTATGCCTAGATAACTCAATCTGGGCATTAAATACTGAATCATTAGGAGTAGAGTGCGAACCAGCGTGTAAATTAAGCGCCAAGTAAGATGTAGCGGTTGCAGTCATAAAATGAGTCATGTAATATAATGAAGACATTAACAGATAGAAGTAGGAAAAATGCAGCACTAGAACAAAAACGAGGCATCTTTTTTGACAAGCAATAATTTAAGTGTTATTTACTACTTTGAATATAGCATATTATTATGCTTTCGTATTGTTTGAAGTTAATTTGTACATTTCAAATATTTGTTTCATTATAATATTTGGAAACATTATCAATTGTAATAGTTCAGTGCAGTTGTTTTCCACGTGTGTATTTTTGAACGGTCCCGCTAGCATGATGCGAATATCACGCAATGTCCTTTAAGTGATCGACGCTGCTCAACCTGTTTAGCAGGCTGGATCGTTTATTCACGTCAAATCCCATCAAGCTGCAAGATGCTCTTTAAGGTATTAAGGTGTAATATGCGAATAACATTAGTAATAATGATGTCTACATCTCAACTTAATTCAAATTCGAAATTCATTTATCAATCATTTGATTTTTCTAATTAAAACAAGTTTAAAAAATGGCTGATTATCGTTGTATGTTATTACAACGTTGAAATAAGTGGGATTTGGTTCAACTACTCTCATGGAAGGATTTTATGATTTTCGTAAATTTTTGTTGAAATTCTAATCCATAGCAATCACGCAGATTAATTTTGAACATGTTTTGGTGTGTACACTATGGTAGTGTGATGAATTTTAAATATCTCATCTAAACCAGCGAGATTCACACTTGCTTGTTTTTAACCTGCAGCGGTCGCGCATTACTTAATACGTTCAATGCGGGTGGCTCCCATCGGTGCCACAGATCTCTTCAAGTGATGTGCGGTTGGCGCCTATGTGCTTTGGCATGCTTTCAGTTTGCTGGTAAAGGGTGCTGTATCGGGTGCCGCATATAGGTAGAGCTTTGATTTATACGTATATAGTTCAGTTTTGAGAATCTCATTTTTTTTGTGTTTTTTACAGGCGCTTTATATGGGCGATTCAGACCCTGGATCGTCGCGTCCTAAACGTATGAAAATCAATGTAAAAAATCCTAATAATCTAACAAACGAAGAATTCGAACAGTTTTTATTATATTCTGATTCAGAACAGAGCGACAATAATGACGATTCCTATATTGGAAATGAGGAAACATCATCAGCTGATAGCGCAGGTATGCAAATATTACTGTACATTGAATTATGGTTGTAATTTGATATTTACTAGATAATGCAGAAGAAGTTGAAGAATGTGACATTTCCAACAATCCACTCAATAACCGAACAACAGAACCTATTGAAAAAAAATCCTGTGATTAAGCGTCTAGTTCCCTAAAATCTTTTATTTTTACTAAAACTAATGAGGTTTTAGTGGATATTCTTCAAGACATACCTTACGAATGGTTTCGTTTATTTCTTGACGAAAACTTTTTAGAAATGTTGGTGAGAGAAACAAATATTTATGAAGAACAGGTATTATTCTTAGGAACCAATAGCAAACGATCACGCGTAAGTGATTGGAAAGAAATTACTATTCCAGAATTATTGATTTTTATTGGATTATTGTTTCATACCGGAACAATAAAATGTCCAAAAATACAAGATTACTGGAAAACTCATAGATTATTTGGTCTAAAATGTTTTTCTAGTTTTATGAGTAGACATCGATTTTTGCTTATTTTAAGATTTCTGCATTTTACTTCAAATCCAGATGCCGGAGTAGTTCCTGAAGATCGTTTATTCAAAATAAGACCTGTTCTAAACTATTTTAATTCAAAAATGGAAGAGATATACTACCTAGGAAAAAATCTGTCTCTGGATGAATCGATGGTTCTGTGGAGAGGACGACTACAATTTAGATAGTATATAAAGAACAAACGACACAAGTATGGAATTAAATGTTATATGCTTACCGAACCGGATGACCTTGTTTTAAATGTGGCAATTTATACAGGACAAGTGTACGAATTGGGAGGTACCGGGCATGCAGAAAAAGTAGTCCTTCATCTAATGAAAGGAAAGTTGGATTCTGGACACTCTCTACATGGATAATTACTATAACAGCCCTCATCTGGCTGAAACCTTGTTGCACCTTGTTGCAAACCTACTGTACTGGTACCGTACGTACTGATAGGAAAGGACTTCCTAAGAATATAGTCTCCCAAAAATTAAAAGAAGGAGACATCAGTACAGGATATCAAAATGAAATAATGATAGGTAAATAGAAAGATAAACTAGACGTCACCTATATTTCTACTAAATTTCCAACGAAATGGTTACTACAAGAAACAAAAGAGGCCAGGAAGTATGAAACCACGTCCAGTTGCTGAATATAATAAATTCATGAGTGAATAGATCGTTTTGATTAGATGATGGCTTACTACCCTTGCGGTCGTAAACTCTTGCAATGGTACAAAGAAATGGGAATTCACATTTTACAGATGTTGTTATATAATTCGTTTAATCTGTTCAATAAATATTCAGGTAAAAAAATGTCATTTTACAATTATCGCTTAGCGGTTGTGGAAGTTTTGCTTCCAGCTCCAACAGCTCCTATATCAAAAGCTCCACAAAGGAAAACTACTCATGTTATTTTTAAAATAGATGAAAAGGATTTTAAAAACAGATAATTGCGTAAACGGTGTCGAGCTTGTTCTCAAAACAAAATAAGAAAACTTACCTTATACCATTGCACCACCTGTCTCGACGTTCCAGGGTTATGTGTCGGACAATGTTTTGGCAACTACCACAGTGTGCTGTAATAATATTAATTTTTATGTTGCCTATTGTTTTTAGTTTAAGTTTATTCATATAGGTCTGTGTCATAATTTTCAACACACACACATATTTCTTTATTCTCTAAATATATTTATATAACTGGCTCACATAGGCGCCATCCGCTCATGCAATAAAAATTTTTTTCAGTGTGCTTGATGGCACCCATGGGAGCCACGCTTGAATTTTAACAAAAAAATTGTATATTGTCATTTTGAATTTGTTGTTATGGCTCTTGTTAACTTTTAGGTTGAAATGTAGTAAAAGTTGCTATCAGCATATTACAAAGTATTTTTAATTTTGATCCGCAGCCAACGTGTTAAGTACACATTAGGGTGTAGAAATGGATTAATGTCATTTCAGTTAGTCCAAAAAGCTTTTAACAACGGAAGCACCTTGTAAAATTTATAGAAAATTGGGTGGTAACATGGTTATTTTAACAGAATATTAAATTAGGACAAATGAATGAACCGAAAATCACCAAATGTATATTAAATACTACCAACAACAATGATCGGGAAATGACCAGGTAGACTTTCTTTATTCGTAAACATTCATACAAGTTTAAGAAACCACAACAACTATAAATTCGTAAATTTACAACTTTGCAGAAAAAATGCGTAGTGATCAACAAATGACCAGTTTTTGGTATTAACTGTAAAGTGTGGGAACAATGATCATTCGCACAGATGATGATATTGATCTGGCTATAAGACGGCATAAAGCGTGACAACGAAATTTTTAATAGTGGGGTAGATTTACATATAGGACTAAATTTGAAAAAGTTTGTAAGTTAAGTTACAAAAAAATTGATAGCGAAGTAACAAGGTAAGTGTAGACTGTAGGAAGGTTCCCCGGCGAGGTGGCCAACGTCGATTTGTTCTGAACTTTTCTGGATAAGCAGATCAGGTAATTTACGTCGTAGAATCGTAAAATTTATAATCGCGTTGGCCGAGCATCGGTAAAAGGGCATTAACCCATACAAAGGTGATAAACGGATTTCACTTTTTCAGCAAGCGCTGGAATTTAAATAGACAGAACGGGATGACGTTAAGTGTCAATAGTTAATAAACCTGTGAAATATTGGTGTTTCTGGAAGTGAAACCAATGAGTGGAATTTAACTGTGAGTACCGTTTTGGCTTTTTGTCTTTGTGTGCGCTTGATAAATGTGTATATACAAACTTGTAAATGAAAGTTGTAATAGGTTTGTAGTGCGACGGAATTAGTTTATTTACATTTAAGCATAATATTATTGGAAGGTGTAACATATCTTTTATGATAGAACACGCGACCCCCACCTGTTGTGAATATATGCCGCGCAGTGCTGTGCCGTGTGCTATCAAGTTGTATCGGGAGTATCGTTTAAGCCGTTGTGGCGTAATGAAGCGACTCTCTTGCGTGCTCGCGTTTCGGGTATGAGTTGGCTTCTTTTGTACATTAAGATACCATACAAACTATTATTGTTCATTGCTTTTGTATAAAGTGTATAGTTTGTTAAAATGTGTAAACACTCACTTAAGTTTTTATATGTTTATCGGTTGAGTTTCATTAATTATAAATAGTTACTACGTGTGTGCTTTATTTTAAAGATCACTGAACCCTACCCCTGAGATTATCATAAAGCTAGCCAAATAAAATAATCTACCGCGTCCCTAATTAATATAAAAACCTCACATAATTTGTCACCCAACCCGTGGCATTTAAAATAAGCGCGCATATGTTGTCGATAAACTATTAAAAGTGTTGTGTTTTCAAGCAAGGTCGAGGTGCAGACGGAATAAGGATTTGGTTTGTAAACACCTGCTTGCCTGGTTTTATAGATAAGGATGTATACAACGCTGAAAAGGTATTTATGTATCTTTCAGTGGTTTAACTGTTTTAAGTTGTATTGTTTATAAAATTGCTTCTGTTTATATTTTGTTTGAAGTATGTATAGCAATTTCAAAAATGTTCGTATTAGATTGAACTATAAACAGTGCCTTATGAAACTGGTAGTGTTTCTTAATTTAATGACTGTTCTGAAAATATTTTGTTCGGTAAACGTGTACATTATAACGTAATCGCGATCGCGCTCGCGTTTTGTTGCAACCAGAAGCATACCTGAGATTGTGGTAACCAACCCCTTTGGACGGATAGCTTGGTTGTAAAGCGTTTTTACGGGTTATAATTATTTTGATAATTTTATTTACAAACTCGTATGTCACACGATTATTTTTTAAGAAGTAAACAAACTTCCACAAACATGAATGATTCAACGAGTGAATCTGTGACTTTGTCCAAGGAACAATTTGAAGCATTATTACAGAGTATCCGTAGTGTAAATATTAATAATGTTAACCCTCCAGCAGCGACAGGGGGAAACTTTTCACAGTGTCTTTCGCGTTTTGATGGTAAAAAAGGCACGGATGTGAACGCATTTATTGACGCAATTGAAGTTTACAAAGATTGTTCGCAAGTAAATGATTATAATGCTCTTCGAGGACTTTCTATGCTTTTATGTGGATTTGCATCGTCTTGGTGGCAAGGTGTGAAAGCTGATGTCAACAATTGGTCACATGCTTTAACTTTATTACGTACCACGTTTGGACCTAAAAAACCTCCATATCGTGTTTATAGAGAATTATTCTCTCGGGAGCAAGATGCTTGCATTCCGACGGACGTTTTCGTTTGTCAATGTCGTAATATTTTAGCAAATTTACCGGTTAACACTTTAAGTGAAGCTATACAGTTAGATATGGTGTATGGGCTTTTAAATATTCAAATACGTGAGAAAATTGCTCGCGATAGTGTTAATTCTTTTACTGAACTTTTGGAACGCGCGCGTTTGATTGAAGAGACTTTCGTGGAAAAACGTATTGATCGCGCTGAAAATCACAAATCAGTGGATAAAGTAATTTCTAAAAATACGAAATCAACCCATAATGTTCGATGTGGTTACTGTAAGACATTTGGTCATAAAACAGATGATTGTCGTAAATTAGCTCGCAAAGAGACTGCTCAAGTAAACAATACAATTAGTGCTAACCCTATTTCGTGTTTTGGTTGTGGAAACCCGGGTTATATTCGCGCTAACTGTCCGAAATGTAAAACTACAGAAAATACACAAGAAGTGAATTCCATGGAATTCTGTGGTATATATTTAAAAGATAGGATGGTTAAACCCCGCCCTCGTCCTACTTTATATGTGCAAATATTAGGTATGTCTGGCACTGGTATTATAGATACTGCTGCAAAACAAAGTGTTGCTAGCGACTCATTGCATAAAGCCTTGTTGGCAAAAGGTCAAAAGTTTTACGAAGATCAAGTTACGGTTAAACTTGCTGACGGAAGCACTTCGTTTCAAAATATCTTAGTAACCAATGTAAATGTTTTTCTAAATGGTCGTTCCATTAACACATCTTTCATTGTTTTACCTCATGCTAAGAACAACTTGACCTTATTTGGCATAGATTTTCTCGAGGACGCAAAACTTGTTTTAGACATTTCCAACCGTACGTGGAATTTTGCAGACAACGCAAAACAGAAATTTGTGTTAGATTTTGAAATAGTGAACTGCAAGCCGCACATTGCTATAAATTCCATTAGTGCGTTACGTTCTAACGAAGGAACCATGCTTGATGCTTCCCAAGTTTCTCGTTTAGACCGCTTAGTTAAAGCAAACGAAAATACTTTCCGACTAGGGGGAGGGACCACCCCATTTACGGAACACAGAATAGAAACAGCGGATCACCCGCCTATTGCTGTCCCCCCATACCGTATGTCGCCCTCTAACAAGGAAATTATGCGGAAAGAAATCGATAGAATGCTTAGTGAAGGCGTAATTGAAGAGTGTGAATCACCCTGGGCCGCCCCAGTGGTCCTTGTGCCAAAGAAAGACGGTTCAACTCGTGTTTGTGTAGATTACCGCAAACTTAATGCTATTACTACACCAGATTCGTATCCATTGCCTCGTATGGATGATTTGTTACATGCCACAAAACGTACATTTTTTATGTCGACTTTAGACTTAAGATCTGGTTATCATCAGATTAGTGTTCGCGAATCAGATCGAGATAAAACTGCTTTCGTGTGTCCTTTTGGTATGTTTCGTTATAAAGTAATGCCGTTTGGTTTACGAAACGGTCCAGCTACTTTTCAAAGGCTAATTGATATATTTAGACGTGGACTGGGAGATATGCTGATTTTAGCATATTTGGATGATCTTCTAGTACTATCAGAAATATTTGACTCGCATCTTAATGATTTGGAAAAAGTTTTCGAAAGGTTAAAACAATTTAAGTTAACTCTCAATAGAGAAAAATGTGTTTTTGCTTGTTCAAGCATAAAATATTTAGGTCATATTATCACACCGAATGGAATTGAGGTTGATCCAGAAAAAACTTCTGCTATTACTAATATGCCTAAACCACGCAATGTTAAAGATGTGCAATCTTTTTTACAGACTTGCTCATGGTATCGCCGTTTTGTTGAAGGGTTTGCTGAAATTTCTAAACCTCTTTCTGACCTGACAAAGAAAAATGTTAAATGGGTTTGGAATGAAAGTCATCAAAAGGCTTTTGATTCTTTAAAAATATCTCTTGTTACTGCCCCAATTTTACAGCAAAATGATGGTACGAAACCATACATTTTAAGGACTGATGCGTCTGCGTACGCTTTGGGCGCTGTTTTACTACAAGGGGAAGGGCCTGATGAACACCCAATAGAATATGCGTCAAGATTATTGACGTCTGCTGAAAGAAATTATAATTGCACCGAACGTGAAGCTCTTTGTGTTGTGGGGAGCCTGAATAAATTTTGAGGTTACCTAGACACATCGTCAGTAATAGTTACTACTGACCATCAACCTCTGAAGTGGTTGTTAAGCTTACGGTCGCCTACTGGTCGACTTGCGCGTTGGGCATTAATGATTCAAAGTTATAACATTCGGATTAATTACATACCAGGTCGTTGTAATTTTATTGCCGATTGCTTATCTCGTCCGCCGTGTGGACATGATACCAAAACCACGTGCGATGTGTGCTTGGCTACAGTTGACATGCCCACGAGAACTGCTGCAGACATTCGTGCTGAGCAGTTGAAAGACGAAGAATTAGCTAAAATAATTCGTACGTTTGAAGACGTTTCATGTCATGATTTCACAAAATGGACCGATCGTGGTTACATCATGACTAATGGTATTTTATATCATTATAATTCTGAGGAAGATGGGGATGAAGCACAATTAGTGGTGCCTGCTCATGAACGAGCCCGTGTACTGAAAGAGTACCACGATGCACCAACTGCTGCTCATTACGGTGCTGAACGTACCTTACAAAGAATTATGAAAGTGTACTATTTTGTTGGTATGCGCCGATATATTTATGACTATGTTAAGTCGTGTTTGGAGTGCCAACGATACAAAGCGAGTAATCAAAACCTGCTGGTTTAGTTCAAACACCTGTGTACAATCAGAGGTTTGAAGTACTGTCAATTGATCTGTTTGGACCTCTTCCCGAATCGGTTAATGGGGAGAAATGGATCTTAATTGTGGAAGATCCTAGTACCAAATGGGTTGAGCTATTTGCTCTAGTGCGTGCTACCGCGCAGGAATGCGCTAAAGTACTTGTTAATGAAGTTTTCTTTAGGTATGGGATACCTCGTAAAATAACAAGTGATAACGGTACACAATTTGTATCAGCTGTTATGCAAAAAGTTTGCCATTGTTTAGGAATTAAACAGCACTTGATACCATTGTATCATCCTGCCGCAAATATTGTGGAAAGGAAAAACCGAGATTTAAAGCCTCGCTTGGCTATGCTTGTTAAAGAAGACCATGCTTCATGGGTTGATAAATTGCCTGTGATTCGGTTTGCTATGAATTCGGTTTATAGTCAAAGCACTGGTTATACCGCTGCTTGTCTCACGTTTGGTAGGGAGCTGAGAACTCCAGATCAGGTTCAAAACGATCTTCGCGTAGTGGTGCAGTCGGAAAATTTTGTGCCGCAGATCACGCCCTTTTTAGATAAAATGGCTCGAACCTGGGTTGAAGCCAAACAAACGCATGAAATGCAACAGGATCGTCAGAAAATATATGCTGACAGGAAAAGAAATCCAAATCCTGATTACAACGTAAATGATAAAGTTATGGTCACCACTCATACTCAAAGTAATGCTTTAAGAAAGGTTACTTCAAAATTGCATCCACGTAAAGATGGGCCTTATGTAATTATAAAAAAGGTTTCGCCTACTTCGTATCAAATCGCTGATTTGAAAAACCCTAAAGTGCCCCTAGGCGTATACCATTCGTCCGCATTAACGATTTACCATGGTTTAGAAGATGCACCACCAGTAGTTCCAATTCGGAAACGTGGCAGACCTAGAAAAAAGAAATGTTCTGTTGTTGTTGACCCCTCGCCGAGACGGCTTAGAGGTCAAAGGGGGAGAGTGTAACATATCTTTTATGATAGAACACGCGACCCCCACCTGTTGTGAATATATGCCGCGCAGTGCTGTGCCGTGTGCTATCAAGTTGTATCGGGAGTATCGTTTAAGCCGTTGTGGCGTAATGAAGCGACTCTCTTGCGTGCTCGCGTTTCGGGTATGAGTTGGCTTCTTTTGTACATTAAGATACCATACAAACTATTATTGTTCATTGCTTTTGTATAAAGTGTATAGTTTGTTAAAATGTGTAAACACTCACTTAAGTTTTTATATGTTTATCGGTTGAGTTTCATTAATTATAAATAGTTACTACGTGTGTGCTTTATTTTAAAGATCACTGAACCCTACCCCTGAGATTATCATAAAGCTAGCCAAATAAAATAATCTACCGCGTCCCTAAATAATATAAAAACCTCACAAAGGGAGTTTAAAAAATTTTGAAACTCTAAGGACAATGTCCTTATTAATTTAAATACACGATTTATTTGTGGAATATATTTTATGGTAAATTTCTTTGTGTAAATTTAGTATAATAGTATAATATGCCGAAAGCTTTTCTGTTTCTTTTAATGTTCAATAGTGCGGCCTTTCTCGACGTATATTAGTAATTTTTTTCATCGAGAGAAGAAAAAATTAATTAATTAATTATAACTCACCTTACCTTTTTGCTCATCTGAACTTTTAAGTTCTAAGGTAAAGCCAATTAATGATTCTTTTGGAATACTGAATTTTGACAAGTTGGATAGCTAATGATCGCATTTAATATCCCCGGGTTTTCTTACGCCTGGTTCTCATTCCTTTTCTATGTCAGATTTTAGTAGCGGAGTTCGTGGGTATTTTCTACAACATAAAGAAACAAGGTAAGGTATAATAACAGGAAAGCAAGGATTTACAGGTAAAACGCCACTACATTATTTATAAAGCACTATTGCCACATAAGCAGTGAACGATATGATACTCACTCAAGAACAAACGTAGTGACTACTTTTGTGCAACTTGTAAGTCACGACTTTTTTTCGTTGCGCGTTCTATTGGTTGGGAAGGCAATATATGTCTAATTCGTTTCCACGGTACAAAAACGATTACTACACAATCCCAAAGGGTTTACACAAGCATAAATTCTAAAAAAAGATTACACAAATTTGTTTAGTATCCTAAATTAATTACACAAAAAAATCCCTAACATAATTATTTACTGAAATCTTTTGTGAAGCAATTTCGGAGCGTAACAAGTTTGGCATTATTCCTTTATGGATATCAAAAATTCGAAATGTAATAATACCTCCATAATTTGAATACAATTAATAGAACAACAACAATTCATTATACTTGTAGATAGTAATTTCTCTAATTTTAAGTATAATTAAAATCGGTAGAATAATAATAATTCAGGATGAAGTAATAACTTTTTTATTTAAAAATTTAATTAGATATGGCTTACGTAATTTAATAGCGCATGCCTTTAAATACAAAATCAGTTACACATGTTTATAACTTTACGCTACCCAAATTGTTGGAATTGTATTTTGGCCCATATATCGACTCCTGAACTGCTTGAACAGTCTTAAATTCTGGTTGCAGGGTGTCATCGGAAAGCTCATTATCGAACACTACATGTCAAATCATGCAAAACTAACATTCACTGGTCGTTCTAACTTTCCAATGATTGATGGCATCGTTGTTTCACCAAAACAATATTCTATTGATACTCTAGGACTTATTTGAAATAAAAATATTTTTGTAGAACAGTCAAGTAAAAAAAAGGCTTCAGTAACTTGGGCAATAACGGATAATCTCTTTCTGCAAAAATATAACTTATTAATTCCAATTTAATCTTACCACTATCGTTAGTTCAACTATACAATGAATAGCAAAATCTCAGTTTCTCAAAGTACGTGTATCATGCAAAGACTCAGGGAAACCTATGCAAACATTCAAAGCCCTAGTTGTTCATTGTACACATTGTGCATTATTATGAAATGTTTATCCTTCCTATTAAAACAATCGGTTGGTCGTACCTCAGTATTATCGATTTTTGTGTGTGCTTCATCCTTTGAACCTTCCATTTAAAAATAAGTTTTAATTAGTTTTAAACATTACAAACGCTACAGATAACGTGACTAAATCTTGTCTGTTTCTTGTAATGTTCAATAGTTTAAAAGGTGAAGGACATCGTAGCAATTTTAGGATACATTGGCAAATACAGAGGTATGGAAGTGGGTTTTAATGAAAGAAATAATAAAAATAGTAAAAAAATTAAAGTTTGAAATGACTAAAATACAAACAACTACCTTACAATAATCAGAACTCTGTCAAGTTTTTTCTGATATTATGGTTAATTTCGCTAAACCATCTTGTCTCAGCAATCCTATCGATAATATTACTTCCGATTTCTTAATTTACCACGTTTCACTTTATCTTTCTCGAAAATATCTTACTACTTTTGTCGTAATTAAAGAAATTCTCGAAATCAGGGCTTCTCTCAAATACGACATCATCGGGGTGACTGGATATCCTATTACAAATTTATTTATCTTTCCTATATTTTAAATAACTTCAAATAAAATTGAACCTGTACTTAATCTCTATTGACATTTAATAATTGCAATATAAGTACAAATGTGCGTCCCTTACATACCTAATCGCCTAACATGAAAAAACAATGATACACAATTAATTCTACCATACTGTTGTTCTGTTTTCTAAGATTAATCTATACGACAGTTTAAATTCCATTTCTAGCAATTTTTGTTATACCAATACATCTAAAACCATTGCTTATTACCAAGTTATTCGTTAACCATTCCAATTTCCATTACAAATTATAACTTTTTGTCTTTTATTAGTATTGATTTTACTAATAAAATAGTTAAAATCAATATACACTAATTCTGTCGCTAATTTAATCCCAAAAAATAATTAGTTACATGATTTGCTGCTTTCCAACTACAAAAATACGAACCTTATATAACTGAGATCTAAAATTCACTTGTGCGTAATTCTAAATGATCAACATAAAGCTCATTCTGCTCACGCAGTAAAAACATTTAAGCTTGCTCAACAACATCAATCTTTCTGTAATTAGTAACTTAGGTTATCCAATAAACAGTAACCCCTTTAAGACAGATTCAAATCCTACTATTTGTGTGGCGAACTCTCAAATTTCTCAACCTTGTCTTTGCAAGCCGTGATTCAACCTTATGTCATGTGCCGCGTATATTGCTTGCGGGAGTCGATATTAACATCTTGAAAATGGGTTACTTTTTACTTCTCAGTTTGAACTTATTTTGCCTATTTTTAAAGCTTAGTTGCTACCTCCTATTCTTTCTTCTACAAAATCCTGTTAGTTACTGTCAGCATCCGTTAATATAATATAACAGTTTTAATCTATGCCAACATACAAGATTTTTGGCTGCAAACCGACTTGACCCTGTTTCTTAGTATTTGTAGGACCATGCGTATTATATTGGGAGTTTCGTTGAACGTTCAATGACTCTTCGTAATTTCTACGTATCAATCAAAATTTTTGATGATCCTTCACATAAATATCTAAATACATGCAAATTTTAAATGATCAAAAAATTTAAATCTTATGCTATTAATTAATTAATTATCGCCAACCTGGTATTTTTCTAGATTAATTCCCTGGTTCGAATGTGTAGTTCTGCGTATCCTCAATTTGCCGCTACGTGCTGCTAACTAGCGTACTTGAGTTGCTTTCAGCTTAACGTCCTGATTCAGTATTTTTCCCTTCGTTATATCTGTTACTCGTAGTGTTGAATTTTTACGTTGAATTGAATTTGTTTCGTGAATTGTTTATTGAATCGCTTCGTAAATCTTTCAGTATATTTTTAGTAGATTTTCTGTTTCCTTAGATTTCCTTAGATCCCTTAGAAAATTTCTCAGTGCCCTAAGTTAATAAATGTTAAAGATCACGTTTATCTTAATTAAAATTTGGATTTACGTCTTATGTCGACGGCGAATTTTTATTTTACTTGTATATTTGAACGCACACTCGTACTTGAAATTTTTAATTATGAACTTTCACTTAAAATTTGTGGTTTCAATTTCACACTTGAACTTTGCGTAGTACAGTATTGCCCGAAATAAACAGTACTGAAATTGTAATTGTTTTGTATATTTAAAAAATACATATTATTGACACTTTATTATATGTTCTAAATGTGCACCTCCTCGTTCGAGACAGACTTCATAACGATGTTCTAAGTTTCTGGTCATGTTATTGAATAAGGGTTGTCTCAGGGCTGCGAAGAAGACTCTAACGGCATCCTTTAATTCATCGATGGTTTGTGGTGCCCGTTTGAAAACGGCATTTTAGCCATGCCCCAAATGTATGCGTCTGGAGGTGTGAGGTCTGGAGAATGTGAAGGATAAGGAAGTCAGTAAATCGTGATATGAATTTGCTTGGAAAATGTTCTTAAAGAAATTGACGAATTGCGGCAGCAGTATGGCAAGTTGCCCCGTCCTGCTGAAAAAATTGGTTTCGAAATGCCAAGTTACGTGCACGACAGAATTGACGTAGATCAGGGATAAATCGTGTTAAAATTTGTCTGTACCTCTATTGATTAAGTGTGACTTGCCTACCATTCTCTTCGATAAAGTACGGACCAATGATTCCGTGTCCAGAAACAGCACACCAGACACTCACTTTTCACTATGTAAAGGAACCTCTTGAACCTCATCGGGTCTGGCAAAGCCCAGAAATCGATTTGTGCGACGATTCACATAGCCTGACAAGTGAAAATGTGCTTCGTCTGAAAACCAAACATTTTTCAAAAATTCAGGATTTTCATACTGTAACGCGAGAATTCTGGCGCAATATTCCACTCTACTGCGATAATCCCGAGGATGTAGTTGTTGATGTACCTGAATCACATACGAAAATGTACCCAGCTCCTTCAGGATTCTTTGAAAGGAAGTTCTTTTTAAATCAAGTTGTAACGCTGTCCTTGCCTGGCTGACTTTCGGATTTTCTAAGATTTGCTCAAAAACACGTTCATGGTTATTGTTGTTGTTAACTGTCCTGGGACGCCCCGAGTTTCCTTTTCGTTGGCACAATACACTACCTGTATTTCTAAACATTTCAATAACCTTCAAAATTACAGCATTACTTGGAGAACGTTTATTAAACCTTTGTGTGAATTGATCAGATACGTATAGCAAACTTGCACCATTACGTCGGCCGATTCCGTATGAACGAAAATAATGCTCTACCAGAAACACTTTCTTCTCTGTACTTAACACCATTTTTAACAATTAGGCCCTACTAATTACTTGTTTGAGGTTTACTTAACAGGTCTATACTAGCTAACTTGAGTGTGACAGCGCACGCATAAAAACACCGCCAACTTAGTTTCAGTACTGTTTATTTCGGGCAATACTGTACTTTTATTCAAATTAGTATTGTGCTTCAGTTAAGTAGAGACTGGCCATTAACCGCCTGATGTAATATATAAAGGCAAGTCATTCCCCATGCTGTCATTGGCTTGAGTGCGTATTATCTGGGTTTAAGCGTTGTACATGTCTTATCATGAAGGCCTTCGGATTTTACATGGAGTTACCTGTCCTATATTTCGTTGCAATCTTTTCCAAATCACGTAGACATCAAAATTTTACAATATGTATAAAGTTCGTTGACTATGGTACTTTGTAATGTTCAATATCATGTTTTCGTACTTTGAATAGGAAATTACTCAAATTTTCCTTTTAATTCCGCACGCATACAAACTTATTGTTCCATATTTTGTATATCCAATATGCTAGGTATTATTTGAAAGTGTAGCGATTTCTACCTTTAAAACATCACGATGTCTAAATTTTATAATGAGATTCTTTAACAGATGTAAATTAGATGCGTTTTTATTGACTTTTTACGTTCTGAAACATGCTTGTTTTGCAAGGTTTGTTTGTTGTAAACACGCATGATTATTAATACGTCGAGTTCAAAAAAATTTGTTTGATGTTTATTTGGCATTAAGTACTTCTAATTTGTATTTATTTAAAGTTACTGAATATATTATTGTTTCTAAAGTGAAATGGATTGCCTCTGCAGTTATTTATTTTACTAAATGTGGTTAAATATTAAAAAATGGGCTTTCTTTCATTGATTAAAGTTATTTGTGGATTTTATACTGTGTGTTTGATATTTGCTTTTTGCATAACTAACAAATTGGGTACCTTTTGTGATTCAAATGTTTGGTTTTCTTGACTTTAATGTAGTTTACATGAAGCATACTACCTTTGTGACCCTATATATCCCTAAATAACCCTATTATCATAGCTATATATGGTGTAATAATGAGGTCACAAGAGGTTATTGAATGCCAAATTCTGTGAAAAAACCTACCAGAAATTTAATTTTACCTTGTATAAACATAAGCGTATTCCCTTTATAAGATTATTGTATTTCCGTGCAAAATAAAAACGCTTGAAGTACATATAGTGTTCTAACACCATTTAAGAACGACGCGAACTTTAAGCCGTGTCCTATTGCATGTATAAATTATAAGAATGAAACCTAATCAAGCATTTACTGATCAAATTCGTGCCTAAATATTTATTTCTGTAATAATATAGCTTTCTAAACCAATTTTTATTGCATTTTTCGTAGAACGAGTCTCGTGCACTTTGAAAATACCAAATAAATTTCAGTAGTGGATACACTAAAGCATTTATTAATTGTGTAATCAAAATTCGCTTATAGATAATCTCTAGAACACATTTCATTTACTGTAAAACAAGTCATATTGCATTTATGAAGGATAAGAACGAAGTCCAATTTCAAAAGTAGCATTCATTGATTGCTTTAAAATCCGTGGGTAAATATTATTTTCCCAAACAATTAAAGTTTTATTGCGCGAATAACGTCCATGCTTTATCATTTAACAAATGCAATACGCTAATTTATATTTTTCCACTTTAAAACTCCTATATAAACTTCAGTGTTAAGATATCATTTAAAACAAGTTCCATAATGCATTCATTTTCGTTAAAAATACTATTTTATGAGCTTTTAATAAAGATAACTTTATTTCAAAAAAGCGCATTTCGAAATAATTCTAGAATGAATTCTAATCAGGTTATTTAACTTAAGATTATAGCATTTCCTTCGAGAGACTTTGAGAAGTTATAAATTATATGCGTCAAGCATATGAATAAACGCTTCAATTTGAAGAAACCTGTAGGCTATAAAATAGATAAGATAGGGCATTTAATAGCTTTGATTATAATACAGAGTCTAAAGATAGAGATATCAGTGGTGGTTTAAATGCATTAACAACGAATGGAAGACTTTTTACGATCACAATTAAATAGAAAAGGATGCGACATCGCAGTGGATTATTATATCACTCAGCGACGAATGCTTTGAAAACAATCTAAAAGGAAATCGGAAATGACGTATTTGGAATTTTATTATATAAAAAGGAATTTTACGAGAAGCGCTCATTCATTCGTTCATTCATTGATTCATTCTAAACGCGTTTCACATGTAACATCAATCTTTAAATACAAGACATAATTTATTGCTTCAAAATAAATGCAAAGCTACACGCTAACTTTAATCTATTATAAATAAATGTACTTTGCAAAATAACTGATACTTCGATGTCTGGAAATGGAAATTTTAAATAGAACTAGAAACTTTTGAATGCAGTTATTGCAATGGAGGCCATTTTTTTTGTGAAACGTAAGATAAACTTTTTCTCCATTTGAATAAAACTTCCTGGGACACACTGTATATATATATATATATATATATATATATATACATATATTGATACGATAACGCCGTACGCGGTGTTATGACGCTTTTACTTAACGCCACCGCTCTGTTCTCACTTCAAATTTTATTAATTTTATTATTTTTATGCCACGGCTAGCCCTTTTAAATCTACACAGAGTGCACAACGTTACGATGATCAATTTTCTTCTTTTCACCCCTTTATGATTATTTGTTTGAATTGATAAAGCAAAGTCAATTAATTTCATATAATGAAAAGAAATATTATTTACAATTTTTGAAATTCTTTAAATACACTCCTCAATCAATCAATATCATACGTATCATTTATCCCAAAATTTATATACTTTTGATTTAACCTAAAGTCACCAAAAACTACCTCTTTACCAAAAAAAAACCTGGAACGTTCTAGACCTCTCCATAATATATTACGTAAATTTAACGTATGCAATGTTTGTTGTTGACTTCATTACAGGTGTTATATAAATTGAATAAATTCAGTATTAAAATTTAAATAGAAAAATATCTTAAAATTAAATAGATCTGACCTGCGATATGTTGTTCGTGTTATGGATCAACACCCCTTTGTTGTCTACCAATGCTCTGCTTAGCTGAACCAATATTTGAGTACAGTTACCCCTTATTTTCCAAGAATTACTTCGTGCTTCTTTATTTTATATGCATTGAATCTCTTCCCTTCAGTGCTTTCGACGCAGCTTAAAATTGTAGTACCAGAATTGTACCAAAATATAATTGTCGACGCTGATTTGAAATATTATATTGACCCAGATTTGAATTATTATTCCTGTCCACACATACTTGAAATATTATTATCGACGCAACTTGAATTATTCAGAAGTACACCACAAATTTGAAGCCCTATTATTATAAATATTTAGTTTAAATCAATTATTTAAATTCTACTCACGTTTTCTATAAAAAAACGGAAAAAGGTCTTTGTAATCGTTGCACTATTATCACTGTAATATACACTTGATATTCTATTGTATTTTATTTAAATTACGCGTAACTTCCTGGTTAACAGTGACGCAGCTTCGGCATGCATTAGTTATAAACTGATTCGTCTTATCATTGCTCTGTGTTATATAGGCTCATCCCACTTACATGTGAGGTAGGTTTTCAAGCAGTTTTGCAGATTATTTCAACCAACCAGGCCCTGTCTTCAACATTCCCTGCATTTTAAAGTTGTTTCTGATGTAACTTATTCGGTTTTCCATGTAATGTTTATTTGCTATTAATACATTGTCATCTTTGCCAGACGTTCAACTTTAAGTCTGTTGTTTTGTATAGATATCGTGTTTTAGATAATTGAACAAAATAAATGATGTAACTTTAATGCTGTTTTCGTTTATGTATTTTTATGCGTCCTTAAAACTGCGTTTCCTTATCAAATTGTTTATTGTTTCCGCGTAATTGCATAAAGCTTTGTTAGGTTTTATCTTTTCTCTATTCTACTGCGTTTTTATTTTTTAACTAATTAGAACACTTCTCAACGCGTATTTAATTACATGTACTACCATTTCTTCTGAATACGCATTCTATTGTTGTAAGATATTCTTAATGGCATTACTTAAAATTAATAACGGTCTATATACAAAGTGTTAAATGCTAGCTGTTTACATAATGTATGAATTATCTATTTTTCTGCTAAATACGCGTTTTATTGTTGTAAGGTATGTTTACTTGCATCGCTTAAAGCTACTTGCGGTCTATATACAGGGTATTAAATGGTTGCTATTTACATAATGTACGAATTACTTAATTTTCTGTTAAATAAATGCAGTTTTCTGATTTCTATTGCAATTTATTGTTACTACACGGCCCTTACTACTCAATACACTCCTAAACAACCTCCTATCACAGCAAATATGGTCGATACTTAGCTAGTGCTTCAATAGTAAGAGGTTTCAATCTTTTTGTATATCTACAATATAATTCTTCCGAACTTGCGTCGTCTGTTGGACAAGTTCATCAGTAATATGTGGAAATTAATTTAAATTAAGAACAATATTACAAAAATCACCACAGCGCTAGTTTGCAGTTAAAACCTCAAAAATTACCCATCACAGAATAGCACCTTTGTCGATACATTTTTATTTCATAGTTATTGATATTTTTGACGTTGATTTCATGTCGGTTTAGATTAAAAAGCTTTTTAAAATGCAAGGCGGGTTGAACGATTGTTTTCGAACTTTTGCCTACATACAATACTAATGATGAATAAAAAAATAAATACGACAGTTACGATAACAATGTAAACCGTAAATATATATTATTTTAAGTTAGAAGTTATTGTTACTGTAACCTACGTTTCTAGGCATTTTTTGTAATTTAAAAGGGTCAGTAATGCCTTTTGCAGGTATTGCATGCACAACCCTGAAAGAAGGTGTATACCGCAATTAAGATATTTTTCCCTAAGTAATAATCTTTACGCATTACAGTAATTGATAGCTATTACAAAGTTAATAAGTTCATTAAATTATTCACAATCGCTAAAGATGATGATTAACTCAAAATAGAAGGGGTCTACAAACACACAATTAAACAAGCAAATGTCCAGTACTCAAACCTACCAAACTAACATAAATTTGAAACATTTAATTAATAGCTTAGAATAATTTAGTTGAAGTCGCGTTCTCAAACGTGCTTTATTGGAAAAGTAATTATCATTATCAATTTATACTGTTTGAATATTAATTTTCGCTGCAAAGGAATGAAATGAAAACAAAGTACCCCCACGTATGTTCCAAATACTGTTTTACCCTTTCAGTTTAACCCCAAAAAACTACGATGCCCAAATATAGGATGAATAAATAATGAAACACTTTATAATGTATACTACATGTGAAAGTGGAACACGTTCAGAATGTAATCAAATATATATTCCAAATTAAAATTGTAATTGTAAATTATACAGCGTAAGCTAAATAACTCATTAAGACTGACTCAGCTGCGTTTAGTAAAATGGTTTTTAGGAAACTACATTTCTATAATGCGTCTTTTCTTTGTTATCGGCAAATAATCAAAAGTTGGTTTTTAGTTGCTTGAGATTTATACAAAGCCATTCAGGCATATGTGGTCAGTATCTATTAAACGTACATTTTATGGCTGTCATTGACGATTATGCACCCTCACTTATCGTCCTTCTAGACCTTACAATGCTGATTTCGAATCAAAACATAAATTGCCTTAGTTTATTGTATTGAAGATATTCCCATTCAAACTCTTAAAAATCTTGCTAATATGATTTAGAAATCAGAAACACTTTTAATGCTCGCCGTTTAACAAAAAGCAACCGAAAACTTTTCTAGTCTTCAATATTTGGTTAGCTCCCCAGTGACATCACCTAGTTGTAATACATTACCAATATCAAAGTTCCGAGAATGCTTCTTTTTAAATGTATACAGAAAGAATGGATTGTACGTGGATTGTTATAATATTTGGGGTTCAAAGTAAATCTGTTTCTCTGTTGACATCAACACAAGTTCGGAGAGTCTACTTTGTTGTTGCGTTGAGCAGTTGTAAGTTTTGATTCACTCCAGAGTTGAAAATGATCTTTTTGTGGGCGCCATTGTTGTAGGTATTGTTAGAATTAAAACTGCTAATTCGAAAACTGCTTTAAGTCTCTTAAAATATTTGATATTATCTTTTAGGCTTTGCATACAAATATAAGTTATTATTGCATCTTATTAATCAATATTATATTATCATAATCAACACAGCTTGTTCAATAGTCCAATATCTATATTTAACATTTGGCTTACAACTGCGATTTAAGCGACACTTCCTGTCTATATCAGTAAATTAAGAAAGTTATTTCTGGGAATTAGAAGGCAGTCATACAACAACATTCATTAATTTGTAAACGTTACCACATTGGAAACACTTGCTAATTCGAGGATACAGTACTCATAGAAAAGGCTCAAAATATTATTTTCAAATACAAAACAACATGATAAACGTCTTAATTTATTCTAATTAATGTGTTATCGAAAAGATTATGCAGTTAACATGTGGAGTTAAACAATATTATCAGACTCAAAGTTCAAACATTTTGCTATTTTGCAAGTCACTTGTATTCAAATCTGTCATTATCTTGTTATTTCAATATGAGGTTAATAACAGCGAATGTAATAGCTAAATCATAAGTATTATAGTCGCTAAAAGCATATTAAAATTTTTTATTTGCTGAAAAATTCTAAACAATACAAATATTGGGAAAGTTCCAATGCAACTGATAAATTCATCAAGACACGACTAAAAATCGTACAGATACCACACAAAATTTAGGAAGGTCGGATTTTGTTCTGTTTCTGCACGCCTGTGTGCGTGGAGTATATAGTAAATTTCACTAAATATTTAAAATAAATTTATTGAAATTTTTAAGCAGTACAGATAGCTGTTCAATAACCGTAAGAGATAAGGATTTATTTAACTGATAATTATACAAAATTTTATAGTGTTTTAAATAATGTCCAAGAAAAATAATTTTAATGATGGTCCGAAAATGTGATAATTTTAAAGGATAATCAGAGTATGTGGTCAGAAGTTAAAATAATGTTAAACTTTGGAAAGAAATCTTGGTTGGAAAATACGGAAAAAATCGCACAGGAAACGTCGCTTGTGCTCGTTGGAGTACAAAGGACAGCAATCGACAGCTTAGCATTTTATATAGAAGGTCAGGAATTTTATTTTATTCAACATTGATATGTGTTGGCGATGTTTGAGTGTTAATTTTTATATTATGAATATTAATCGTGGTATTGTACATGGACCGTCTCTGCGGATAGGCAACCCAAGTTGCTTAAGTTTAACCGACGTTGTGCGTGTGGTAATGGTGTTGAACCGAATATCGGTGATCGTAAGTGCGCGAGCAGTAAGAATACAATCAACTGCCGAGGGATTGTGACCTTTGGAAAGTGTGTCCGGCAAAACTCTTAAAAAAAGGTGTCTTCAAATTTGCATCAACCCTGTTGTGAATTCCATACGCCCGACCACGCGCCTACAAGGAAATTGCCGCTGGACAAGCATGTCAAAGCCAATTCATGTGAGTTTTACCAGATATTTATTATCGCTTCACCTGATACCTTCAATAATTTTTATTTAAATAATACGGCCTTTGCGGTCGTATAAAACTCGGTTGTTGTAATCAAAAGCTCAATATTCTCTACAATCCACACACCATTTCATGGTCCTGCGAACCAAATTTGAAGCGTTCTGTGTAAAAGACATCCATTTTGTTGCAACTTCTTAGTGATAACAAAGAAAACAAATTCGTAGTTAATTACCCACATAACAGATTTACATTACCGACATTGCAGATTTCGTTTGTGAAACTTTCACTGATGTTGTATTACCCACACTACAGTGCTTCTATCTGTGAAACTATCGCAGATTTGCATTAACCGACCTTAGGTTCTATAGTTTCTGGTGCATAACGTTACGCTACTTTGATACTTGCAGGTTTGTTTACATTTAGTGTTGTAGTTTCAATGCTAGCTTGTAACAAATACAAATTCTAAGGTACTAACCTTTGAAGTCGTTTCTATTTGTTACAGTTCTGTAGCATCTGATTCCATTAAATTGCATTATAATATCAAAATAAACAATTTCGTAATAGAAATAAACGTTATTAATATTTAATCGGCCTTGAATTTATTTTAAGAATATATTCAATCCTAACAAATACTATAAAGGCGTTCTAGGCGTTCCTAAAATACGTTATGCATAAGTCACTTGTGTTGCCTAATTCGTAGGCGGTCGGTGTCCATTGTCAAGAATTATGAAGTTATTATTGCGCTTGTAAAAGGTGTCATAAGGTGGCGTTTCGGGCAACTCACCTGTTCTTTATATTCATAGGATTGAGAGATAACGCCGCCATTTTCTTCAATGCGGTAATAATAGAACGAGTGGGTAAAAATGTTGGTTCTTTTATGTGCCAGCTAGTCCTTAAGGATAGGTATTTAGGTCGGCGTTAAATTATGGTCGTTTATAGGGGGCCGGGATGTTATAATTAAGTACGTGTTGAGTATATTTTCCCCGGGCTTTGTTAATACGGCTAATATGTTAAGTAAACATGTCAACATGATTGTTTGACTGCAGTATCCATTAACACGCATTTTTTTTATTATGGAGAAACATTACTATCACGAAATAATTGTGATCACACACACGGTGTTTGTTTGATTGGTATGTGGCACGTCACGATGTCAGCAGTTTAGTTCGGAATTTCCATAACAGAAATTTAGTTGCCAAGAAGAAATTCAATTCTTTTGGTTTGGAACTTTTTTGAGGCTGGAGTTTTTGCTTGCATGTAAGCCAGGTATTTAGAACCCTCATTAGAACGGGAATCGATGCCGTTGAGTGTAACTTTTTTATGTTGTGTGCGGTTGGAACTTTATTATTGTTTGTGGACATATGTAATTGTTCATACAATCATTAAAAATATTAAATTTAATAAGAATATAAATTTTGCATTTAAGATTCAGTATAAAAAATTTAAAAGTTATAATATTCTAAGAATTGTGTATCCAATAGCTTTTTGTTAAGAGTTGAAATTTAAAGTTTTATAAGAGAAAGGGAAACCTTGTTTCTTGTATGTAGTTCGAAGTATCTTATGAAATACGTGAAGTATGCACGTGACCTTATAAAAAGTTTGTAAAGTTCACTTTCAACTAAATATGTCATTTATTGTGTGCTTGATAATTAGTAGGCTAACTGTGGTATTCTTGTGCCATGTTAACGATTTTAATTCATTTAATCTATATGTTTTTGAATACTGTTATATTATAGTAACAAATACTACGTGTGAGATTTATTAGAAATGTATTGTGAATCAATCTAACAGATCTGTCAATAGAGGTTATAAAATTTTGATTATGAAAATAGTACCTAGTGCCAAAATTTCATTATTTAAAGAGAATATTTATGAATTCTTATTCTATAGAGAAAGTTTAATTTTACTTTTGAATATCAACTTGTGATTTTGTTTACATGCATTTGAAAGAAAGAAAAGAATTACTTTAAATTATATTTTTGGTTCAAAGCACTGTCTTTAACGAGAGTACAATTTGAGAAAATAAATTCTGAGCAATGAAACTTGAGAGACACTCTAGCAGAGTAATGTTTATCAGATCTAAGTGACTTCTTTTTAATATCCATTTTAGGTATAACACTTTTAGTGTTATAATTTCATGATGATTAATTTATGAGTATTGTTGTAATTTTTTTTGTTGCAAGACGCATACGGTGTCCTTTGATTTACAATTTATTGTGTGACATTTTCTTTCGGGATTATCGTAGCAGGAGTTGAAGTAGACACATTTGAGAAGTTTCCAGAGGTGTTGTTTAGTACAACTTGTAGGTTTCGATAATCATTATAGCCTGTGGATTTCTGCATCTTCTCATAGGTTACTTTTGTTTTTTTTTATTGTCTATATAGATGCGGTGGCGTTCATTTCCCCTCCCCATTTTCCATTCCCCTTTATAGCTGAGTTTACTTTTCATTCACCCCCAATATCATTGCTCGCCCTTGGGGTAATTCCCCGACTAAGCCGTAAATATCATGAAGTTCGTGAGTCTATTGAAAGTGATAACATTAAGAATAAATTCTAGTCAAATGATAAAAATAAAAATCGCTCCATTGACGCTCAACGTCAAAATAGTTCCCCTGGAGTGCCCGACTCACACCAAAAAGTATTACAAGGTTAAAAAAGTTATGATATTAATTTTCATTAAGAAAGCAAATCAAATATTTGATGTGAACAGGAACAATACAGCCACAAATTGATTATTCTGGTATTTAGTAAAAGTGTAAAAACAACTACTTTGTATATTGTACCTGCCAATGATAGTGGTTGTTGTTTCATTACTGATGGTTAAATTTTAATACTAAAATTGCATGTTCCACTTTGCAAGCCTTTTGCAGTTGATATTTAAATTTTAATACTGGTTCAGCTATACTAACTTATTTGCTACAAATTGAAATTAAATCTACAATATTTATAATGTCTCCAAAGCCTAATAAATTAGTATTAGCCAATGCTTTGCATGTGGCTAAGTTAGAAGAAGCATTAGATGTAGAAAATCGTGCTGTAGATTTCTCATCTATTCTAACCTTATTTAAAATTCAGTGCCGCACAATAGAACATATTTACACTGAATATGGTCAAAATTATTTGATTATTTTGCAAGGCTCTAGAGAAGAGAAACTACCTCGTCTGCTTAAAGAAAGGAAGATCATTGATCAAATTTATTTTAGAATTCTTGTACTGCAGGACAAACTGGAACCAAAGGCCCCGCCTAGAGGCTCTGAGATGCCAGCCACACTTCCTCAACATACCCCATCGCTCCAAATGGATACAACTCAATGTTTTCTCGGGAGACGTAAAGCAACGGTGTAGCTTTATTGATCTGTATGATGCGCTCATACACAATTCTGGAATTAAAGACGTATAGAAATTTCAGTACTTAATTTCCTCATTGAAACAAGAACCTTTAAGTCTTATCAAAGATATACCTGTCGCCGCAGATAATTATCAATTGATTTATAAAACAATTGCCGAAAGATATTCCAAAAGACGATTATTAGCCAATCATCATTGGAATCTAATCAAAGGTCATCCTTGCCCTTGCTTACAAACATAAAATCTGAAGCAACTTCGCCATCTTTTCGATAGTTTTTTTTTTAAAACCTAGCTATCTTGCAGTCTTTAAAATTTGAGGTTAAAGGTTGGGACGTTGTCCTTGTTGACCTATTACTAAGTAAACTAGATGAAACCACTCGCAAACGGTTTGAATTGTCGTTTAATTCAGCTGAAGTCACTACCTTTGATGTAGTGAAAGATTTTTTGTAAAGCAGTGTTTTGGATAATCTTGTTCTTTCTAAACCCTCGAGAGGAACTATTCCTCCAGGGTCAGCCACAAGGAAATTTTTGTGTTCTTCGTCTTCATAGAAAATCAAGAAATCTGTACCCATTGTGTTCTTTGTAAAGGAACGCACTTCTTATATGCCTGTGAGCAATTTTTCCTCAACGATACGAACAAGCCAAACGCGTTGGTGTATGCTTAAACTGTCTTCCTCTTAATCACACGTTGACAACTGGTTCCTCAAAGTTTACATGTAGCCAATGTCATCGCCAACATTATTATCGTTTCATTATGTATCCTCAAATGGGACATTGATACTACCCAAATAGATAGTTTACCTCCCGATGCTTCTAGCCATATTGTGTTCACTAGGTTAGTTGATTCTACCGCAAGAACCGGCGTAGCTCTTCTGCCTACTGTCTGTCGTGAAATTCTTGATAGGAACAAATAACTCCAAATTGTTCGTGTTCTTGTTGATACTGATAGTCAAATCTCATTTATGACAGAAGCGTGTCGCAAAGCAATTCGCTTTTTTCACTTTCTTCATCTGTCGTGATTTCTGAATTGGGTCGGGCTTCGCGGCAAGCTTTAGGTATGGTGTCAGCAAATATTTGCTCCATCCAAGATTATGAATCCGTTCCGACCGATCATAACTTCAAGGTGAATTTTATGGTTTTCTCACATAATTGTGAACACCTTCCCTCTACCCCGGTAGAAATTAGATAGTCTCACTCAGAGAATTTGAAGCTCGCAAATGAACATTGGAGACGATCGGCTCCGGTTCAATTGTTATTAGGCCCAGAAGTCGCTACTCATACTTTATTAGATAGTAAAATAACTGGCAGCTCTACTGCTCCTGTCGCACATAACACAATCTTTGGTCGCATGCACCCCTTGTTAACCTCTTGCTTGCATTCATATGTTGTATTTGTTGACCCATGTGTTGACGATAGTCTCTAGAAGTTCTGCCAATTTGAGGAAATTTCCTCTAAGAAAGCATCTGCCCCGAGGAATATCTGGCACGGCAATCGTTTGACGATTCGTTGTTTCGTATATCTAACGGAAGATTCAACCATAGTCTGCCGTTCAAGGGAAATCGCCCCGATTTTCCGGGTTCGAAATCCATCGCTATTAAACTTTTATTATCTTTAGAGCGTCGGATTAGTATGCCTCGTCTTTTTCGCTGGCATTTAGTGCAATCCATACACCAAGGATTCTGGAATCGGTTGCACCATGAGTATTTACACCAGCTGTATCAACGTAGTTGCTGGTTCAAATCAAACGTTCTTTTCCTCATAAAGGAGAATGGAACTCCTCCTATTTGCTGGCGACTCGCTCGCATTACCAATTTGCATCCCGGAACGGATGGAGTTCCACGGGTAGCCACCCTTAAACCTGCTGTAGGGTTTCTAAAGCTCTTGGTGATAAAATTGTGCGCTTTGCCTTTACATTAACTTAACGTTTAACAAATACATGATGGGGTTTGTAATGTATTGTACTTGTTGCATTTATCCTTGGTTGAATTTAATTAATTAACGAGTTAGTTGCAACAGGCATCCTTTTTTTGTAATTCTTGGGATTGAGTTTTGTTTTGAAAATAGCATCCGCATGCTATTTTGCTGGGCAGTATGGACCATCCCCGCAGATAGGCAACTCAAGTTGTTTAAGTTTAACCGACGTGTTACCTTGTGTGCGTGCAGTCATCGAGTTGTACCCAACATCGGTGTGGTAAGTGCGCAAGCAGTAAGAATACAACCAACCACCAAGGGGTTGTGACGTTTGAAAAGTTTGTAGCGGTGAGAATTTTCAAAAAAAAGGTGTTTTCAGATTAGCATTAACCCTGTTGTTAATTCCACAGGTGTAGCCACGTACCTATAAGGAAATCGCTGTAAAAGGTATTTTCATATCTACCATCTTTGTTAGTCTACAACTAAAGGGCGAAACCTCACAAGATTTATATTGGTTCACAAATGTACGGCGGATTTCTCAGCGAATTTCTATATATTTATTGTCACGTATAAATATTTACTTAAATCAGAGAATGTATCTAGTTTATGTATCTAAGTGTTCTATTGTTTCGAGCGCCATAATCCAAAAATATTACATCATACATACATACATACATACTAGCTTACGCTCTTGAAGTAATAGAATAATATATATATATATATATATATATATATATATATATATATATATATCATATACAAATATATATATATATATATATATATATATATATATATATATATATATATATATATATATATATATATATATATATATTATATATATTGTGGTTTTAAAGGGTTAAATTTAGGTATGAACAAGGCAATTTCAAACACCCTGTATAGAGGAAACAACCATAATTTACGTGCGAAATTTATTGCATTTAGTTAATTTAAAGTAACAAGTATTAACAAAATTCTACAATTAGTGATGAAAATTTAGTTAGGTTTGTAAAGAAAATAAATTGTATAAGTCAATGCAAATTATGAATTAATTTAATTGAGTTTAATTCAAAGGGATATAACGTCTAATACGCATAAGAGCATGAAAAATCGATAATACCAAGGCGAAACCCTTTACTAACAAACAAACACGTCGAATATATGAAATATCTTGAAACGCAAACTCCTAGAAATGTTATTTTAAAACGTTCGTTAGTTGAACACCTGCATGTTTTGGAAAGGTCATGTTCCCCTTATTTGTGTAGATAAAAGACAAGTTTCGACGTATATTGTGCAAACAATGGGATGTTTCGCATAAATGCTAACCAAAAGTTTCCTTAAAGCGCAGAAGGGATCGACAATCAATGATATGCTTCGGAATGAGACAGGCATAATAGCAGTTCACTTCGAAACGCACGTATTCAGTCCACGTGGGTTAGATAGCACGCGGACAGCAATATCGATTTTCTACCACTTAAGCGAGAGTAGAAGGAAACATCTAATATGCATAAGAGAAGAATAGAGTTAATATAGGCGGGGTTTTCAAGCCGTCACTTAAATATATCATTGGTCTAAATAGTTAGTTGTACAACAGACAAACACGGGAATATTGAATGCGGGTTTTTCGGAAAATATCATAACTACGAGCTAAATTTTAAAGATTTGGAAAACGGTTATACCAAAATTTGAAGAAGTATTATTTGAAATTAAGTATTTCGCGTGAAGAGTGGCCTAGAGGTGGCATTTTGAATTGTATAAATACTCTAAGAAAATTAGCATCGCTCTCTTTGATATTCTGATCGCGCTCTTTAACTTCGCTCTTTGACTTCGTTAATTTGCATTGTTTACTACGTACAGAAATCTACTCACGAGCTTGTAAGTATTAAATTAAATAGTACAGTGTTAAATTGTTAGCCTCATAGTTTGAAACGCGGATAGTGTCGGGTTGAAATTTAACGGAGGTGCAACAGATATTTTAACAAGCTCGTAAAGTAAAGTAAAGTAACGTATATTAAATTCTGCAATAATAAAAAAGTGTAATATACTTGGATTTGGATTTGGATGGATCTTGAATGAATAGCATGCAGCACAACTTAGATGGTGTTCATCTATAAATAGCTGGAGGCGGCAAGCAGAGCAGAACCACGAGACCGATGGTGCTGGAACTTAACTACATCGTCAACAGAGATGGAATCTTCAAGTTTCCAGGTAACGCATTAGAATTTGCTGGTTGGTTTTAAACTGTGGATATTATTTGTGATGTGTGAGAGTGAGCTTTGATGGTATTTTTCGTCATTTTGCGTATTGAAAAGAATACGTATAACTAACTTTTATTATGGTATTTGAATATAAATCTAAAGGTGTATATAAAGCTTATTAACATTCCTCATGAATTTAAAATTTTATTAAAAGTACATGGGCTTTTTGTGTTTGTAGTAAGAGTTTGCAAAGTAAAAGCATACATTAATAAAATAAACTGGGTTATCATGAGCTCACCATACTCCAGAGTGCAATAGTTAGAAAAAATATAAATGAGGTATTATACAGGGCCAATTTACTCCTGTTACATTAAATGTGTTTGATATTTCAATTTAAAATCCTGGACTTTACAAAGATAGAATTTATTGAGGTGTAACTTGAGCACCGAAATGTAAATAATCTTGAATTATTATTTGTAAATAGTGGTAAATAAATATTGTATGATTGTTGTATCATTTTGTGGTTTTATTGAGAGTGTGCGTGAACGGTAAAGAGTATGATAGTAAATCTAGGTATCCAAGAGGAGGCCCAACTGAGCTAGCCAGGGAGCTGTTGAAGTAATTAAGTTGATGGAGCAGGAATCTGGGTAAGAATTATTTTTTTTGAAAATTCTCCTTTTTGTGAAATTTATGACGATTTTTGCTAAATTAATAAATTTTCGAATGTTTTTTTTACTCTGGAGAGGCTTTATAGAGGATGACACGGCAATATATATATATATATATATATATATATATATATAAATATATATTATATATATACATATAAATATATATATATATATATATACTATATATTACATATAAATATATATATATATATATGGGCTTTAAGTTAGACTGTTTTAGGCCTAAATTATCAAATAATTTAATTCTTAATCACAGACTGTCTAAAATTTAATGGTAAATTATAAAGTAAACATCAAATTTTACAATTTATAAATATGGCATAATTACATACTAGAAAAACGTAAGTAGTAAATATCTTTGAAACATAAATAAAATTAACAAAACAAGAACGTTATAAAATATAAATACAAGTCGTAAAAGTTGATTATACAATAGTTTAAAGTAAACATTTGTACACATATGTAAACATATGTAAGTATCCAAAACTATATTATCATGTTTTTTAAATTGTAGTTTGAAGTATGAGTGTACCTATATTTGTATGGCTTCTGATGTGAGTGAGTCAGCGAGTGTGTGTGTGTGTGTGTGTGTGTATGTGTGTTTAATTTTTGTCATTACTCTGATTTTAATTTCTGTATATATGTGTATGTTGCGTTTAACTATAAATATCGTTTTTTTTGTTACTGCATCTTGAGTTATATAAATATAAAACATTTCTATAAAGTTATTTTTGATTTATTACTTTCTAATTTTAGATTTTTAGGATTTTCAAAGTTGATAATTTGATTTTTAAACATTACATGTGTGGATAATGAACAAGCTTTAGATTTAATGGTTACATCACTCTTATATTCTATCGCTATTAATGGTGATCCTTTTAATAAATTAATGCATTAGAATCAATATTTGTGTTTTTATTTTCATCTATGAAATCAGACATTTCGTATGCCAGGGCCTGACATTATTGCTTGGACAATATTGGCGTCACTTTGAGCCTTTGAAGTGATAATATATCTCAATAAGGAGTTATCTATTATTAGTTTTCATTTTGCAAGTAACTTTTCAAATTATTTATTAAAATTCTTCAACAAATTGTGGGAATTAGATATTTGACTTTGATTGGAGGAATAGGAATATGCAAAGTATTAACAAGTATGCGTCACAAGTAAGCGGTTTGCATTTTAAAATTATTCTAAGTCCTTAGAATGGTGGAAATTCTTGAACCGATATTTTTAAATGCTCCCCTCTGCATCTTATTTGATTTTTGAACTGAACTTTTAAATTAAATATTATTTCATATGTTATTTCGGGTGGTTCGTTTTCAAACTAAAATACAACATCTACAAAGCTTTAGATCAACTGGGCTTTTATCAATCGAAGCAGCAAAGTGTAAACTGCCATTATGAATGGCATTTATCAGAGATTGTATGTATTCCGTGACATTTGATTAAAATTGAGTTAATATGCTTTGTAGGAAGTGCTAAGGCAAGACATACCGCATGCACTGCAGGAAATTGTAGCAGCGAATATACTGAGGGAAGTGCTGGGATCATCACCCTTCAATACTCTATTCCTGTAGATTAATGAAAATACACCGAACCTGCTTCTGATATATCAACGCAAAAGGGGTTGATAATTAACCCCATTATATAACTATGTAAGATAGATAACTTTGGTTTATAACATTTCAGGAGGTTTGGCGGAAATTTTGGCATTTGAAATTATAATTGCAAATATGAAAGGAAAGTCATATGGAAATGAGTGAGGTGTAATAGTGACAAACTATTTAAAAGTATTGAAAGAGTAACTCAACAGATTTTTTGTTAACTAAAATTTACCCACTGCACAATTAACCGTTATAAAACATTTTGCTACAAGTGGCATAAGTGCAGGGCCGTCGCTGGCGCTCAGGCAACTCGGACATTGCCTGAAAGCGGCACTTTATTGGAGTGGCAAATTTTTTTCAGCACATTGCTACTAATATTTTGTTAGTGATATATTCATGTAATCAAGATAGATTCGGAAAGTGCTGCCACCCAGGTCACTCTTTTGAACTAGAGTAGCGAAATAAAAAGTTTTTTATGTTACTTCTCATCCCAACAGAAATAAAAGTTTTTGTAAAGTAATGCAGATTAGTAGTATAAAGACCAATTTTTTTAGTACTGTATTATATATATATATATATATATATATATATATATATTATATAACCAAGATCAAGTTATATGTAAGTTCGTATAATAAAAAGTACATCATCATCATTAGGTCTTCAGTCTTGGAACAGGTTAGACGCGTACCCTCATTGTTTCCCATTCGGAACTAATCTACACATTCCCTGAAATTTGCACAGTCTGTATCTATCGCGATCTGCGTGCAAAAGTCTGACCTCAGTCTAGCTCTACTTGTTTTTTACTATCTCTGCTTGTTATATATCCCGTACTATTCCCCTAAAATGCCATAGAACGTATCCTACCCTTCTATTTCTCCAACTTCTTTTTTTTCCACAAATAACTTTCTTCCTCTACTATCTCTATAACCTATTTGTAATTAACCTTGTCTGTCCATGCCATCATACTTATACACAACATTCCAGAAGGCTTCTATCTTTTTCTGACTGCTTTTCCTACTGCCCCTATTCCATAGACGTACTGTGCTGTGCTCCACACATAAGCTTTGAACAATTTTCTTCTTGTCTCTATGTTTGTTGTCTTTGAGCATATCCGCTGTTCTTTCTTGTTAGATGCAGTTCGGTCACCTTCTATTGTTTTACAGTTATATACCCTATGTCCCTGATATTCATTGATATGTGAAGGGGAGGAGGGAGCAGCCTGTGGCTGCCAAATTCCCCAGCACTTGAACATTTGTCGAATTAATAGTTATTCCAATATATCATTTTCCAAAATCAACATTAGTTGAAAATATTTTACAACCCACACCTGTAGTTGTTTATAATAGTCATAAGATTTAAGTGCACTTATTTTTTCGTCATTAAATTTTCTGTCTTAAAACTAGTTGGACACGTACAGCCACTTAATTATGTTCTGAGCTAGCCTACACAGTTCCCTGAAATTCTTACACAGCCTATATACACCTCGGTTCCCCTTCTATTATTTTCTAATTATATCACCGAGATTTAGTGGTTTGTGAGGAGGATTAAGCAGCTGGTGGCTGCCAAGGATCCCCCAACACTTAGACATTGGCCGAATTAATAGTTTTCCAGTAAATACTTTTGTACAATTAACACTAGTTAGGAAAATTGCAAGTACAATATCTGTAGTTGTTTATAATAATCATCAGGTTTAAGTACATTTATTTTTTTCGTCATTAATTTTTCTATCTTGGGACTGGTTGGATGCGTACCTCCATCGATTTCTATTGTGAGTTAGTCTACACATTTCCCTGCCATTTCTAGTACCCCTTTGTTCTTAACTTTGTCTGTCCAAGATATCTTCATCATAAGTCTGTAGCACTGCATTTCAAAGGCTTCTATCTTTTTCTTGTACGCTTCTCCTACTGTTCAGGCTTAACAGCCGTAGAGTGCTGTGCTCCACACATATGTTTTAAGCAATCTTTTCCTTGTTTCTATGTTTGTTGTCTTTGAACACAGAAGTTGCTTTTTCTTGTTAAATGTAGCACGACTTCTTGTTTTTGGTTTATTTCCCTCTCCTTTGCATACTAGAACTTTAGTTTTAGTTTTGTTAACTTTCATTCCGTATCTCTCTGTTAGAACTATTTCCACTTTATTAAGAACAGTTTTTAACTCTTCTATGTTAGATGCTAATACCCCTATATCATCTGCAAATCTAAGCATAGCAATCTTATGTTCCAAATGTCTTCCTGCATTTGACAGTATTTTGCATTTTCTATGTACAAGTTTAAAATTAATGGAGAAAAGGTACATCCTTGTCTCACCCCTTTCCTAATATATACTTCTCTACGTTCCTGCTCTAATTCTATTACCGCTGTTTGCTCTTTGTATAAGCTATGTATTATCCGTCTATCCGTAAAACTCATTCCAATCTTTTTGAGTATTTCAAACATTTTTTTTCCATTTTACATTGTCAAATACTTTTTACAGATCTACAAACCCTATTTACACGCTTTTCCTCTTTCCTATTGTTTTCTTCAATGTCACCCTTAGAGCTAATATGGCCTCTCGTGTTCCTCTGCTTCGCCTAAACCTAAATTGATCTTCTGCTAGCATTTCTTCAGTTCGTTTTTCCATTCGTCGTTGTACAATTCTAGTTAATATTTTTGACACGTGTGTTGTCAATCTTATTAATCGAAATTTTCACATCTATCCGCGCCTCTCTTTCTTGGTATAGCTACTATGATGTTACGTTTGAAATCTTTGGGTATCGCGCCTGTCTCATACACATAGCTTACAAGTTGGAAGAGACATTCTGAAACTGCTTGTCCAGCGGCTTTTAGAGTTTCTGCTTGCCACTTATCTGTAATTGGCGCCTTACCATTTTTCACACCCTGTTATGCTAATTCAAACTCATTTGATTCATGTTCTAATGCTGTTAGTTCCTCTCCTGCCTATAAATTCCCTATATATATATATATATATATATATATATATATATATATATATATATATATATTCTTGCCATTTACCCACTTTTTCTACATTTTCTATAATGACAATTCCTCCGCGCCACATACATTTTTGATATATGGTTTTATATCCCTAATATTCATTCTAATTAGTTTGTATGCTTCGTCAGTCTTTCCTATTCCCATATTAGTTGGTACCTCTTTGCACTTTTCATCAATCCTTCGTTATTTAGCTTTCTTGCATTTGCCAATAATTTCCCACTTTATGGCTTTATATCTTCTTTTTTTTTTGCTTCGTCTGATCTATTTCTGTATTTCCGTATTTTTTCTATTAAATTCAGGATGTTTTTTGTTATCTATGCTTTCTTATTTTCTTTTTGTGTATACCCCAAAATGTGTCTGGCCGCCATGTCTAAGCTGGATTTAATGTTATTCCATTCTGTTTCTACTTTCTTAGAATCAAAAATTTTCCCTATATTTTTCAGCAATACATTTGACATTTTTTCAAATATTTCGTGAATATCTTTCTCTTTTAGTTTCTCAATGTCAAAGTGTCTTTTTCCGTTTATTTTTTCAAATTTTTTAATCTAATTGCGGCTTTTATAATTACGATGTTGTGTTCAGTGCCTATATCTGCTTCTCAGTAGCTTCTACTGTCCTTTACTTGATTCTTAAACCGTTGTTTAACAAGATTGTAATGTATTTGATATCATCCTATATCTCCTGGCATCTTCCTCGTGTATCGTCTTCTAGTATAATGTTGAAATAACGTATTTGCGATGATTAAAACTTTCATGTCGCAAAATTCTACCAGCCTATTTCCCCTGTCATTTCTCGTGCCTAAACCAAATATACCTACTATCGCTCCTTCCGTAGCCTCGCCTACTACACTGCAATAAAATCTCCCGTAATTATTAAATTTTCATGTCCTTTTACGTATCTTAATGTCTTCGTTATCTTTATAGATCACTTCTACCTCTTGGTCACTGTAGCTAAAAATGGACATGTATACCTGTATTATTACTGTGTTTACCGGTTTAGATTCCACTCTAACCACGAGTACTCTTTCGTTCTTTTGTAAGTAATTTCCTATACAGTGGCCTATTTTTTTCGCATAGCTATCCCCACACCCAAATTTTCTTTCTCTGCTCTTGTATGAATTACCCTGAAGTCGCCACTCCAAAAATGTCCTGCTCTGACCACCGAACTTCGCTGTTTCCTATTATGTCTAGTGCAAGCCTATCTATTTACATTTTCAGGTTTTCTAGCTTACCTACTTGCTTCATACTTCTAACGTTCCACGCTCCAACTCGTAAAATGTTCCCGACTCTTATTCTGAACTTTTCGATCGCTTTCTCCGGAGTAGTCCCGTCCCGGAGGTCCCAATGAAGGACTATTTTAACTCCGGAATCTTTTGTCCTAGAGAATACCATCATATTTATTACAATTTAACTACGCTGTGTGCTTGGGAGGTAATGTGGTGGTTTCTGGTTGCCTTCCACATCGCGGTAGTGTGTTTTAGACTGCCATATCGACCTACCTCTTTGGTCTCTGCCAATCTAAGTAACGAAAGAGCTGCCGCCCTCTTTCAGGGGCCTGTCTTAATCTGATTCCTCATTAAGTCCCTACTACTTTGATTGGACCTATAGTTTGGCTCTTTAACTCATTGGAACGGGCAAGTCATTCCACCTGTTCTAGTGATCTATATTTTCGTCATGGTGCAGGTCCCTCCGGAACGGGTTTATTAATTGTACTTTTGTACAATATTACACATGATCAGTCTACCCGTGCAGACATGAAGAATCAAAATCAAAAAGAGAGAAGGCTCTCGTTTCAACTGACACTTAATATTATTATATACTGAAAGTGTTTCTTGCTCCCAGTACATTAAATAGCTATTTTTAATAGTTTAACAAACAACTTGAATGTCCTCCAAACAACCAATGATAGGCAATCATACATATGCTACATGTATAACTCTTACATCATCTCTACTGGATGCCGATTGTGGTCGCTACTTGATAATGACGAATGCCTTGAGTGTACTATTGATTTAAAATTGTATTAGTTTACAATAAACTAATTAATAAATTTGAAGTTATTTTATTAGAAAAAGTATTTTCTAAAGAAACTCAATAAAACAATAAGTTAGTTTGAATTCATCTGTAGTATCAATAATTTATATTAAAGCAAAAGTAGTGCGTTACATACTGTTAATTTAATATAAAAATAATGAATATCGTGATGTAGTATAACTTGGTATTCATTAGAACAATATTAAATAGAAATTAAAAATAAGTTCAAAAAGAAGACTGTCAGGTGCGGCATACAAAAAGATCAGAGAACATCATCATCACTAGGTCTTCCGTCTTAGAACTGGTTGGACGCGAACCTTCATTGCTTTCTAATCTGAGCTAACCTACACATTTTTCTGAAATTCCCACAGCCCACATCTTTCACTATCTGTGTGCCATAGCCTAATATAGATCTACATCTAACTCTTTTTTTCTTTGCTTCTAATATATACGCACTATTCCCTCGTGTTTTAGTATGTATCCTATCATTCAATTTTTCCTAGTTTTTATTGTTTTCTACATATTTTTTTTCTTCTCATATCATCTCGAGAACCTCTTTGTTCGTAACTTTGTCTGCCCACGATATTTTCATCATGCGCCTGTAGCACCACAAATTTTTTGTGTCCTTTTACATATCGTAGTATGTCTTCGATATCTTTGTAGATCGCTCTACGTCTTCGTCACTGTACCTAGTGGTGGGCATGTATACTTGTATTATTATCATTTTTATCGGTTTAGATTCTTATCTAACCATGAGTACTCTTACGTTCTTTTGTAAGTAATTTTCTACACAGTGTCCTATCTTTTTTCGCACAACTATCCACATACCCGAATTCCCTACCTCTGCTCCTGCATGAATTAACCTGATATCTCTTCTCAAAAAATTCCCCGCCCCTGACCACCGAACATTGCTAATCCCTACTATGTCTAGTGCTAACCTAGCCATTTCAATTTTCAAGTTCTCTAACTTACCTTATCTACTTGCTTCATACTTCTAACATTCCACGTTCCGACTCGCAAAATGTTCCGGACTCTTATTCTGAACTTTCCGATCGCATCCTCCTGATCCTCAGAAGTCCAATTGAGGGACTATTTTAACAGCGGAATCTTTCACCCCATAGAATGCCATGGTGTTTATTACAATTTAAGTATGCTGTGTACTTGGGAGGTAATGTGGTGGTTTCCGGTTACCTTTCACATCGCAGTAGTGTGACAGAATGCCATACGGACCCCTATGCTTTCTGTCATTCCAAGTACCGAAGAAGCTGCTGTCTTCTTTCAAGGACCTGTCTTAGTCTGGTTCCTCACCAAAGACCCCACCAATTTGTGTAAAACCTTTAGTTTGGCTTTTTAGGTCTTTGGAACACTAAATTTGTTCCACCCGTTCTAGTAATCTAGAACTTTGTCTTGGTGCAAGTCCATTTGGAACGGAATAAAATATAAATAATAGGCACATATATACATGCAAGAAAACTTACAACATGTTCCTATCTTAAATATGCACAAAAAGAAATTACACAAAATACATGTATCTATAACAATGTTTACCTGATTTGGGAAGTGCACCCCGTTAGATTTAAGAACGCAACATTAAATTTTAAATAGCGTAATCAAGCATTAACTATTAAGTTGTCGACGTTAACATTAATGTGCACAGGAAATGAAACAGTAGAAAGTGTTCTAACGCAGGCTTTAAGAATAACTGAATAATCGTTCGTACATTGTGAGCGTGTATTTGGTAACGTACAGTCTGCGACCAAATACGTGCAAATATAAAGACATAGATTTTCTCGGTACTAACCATTAAAAGCTTTTATATTGTACAAAGCAGTTTTTTCAAACAAGATTCATAGAATAAACTGTTGGAAATAACAAGCGTATTTTAAGAAAACAGAAACTATTAAAATCGTTTGAGGAGGAGCAAGTGAGTATTTGTTTCAACGAATTTAGCAAAGTTGTTTTAACGATGCTCGAGCATTTCAAAGAATTTTAGAAACTGTTTAACATATATTCCACGTATTTCTGCACTTAGGGACAGTTTTATAGGAAGTTTTAATATGTATTTATTGCACTTGTTAAATTGTATAATTTAAGAATAACATAAAAAGGGTTTAGATTAGCATTCTTAATTAAGGTAGTAGCAAATCAATGCAGAATCACTCCATTTCAAAAAGATAACATAACTATTATAACTGAAGTACGAAAATCAAACTACTACCATGTAATATTATATTGCGCTTCTGATTACAGTAATCGAGAACAAATGTGTATTGCTGTTCATTTCGTTTGTAAAAATTCAGGAGAAGTAAGAGAACATTTCTTAGGTTTTACAAAAACTTTTAATAAAACACGACGGGGCTTAAGTACAAGATTTTTAGACGAATTAGAAAGAGCATTAATAAAATGCGTTGCCAGAACTATGATAACGAAGGGAATATGTTCGAACAGAACTGTTGAGTTTAAAGGCATATATTAAATATGAATTCAAGAGCTTTTTATGTATTTTGCACGGCTCATACGTTAAGTTTTATAATTAATAATGCAGTAAAGGACGATGGCGAAGCAATTTCCTTTTTTTGCATATTCAGCAGTTATATAGCTTTTTCGAGATCAACCGATAGATGGGACGTTTTAAAAGAAATTATGTTGAAATCAACCTCAAAAAGACATTTAGATATACGTTGGGAATCACATATTGCTGCAATTAGAACAACTAGATATGAGTCAGGAGGAATTTATGACGCTTTAATTTATATAGTGGAAAACAAAAAATTAAGATGATCAAATGGGCTGCACGCAAAAACAAAAACTTTTGCACTGATCAAAAATATATGCAAATACAAATGTGTTTGCAATACTATAGTTTGGTACGATACATTAAGCATTATTAGCAAATAACTACAGAATATTCAATGCCGTATTGACTTTGCACAAAAGACATTGAAAAATGCATTAAAACCTATTAAACGGTATACAACCGATGGGTTTCAACAAATGTTAATATTTGCTAAAGTTGCAACTAACATTGAAATACCAGCCGTTTTATGACTGAAAACGAACAGAGAAGACAAAAAAAGCAGTTTACTTATGAGGGTGAAAATCATCAAATCCCAGATTTTAAGAAAAAACTTTGGTTCGAATGTTTCAATGTAGTAGTAGACAAAGCAATATCTGCTTCACAAGACCTATTTGAACTATTTGAGAGCTGCAGCAGAGATTTAAATTTTTTATATAACATTTAGATCACTAGTAATTGCTCATCAGAGGCACTATTAAAACATCGCAAACATTTAAATATTACATTTAACCGGATAAAGTTCAATTTGATATTGATGGTTTTGATTATACGAAAAAATTTAATTGCTTGCTACTATAATAAATACCGACTTTGGGCGGCAAGGTGCTCTGAAGCTAATTTTAAATCAAAATTTAATGAAAGCATGTCCAAATTTAACTACTGCTTTGCGCATATTGCTAACAACACCAGTATTTGTTGCAAGCGCTAAAAGAAATTTTTCAAATTTGAAATTAATTAAAAATCATTTTAGGGTATCGATGACAGAAGAACGATTGGTAGGAATGGCTATATTATCAATAAAAAAATGAATAGCACAAAATTGAGATTTTGAGAAAATTGGTACGGATTTTTCTCGCCAAAAAGGTAGAAGAGTAACTATGTAGGTAAATGCATAGTAATATACATAATTAAGTTTACATTTTCTTTTTGTTAATATGATTTATTATATATTTAATTATCTCTACATTATAAGTTCGCCTAAGCATATGCCACGCTTAAAACTTTGTTTATTATAATGATTGTAAAAATTAAGAAGAAAAATTAAGTTTATTTTGTATAAATTGCAGAAAAATCAATCTGAAGAACTGTTTTTGGGAAATTAACGCCATTAAGTTGTTTTTCATAAGGGCGGCACGTATCCTAGCGTCAGGCTTGCATAAGGAAATGTTTATAAAATATATTAACGTAATTGCTGTAATCTTTTACGGCAGAGTGCCTTATTCAAAAGTAAATTAAATTTAACGTGTGTCTTTATTTGTACGAAGTGTCAAATCTAAAAATGCTTTTGTTCGATAGTCAGGTATTGCATTTACTTAGAATGTTTAACATATTGCTCCTACATTTTTCTAACTGCTACGAAAAGTATATGCGTACGACAGAGTATTAAGTTTCACTCTGGCACAGATTGCATTAACCATTATAGATCTTGGTGAGAAACAAGAGACTTACATAAAGGAATCTCATCAAGGCATTAGTATATGCTTTAAATACGCAACTAAAGATAAAGATTTAAAACATATAAGTGAAATAAAGCACTTGATTGGAACTAGATGCTCGACGTATAAATAATTGAGCAATTTTGCTGCAAGTGCACGAAGCGTTTTTAACATAAAAAATAACAGGAATTTTTCGATGCCGTTTATTCGAAATGGAAACGAGATTTAGATAGTAATTATATCAAAGACAGGTTGTAATGGAAATATGAATACCAGCACAAATTTAACGATCCAAAACGCAAGAATAACTTTGTTTTAAACCCTTAGAGAAACAATTTCTGTATTATTAAGTAGATTAAGCTAGTTTAATTCTTTGCGTATAGAAAATTACGTGTGAATGGATAATTTCCTTAGTAACTTTGAGGTCAGATGTCGAAGTTGTTTGATCCTTACAAAAATTCTGCTCAAGGTTGCCGATTACCCACACTGAGGCGGCATAATAGAAGAATATTTAAATTATCCATCTTCGTTTTAAGAGAATTTTATGACTTATACATGAAATGTTTTGACGTTTTCTAAATATTAACAAAGATCAGGTGAAAATTGTATTAATGTGTAAGTAGTGATGAAGTGTTGTTTTTTTCTAAACTTAAGATTTAAATTGCATTATTAAGCTTTCTTTATACCTGTGTTTGTAAGTGAATTTCTTAGATAATGTTTTTAGAAGAAAGATGTTTTTGAATGCATCGAGCTTATTCATACAAAAACTTCTTTTCTGTAATTTTAACTGATATATTGAGATTTCTTTATATCACACCATTTCGGAAAGTCCACAGTATATTTATCGCTGAGCTGGCAAGAGAAAATGGGCATAATCAGGTGGGAATTCATATTAGTGTAAGCAAGTATTCATAGCACTATTTCTTGGATCGCAACGTTTGGGCAGCATTCATATTTATATTTTCCTATAGTGCTGATGGCTCGTTGCAGTACACCATTGTGTGCATTGGCTACGAAAAAACAAGATGTATAAAATCCGTGTGTAGATTTTATTCCTTCATAGAAATTTTATGCTCACAAGCTCCATTAAAAATTTGGGAAAGAAACATCTGCATTTCTCAAGTCGACAGATTTGAAAATATAGAACGCTTTCTAAGAAGAAACTGATTGGATATTTCACACGCATAAATGAAATGGGTGGGATTACATTTGGGGTAAACTTCTATAATCAAAGATAGCAACAGATTTATTTCAGAGCAGACTTTTCTCTTACTCTAACACTTGAGTTGCTAATAAAATTTCAAATGATGTTTTAAATATATCCCATATACTACATTTCAGTTACTGGCAATTTAAAAGTGTGCCGTGAGGCATTTTGATATAATTAAAGCGCAATTTCCAACCAACTAAAAATGCATAATGGTGGTAGAAGACTTTTAAAACTGGTATTACCTACAAATTATAATCTTTAGGGTATTTTTATTTATTTCTTAAGACAAGAAACACATTTTTCAAAATTTATAAATTTGCATGTCTATTATATTTTAGCTATCAACTTTGAACTATAATTTATATTGCGGCACCAAGATTTTAAATTAACAAATTCTAAAAAGTTCGTTTTTGTACTCAAAATCGATAGCAGAAGGAAAAGCTTTCGGAAACAGTTGCCAAAGACGTTAAATCAACGGTAATAAATTAAATAAACCCTTATAACACAGTAATCCGTTTAGTTCTGCAATGAAGCAGAAAATAAATTTAGTCAATCAGCCGTTGAGTTCTGATATAACCATTAAAACAATCGTGCGTTGGTAAATTCCAGACCCCAATTTAAATTTTTAGTTCACTCTCGTTCGCTATTCACCGCCTCCAGGATTCATCAAAATTCCAGTAAAGTGAAGTATTTGTTTTTAGAATCAGTCCACAACTTTATATTTTGATTTTCCCATAAGGGAATTATTTCAGGCATTTACATATATTCAGTGGAATGTCTAGTTTGAACAAACTTTGTGTTAATCCTTAGTAAAACATATATGCATATTTATATACTGTTCGACATAAATAAATGAACATCCAGCAGACTTTGGTAAATTTAATTGAAAATTTTAGAAAATATGTTTTGTACTTGTACTAAAGAACTATCAGAATTTCAGCGTGATACAATCTTAAGATCGACACTAACTTTTATGTTTTGCATATAGAGCTGGAATAAAACAGCAGATTGCATTTAGAGACTTTATTGTTGTTCGAAGTATTCTCCACGAGGGTAATAGACTTTTACATGCGCTCACACCAACTCTGAAAGCAGTTATTCCACTCGTGTATTCGTACAGCCAAAATTACGTTTTTGAATGCATCGACTGCTTCTTCTGACGACTGGAACCCTTGACCACGCAATCCGTTCTTGATTTTTGGAAAGGTATAAATATCGGTGGGACTTGGATCGGGACTGTACGGAAGATGTTCTAACAATTCCACGTTTTGTTGCGTTAAAAATTAAATTGTCTTACGTACTGTGTGCGAACTTTCATTATCTTGGTGGCAACTTTTATTCGTAGTTTGGGTTGATGTTTCGAAGCTCCACAATAACTTGTGGCAAACAAATGGTTGTATACCAATAGGCAGTAATGGATCTTTAATCTTGTAGAGAAATTGTTACTACATGACATGCTTTCGAGCAAATGTTGCAATCATCTTTTTGGAGACACTTCGACAACGGATGACTTTCGTCGGCGTTTCTTCAGCTTGGAACACCTAAATAGTCCACCGGCGTTTATTTTCGGGCTCATTTGAGTAAATCCAAGATTCTTCACCACTCAGTATGTTGTATTCGTTTTTACAGTTTCAATCTACCTTAGCTGCTTTCTATTTTTCGGTCAATAGATACGGTATCCAACGAGAAACTAATTTTTTTTACACACAATTCTTTATAATAAATATTTTAAATTGTAGTTCTCGAAATCTCACTACCGAAAACAAATACCAACTCGACAAGGGATTCTTGTTGAGATACTTGTCTTCGAAAACTATAAAAGGTTGTTGCATGAAAATATTCACGGTTTAATTTTATTTTTCGATTAACTTGATCACTTTGACAGTTCGTTGTCGCTACAACATTACACGTATCGCATTGAAACTAGGTTAGCTAAAGATGAGGTTAATTTATGGTACTGGTATTTAATTAGCGGTGCCTTCTATGTTCCAGTATACAAAACATAAAAGACAACCCGTAATGGGTCTCTTCTTCTATGCTTTTTACGCATTCAGCTAGTCTATTCATACAATCGATTAGTCGATGTAGCATAGACAATGTTTATGTTATTCTTTTGTTATTAATTTACTCAAATGCCAATATAAAGCATGTTTCCTGCTTTGGTTAATCCTATTAGGGTGTAAAAGAATGTCTTGTATTTGATAACGTGCGAATTTTCATCGACTAAGTCAGTTGAATGCAGTTGGCTAAAATGTCTATGGGAAGTCAGATTATCCATCCGCGATGTTACTAGTCATTTAAGACGAAGTGTCACAATAATTGCTATATGTTGGGGAAGATGTATAGAAGATAACTTTTATGCAAAGCCCAAACAATCATTTCAAATCAAGCTAGTAATTGAAAGATGGAAAATATAATGTCTTGGACAGGACTTGAACCTGTATCATGGTTTTGCCGAAACCATGCGTTTACCAATTACGCCACCGAGACCGATGACACAATTGGGAAATTTACAAATTTAAATTGTGTATACGACGATACATCAACCTAACTTTCAATTACGTTCGGCATTTTTGTCAATCATATCTAAGTTATTATTTCATCTTATTCACTATAATACGATAGTATTTATCTTACTTTGTGTAATTAACTACCTAAAATATTTATATATATATATATATATATATATATATATATAATATATATATATATATATATATATATATATATATATATTCGAACTAATCAATTACGACAAGTAGATAAATAAAGGTTTATTATCTTATTTTATTTGAACAAAAATTATAAACATTAACAAATACTCAAAGGAGCATCATGAAATAATAGCATTAACGTTGGAATTTCTGCTAATTTATTACTTCATTTGAAAATTGTGCTTTTGATTTAGCACGGTTTTTAAGATTCCCTAGTTCTCTTCTGCATTCTCCCTTTCGTCGTAGAGTAGTTGCGTCGCTACCAGAGCATATATCTCGTATACGATAAAAAATTAATTAAGATACCCCAACTTGTATTTTGTTCGAAGAATAGATTGTTTTGTTGCCAATTCAATATCGTCTATCGTTAATCTGTTCAATCCGTATCCAAAACTGTGTACCGCTATCTCGCAAGTTGTATTATATATTGATCTGTTGTAAAAGTATTCATATTTTAACACTCACGTCTACCAGTCCAGAAATGAATGAATTAATGCCAATAAGCGAATAATGGAAAAGTGACAGTTACACGAGTGTAATTAAAAAACCCAGAGAAAATTAACAAAAGCGATGATTGATTTGAGAATCACCTCGTAATTGTTAGAAGGTTACCGAAGGCGTTAAATGAAATACAATTTCCCGCTGCTGGAGGATAGTGGAGGACAAGTGATATAAAATAAACTATAGGATCTAGTTGATAAATAATTTCGTATATTTTCTATATGAATTAGGAGTTACAGCGAGCCGATTAATGCTTCTGTAATTAGTGCATAAACGTACGTAGATAGATTAGTGATGATTAATATAGTGAACTTAAAAATACCCTAGTACAGTATATATTGTTAGTAGCTATAGGCAGTTATAAACACCTGTAAGGGTTTCCATTAGACTAAAGATTTATAAATAAATATACTTGTATTGGACGAAATAAATAAGTATAAATTCAAATCCGTTTGTTATATTTTAAAAGTAATGTTAGTTACTCGCTTGCATAAACAGAGAGCGTGCTAAGTTACACAAAATTTACACATGAAGTAATATATTTTACGATTCAGAATAAGCAAAGTAAATTAATTAATTCACATTGCTTATCTTCTATTCTAATGAAAATTAGGCAGGTGCTTATCGGGTACCATATACAGATAGATCACAGTTCATCGTGGATGTAGTTTGCCACTCTAGGTCAGATTTCTATTATGAAATGTTGGTGGTTTTTCTTTCGACAAAAAGATAAAGGCACGATATTAAATGATCGGGTAGGAAATTAACACGTTGTTACACACTTTTTCTCTGTAGATTTATTTAGTGTGTTGACTCTACCTTATAGGCGGCAGAGCCTCGATAAATTATGAGGGGTTCCTGTTTAAGGTTTAAGCCTAGGGTAAAGAGGATGGTAAATGGCTTTGAGTAAAAAAAGGACCCTTTAAAGAGATCTTCCAGCCAGCTAAGCTTCTTCAACTTAGGGCAGAGCTATGAGCTAGGGTCGTAGGATGGTACACGATAATAAAAGAATTTTTAATGGACGCCACCGTATCTTAATAATTATTATACTATGAACCTTTTCCGAAGACCAGATACGGAAATCTTCGAAAAGAAAAAATATCTTTGACGAGTAACACATATAAAAATAATACTTACTTATGACTGCAAACTGGAATGGAAACGACGATCTCGTACTATCTGAAAATTTAATCACTTCTAAACATTTTTGAACTAGGGCTGCGTTAGAGCCTAGTCGCTTTATCACCAAAAAATAAATTATAAAAAGATCAACTAGTCAAAATTATACTTTAAAAAAAATTTTTAAACTCGACGCCAATAATATATCTTTCTTCACTACAAAAAATTTATAAATGTGGTTGTTTGCTTCTATTGAAAAATTATTGATGACTTCAATGAAAGAAAGCTTTAAAACAACTTATTATTCTTTCTATTGATTTACAAAAAGAATATATACATCATTTGTACAATTTTATACGTACTGAAACTTTCAAGATAATTACTTTTGTTAGGGTCTAGTATTAGTTTCTGATTATTTATATGAATTTTATAATTAAAACTTTATATTGTTTCATTATTATTCTACAATTTATATATGATACCAGAATAGGATCCTTTTCGGGTTTACAATCAACAAATTAAATGTCCTCATTTTCGGTAGATTACAGAACTATATTTTTAATTAATTTAATTGATGGAATCAAAGGTCAAAAACATTTATTGTTTGAATTTAAATATACTTCAGGTGTACTGCCAAAAAAATTATATCTTATAATGTGACAAACAAAAATCAGCGTGTCACGTGTTTAGTTACGAATACATTTTTCTACAACCTTGTAAATTCAAAAATTATCATATAGAAATTTTTTTGTGTTTATAAAAGCATTCATGAAATATCCAACTATTAAATTCTGAATAAAAGATTACGTGTCTAAATTAAATGACCATATAAAACTTACAAAAATTTCGTGTACCAATTTAAATAAACATATAGAATTTACAAAAATTACGTGTACCAATTTAAATAAACATATAGAATTTACAAAAATTATTTGTACATTTTAAGTAATGGTTCTATGAAATGAAAATTGATCTAAAATTGGAGATGACTCACCACAAACAATTTGATAGGCGTCCGAGTTCATCATCCATCTTGAGTACTTGAGTACAGATGCGCGCGGCTGGCACATGGACGGGCTTGACTTCTATACAAAACAACATCTGCCGAAACTTTCACCATCTTGCATAGCAACATTTAAGACTTTGTAATTTCAATACAATTAACAACCAAAAGTGCTTCTGTGTTCCATAACAAATATATACGAAAGATTTATCGCTCCACAAATTGATACATTACGTGTTTACATAAAATTGGCGTTCCAATATTTAACTTTTACTTGCGTTTCACAATTGGACATATTTTACTTTAACTTTTAATTGTGTTTCAATACTATATAAACATTTTTACTTCTACTTTTTACTTGCTACTTGCGCTGAAAGGAATTGTGGAAAATGATTTGGATGTAAACTTGAAAATTATTCACCTACCGTAGATGTGCAATTCTTAAACTCACTAGGTCGATACAACAACTAATCGAGGCCATGGTATCAGTCGACACCATTGTACCGCTCTTTGGGACAGCATGTTTTTTCAAACCTGCTAGACCACGTTTCAACACTTGCTTCCCTGACTACATTCAGATGGTAAATAATGATCCTTGGCCACGAGGCAATTTTATTATCCAAGCACGCGCAGAATGGGAACATAGTATTAATATAATGCAGATAGAAGAAATCTTAAATTTTAATTTGAGTCTTTAAATATAGATGGAGCCCTATGTATGAATTGGTGATATATTGTTACGATCGGAAATTAATATTTTCTGTCTAATAATGGATATTTGTTAAATAGATATTTAGAACAAAAACGTATATTTATGAAGCAGGTAATTGTATTCGTTACAACGTATAACGCCAGCGCATTCTATAATGCACTACTTAGCCCAGTCTTTTAATGCAAGAGTTCAAATACACGAAAGACTTATTACAATAATGCCTTTAGACGCCATTTGGTTTTCAAACCGTAGCGATCTTTGCGATATTATGGAACGGAATCAGTAGCCATCCCATCATCAGGTTACTTCATCAAGGTGCGCAAGATTGGTCAGAGAGTATGACACTTTATACTGAAAACTAATAATTAATTCCCACTATGAAAACCTAAATTCAAAATTAATTTACTTCACTTTGAATATAGACTTTTTTTTTTAAATACTTTTAAGGTATTAGTTTTAGTCAACCAAATTCAAAGCGCCGACTTATTGGTAAGATATAAACAAAATATGTTACAGCAATAAAACTTTACGTTGATAAATTAGTCAGCGATACTACACTAAGAACAATTACCTATTCCTACCCTACAAAAATACAAAGCCAGCAGTGAGGTTGGGCTTCATTTGCTTACAATTAATTTCTAACTTTGATCATAAATAACACGGGTTTGGAACACTAATTGGAAACAAGCAACACTCAAATATATTTTCAAAAAGAAAGGTATATACATAATTTATGATTGCAGCAGTAGTTAGGTAAGGTAAAACTTTAAAGGTAATTTTAATGAGAAATAAATAAATAACCACTTATAATTCGGAGTATCAATTAGATAAAATAAAATCTCAAAGATATTTCAAATACAGAAATAACTGAAAATAATCTATGGTTCTAAGGTACCACTCTTGACAATGTACACCACCCTTCCTATATGGATAAATAACGAGAACTCCCAAAGTAGTAGGATGATCTCGAAAGATTCTGTAAAACGATTTTTGTCTCGTGCCCTCCAAAAGAAGTTCTGTATAGCGAAACTCGTTTATGAGAACGGCGTGAGACCTGAGAAGAAGCCGATGGTCATGTAAAGATTTACTGAAAGAATGTGTCATGAATTAAGCTCTATTGTATTTTTATTCTTTATTCTTTTTGTTATCAAATAGATTTAAGTTTCTATACCTACCTAATTGTTTTCCTATTAATCCAAAAAGTTAGTTATGTGAGAAAGCAGATTTTGCTTTGTATTAAACTGGTTTATAACATGTGTCGTTTTTCTTTACCTCACAGGCTCGCCAATTAATTCTGAATAAAAGATATTTATTTTTTTAATGTATCTAGTTCGAACTGACTCATATGGGATTTTGAAAACACAATACCGTGAGTATCGTTCAAATTTACCCCACCCATCGGGGCGAATTCGAACAATGTTTATTTATTTAAAAAAATTAATTATTATTTTTTATCAATGACCTGTCTACATATGTCTTCACAAAGGTTTGATAAAGATAAATTTTCTAATATAAAGCACAGATACAATATCGGAAAACCACAAAAATACGTTCGAATTCACCCCAGAGTACTGTACGAGCTGCTTGCCCCGTCGGTTCAATGTGACAAGGGCGATCCCCATTCAGTTTCTCGCTAGTTTGGGTAGGAATATATTGTATGTACCGCATTTAGTACATTATGTTGCGTTACCGGTGATAACACATATTATATATACAGTGTGTCCCAAATTCGTTTCTCTACATATAGATCTCGCTTACTATAATAGATACAGTAAGGGTTAAATGGGGAAAGTGTCTTAGAGAATTTAATGATGAATTATTTCCGGTTTAAGACGTAAGTTACCTTTATCCGTTTTAAAGATAATTGAGATATACTGAAACTGTGGATTTCTGAATTTCCACTGTACTTTCTAAACTATTAATTTGACAGCTGTCAAAGTGTAACATTATTAGGACAATCTTTCACGACGCACAAGCCGTGATCGTTTTTGAAATACACTACAATTTTTGTTTCTCTTATGGCGGCCATATTGCGTTTTTAATTTTTAGATAAAGCGCAAAAATTCCGTTCCAACAACACCCCACAAGTACGTAAAATTGACAGCTACTGTACAAAAATGATGTTTTTAAAGTTTTCTCTAATTTTATACCTAGTTGCCCGTCACAATGACATTGCGCTATTTGTTTTTATTATGTATGGTTGTTCTTGTCAAAATTATTCAAATAGATTTTGGTTTAAGTATTAGTGTATTTTAAATGTGTCAAAATTATTATACAAAATGGACATATTCAAATGAAGAGGCGTTTGATATGTTAGCGCTGTATTTGCAGTCAAACAAAAATGCTGACGTAACATCAGTTCGATACTTGGAGACATATCCCGAACAAAAGCATCGCATATTAGGAAATTTTTTTGTAAATTTAATAAACTACGGTGTCTTTGAACAACCACGGCATCAGTACAATACCGAAAATGAAAATCGTATCCAAATATTTTGCAGGCTGTTAATGCAAATTCTAAGACGTCTCTAAGAACTATAGAGCGTAAATTAAATGTATCGAAATCTACTATAAAAGAGTTATAAAAATAAATAAACATCATCTGTACAAACCTATAATTGTACAGGAATTAAGGAAATTGATTTTCCTAGAAGGGCATGCTCCTCTGAATGGTATATTGCTAAATGTATTAGAGATCCAGAATTTTCCAATTGTCCGTTGTGGACAGATGAAAGTAGGTTTACTAATTGTGGAGTTTCAATAAACATAATAAACATCATTGGACATTAGAAAAGCCACATGAAGTAGGTGGACGGCGTTTACAAATCAGATTCGGATTTAGCGTATGGTGTGGAATTATTGGTAATTTTATTTAACTACAATATTTGGTACTTGTTCCTTAACGGAACCCCGCGAAAAATTTTAATTTTATGATATTACTTGCATAGTAGTAAAACATTTCCAAACCTTACATCCACCTTTGTACCAATACGTGTTCGTATTTAAAAAGGCAGGAAGTATCTTAACTCTAAAATACTCTGGAGATTAGATTATCGTTAGAATTGTTTTATTACTAATACAAATATGCTATAATTTTTTCTTAGGGATCCGATAATGAACAACTACTCAATAATTGTATCTTTTTAAAATAAATTCACCGGTTTTAATATCAGGAAATCAACTCAATGATCCATTTCTGCATGATTATAATATAAACCAGTGGTTCCCAAACTCTTTTGTCCTAGGACCCCTTTCATAGTCAAAACTTTGCCACGGACCCTGGGTGAAAAGCTACATACTTGCATAATAGAAAAATTAAAAATTTAATTTTGGTGTCTTGAATGGTTGAAACGACTTTTGTTTTACAGAAGGCACCACGTAGTGAACGCCACTGAAACATTATTTCTTCTACGTTGAGGCGCTAGTGTAACTTATTTTTCTTAATGGGCGCCAGTGAACAAAAATCTTTCGACATAGCCTGGCCTGACATAGCATTCCTGGGTAGAGCAATAAGAAGTGGGGGGGGGGGGGAGTCGAATTCTGTTTGCAAACCAAAGCTAAGCTAAATTAAATAGGCGCCACCATGTCCTGAGATAATTAAGATAATAGCAGAGCACAGTTCTAAGGGCGGACGTGGAAACCCAAAAATAAAATGATCGCCTTCGTTAACAAAAACCTGTCTTATCAAAATAAGACGCAGCTCCTGAAAGAAATTGCAAAGATTAAATAAATAAAAAAGTAGAACACCATTTGTGTCCTATAAAAGTATAAAAAAAATTTAAAAAATGTATATCCAATATGATAATGGCACCAAATTATTACTCAAAAATTTTACCTTTGTGTAATTAGATTTGATCGCATTTGACCAAAAGAAAAGCCTCAAAGTTGAACTAATTGTTTACTAAAGAAAGTCTCTTTTAAAATTTCGGAACTTTTTAACAAGTAACAAAAATGTATCATTAACATCTATATCAAAGTCAAGGTTTTGACTTTTTAAAACAACCTACTACACTTTAAATATGAACCTGCTTTAAACATTTCAGTGAAAATAATTTGTACGCATAATACAATGAATTACGTTCTAACCTGGGCAGATCTTTTCAGGTAGATTACAATTTCTAGAATCTTATACAGAGTGTCTTTAAATTTTCAGATTTAAATTTTATGATTTACATGTAGATAAATGCTAATCACAAAAATAGGAATGTTTGGTTTAAACTCAATGACAGCTGCACGAAGCATTTGTTTTCATGACAACATCTGTCAATTGTGCAACACAAAAAAAATATGACGTCGAAAACATACGTTGAAATTATCTAAGGTTCAGATGGAACAAAGCTTGTAATTATAAAAACCTAATCTGACAAAATTTTGTTCTACGGCTTATAAAACCAGTTCAACAATAGTTGAGAATTACACAGATTACATGTTGAAAACATAATAGCAGTTCTACGTGCTTTATATGATAAACTGTTTATCAAATTTTTATGACATTCAAAACACATGCATGAAATATCTTATATCTAATAACGAACCAAACTGCTTTTGTTGCTCCACAATAAATCGAGATGGAAATTTATATTCTTCAAACAAAGTTACCAGCCATTTCTAACTAAAGACGACTGCAATCCAAACTAACATCCATAATTCCTAGTTAACAAATTTCTTAGTAGACAAATTTCATACCGACAAATACATAATATATTATATATTTATATATAGTTATGATAAAATTATTATTATAAATCAATAAATACTTATTAAATATAAATTAGTATACATATTTAAAATTATATATATGTAAAAAGTAAATTTTTATATAATAAAAAAAATTAAAATTTTTTTAAAAATTATTGGAAATTTGGATACGAAAAAAAAAATCGATCCTCGTGAATCGAATTTTCAATACCCATTTCCCCATTAACTAACTTATTTGTAATGTTTTTTTAAAAATCCGCCAAAAATTTTTTAAAACCCCGCCAAAAATTTTTAAAAAATTCGTAAAAAAGAAATTTACTAAAAATTTTTCACTAAAAATTAAATTTTCCAAAATCGTGCGTATATTCTGGTCTAAAAAAATTAAATAAAAATCTAATTATCAATAATAAATTTTTATTAACCTGCCTAATTTGTAAAGATTAATAAAAAAAAAAATTAAAAATTCTCTCCCTGGTAACATTTAGTGACCTGCCTGAAAAAAGAATATTTTGATAGAATAGAGCATGCAGAAATCTGCGCTCACTACGCCTAACAAATCAAATCACCTCCTAAAATCTCAAAAATTTTAATACATCATATAATAAAGCATAAAATCCCATAAAAAGGTAAGCTAAAGTAAGCTTTTGGACTCATACCCCAAATATAAAGAAATTTCCTTTTTAATTAAAAAATTATTCAAAATAACATTCATAATCACACTTATTACTAGATCAATGATTTCAATTTCCAGAAATAATTGATTAGGAATATGAATTGGCCTAGAAATCAATCTATTATCAATTATCCCGATTATACAAAAATCTATAAATAAAATATCAACAGAATCTACAATTAAATATTTTATTACGCAGGCTTTTAACTTTTAAATGATGAATCCTACATGGCGCGCTAAATAAATTAAACCAAATTAAATTAGTTCGTAAAATATATACTTTACCAACCGTTAGTAGAAGGTATCTTAATAGTTTCAGGTCGAGCACGACCTGACCTGCTTACTTTAGTAATTGATGCGAAGGTCGCCTGCCTCTAGCCGAGAATACATGTTGATAAAGCTGTTGCTAGCGGGCGACTAACTTGACGAAACAAGAACCGAATCGTCGCGACGTTAGAGGCGTGGAATACGAAAGAAACAACTAGAGATGCGCGTGGGAATAACTTTATGTGACACAGATATTTTAATATAAGAAGATTAATAAGGAATAATGCACGCTTAGCGCATTATCCTCGTAATTCAATGCGAATAATTATTACTGAAATTAAACATGTTACATGGTAAATGGTGACGTAAAAGTAAAATATAAATAAAACATTGCCAGTTGTTTCTCATTTGTGACGTGGCTCATGGCGGCACTGAATACACGTTCTACCAAATAGGAAGGCGGAAAAGCAATAAATAGCTTCTGTAGAAAAACCCATAATGCTGGATATAAAATTGGGATCTGTTTTTGTAACCAAAAATTATCATATCCCTGTTTAAACATTGGTTTCAGCTCCTTATTTGTGAATAATTCAATAAGTTGCTCTTGTATTAGTATGTATTCATCTGCATTTGTGCTCCTACTGACTACTTGCAAAAGGGTTCAACACCCTGTCGGGAATATCCAAGTGAAGAATGTCTTCAAGTCTTTGGTTAAGGTTCGAATGAAGCGCCGTTAAGTGTGGATAATAAGCAAACAAATTATTACCTCAATTTTGAAAAATTTGAAAACTGAGAACGTTCTCCTCTTACCAAGTTTTGTTTATATAGTAAAAGTTTTGCAACAATGGCAGATATTACACTTTTAATTTTGATTAAATTTAATGTGTCACCTTGTAGTTTCAAATTAGTCTCGTTAAATTGGCAAATAAATCAGTCATATAAGCGATGTCATTTCTTGAGATAAATAAATTGTGCCGCAAATCATTGTCTTTACTCACCAGGAATTCCAACACTGAATCAAATAGCGAATAGAAGCGATTCAAACATGCACTTTTAGATAACCAACGTACTTCTGTGTTAAGTAGTAAACGATAATAATTATCATCATTTTCTAAACGAAGTTGAGCAAATAATCTCTCATTTAAGACATTCTTTTTGATTTTATTAACTGTTCTAATGACGTAATGTAGTGATTCATTCCAACGTCCATTTATATTTTCTGCGACCAAATGATGTCCATGAATGACACAATGTACCGATGCTAGATTCGGTGTAACTTATTTTAAGTATGCCAAAAAGCCTTTGGTGTTGTACTACCATTGCCGGAGCACCATCAGTAGCAACAGAGATGAGATTAATTAAGGGTATAGCTTTTACATCGAAAAATCTTTTTAATTCAGTAAATAACGTTTCACCTTTCGTATCAGTTTTCAAACATTTAGCAAATAACAATTTTTGGGAAATTTTTTCTTTTTTTACAAATCTCACATAAGTTAAGGGTAAAGATTAGTTTCCTGGTAGTGTTGACTCGTCAAGCTGTATGGAGAATTCAGATGTTTTTAAGTAGTCACATAAAAAGTTTTCTACAATCTGAGCCATTTTGTCGATCCTTCTTCGTACAGTATTATTACTAAGTGGAATTTTTTTTATAATATCGAAAACTGGTTTGTGCAACACGGTACGTATTACCTCACTTACAGCTTGCAGAATAAGTTCTTCGCCAATAGTTTGCGGCTTTCCGGAATTCGCGATCATTAAAGAAATATTATAATAAGCACGCAGTTGATCGTCATCTCTTTTAGATGTTGCCCCTATGACTTCTTACAATGTCGGTGTTTTCAAATATTTTTTTTTTGATTGTTTGAAAAAACATTAAATTCTTATGTTTTTTGTCACTATGGATTTTTATTAAATGTTCCTTAAGCTTAGAAGGTTTCATTGAGTCGTTTGGCATCGTTTTATTACATAGAAGACAGAAAGGTAAAGTACTATTTCCTGCTGACGGAATAAAGCCATATTTCATATATTCAACACTGTATGTAATTAGTGGTAGTTCTGCTTTTGTGCATCCATTTAACGACGATTTACTGGTGGATAATTAATAAAGTGAGCGATATATTTGATATTAAATGCTTGCTTGCCTGTATTGCCTGTTAATTAGAACCTTGTAACGGAAATTGGCGCTGTTAATATCCAAGTTCTCGAAGTTAATGAAAATATTACAATGTTAGAAACTAAATATAAAAATAAAACAGAAGCTACTGATATCAAAAAATTAATCGATTATGATGATTCATCATTTGATTCTTAATCAAATGGTAATCTAAACATATAGCGCTAATGCTGTTAGTAGTACTTGTTATATGCAAAAGGTCAAATTTCAAAGTCTTGCATTCAATTATTAATTTTTGATTACGCTAGCTCGTATGATTCTTCTCGTTCCTCTACTGCAGTTGACAGTGTTGCAAAGTTTAGAACGTTTAATATTGGTAAAAAATGAAATAAAAGGCTATTGAAACAACAAGAGACAATTCTAAGCAAGGGAAATGCTGATAAGCCAAATCCGCCTAGTTATAGCAAATGCCCAAACAATTGCCTGAATAACTTTACCGAACAACAGCGGCATGATATTTTTGAGTTTTACTGGGGTCGGGGTAGATTTATGAGACAATGAGATTAGTTACTTTCTTGCATAACCGAAGTAGAAATTAGGAGGGAAACCAAAAGTATTAATAACTTTGTACTGTGGGAAGACATATTCTCGATTATTCACAAATGACACGAAAAATAACTCAATATATTATAGGAGTGCAAAACTTGATAACGAGAGAAATACGAACCTTCCTACATAAACAGCACGTGCACATCTTTATTAAGAAACTGCATGCTGTGTGTTCTTTCATTACCATCGCGCCAACTCCACAAAAAAGTATTTATTTCCGAACCATATACAAGATATTTGTGTAAGGACAATTAACCGTATATATATATATATATATATATATATATATTGCTGTGATAAGGGGTTGTTTAAGGGTGCACGTTATAGTAAAGGTCGTTCAGGAATGAGTAATTAGAATAGGCAGCAGAAAACTGCACTTATTTAAGGAAATAATTAAGAAATAGACATAGTTTGTAGATAGTAAGTAGTCAACACCCTGTATATAAAGTAGAAATAGTTTTTGGGCGACGCAGGTAAACATAGGAAGACGCATAGTTGGCGTAGGAATGAGAAATACATGTATTAAGTAGATAGTAAATATTAAATACCCTGTAGATAAAGTTTAGTTAATTTAGGTAAAACAAATAAGGATATTTTTCAGTGGAAGCACGCGTATATTTAGGAATAAATGATAAAGTGTAATTAGACACGCAATAAAAAAAAGAGTTCCAGACGACTAAATTAATACGGATATAGAAATAGAGTTTCAGGTAGTTAATATAAATGCGTACAAAGATCTAACCATTTTGATAAGAGAAATGATTAAAATTGCGTGAATCGCATGTAAACATGAAAATTTAAAGTCGAGTTGCATCAGTTGTTTATGGAAAAGCAAGTAATCTATCAAAATACAGCATGTTGATAACGAAAGACAGCTGCGGGCAGGTTGTGATTATGGGGAATCGTGGAGCATTACATCAGAAACTGCTCTAAATGAAATTATTTGATTGGTCAGAAACAAGCGACGAGTTCTAGACCATACCCACGGATGGAGTGGGAATTCGAGAATATATTAGCAAGCACCTTGATAAGAAAGTCAGTTTTGAACTCAACGAAGGCCGAAGTGCGTTGCCATTAAAACAAAGTAATACGTAATAATTATAAAAGTGAAATAAAATGAGTGCGAATATGAAGATTATAATTGCCGTTTAAACGTAAGTACGTTTTAATGAATTTATTGTAAACTAAGACATAAAAATAATAGGGCTTCTAGGTCTGAGGGAAATAGACTATGATTCTGATGTTAAGGGAAAAATACAGTAATACAATTTAGATGTCCAGGGGAAAAGAAGAATAATACAATTTTGAAGTACAGGGATGAAACAAACTACAATTTTAAGTCTGGGGCAAGAATGATAAAAGTCAAAGTTTGAAGAATTGAAATAAATTGGGGTCCATAGTATAATGGCAATAATTTGAATGGAATCCAGAATTGGGGAAGATCATTTTTATTGGAAGCGTCGATGTGAAAAAAGATAAAACCAGGTCAGATTTTTAGTTATAAGACATTTGTTTTTCTATATAAATTTTTATTTTATTTTTAATATTGAATTTGCTAAATATGATATGCTTGTGAAAAAGTCAACAAAAGAGGTTGCATACGCATAGAATGAGTAATATGATAACAGGTTTAGAATATTCTACACTTTGTTGGTAAAGATAATAAGTTTTTTTGGTGACTTTGGGTTTTTGAGTACATAGTAGATGGTTGTTAATAAATGAAATTTATAAGGTTAACTAATTGAAAATGTATTACAAATAATTTCAAAAGCTGTACATAACATATTGGTTTCATTATATAAAATCGAAATTTACTGAATTTTATAATTCCAAATAATTGCTAGCCGAGGTCATAAGATTTAAATAGTACAAAGGCAGAGCCACAAGTTGAATAGTAAATTGATAACCGTCAAGGCGGTAACGTATCGAATTTTGCCATTGGTAGATAAAGTTGTTTAAAGATAAAGTCCAGTTGATAGCAATATTGAGAAGACAGCCGGAGGAGGAGATAATTACAATTAATAGTGAATATCAAAATGGTGGTCCAATAATTTAGAGTACGTAGAAAATTAATAACGCGCACAACGAAGGGGATCAAGAATTCCAGTTCATAGTAATAAAAAATAACAGCCCTAAGTAAGGGCAAGAAAATTACGCGAATAGTATAGCAATATATATATATATATATATATATATATATATATATATATATATACGAAAAACTATAGGGCCCTTAAAAATCTTGCAAGACATTTTCAGAAATGACTTTAACTGAGTTTTTCATCTACCAAAACAACAAATGCGCAATGTGTGAGAAGAGACGTGACTCCAATTTCAACTGTACAGACAAGAATGAAATATCTCTCTACAAAAAAACAGGTCATTGACAGGAATGTAAGTAGAACATCATTTCTTAATGACCAAAATAAATCGAAACGAAATGGCCAGCTTATCTGAGCCAGTTTCAACCTACAGAAGGTGTTAAATACCCCACATGGAGATAATATGCTGCTATATTATTCAAGAAAGTACTGCATGAATAACGAAACAATCTACGAAAGTGGACAAGAAATAGTTTCTGCTTCATTGTGGAGAATCTTAAGCAAACCGTGAATGCAATGAAATTTGAACTAGCGTATATAAGTATATTCAAAGAGTGCGCAGTTGAGGAACTACAGTTGTACGTGACAGAATCGTAATAGGGCTATGATTCTACAGAACTATCGCAGAATATTCAGAAAAATTAAGTTAGTATTTTTACCTCCCGGTTACACTTACATACCCGTGGATTCCGTCCATGCCGTGACAGCCGATTTATAAGAAAGAGAACTATCTGGGTATCCTCTGAATGACAGCCTCTGATAGGTGATGCCAGAGTTAGTCCCAAACCGTTCAAAGTTATGGAGCATACCGACTTTATATCCTGGAAAAGCAAAAATCAACAACTATTTTCAAATAGAGTTACAAAAACGTTAGAGGACGACGTCAAATTTCTTACAAGTTCAGTTTGAATTGTATCGTAAGGGCTAACCTTATGTTAAAATAAGATATTGGTATTGTGAATCAGATAGCGAGATCATGCTACCTATTTCTCAAAAACGCAAAGGTAAATTTAAAATATCAGGATAAGATCACAACCTATCAGAAAAATTTTTTTGTAGCTAGAGTCTCAAAGGAAACATTACAACTTCAAATCAAACAGTTTTAATACATCCTAAACCACTTCTAATTAGCACATTAAAATGCACGGATTAAAGCAACTTTGTAAAAAAAAGTTATTCCAATTTGATTTACAAGGTAATATGAAAACCTGCTTCATAATATAGCTGTAAAAGATGTTCTCGCGGAAACAGATGAAGAAGATGAAAAAATATGCACATCAATAGTTTTAGAATTACTATAATCGTTTAACAATTTAGCTCGTTTTTAATAAAATTATTCAATTTTGTTTAAAGTTAGTTTTATTATTGATACACTGCTAGAAAATAGAGAAAAACTTTAAGATTTGCGGTTATTGATACAACAAATCAAAATTCTGAATCCCTGCATAATATCGTATGTGCATTGTAAATGGCAAATTTCTATTATTTGTGAAATTTCTTCTTACCTTACATGTGATTTTCCAATGTTCCACCCAAAGGCACTACATTGGCCAGGAAGCGAGTTTCTTTTACCTGGAAAATTTTGAATTTTGCCGAACTCTTGCTGTTCCAAGCAAGGTAGGGATTTTTAACGTGCGTAACAACACTCACACACGGGACCTACATTTTACCTCTTATCTGAACGAGGGTGTATTTCTGTGAAAAATGCTCGCCTAACATTTTTCAAGCGGACTGTGTCCGGATTTGAACACGGGACCTAGGGCGTAGTAGTCACACACATACCACTCCGCCACGGAACCGCCAATTTCTTCTTGCCTGCGGAACAGCTTAAGCAGCAAAATCACTGGAAAATGTTACGTTTTGACGAAAGAGCAATGCAGATAATAATTAATAAGCGTGTATTACGAAATTGTCGAGTATTATTTTCTAGCAAAACAGCAAAAATTAAATTAGTTTTAGAGTTAGAGTAAATGAGTATACTATGGAGTGAAAGCAACTCTTAGCATACTGAATGGGTTACGTTATTGCAATTGTATTCACAATTTCCTATAGCTTATTGTGAGGGGAGGAACATTCTACGATATTGACTTCTAATCCTAATTCAATCGGGGAAGCTAAGTCTTCATCATTTCATGTATTAATAATGATAAGGAACGCCTGCCAGTTAAGACTCGTTTTTCATTTAGTATTATTTATCCATCAAATTAACTCGTTTTTAATTGACTGTTACTGGGGTGGTGTCGATTTGCTGACGCTCCCTAATCAATCATGTTTATTCATTTAGAGCTGGTAGCGTTCGTAACTGACTTAGCTGATTTAGGGCGAATAAATTGTATTGTACTGAACTCAACTTTTGATTGCACTGCATTATTTAGAGCAGACGCCGTTGGTGAGCTAGCATCTTAGTAAAGCAACGGGAAATTCGCTGATATTGATGGAATGTGTTGATAATGAGATAATGACGATGAATTTCGTTGCTGCGATAGAATGAAAACTCGAGGTTGGTTAACTCTATAATATCATGGTAATAGATCAGGTACTCTCAGTTGCTGAAAAACGCTCAGATTTAGACTTTGTCTATTGCAAATTCCATATACGAATTTGTTGTAAAAAGCTGCCACTTACTTTTAGTTAGCAAAAATTTTATTTAAAATCCCTATATGTACATTTGCTATGAATAAACTCATCTCGAAATGCAGGAGGCTCAGATGATTCACAACTAAATTAAGGAGCCACATCGTTAGCTGCACTACCATTTTGAGATTAAAGAACTGTGTAGGCACAAAATTTTGTGTCTTATTCTGAAACTATTAATCGACAAACTGAAAGTAATAAAGTTATCCCTGATTAACACCAAACTTTTAAAACCCTGTAGTATTGTGGCACACAGAAACTAAAATCTTTTATGTCTATTAGGAAATATTTTTAATCTATCAAATTTAATCCTTATTTTAAGATTGGAATTACGTCTTCAATGCTTATTCGTCTATCGAATCAATAATCAGACATGTGCGATGTGCCTCCACTTTATTTAGGCAAATTAAATCCTTAAAACGGAATAGGAATAAAGTTTATCTCAATTTTTCAGTACCTTTTCTACTATCGTAAACTGCAATAAAAAGGTTTTTGTAAACCCCATTTATAGAATATCCGTTTCAAATCCATCTTTTTCCACAAATACTTCTTCGTAGAAAAAGTTTTCCTTTTAATAACTGTAACACGGTCGTGTTACTTGAAATATACACCATATATGAAAGAAAAGTTTTCATTTTGGACGAAGAAAATAAATAAGAACGCACTCTGTATAGTAACAATTTACAAATAATAAACGTTAATAAAAATGACATTTCAAAATTTTGTTTCTATAAAGCTAACTCAGATAATAAGATTAGCATTATTTTTTTTCAATACATTGTTAACGTAATAATCCAGGACGATAAGTTATTTCAACACTACAAATGAAAACAAATCTAAATATTACAATATGCTACGTATGCACTTTCCCTAGAAACTAAATTATAAATAGACGTTTGTCGTACAATAACTTTGTATTCCGCATAGAAAAGAATGCGTTAAATTGTGAGAACGAAATTTATAGAAAATAAAATGATGTATAACAACTAAGGACCATAGGTTAAGTTCAAGAAGGAAGTTCCAACAGGCAATTAGAAATGTAACTACCATAAAAGGTAAGTCACGTTGGGTTGAAGGTGTTGGCTGCGCGGCCGCGGTGAGTTTCATTTGCAGTAAAGGAATGAAATCATCTTCACATGTTCGTGGATTTTACTCTCACGCCGGTGGAATAAAATCCATATTGTAATCATGGGATCGTAAATAAATTTTAAGGTTGAAACTTGCTAGTTTACACCATCCAAGAATAAAAGGCTATTATTTGAATTGGTGACCTAATAAAAAAGATTGTCATTGGCGTTCCTAGTCGCCCTAATTAAGGGGCTGTAAATAAAACTCGGAGTAAATAAAGTTTTTTAAATGATGTAGAAATAAGTTGGTATCAAATTGAGATATGACATATATGATTTCTGTTCATTTATAACATAACGCTAATACAATTGTTTTGTTGGATTGTTTGAATAGTGATAGGCTATTAAAGTGCCCAAAACTAGACCTTGTTTAATTTTAGTATGCTAGTGTAGGAAGTTGATTTTGGAATACTTTTAAAAGGATTATTTGCGATGTAAATGATAACTTTTATGGTAGATTGTACATGTGGTGTGGCGTCAATTAAAAAGTGAATAACAAATTGATATTTTTAAGAGACTATGAGATGAGGACATGTAAAGCTGTTGACTGACGTTTTTGTTTAATGTGAATTTGACATTTCCAAAACTGGGACTCGGAATACCAATATTCCGTTTGTAACAATTAACTTTAATTATCGCATAAGATATAGCTTGCAGGTCAATCCTCTCGGTTGTGTATAGTATAACCTATGGTTTTAGTGTGGTTAACTTTCAAGTGCTTTGCGTTGTGTCGCGATAGTTGTAAATAAGCTGGTGTGATCGTAGCTAGGTGGTTAACGCTTAAGTTCCGTCAAAAGTCGACAGTTCCTCGTAACATCGGCGCCGCTTAATTTTGAAGTTATTACTGGTAGATACTAGCAGGTTCCGCATTTGTAAACTTTGCTCATACTTTACACGTCCACTATTTCACCATATGTGGTTATCGAAGTTTAACGCAAAGCATTGAGCCTTAGCGAGCTGAATATGAATATTGTAGCTGCAAGCTACTTCCGTAATAACTGATTGATTTGCTGGATAAAGCTCGGCGCTGATCAAGCTGTATCTCTCTCCATTCGATTGCAGCCTGGCGGATATTTCCTTCGTATATTAAGTTTAGATCATTCAATATATCACTAAAGTACTTGTTATCAGTTTTAATAAGGTGCAAGTAATTAACATTTGTTCGCCATACATTTAACCTTTTGCCTTATTTGAGTTGTTAAACGGATTTAGTTAACTCGCTTTCGTTCGGTAGTTTAATTATAGCGAGAACTACGATCTCATTTCTTACAAATTTGTCACATAACGGTCGTGATAGCATTTAGTATCCGCTTTATCATTAAGATAATAGTATTTATCGTTATATTGATGTTGCTAAACTTTCTCCACAAGATCGCTACAACTTTGTATCAACTGTCTTACTAGTTCACGCGTTTTGACTAAGTTCAAATCCATTGTTTCCTGCCGCCAATGTAATGAACCCCAGTATTTTTTATTTTACTCTGATCGCATTTCCCTCAAGCGCGCTACTGCTACTAGAAACAAGGCTTGTTTGGGCCCTGCTCCCGCTACATATACGATTTCACCTGCTATTAGTTCTTCTCTTCAGGACCATTATAAGCCATCCGCTCCTCTTGCTTCTTAGGAAACGTTCACTTCGTCGATCAGAAGTGGCCCGCCAACGTCGAATGTTGTCTTATTTAATTATCTCGCCAAACCTTCAGTTGTGTTACTCACCACAGTTCAAGTAAAAATCGTCGATTGCTTTAGATCTTTTCAGAAATTTCGTTGTTTATTCGAGTCAAGTAAGGTGACTTCCTTTGTTTCGCAAAACAGTATGAAACGTTTAGGTTTCCACGCTACTCCGCATTATTTTACTCTTAGTGGTTTAGGGTCCATATGCTCCGAGGTTACGCATGGCCTTATAACCGTTTCGCACATATCCATAGATGCTTCCTCACATATTATTAATTTCGAAGCTGTCGTACTTTCTAGAGTTTGTGAAAATTTACCTACTACTAATCTTTATTCTGAAAATCTTGTTCATCTAGCTAATCCCAAACTGGCTGATTGCTCTTCGCTCAGTCTGGACCTATTGATTTATTACTTGGCGCGGATATTTTCCCTAAAGTCATATTAAATGGCTGTATACAAAGTTCAAGTGATCAATATTGCTCTTAACGCTATTTTTGAATATGTTTTAATGGGAAACATACAGGCCTCGCCCGCTTCCGAAGTCACTAGCTTGTTTTGTATGATGCAGTCTGCCTCCCTTCTGGAAAATATTGTTGAAATTATCGAAAGATAAAGAGATTCTTGACGCAAACCTTTCACACGTGATGAATTTCCCAGTAAAGAAATATTACGTTGACACTGTCTGCCGCAATGAGCAAGGATGGATGGTATGTCGTCTCTCTCTCCTTCAAATATCCAAAATCATCATTTACCGGCGGTCTTGATCTCGCTCTACACCGCTTTGTTCCTTTAGAAAATCGTCTTACTAAGCGATCTTTGATTTAAGAACAATGCGCTTCGTTCATGCGCGACTATTTAAATTTCAAACACATGCAACCTCTTGAAGTTGGGCCTATTTCTGACGTTTCTTATTATATCCTGCATTGTGTTATGAAACCACAAAATGTAAGTACCGAACTACGTGTAGTTTTCAACGAACGTCTTTAAATACTCATTTGTTTGTTGGGTCCAAGCTTGAACAGGATATTTAAGCGATTTTGTTACAATTTCGTCTTTATTGCTGTGTTATAACTGCAGATAATCGTCAGATATACATATAGACAAATCCTTGTTAATCCTAATCAGCGTGATTATCAATGAACTGCTTGGCGTTCTTCTCCCAATGAGCCTATTCAGGAATTCAAGCTGAATATCGTTACATATGGGGCAAATTGCGCCCTTCTGTTTGTCAGACGCACTCTCTTGCAGCTGGCTGAAGACGAAGTAAATTTATTTCTTTTGGCTTCCTTTGCTCTTCGCAGCCGTACCTATATCGATGATATTGCTTCAGATAGATTCAACCTTGGCTTTATGGAATCATCTAAGAGCTCTTTCACTACTTGGTAGTTTTGAACTGCATAAGTAGTTCGGTTTTACTAAAGGATCTTCCTACTTTGCAACAATTCGCACTACCTCGCTTCTTTGAGGATCCTGACACTGAACCTTTGAAAGTTCTAGGTCCTCAATGGAATCCCACTACAGATACCTTTTCTTTTCTAGTTCAGCTACAGGGTACCGCTTGTACCACGTGCAACTTACTTTCCAACTTAGCCCGTATATTCAACCTTATAGGAATTTTATCTCTTCTAACGTTTTTGGTAAAACATTTAATTCGGCGTTTGTGCTCTTTGAAACTAGACTGGGATGATGCCTCTACCCCCGACTTACTCCATTGGTGGAAAAGACATCTGTATGAATTACCAATTTTTCTTGCTTTGCTTTACCGCGCTTGCTACTTTCTACCTCAATTTTCTATGTGTGAAGTTCGTTGTTTTACAGACGTTAATACTACTTGGTTCTTATATCAGTAGGACAAGCGACAAGTTCTATTGTAGTCTCCAATAGCGCTGTTTCATAATAGGCACATTTCATTAAAGGAAATGATTTTATGTTGCTTTTTTTGGAAGGTAGTAGGAGCGTCCCTCTTATATCCTTTCTTTGCCTAACTATATTGTTTTATTACAGGTTCTACGCACTCTTTTCTGATAACCGCGTTTACACAGCGAATGCTATATTTTTCTGTTAGGGTTTACAAGTTTCTCTTAGAGTACGTCTTATTTTTATAAGCTTAGTACTTGGTAGCGCCCTTTTTAATGTTGTTCTAATTTTAGTTTCTATAGTGTTGTACGGAGTATAGCTTTTGAGGACCCGCAGCCATCTCTCATTACCCTGCCCAGGAATAGACCGCCTAGCTACGTCGGACGATTGCCCTTCTTTAACAACTTGTCTTAGAAAAGGCACTTTGTAGTTAGTCGCTCACAAAGGATTCGTTTTCAGATGTGGAAGTAAACATCAGGTTAACATTTTAGAAACAACGTATGCTTACATTTGTGTTTAATTAAAGACAATAGGTCCTTTTCTGTATAATGTCCAAAATCCTGCAAACTTACTTATTTAGGATTCTTTGCATAATCGATAACAACGGAGATACTGATTTTTGTCCAAATAGACTTGCAGCAAAATAGTTCAAAATAAAGAATACTTCCAGTCAACTGGGATTGTAGTATTAAATGCAATATTTACTTAAAATTTATTGTTGACATGATTGGAGCAAATTAATTTCTAACTCAAACTTATCACGATGTAGCAATCTGTGGTCGTTGTGCAGGTTGCGAAAACCGTGGACGTAATTAATTTTTCTCAATCTAGCTTGCATGCTAGAAAATTCCTTACAGGCTTTACTTTGCTTACAAATTATAATTGGATTTTAATCTGCAAGCGCTCATAAAAATTCCTAATGCTTAAATTGTATAATCTCCTTTAACACGAAATTGAGTTTGTAAAATTGAAAATCAATAATTTTTTATGATCACTGCCTTCTATAATCTGAAACCGGGAGCTTATCTAAAACTAGATTGCTTTCATGCAACACGCTAGTCTTTGTCGATGTTGCACTGAGAAAAATTAATTTAGAGTGAAAAATTACCTAGTGATTTCCTCAATAGAATTAGGTTGGAGAAACAATTGCCCTTTATACAAGGAAATGGTAATATTGCAAGAGGATAATTACTTAGAAGTTAGAAGGGTTTTAAATGAAACAAATAATGCTTACTTGTTACAGTCTGAGCTTTACATATAAACTGCTTACTGAACTAACGTTTAAATTTCTATCACGCGATTGTGCTATGTTCTTCGTAGTTCCATTATAAAATCTTGTATATACACAGATTAAAGATTAAAACGTTAGAGATGTAAAAAAGATTATAATGTATAAACTTTAAATTACTAAACGGAATTTTAGGCCTGGTATCGTATACACTCTATCAAAATTTTTCTAATAACTTTCTACTAACAACGTTAGCTATGTAGAAAACTTAATAATAGCGTATTTATTTTAACGAAAATGTCTTCTCTAGCAGTCAACATTGAATTTATTAGTTTATATAATACAGCATTATATTCAAAAATTTATATTATTTGTACAGAACATTTTGACGTAATCTTCTGCATGGCTGTCGTAATGGCATTCAGTTGAGTGTATAGTTGCACTTCCTTATTTCTCGTATTGCGTTGCATTTTTCTCATCCGTTTAAGCTGTACCGTGACTGTTTCTATAAAAGCTTCTGTCCCATTTCATACATCTCGTTCTTAGGTTTCAATTGCAGTAATAGTTTAATATTTAACCATTTAACCGATACTAGTTATATCTCGTCTCCTTCCTTAAAGTGCATTGGCTTGTGGAAATTGTATTGTCAAAGTTTATGTAAATATTAAGACGCTTATCCAATCGGACCGCGATTCTTTTGGAAAATGGGTATTAATTTTACTAAGGTAGTTGCTGCCAGTATGCAATAATTTTGAATATCGCGTCTCTTTAAAACAGATTTTAAACCTTTTTGGTTACGGTTGTTGATTATTTATAGATCTACAGTGTTTTAAAAAAATTTATTTAAAATAGTAAAGAAAACTAAATACTGTAATTTTGGCTGCGTCACATTGCCCTCCCCCCGGTACGCCAATTTTGGCGCTCGAATCCTTGCACCTAGCACTAGCTAGCACCCAAATTTCAAAGGTAGCACCACTCAAATAGCGTCGATATCACTTTTGATAACCGGGAGGGGGGTGCGCTAGCCGCCCCCCCCCCATCTTCAATTGACTTCAAAATTTTAGCACTAGATAGCCTATACCTAGCACTAACTAGTATCCAAATCCTAAAGCTAGCACCGCTCAAATGGCGTCGATATCAATACCAATAGCCGCTGGGGGGTTAACATGACCCTAACTCGTTCCTGTGTTCAGATTTACTTCAAATTTTAGCACTGGATGATCTACTCCGGATCCAATTAAAAATGAAGAATAAGAATTTTGATTGCAAGTCCGGATCTTATAAAATCCTGATCTGGATTTCATAAAATTCGAATCTTGACAGTTCTATGTACATTAAGTCAGCATTACAAGTGTGTTATTTTATAAACTGTTGTTCCTAATTTCTTAGTGCTATGCGCTTCTATAGGAAACCATCTTGCTTAAGGAAGCTGTGGAGTTTTGTAAAGTTTTAATTAATTTTAATTTTAATTTTAATTAATTCTGCACTATAATGGGATTGGCACTTAATGGTTGCTTTATCACTTGCTTGTATATTCAAATTTAATTTCAGTAAGTTGATAAACCGTATACATATACATACATACATACATATATATATATATATATATATATATAAATATTTATATATGTATATATATATAAATATTGTTGTGGATTCAAAGGGTTAAATTTGGGGTAAACAATAAAATTTCAACCACCCTGTATAGAGAAAAGTACAAATTATTTACGCGAAAAATTTATTTAATTCATTTAGGGAGAACGGACAAGTATAAACGTATTTTTATATTTAATATTGGTATGTTAGAAATTACATAAAGAAAAACAGTTTTAAAGCAAATAGAAATTCATAATTAATGTTAATTTATTTTAATTCAACACGTATGAGCAATAAGAGAACGTGCTTGCGAAACAAAATCGATAATTACAAGGTAAATATGTCAGTTTTATACAAGTACTACGAAATATAAAGTCTAAGAATTGTTGTGCTAAACGGTCAATAATAACGAACACTTGCGTTTTAATAGGTTTCATTTAAAAAACTCGAGTTTGTATTAACACAGGACTTTATAAAAATATTTTCAACCGTCAGTTGGGTTTAAACCACAAGGCTAACAAAGTTCTTAAAGAACAAGAGAAATGCACGATCGGGTATATACTACAGATAGAGGCAGAAATAAAAGCGTTGATATTCAAAACGCACGTACCATATCCACGTGGAGTGAAGTGAGCTGTCAGCAATATCGATTTTCTATAACTCAAGTGGGGTTTTGAACGCGACAGCAGACATGCATCAGACAGAGATAAAAATAGTTTAGGCGGGGTTTTATGACGACAGAAAATAGTATCATTGGTTAAGAACGGAGAGTTTCCTAACGTGGACAAACGCGACAGGTGGGAGCACTTTCGGATACGTATGGCACGCAGAGGGAATAAATTTTAAGAATTTTCAAAACGGTTGTATCAAAATTTGTAGAATTTAAATTTGAAAATAAGCTTTTCACGTGAAATGTGTCCGGGGGTAGCATTTTGAAACAATATAAATACGGAATGGAAATTATTAAGAGTCTCTTTGCCTTATCTTTGCTTCTAGACTACTGTACTGCGATAAACCAACATTATAGTAGAGTTTTTGTTATGTGAGTATTAGATATGGTAATAATACTGTGAATATTATGCTAGCACGTGTAAATTATTAGTAGTGGCTTTCTATTTATTAACGCAAAATACGTGTAGCGTATATTAAATTAATAGAGGTCTGGCTACTACTATACAAAGCTAGAAAATCAATAAATAGAAGCATAATATACGTAGGGTAAGCATCTCAAACAACCAGAATTGTATGCTGATATGGAATTGTACTATGAAACGAGGCGCTTGCTTGCAAATGGGGTTATCATGTGAATTCGCTGAGTATCACAGCGCATGGTCACGAAGCCAAGATGTTCTGGTGATCGTCGTCGAAGGGATAGAAGCCTGAAACAATCTCCAGGTAATTTATTTGAAATTTCTGTTGTCCGATAAACTTTTGTAAAATTTTGGTGATGTGAGTGAATTTTGGGGTTTATTTATGGCTATATAAACTTATTGGAAAAGATACATAAGGGTAAACGGGTCTATAACTCAATTTAGGGTAACATAAGGGGCCCATCTACTCATATTTTACTGAATTTGTTTGAACATAATTAGAACATCAAGGACTTTAAAACATATCACATTTGAGTTTGAAATTTGTGTATCAAACTGTTTTTTTTATATACTTGTGAATAATTGTCTGTAAATAGCGGTAAACAAAAGATTGTATGATTGTTGTATTATTTGGTGAATTTTTTTTGAATGGTGTGCGAGTGTGAAGGAAGAATGGGTGTATATTTAGGTATCCGAAAAAAGGTACAGCTGGGTTAGCCAGGGAAGCTGCTGAAGATTTTTGAAACAGAAAATAATAAGAGTAAGCAATTTTTTTTAAAAAGTTGTGCATTATTTGATGACACTGGCTCGATGTTAAAAAGTTTAATATATATATATATATATATATATATATATATATTGCTGTGATAAGGGGTTGTTTAAGGGTGCACGTTATAGTAAAGGTCGTTCAAGGATGAGTAATTAGAATAGGCAGCAGAAAACTGCACTTATTTAAGGAAATAATTAAGAAATAGACATAGTTTGTAGATAGTAAGTAGTCAACACCCTGTATATAAAGTAGAAATAGTTTTTGGGCGACGCAGGTAAACATAGGAAGACGCATAGTTGGCGTAGGAATGAGAAATACATGTATTAAGTAGATAGTAAATATTAAATACCCTGTAGATAAAGTTTAGTTAATTTAGCTAAAACAAATAAGGATATTTTTCAGTGGAAGCACGCGTATATTTAGAAATAAATGATAAAGTGTAATTAGACACGCATTAAAAAAAGAGTTCCAGACGATTAAATTAATACGGATATAGAAATAAAGTTTCAGGTAGTTAATATAAATGCGTACAAAGATCGAACCATTTTTGATAAGAGAAATGATTAAAAATTGCGTGAATCGCATGTAAACATGAAAATTTAAAGTCAAGTTGCATCAGTTGTTTATGGAAAAGCAAGTAATCTATCAAAATACAGCATGTTGATAACGAAAGACAGCTGCGGGCAGGTTGTGATTATGGGGAATCGTGGAGCATTACATCAGAAACTGCTCTAAATGAAATTATTTGATTGGTCAGAAACAAGCGACGAGTTCTAGACTGTACCACGGATGGAGTGGGAATTCGAGAATATATTAGCAAGCACCTTGATAAGAAAGTCAGTTTTGAACTCAACGAAGGCCGAAGTGCGTTGCCATTAAAACAAAGTAATACGTAATAATTATAAAAGTGAAATAAAATGAGTGGGAATATGAAGATTATAATTGCCGTTTAAACGGCTTCGAGGTCTGAGGGAAATAGACTATGGTTCTGATGTTAAGGGAAAAATACAGTAATACAATTTAGATGTCCAGGAGAAAAGAAGAATAATACAATTTTGAAGTACAGGGGTGAAACAAACTACAATTTTAGGTCTGGGGCAAGAATGATAAAAGTCTAAGTTTGAAGAATTGAAATAAATTGGGGTGGTCCATGGTGTAATGGCAATAATTTGAATGGAATCCAGAATTGGGGAAGATCATTTTTATTGGAAGCGTCGATGTGAAAAAAGATAAAACCAGGTCAGATCTTTAGTTATAAGACATTTGTTTTTCTATATAAATTTTTATTTTATTTTTAATATTGAATTTGCTAAATATGATATGCTTGTGAAAGAGTCAACAAAAGAGGTTGCATACGTATAGAATGAGTAATATGATAACAGGTTTAGAATATCCTACACTTTGTTGGTAAAGATAATAAGTTTTTTTGGTGACTTTGGGTTTTTGAGTAAATAGTAGATGGTTGTTAATAAATGAAATTTATAAGGTTAACTAATAAAAAAATGTATTACAAATAATTTCAAAAGTTGTACATAACATATTGGTTTCATTATATAAAATCGAAATTTACTGAATTTTATAATTCCAAATAAATGCTAGCCGAGGTCATAAGATTTAAATAGTACAAACGCGGAGCCACAAGTTGAATAGGAAATTGATAACCCGCAAGGCGGTAACGTATCGAATTTTGCCATTGGTAGATAAAGTTGTTTGAAGATAAAATGCAGTTGATAGCAACATTAAGAAAGACAGCCGGAGGAGGAGATAATTACAATTTATAGTGAATATTAAAATGGTGGTCCAATAATTTAGAGTACGTAGAAAATTAATAAAACGCACAACGAAGGGGATCAAGAATTCCAGTTCATAGAAATAAAAATAACAGCCCAAAGAAGGGGCAAGAAAATTCCGCGAATAGTATAGCAATATATATATATATATATATATATATATATATATATATATATATTACTCATATTTAGACCAGGGTAGAAAATTAAATAATCAAATCAAATAATTTTAATTACCGTGTATAAGGAATTTCATTAAATAATACGCTTTATTAAAACCTTGAAGCAGAAATAAACTCGGTCGTTTCAGTAAAATAAGAAATTTAAATTATCTATAAGACGCTTTACATCAAAAGAAGCAGTATTGAAAAGCGCAGTGGATAATTTAATTATTCCTAAACAAATGGAAATTACGTGCAAAGTTTATATTAATTAACCCTATTTTAAGTAACGGGTAGTAAAACAAAGTGTACATATAATAATTAATATTTAAGGTGTATTCGCTAAAAATGAAAAGGATGGAAATCAATTTTAATTGGAGTTAATTAAACCGTTAATAACATATAATAAGCATAAAAGGCTTGTGAAAACCCAATAATAGTCAAATCGTAGGAAGGTTATTTAAAATGTTACGTTTGAAAACACCTGCGTGTTTTAAAAGGCAATTTCAAGTTAATTTGTTTGGATAAACATGTTGATTCTAAGGATATTGGAAACGATCAGATGCTTTAGCAGGAAATACAGAACACCTGCGTATTTTTAAAAAGCTCATTCTGCGTAAATTTGGCAAATAATTAATGTTTCAAAGAATCTTGGAGAAACCGGGGCTTAATATTCACGAGAATGTGCGATACGGGGTTATTAAACCAAGATAACAGTCCGCGTGGACTAAAATATAATCGATAATGAAGAGTGTCAAGTTGCACCAATACGAACAGGTTAGAGAAGGAAAGAGAAAATGCGTCAAGCAAAGACACATATTGTAAAGGGCGGGATTTAAGCAACGTCAAGGGGTTGCGATTGGTTAAAAATAGGATGCATATATCAGAGGTAGAACAACAATTTCTGTATAAAAGTAATTAGTTTTTCTCGGACAACTTTGCGAGCCGTGTTGAAATTTTCTGAGATCTCAATGGGGTGAGTACTAAATTCATAAAATCGACGTGCAGGCTACAGACTGGGAACGTAGAATGAGGAATTCGTTGGAATTACCCGTTTTAGGGAACAAAGCGACGTGTCGGCTATTCGCTATATATACAGGCGGGAATATGTGTTTCTCTCTTAGACTCTTAGACTTTCGACGATTCGATGCGTTAAAAGCTCGTGCATCCGCGACTTGATATTAAACAGTGCATTTTAGTTTGATTAAATAATTTAAAGTGTGCTAGTATATTTTAGTGACTCAAAATAATTGGTTATTTTACGTGCTAACATGAATGTACTTCAGTGCACTTAGATACAAGGTAATAAAAGTTTATTATCACGGTACCAATTAGTAAAATTTACAACGACAAATGTATACCCAAAAGTAGGCAGTTTTGGCGTATATTGGTAATATTGGTAAAAGGAAGTATGAATTTCTTTGCTATTTTGCGGGGTGTTAATGACTAAATGGTTCGTAAATGTGTCTGCATCCACTGAACCAGAGGCAGATATACACAGATGAGTTCCGGAAAAGCCTAGAAACAACTTTAAATTAATGGTGATGGAGAACATTTTTAAAGCGTTGACAACTTGAAGCTGTAAATAGAATCCGGTTGGAATGGTGTGATTTACAAAGGGACGATTACACTGAAGCTACGAGGACAATAACCTTCAGGTAAATTGTACTATTTTGTTTGACATTTTGTGTGTATTGAATGACTTTATAATTGATTTACTTTAAATGGACATTAGTGGAATTTTTCTAACCATAAAAATTTAATTTTAAGATGAAATTTGCTTGTTTAAGTAAAAGGGGTATTTTGTTTTGATGTTCGGGAATAGGATGAAACTTTGGGTAGGTCTTTGAGCTCAATTAGACAAACCTGGTTAATTAACGTAAAGGGTGGTAGATGCTCCTTTATACTCAGACTCCGGTCTGCTTATCTTGTTATATTAATTAGTAGGCATCCAACAAGGACTTTAATTTTGGATGCACAGTAAAATGATAATAAAATTAATCCGGAAATTCTTTTAAAACTGAATTTTATGTTCAAATTTAATTTGAAAATTTAATGTATTCTGAATATTGATGTAAATAGAGTTAACGTTGATGTTTGTGGTAGGAATGTGTTGTTTAATTTTTATGATTGAGAATGGAAGTTATCTAGAAGAGCAGCCGAGGCGATTAACAGAAGGAATCAACGGACCAGGTGATTTAAAAGGAATCACAGCATTCTTGGCGACCCAAAAGTGAGGCTCGAGTTCCAAATAAAATTTTGTTATTTTATTCCAGGAAACTGGCGATCTGAGAGAGAGTTTCTGTTGGTGGATAAATTTAAAAGTATTTTAGAGTGTGTGAGAGTGATTAGAACGTATGCAGAGAAAGGAGTGGTTAAGGAGTCAAGGAGTGGAAATTGGAAGTGACGATAGTGCATTGTGTGGAAAAATTCGAAAATGGAAGAAGCTGGAGGCAGTAGAGATCAGTCGAGGACGGAATCAGGGGATCAAGGAAACGAGATGATAATGAGAATGCTAGAGAGGATGAATGAAGAATCGAATAGAGCGAGGAGGAGTCTAACAGAAAATTAGAACAGCTAAGCGATGAATCGAATAGAGCGAGAGAGGACTCAAATCGAAAATTTGACCGAATGAGTGAAGAATCGAACAGGAAGTTAGAGGAGATTAGTCAGAAAATAGATAAGACGAATCAAGAAGTTTCAGAATTTAAAAATAGTCTTACCGTAAAGATGGGGAAGTTGAAAATAGGGTTGATAAAATGAGCGTGATATTACAGGTCTTCGACAGGAAATGGGACATTTAAGGTCCGAAGTACGCATTTTTTGTGAAGAAGAGATTAATGTAAAAATGATTGAAGTGACGGACTCATGTAGGGATCAGTTAGGCAGGGTAGAACGCGAAGTTAGTAGTATTAAATACAACATGTCAAATTTAACGGGGGATGGTCCCAGATTTTCTACAGGTGGAGTATCATTGGACCAACACATGAAGTTTTATGGCGATAACAGGGTAAATCCACAAATTTTTATTAATAGTGTAAGAAATCTAGTGGGAAATTTATTTGACGAACAGACTAAACTGAATACGATAAAGGCTTTATTAAAGGACAACGCGGAAGCATGGTACAATTTAGTAGGACAGGACATAGACACGTATCAGGACTTTGAAGACAAATTTTTACAACATTACTGGAGTGATCACAAACAGGATCAGATTAGGGACGACTTGATTACAGGAAAATTTAAGGGAGAGTTTGCAGGTTCTAGGGAGCAATATGCCATCCGCAAGTACAGTGTGGCCAAACAACTGAATCCACCATTGACGGACAGACAGATTATCAAGTACCTATCACGACATTTTGAACTGGAAATTAGACAACACGTGGCCTTACAAAACATTACAGAACGGGAGACATTTTAGAGTATTTGCAGAGATATGATGATGTATGTGTAGGACGGACAAGAGAGATACGAGAACGAAACGTTAACACAGTTAGGTTTGACAACAGGACACCGAATTATCCGAGACGGCCTGACTACAACAGAAATTTTCGACCGAATTGGGAACGACGAGGACAGGAATACAGAAGTAATAGTGCGACTAGGGGACCGACGCCAAGACCTAGTTACACGCGACAGAACAGTTTACCGGAAGTAAACAGGACTGTGACCAGCACGCCGAATAGAGATAGGGACACGGATATTAACACGAGGAGGACGTACGCACAGGTTGTAGAAGGACAACCAGGACCAAGCACGGAAAACAGGATGAGACAGGATTTTTAGAACGCGACAGACCACTAGATTTCTGTGTAAATGTATACGAACATCCACGTGAATTTTTCAAAATTGAGGAGGAAGTAGAGCCAGAAACTGAGGAAAATTATGTTTGCCAATTATTAATTTAGAAATTTTGAGAATAATGTAGAAGTATTACTTGATACAGGGGCAGAGGCGAGTTTAATATCGGAGGAATTCGTCAGCAAAATTAGGGATAAGGTTTGTGATAGAATTATGCCTATAAAACGTAGCCATTTAGTAGCTCAAATAAAAAGAAGTTTGCTGTAGTAAATAGTGTTGTGGTGCTTAGGATAGATATAGGAGGTTTTAGCTGTGAACAGGAGTTTGTAATTGTACCTGGACTGAAGTTTCAGAGCATTTTAGGTGTTGACTGTATGATGAAGTTAGGGGTTTTGATAGATATGGAAAGGAAGGTAGTAAGGATTAAGGATAGGGTAGTGCCATGGAAGGGCAGTTATGAAGTCACAGAGGATGACACGGGGTTTAGTATTAATGTAGTAGAGGTAGAGGATGATGAAGGTAAACAGATCAACACGATAAGATGTCCAGAGGAAAGGAAAGTAGAGGTTCAAGCTTTAATACAAAAACATGCAAAAGTAGTGGGAGTAGAAGCAGCATATCAGGAGCAGGTGAAGGCGAAATTAAGTAAAGATGGCAAGTTTGTTTTTTAATCAAGTAGATTTAAGGGATTCATTCTGGGGGGATTCCATTACACAAAAATTCTAGAAGGTACGTAGGGTTTTCCATAAAGGGAAAAATCGATAATTGTAAAGTAGTATCGTTTGGTTTGTCGGCAGAAAGGGAAACAATAATAAATGAGAAACAGACAAGTGTAGGGCATGAAGAAGAAGCAATATGTAAGAGTCAGGATAATAGGGATGATAAGTTTATGGTATGTGAGATAACAGGGATGTTAAGTGTAGATATAGAAGGGGGAGAGATAGGGATGAAGAGTATTAGGATGGTGAGAAGAAAGACTTGGAGGGTCAAGAAGAGTTAGATTTAAATAACTTAAGGAACAAAGGATAGAGATAGGTGAACTTTAGTATAGATATAGAACAAGGGATAGAATAGGTGTATATAGAAAAGTAGAAGTAAGTGTTTATAGAAAATAAAGCTAGGTATAGGATAAATATGGGAGATAATTAGGAATAGGTTTAGGATGAGAATAAAGATTAAATGTAGGAAGAAAATAAGATAGGTTAAGTATAGATATTTCATATAAGATTAGTGGAGAGTTAGGAATAGAGTAAGAGTAGGATAGGCATATAGGATTAGGTAGGGGGAAGTAAAGTATAGTGAAGAGTAGTTAAAAGTTAGGAATAGGATAGGTATCTAGGATGTATATAGGATTAGATGGATGAGTAGGATGAAGTTAGGGATAATTTCAGTTTATAGAATTAGGTGAGAATTAGGAATAGGATAGGGTAGCTGTAAATATTTTTTTTTGAATTGGAGACAAAGTAGGTAAGTTAGATAGATAAGGATAGAGAGAGATAGGCAATTTTTTTTCTAAATATTTTTTTGGTTGTCTAAATGCTTTATATTTGAATTCGAATAAGTGGGATTATTTGTATTCAAATAGGGGGAAAATACTCATATTTAGACCAGGGTAGAAAATTAAATAATCAAATCAAATAATTTTAATTACCGTGTATAAGGAATTTCATTAAATAATACGCTTTATTAAAACCTTGAAGCAGAAATAAACTCGGTCGTTTCAGTAAAAATAAGAAATTTAAATTATCTATAAGACGCTTTACATCAAAAGAAGCAGTATTGAAAAGCGCAGTGGATAAATTAATTATTCCTAAACAAATGGAAATTACGTGCAAAGTTTATATTAATTAACCCTATTTTAAGTAACGGGTAGTAAAACAAAGTGTACATATAATAATTAATATTTAAGGTGTATTCGCTAAAAAAATGAAAAGGATGGAAATCAATTTTAATTGGAGTTAATTAAACCGTTAATAACATATAATAAGCATAAAAGGCTTGTGAAAACCCAATAATAGTCAAATCGTAGGAAGGTTATTTAAAATGTTACGTTTGAAAACACCTGCGTGTTTTAAAAGGCAATTTCAAGTTAATTTGTTTGGATAAACATGTTGATTCTAAGGATATTGGAAACGATCAGATGCTTTAGCAGGAAATACAGAACACCTGCGTATTTTTAAAAAGCTCATTCTGCGTAAATTTGGCAAATAATTAATGTTTCAAAGAATCTTGGAGAAACCGGGGCTTAATATTCACGAGAATGTGCGATACGGGGTTATTAAACCAAGATAACAGTCCGCGTGGACTAAAATATAATCGATAATGAAGAGTGTCAAGTTGCACCAATACGAACAGGTTAGAGAAGGAAAGAGAAAATGCGTCAAGCAAAGACACATATTGTAAAAGGGCGGGATTTAAGCAACGTCAAGGGGTTGCGATTGGTTAAAATAGGATGCATATATCAGAGGTAGAACAACAATTTCTGTATAAAAGTAATTAGTTTTTCTCGGACAACTTTGCGAGCCGTGTTGAAATTTTCTGAGATCTCAATGGGGTGAGTACTAAATTCATAAAAATCGACGTGCAGGCTACAGACTGGGAACGTAGAATGAGGAATTCGTTGGAATTACCCGTTTTAGGGAACAAAGCGACGTGTCGGCTATTCGCTATATATACAGGCGGGAATATGTGTTTCTCTCTTAGACTCTTAGACTTTCGACGATTCGATGCGTTAAAAGCTCGTGCATCCGCGACTTGATATTAAACAGTGCATTTTAGTTTGATTAAATAATTTAAAGTGTGCTAGTATATTTTAGTGACTCAAAATAATTGGTTATTTTACGTGCTAACATGAATGTACTTCAGTGCACTTAGATACAAGGTAATAAAAGTTTATTATCACGGTACCAATTAGTAAAATTTACAACGACAAATGTATACCCAAAAGTAGGCAGTTTTGGCGTATATTGGTAATATTGGTAAAAGGAAGTATGAATTTCTTTGCTATTTTGCGGGGTGTTAATGACTAAATGGTTCGTAAATGTGTCTGCATCCACTGAACCAGAGGCAGATATACACAGATGAGTTCCGGAAAAGCCTAGAAACAACTTTAAATTAATGGTGATGGAGAACATTTTAAAGCGTTGACAACTTGAAGCTGTAAATAGAATCCGGTTGGAATGGTGTGATTTACAAAAGGGACGATTACACTGAAGCTACGAGGACAATAACCTTCAGGTAAATTGTACTATTTTGTTTGACATTTTGTGTGTATTGAATGACTTTATAATTGATTTACTTTAAATGGACATTAGTGGAATTTTTCTAACCATAAAATTTAATTTTAAGATGAAATTTGCTTGTTTAAGTAAAAGGGTATTTTGTTTTGATGTTCGGGAATAGGATGAAACTTTGGGTAGGTCTTTGAGCTCAATTAGACAAACCTGGTTAATTAACGTAAAGGGGTGGTAGATGCTCCCTTTATACTCAGACTCCGGTCTGCTTATCTTGTTATATTAATTAGTAGGCATCCAACAAGGACTTTAATTTTGGATGCACAGTAAAATGATAATAAAATTAATCCGGAAATTCTTTTTAAAACTGAATTTTATGTTCAAATTTAATTTGAAAATTTAATGTATTCTGAATATTGATGTAAATAGAGTTAACGTTGATGTTTGTGGTAGGAATGTGTTGTTTAATTTTTATGATTGAGAATGGAAGTTATCTAGAAGAGCAGCCGAGGCGATTAACAGAAGGAATCAACGGACCAGGTGATTTAAAAGGAATCACAGCATTCTTGGCGACCCAAAAGTGAGGCTCGAGTTCCAAATAAAATTTTTGTTATTTTATTCCAGGAAACTGGCGATCTGAGAGAGAGAGTTTCTGTTGGTGGATAAATTTAAAAGTATTTTAGAGTGTGTAGAGTGATTAGAACGTATGCAGAGAAAGGAGTGGTTAAGGAGTCAAGGAGTGGAAATTGGAAGTGACGATAGTGCATTGTGTGGGAAAAATTCGAAAATGGAAGAAGCTGGAGGCAGTAGAGATCAGTCGAGGACGGAATCAGGGATCAAGGAAACGAGATGATAATGAGAATGCTAGAGAGGATGAATGAAGAATCGAATAGAGCGAGGGAGGAGTCTAACAGAAAATTAGAACAGCTAAGCGATGAATCGAATAGAGCGAGAGAGGACTCAAATCGAAAATTTGACCGAATGAGTGAAGAATCGAACAGGAAGTTAGAGGAGATTAGTCAGAAAATAGATAAGACGAATCAAGAAGTTTCAGAATTTAAAATAGTCTTACCGTAAAGATGGGGAAGTTGAAAATAGGGTTGATAAAAATGAGCGTGATATTACAGGTCTTCGACAGGAAATGGGACATTTAAGGTCCGAAGTACGCATTTTTGTGAAGAAGAGATTAATGTAAAATGACTGAAGTGACGGACTCATGTAGGGATCAGTTAGGCAGGGTAGAACGCGAAGTTAGTAGTATTAAATACAACATGTCAAATTTAACGGGGATGGTCCCAGATTTTCTACAGGTGGAGTATCATTGGACCAACACATGAAGTTTTATGGCGATAACAGGGTAAATCCACAAATTTTTATTAATAGTGTAAGAAATCTAGTGGGAAATTTATTTGACGAACAGACTAAACTGAATACGATAAAGGCTTTATTAAAGGACAACGCGGAAGCATGGTACAATTTAGTAGGACAGGACATAGACACGTATCAGGACTTTGAAGACAAATTTTACAACATTACTGGAGTGATCACAAACAGGATCAGATTAGGGACGACTTGATTACAGGAAAATTTAAGGAGAGTTTGCAGGTTCTAGGGAGCAATATGCCATCCGCAAGTACAGTGTGGCCAAACAACTGAATCCACCATTGACGGACAGACAGATTATCAAGTACCTATCACGACATTTTGAACTGGAAATTAGACAACACGTGGCCTTACAAAACATCACAGAACGGGAGACATTTTTAGAGTATTTGCAGAGATATGATGATGTATGTGTAGGACGGACAAGAGAGATACGAGAACGAAACGTTAACACAGTTAGGTTTGACAACAGGACACCGAATTATCCGAGACGGCCTGACTACAACAGAAATTTTCGACCGAATTGGGAACGACGAGGACAGGAATACAGAAGTAATAGTGCGACTAGGGGACCGACGCCAAGACCTAGTTACACGCGACAGAACAGTTTACCGGAAGTAAACAGGACTGTGACCAGCACGCCGAATAGAGATAGGGACACGGATATTAACACGAGGAGGACGTACGCACAGGTTGTAGAAGGACAACCAGGACCAAGCACGGAAAACAGGATGAGACAGGATTTTTAGAACGCGACAGACCACTAGATTTCTGTGTAAATGTATACGAACATCCACGTGAATTTTTCAAAATTGAGGAGGAAGTAGAGCCAGAAACTGAGGAAAAATTATGTTTGCCAATTATTAATTTAGAAATTTTTGAGAATAATGTAGAAGTATTACTTGATACAGGGGCAGAGGCGAGTTTAATATCGGAGGAATTCGTCAGCAAAATTAGGGATAAGGTTTGTGATAGAATTATGCCTATAAAACGTAGCCATTTAGTAGCTCAAATAAAAAGAAGTTTGCTGTAGTAAATAGTGTTGTGGTGCTTAGGATAGATATAGGAGGTTTTAGCTGTGAACAGGAGTTTGTAATTGTACCTGGACTGAAGTTTCAGAGCATTTTAGGTGTTGACTGTATGATGAAGTTAGGGTTTTGATAGATATGGAAAGGAAGGTAGTAAGGATTAAGGATAGGGTAGTGCCATGGAAGGGCAGTTATGAAGTCACAGAGGATGACACGGGGTTTAGTATTAATGTAGTAGAGGTAGAGGATGATGAAGGTAAACAGATCAACACGATAAGATGTCCAGAGGAAAGGAAAGTAGAGGTTCAAGCTTTAATACAAAACATGCAAAAGTAGTGGGAGTAGAAGCAGCATATCAGGAGCAGGTGAAGGCGAAATTAAGTAAAGATGGCAAGTTTGTTTTAATCAAGTAGATTTAAGGGATTCATTCTGGGGGATTCCATTACACAAAAATTCTAGAAGGTACGTAGGGTTTTCCATAAAGGGAAAAATCGATAATTGTAAAGTAGTATCGTTTGGTTTGTCGGCAGAAAGGGAAACAATAATAAATGAGAAACAGACAAGTGTAGGGCATGAAGAAGAAGCAATATGTAAGAGTCAGGATAATAGGGATGATAAGTTTATGGTATGTGAGATAACAGGGATGTTAAGTGTAGATATAGAAGGGGGAGAGATAGGGATGAAGAGTATTAGGATGGTGAGAAGAAAGACTTGGAGGGTCAAGAAGAGAGTTAGATTTAAATAACTTAAGGAACAAAGGATAGAGATAGGTGAACTTTAGTATAGATATAGAACAAGGGATAGAATAGGTGTATATAGAAAAGTAGAAGTAAGTGTTTATAGAAAATAAAGCTAGGTATAGGATAAATATGGGAGATAATTAGGAATAGGTTTAGGATGAGAATAAAGATTAAATGTAGGAAGAAAATAAGATAGGTTAAGTATAGATATTTCATATAAGATTAGTGGAGAGTTAGGAATAGAGTAAGAGTAGGATAGGCATATAGGATTAGGTAGGGGGAAGTAAAGTATAGTGAAGAGTAGTTAAAAGTTAGGAATAGGATAGGTATCTAGGATGTATATAGGATTAGATGGATGAGTAGGATGAAGTTAGGGATAATTTCAGTTTATAGAATTAGGTGAGAATTAGGAATAGGATAGGGTAGCTGTAAATATTTTTTGAATTGGAGACAAAGTAGGTAAGTTAGATAGATAAGGATAGAGAGAGATAGGCAATTTTTTTTCTAAATATTTTTTTGGTTGTCTAAATGCTTTATATTTGAATTCGAATAAGTGGGATTATTTGTATTCAAATAGGGGGAAAATACTCATATTTAGACCAGGGTAGAAAATTAAATAATCAAATCAAATAATTTTAATTACCGTGTATAAGGAATTTCATTAAATAATACGCTTTATTAAAACCTTGAAGCAGAAATAAACTCGGTCGTTTCAGTAAAATAAGAAATTTAAATTATCTATAAGACGCTTTACATCAAAAGAAGCAGTATTGAAAAGCGCAGTGGATAATTTAATTATTCCTAAACAAATGGAAATTACGTGCAAAGTTTATATTAATTAACCCTATTTTAAGTAACGGGTAGTAAAACAAAGTGTACATATAATAATTAATATTTAAGGTGTATTCGCTAAAAATGAAAAGGATGGAAATCAATTTTAATTGGAGTTAATTAAACCGTTAATAACATATAATAAGCATAAAAGGCTTGTGAAAACCCAATAATAGTCAAATCGTAGGAAGGTTATTTAAAATGTTACGTTTGAAAACACCTGCGTGTTTTAAAAGGCAATTTCAAGTTAATTTGTTTGGATAAACATGTTGATTCTAAGGATATTGGAAACGATCAGATGCTTTAGCAGGAAATACAGAACACCTGCGTATTTTTAAAAAGCTCATTCTGCGTAAATTTGGCAAATAATTAATGTTTCAAAGAATCTTGGAGAAACCGGGGCTTAATATTCACGAGAATGTGCGATACGGGGTTATTAAACCAAGATAACAGTCCGCGTGGACTAAAATATAATCGATAATGAAGAGTGTCAAGTTGCACCAATACGAACAGGTTAGAGAAGGAAAGAGAAAATGCGTCAAGCAAAGACACATATTGTAAAGGGCGGGATTTAAGCAACGTCAAGGGGTTGCGATTGGTTAAAATAGGATGCATATATCAGAGGTAGAACAACAATTTCTGTATAAAAGTAATTAGTTTTCTCGGACAACTTTGCGAGCCGTGTTGAAATTTTCTGAGATCTCAATGGGGTGAGTACTAAATTCATAAAAATCGACGTGCAGGCTACAGACTGGGAACGTAGAATGAGGAATTCGTTGGAATTACCCGTTTTAGGGAACAAAGCGACGTGTCGGCTATTCGCTATATATACAGGCGGGAATATGTGTTTCTCTCTTAGACTCTTAGACTTTCGACGATTCGATGCGTTAAAAGCTCGTGCATCCGCGACTTGATATTAAACAGTGCATTTTAGTTTGATTAAATAATTTAAAGTGTGCTAGTATATTTTAGTGACTCAAAATAATTGGTTATTTTACGTGCTAACATGAATGTACTTCAGTGCACTTAGATACAAGGTAATAAAAGTTTATTATCACGGTACCAATTAGTAAAATTTACAACGACAAATGTATACCCAAAAGTAGGCAGTTTTGGCGTATATTGGTAATATTGGTAAAAGGAAGTATGAATTTCTTTGCTATTTTGCGGGGTGTTAATGACTAAATGGTTCGTAAATGTGTCTGCATCCACTGAACCAGAGGCAGATATACACAGATGAGTTCCGGAAAAGCCTAGAAACAACTTTAAATTAATGGTGATGGAGAACATTTTAAAGCGTTGACAACTTGAAGCTGTAAATAGAATCCGGTTGGAATGGTGTGATTTACAAAAGGGACGATTACACTGAAGCTACGAGGACAATAACCTTCAGGTAAATTGTACTATTTTGTTTGACATTTTGTGTGTATTGAATGACTTTATAATTGATTTACTTTAAATGGACATTAGTGGAATTTTTCTAACCATAAAAATTTAATTTTAAGATGAAATTTGCTTGTTTAAGTAAAAGGGGTATTTTGTTTTGATGTTCGGGAATAGGATGAAACTTTGGGTAGGTCTTTGAGCTCAATTAGACAAACCTGGTTAATTAACGTAAAGGGGTGGTAGATGCTCCTTTATACTCAGACTCCGGTCTGCTTATCTTGTTATATTAATTAGTAGGCATCCAACAAGGACTTTAATTTTGGATGCACAGTAAAATGATAATAAAATTAATCCGGAAATTCTTTTAAAACTGAATTTTATGTTCAAATTTAATTTGAAAATTTAATGTATTCTGAATATTGATGTAAATAGAGTTAACGTTGATGTTTGTGGTAGGAATGTGTTGTTTAATTTTTATGATTGAGAATGGAAGTTATCTAGAAGAGCAGCCGAGGCGATTAACAGAAGGAATCAACGGACCAGGTGATTTAAAAGGAATCACAGCAATATATATATATATATATTTCTGTAGGTACCCCCTTACTTGTAGTCGGATGTAATAAACGTTCTACTTAACGCCACCGCTCTGTTCTTTCAATTTAATCTACTTTTATTATTATGCCACGGCTAGCCCTTTTTAATTTACACAGAGTGCACAACGTTTCGATGATCAATTTTCTTTTTCACCCTTTTATGATTACCTGTTTGAATTGATTAAACGAAGTCAATCAACATTCATATAATGAAAGGTAATAATATTTACAATTTTTGAAATTCTTTAAATACGCCCTTCAATCAATTAATATCATATGGATTATTTATTCCAAATTTATATACTTTTAATTTAAAATAAAGTCACCAAAAACTACCTCTTTACAAAAAATCTGGAACGTTCTAGACCTCTTTATGATTTATTACATAAGTTTAACGTATGCAATGTTTCTTGTGACTTCTTTACAAGTTTTGGATAAATTGAATAAATTCAGTATTAAAATTTAAATTGAAAAATATCTTAAAATTGAGTAGATCTGACCTGTGATTTCCTAATATGTTGTTTCGTGTTGTAAATCAACACCCCCTTGTTGTCGTCAATCGTATGCAAATGCTCTGCTTAGTTGAACCAATATTTGAGTACAGTTACCCCATGTTTTCCAAAAATTACCTCGTGCTTCTTTATTTTATCTGCATATGCTTTAAATCTCTTCCCTTAAATACTTTCGACGCAGATTAGATTTAGATTAGATTAGATATTTAGATTATATTTAATTGAGATTAGATACCAGAATTGTACCAGAAGCCAATTAGAATTTGATTATAATTCAATTAGAATCCAATTGGAATTGTACCAGAAACCGATTATAATTTGATTATAATCCGATTAGAATTGTTCCAGAATTGCACCAGAAGCCAATTAGAAGCCCTATATGATTATAAATATTTAATTTAAATTTATTACCCAATTTCTACTCACGTTTTAAATAAAAACGGCAAAAACTCTTCATGTATTCTTAACGTAATTTTTTATGTAGCACTATTTTCACTATAACATAAATTTGATATATTCTAAACTTTATTTATTTGACGCGCAGATTTCTGGTTAAAAGTGTCGTGGCTTCGACCTGCATCAAGTGTAGACTGATCTGTCTTATCACCGGTGGGTGTTAAATAGTCTTTTCCCACTACATCTGGGTTGGGTTTCCGAGCAATTTTACAGATTGTTTCAACCAACCAGCTTTTATCTTTAATATTCCCTGTATTTTTAAGCTGTTTCTGATGAAATTATTTCGGATTTTCTTGTCATCGTGTTGTTTATTTGCGATCTTTGATACCTTATTATTTGTAATCGCGGCCAGACTTTCCAGTTACGTCTGTGTTTTGTATAGATAATGCCTTTGGATAATTGTCCAAAAATAAATGCTGTAACTCTAGTGTTGTTTTCCTTTATGTATTTATTTATTTGAAAGTGCGTTTTCTTATCAAAGCGCATCTTGTTCCATCTTTATCACAAGCATAATTGCATGAAAATTTGTAAGGTGTCATTTTATCTTCTGCGTATTTTATTTTATAAACTTGTAGAACACTCCTCAACGTAGTTTAAATACATCTACGGTTATTTCTTTGCTGAATACGCGTTCTATTGTTGAAAGATATGCTTACTTACATTGTTTAAAGTTAATTACGGTCTATGTGCAGGGAGCTAAATGCTTGCTATTTACATAATATACGAATTACTTATTTTTCTGGTAAATAAATGCAGTTCTCTGATTCCTATTGCTATTTATAGTTACTACTCGACCCTTACTACTCAATACACCCCTAAACAACCTTTTATCACAGCAATATATATATATATCTATATATATATATATATATATACATATATATATATATATATATATATATATATGTATTAATCTACCGAAGAAAATTTACAAAACAATCCATTTATTATTAGCTTTTTCTGCCATTAATCGCGGTATATTAAAAACATTAGGGACCTAGAAAGATTAAAGAATTTACAAGCTACTTCTATATTGGAAAGTAGAGATGGTTAATATTTAGCGTAACAGTTATAGTAATAGCCTTACAAAAATGCTACCTTTTAACTGTGTAATGATTATATAATTAAACCTGTTAATTTTGTATCTTCATAATTAATAACCGGTGTAATAGCAGCACCCGAAAATTGGCGGCCAAAATTACAAACACGCCCGAATTCCTAATTGGATGCCAAATTGAAGTGCGTTTAACGACCGCCAACTCATATAGTTAGCAGACAACTTTTCAGCAAAGTTGACAGGCAATATCAAACTGCAAAGTAAGTTTAGCTGCTGGGACATTTACCAACCTATCAAACAACATTGCATATGACGTTTGCTAGAATGAATGCAGCACATTCAGAAGCACAAGACCCATCCTTGGTAATTTGTCCTACCTCTCAAGAAAAGCTGATAGTCAATATTAAACCCCGAAGGTATAATAAAAGAATTATATCCGACCGATCAGCCTCCATTGCATTAATCAAGTTGTCAAAACTTTGCATTATGGTATTAGAATAAATACACCATGTTCCACGGCACAAAACGCATTTTAGAAATTAGTTGTACCCCTCAGGGAAAACTAATAGTCAAACTTTGTAAATTGTCATACAGTTTTATACGCGACCGGTTAGTTTGGAGTGCATTTACCAACTAATCAAAAACATTGCTTTACGCGTTTATTAGAATGAATACAGCACATTTAGAAGCACAAAACCAATTTTTGAAAATTGATTGTACTCTTCAGAGAAGGCGATAGTTAATATCAAACTTGTGGTTGTGCAAACATGTGTATAAAACATTCTACGTAATATTTTATCCTGCTCGTCCAGACAATTAATGCTTTTTTGTGCGCAAGTTATTTAAAATTTTCATGCCATACATTTAAATATGTAATACGTAGTATGTCCTGCTAGTGCCTGGTTTTGCTCATGTCCAAAAAAGATTTTTGTATTGCAATTTGTATTTAAAACAAAAAGACTATGCAACAGATAAGAATTTGCATGACAGGATTTTTTATACAAATTTAATTAAAAATGGTCCATATACCTATACTCTTCTTAGAATTTCTGTATACGCGTTCGACCAAAGATTACACATTTACGTTAGCTTTAAGACTAATGACTTTTGAACGACAGTTATTCCTAAAACAAGCAATGAAGTGATTTGTAACGCTAAATTTCTAGTGTAGAAGAATGCAATATCTTGTAGGTAACTATTATTTGCATTAGAATAAAGTTTTACCCTGATTGTTACCTTAGGAATTTAAACAACTGCTCTATTTAGGGAACCATGAGGTGATCTTCTAATGCTTCTTCCTAGAAGTTGGCTTTGGCATAGTTATAAAAGCACAATCACTTGGTAATCTCTTGCAGTCGCAAAAGTTCAATGATAATTCAGAAGTTGTACATAGTGACAGTGCCTATATTAATTAATTAATTTAATAAGTTTTCAGTTACTATATATTGTAAATTAAATATTCAGGGATTAAAAGATAGTATTGCGAAAGGATACACTAATTGTGTTTGTTACCCGTTCAAAGCAGATAAAATAGGTATGTCCTACATGCTATAAAGGTCTATTTTCTATTTTTTTAAGCTCTTGATTTATTGATTCATGATTATTTAATTACAATTATTGACTTTTGTGAGAGGACTGTTAAGATTTATTAAACTTATATATATTCATTTATACATGCACTGTACATTTCATACTTCAAGTAACTTGGCTCCAAAATGTGGATCAAGGAGTCATTAGAAATAATCGAGTGTAATGTCAAAGTTTTCAAATACGTAAAATGTTATTACTAATTTCCATTCATTAAACCAATGCAAAGCTTGTGCAGTTTCTTTTATACAATGAACTTTAGTGTCATAAACAAATGGTTTTTACACTAGCAATATGGTCCTTCTTGTCGTCGAATACATGCCAGTTTAGCAACCAACAGCAGTGTTCAAGATAGAAAAAACGAACTCACACCTACAAGAATTCAACTTGCACATTTGCAATTCAGCAAAAGGCGAAGCATATTTCTATCTGTGAGTTTGTTCCAATTACTAATACACTCTTTTCACTGCACATTGATCTCACATTTTAATACTACATTTCAATATTTCTTCTACAGTATTTAATAGCGTTTAAAGGATAAAATTACATTTCATTCATTATAGCATTAAGTTATATGGATATTACAGTAAAGCTGCATACATTAAGAGTACGAAATACGATATCACATTCAGATATTTTGCAGATTTCGTACTAGATTCATTCATACAGCACACGCTTTGCGATTTCACTTCTTATTTCATTTCAATACAGTATTTGTACATTATAAAATGACAGAATTAGCAGCATTAGTGTCAAAACGAGCTCAACTTACGAGGTTTAGTAAGGTGGTGCAATCCTTTGATATTACGCAAATGAGTGTTATTGAATTACAAAAACGGTTGCACAAAATAGAGCAGTTGTGTTTTTCAGTTTTTGATGATATTCAGACGCAAATTGAGCTTCTGGATTCCGATCAAGAAAAAGAGCGTATCTTATTTGAAGATAAGTATTTCAAAATTGTTTCACAAGCAGAGGTATTAATTAATTTACACTGCGATTCTGCAGTAAATGCATGTACAAGTAGTCCGCCGGAATCATTAGCATTGTCTCAAACACAAAGTACAAGTAATATAAAGCTTCCAACGATTCGGTTACCGCATTTTTCATCTGGTCACAAAGACTGGATTGAGTTCTGCGATACCTTTGATTCATTAATCAATAAAAATCCTCAAATAGATGCTATTCAGCGTTTCCACTATCTTAAATCGGCCATCACTGGGGAAACAAGGCGTATCATAGAATCTTTACCAATTTTCAGCTCAAATTATAGTATCGCGTGGGAGCTACTCAACAGTAGATATGGCAACAAACGAATACTTATTCACAACCATATAAAGGCATTGTACAACCTACAAAGGGTAAGTAAAGAATCTTCATCTCAGTTGCGTAATCTCGTAAACAGCATTAACAAAAACTTACGATCTTTTGAAACCCTTGGGCAATCAACAAGAGATTGGGATCCCTTATTAATATTCATGGTATTAAACAAGTTAAATTCACTAACATCTCGCGATTGGGAGGGAGAAGCATATAAATCCATAAATTTACCAACACTAGAACAGTTTCTCAATTTTTTAAAAAATAAGGCAGACCTACTCGAAGCGACTGAGTTAAACCCTAGTGGTTCAGGTGAATTTAAACTACATTCACAAGGTATAGTTCAAGCTAACAAAGCAGGTCATCAAAGGACATTTGTGACTGCTAAGGAAGCCTGTTCATATTGCAAACAAACGCATAAAATTTACAATTGCCCTAAATTTCAAAATTCACCGATTCATTCACGTATTGAACTTGTTCAAAATGCACATTTATGCATGAATTGTCTAAATTCGGGACATTCACTAAATGATTGCAGATTTGGGTCATGTAAAAAGTGTCCACAGAGACACAACACATTACTTCATTCAGAAGTCGATGTGGAAAACAAAGAAAATGCGTCTGTTGTACTTTCAAACTATACACATTCAAGGAATCTAACTTTGTTATCGACTGCCGTAATAAAGGTCTTTGATAATCAAGGTAGAACTCATGATTGCAGAGTACTACTCGACAGTGCATCAGAATCTAGTTTCATTACACAAACACTGTGCGACTTATTTGGTCTACAGAAAACCACCTACAATATTTCAATTGTAGGTATAGGTCAAGTATCTTCTTGCATTAGGTACAAATCCGATATTCAAATAAAATCGCCGCATAACGATTTCACATCAAAACTTTCATGCTTGGTTATTCCAAATATTTGTGAGCGCATGCCCACTCAAAATATTAATACATCTTTGTTAAGCATTCCAAAAAATATTAGGCTTGCTGATCCATCTTTTCATACTGCGTCTTCTATCGACTTACTGATTGGAGTTGATTTGTTTTGGTAGTTTCTTTGCGTCGGACAAATCAAGATTGGCCAGTGGTTGCCAATTCTTCAAAAAACTAAGTTGGGGTGGATCATTTCGGGTCCTATTCATAATGTTTCACGTAACTATGAGCGATCTCATTGCAATTTCGCTAGGCAGATGAACGTTCAGGATCAACTTGCTCGGTTTTGGGAGGTCGAAGAAATAGAAACCTCCAAAAATTATATTTCCAAAGAGGAAGCAGCTTTCGAGAATCATTTTGTTTCTACTTTCAAGAGGCATGGTGATAGAAGATTTATGGTTACTATTCCATTTAAGGAATCCGTAAACTTATTAGGTGATTCAGAGCAAATAGCTAAAAAACGTTTTTACAATCTTGAACGCAAACTTCAAGCAAATTCAGAATTGCGTGACAGATACTTCCAATTCATGGATGAATATCGGGTTTTGAATCACATGTCTCAAGTGACAGACTCTAGCTCAGTCTCTAATGTCGCATATTTCCTTCCTCATCATGGGGTATTAAAGGAAGACAGTCTAACCACAAAGCTCAGAGTCGTATTTGATGGTTCTTGTCCAACAAGCAGTGGGGTATCCTTAAATCAAATTCAGATGGCAGGTGCTACCATACAAAACGATCTTTATTCAATTCTCTTACGTTTCAGACAATTTTCTTACGTCGTATCCTCAGACATTGAGAAAATGTATAGATGCATATGGATTATTCCAGAACAAAGATTCTTGCAACAAATCTTGAGGCGAAAGGATCCTAAAGTTCCGCTAGAGGTTTACCAATTAAATACAATAACATATGGTACTACGAGTGCTTCATTTCTTGCAATAAGATGTCTGCATCAATTATCCATTGAAAATGCTGAGTCATTTCCATCAGCTTCTCATGCAATCGCTAATTCATTCTACGTAGACGATTTCTAGCATGGTTCAGACTCATTACAGGAACTTACACAAACGTGTGTAGAAGTTTCAGATATTCTGCACCAAGCAGGTTTTAATCTACGCAAGTGGGTATCCAATACGGCTTCAATTCTTAAGGATATTAAACCTACATTTAAAATTTTTGATTCGCCTATTAATATATTGCAATCTGGAATTTCTGAAAATTCTAAGACGTTAGGTATCTTTTGGTCTCCAACAACAGATATTTTGACTTACAAAATATTGGCTCCGAATACTTCAAATCGAAGCACTAAGAGATCAATTTTAGCAGTTGTTTTACAAATATATGATCCATTAGGTCTTTTAGCAGCCTGCATTATAGTTGTCAAAATTTTGCTTCAAAAATTATGGTCCGAAAAAATCGATTGGGACGAAGCAGTATCAATTGATCTTCATACTAAATGGTTTTCCTTCATACGGGAAATACTTCATTTAAATCACATTCAAATTCCAAGACATGTCAGATACAAAAACAGCATTCGTACGGAATTGCATTGTTTCTGTGATGCATCTCAAGATGCATACGCAGGATGTATTTACATTAAGAGCACAAATGAACAGGGCGATTCACAAGTTCATTTATTATGCGCAAAGTCTAGGGTTTCTCCATTGAAGCTTTTAACCATTCCAAAGCTTGAGCTTCAAGGAGCGCTAATCGTATCGCGACTAGCTAACAAGGTACAGAAATCTCTTACAATTAATTTTTATGAGATAGTTTATTGGAGCGATTCAACTATAGTACTTGGTTGGCTATGCACTTCTTTAAATCTTCTCAAAACATTTGTTGCAAATTGCGTATGTGAAATTCAAACCAACACCGACATATCAAAATGGCATCATATTCGTTCCTACGACAATCCAGCTGATTTAGCAAGTCGTGGAATAAATCCAACTTCATTGATTTCCTGTGATCTATGGTGGCATGGACCCAATTGGTTCGTCAAAGATTCGCACGAGTGGCCAATATCAAGCATTTCGAGTACTCAGGATTTACCAGAATTGAAATGCGCAGAGGTTTCATTATTTGTACAGCATGAATTTTATTTTCCATTTGACCGTTTTTCCAATTCTAATAGATTAATTCGTTGCGTGGCAGATTGCCTTCGTTTTATAAGCATTTTAAGAACAAAGGGTTTTCTAATAATACAGAATGTCTTCATACTGAAGAAATTGACAATGCCACCAAAACAGTGGTTAAATTGGTGCAACAAGATTGTTTCAGTTGCGAGTACAAATTGCTGTCTCAAGGGAAATGCTTGCATCCTAAGAGCCAATTATTAAGTTTCAGTCCATTCGTAACAAATGATGGTACCATTAGGGTGGGCGGAAGACTCAGGCATTCACAGTTTGACTTCGATAAACAGCATCCTATATTGCTTCCTAAAAATCACCATTTCACTAAATTATTACTTCGAAATTAGCATAAGAAATTATATCATGCTGGTCCACAGCAAGTATTAGCTTCAATTAGGAATATCTTTTGGCCTATTGGTGGAAAAAGTACAGCCAAACAAATAGTACGTGAATGCGTTACATGTTTTCGTGCTAAACCTATCAGTCATTCTCCATTGATGGGTGACCTTCCCTCTGCAAGGGTTACTCCTTCACCTCCATTTTACGTAACAGGGGTTGATTATGCAGGTCCGTTTGTTTTACAAGATAAAAGAGGTCGTGGTAGTAAAACGCTAAAGGGATACATTTCATTGTTTATATGTTTCAGTACTAAAGCCATCCATTTAGAGCTTGTAACGGAGTTATCTACAGTGTTTCATAGCAGGTCTGCGCAGATTTATATCTAGTAGAGGCAAACCACTACGCATCCTTTCCGATAACGGGTCTAACTTCACGGGTGCAAAAAATGAACTAAATAACTTAGGTCAGTTCTTTCAGGATTACAGCAGTAAAATTATTAATTACAATGCACTACAAGGCATTACTTGGGATTTCATACCACCTTATTCACCTCACTTCGGAGGTCTTTGGGAATCAGGGGTAAAATCAGCAAAGTTTCATTTAAAGAGAGTTTTGGGTAAAGCGCAATTAGTCTATGAAGATTTCTTAACAATTTTAGTTCAGGTAAAAGGAATTTTGAATTCGAGGCCGCTATCACCACTTTCCACAAATCCAAATGACTTTTCACCGTTAACACCCGGTCATTTTATCATCGGTCGTTCTATTAATTCAATCGCTGATCCAAACTTACAAGACATAAACGAAAACCGCCTTTCAGAATATCAACAAATACAACAATTAACACAAAACTTTTGGACACGTTGGTCCTCTGAATATATTTGCGAGCTTCAAACCCGTTTGAAGTGGAAAACCAACCAAAACAACTTACAAGTTGGAGGTTTAGTTTTAATCAAAGAACGTGGCTTACCTCCTTTATGCTGGGCTCTAGGCAGAGTCCAAATACTTCATCCTGGAGCTGACGACGTTGTAAAAGTTGCATCGGTGAAGACAGCAAAGGGAATAATTCGACGAGCCATCACCAACTTATGCCCCCTTTCTAGTGCGTGACATTTACATTATAGTTGTGCTTAATATGATGACTTTATGGTTTTTGATTTCAAGTTTATTTATATAATTGTTTTATTATTTGCATACGTTTGCTGAATTTACATTCATGACTTATTCATTGTTCGTTAACATTTATTGAAAGTTCGTCCTTTCAAGGTGGGGTGTATGTTAAGATTTATTTATTTATTTATTTATACATGCACTGTACATTTCATACTTTAAGTAACTTGGCAACAAAATGTGGATCAAGGAGTCATTAGAAATAATCGAGTGTAATGTCAAAGTTTTAAATACATAAAATGTTATAACTAATTTCCATTCATTAAACCAATGCAAAGTTTACATGGTTGCATTATTAGTCCTAATGCCGCATATACATGCATTTTAAAAAATTATTATGGCATCTGAAATCTCATTGGCTTACCTACCGCCGAGAGTAATAGTAGTTTGGATAGTGGCAGCAGCAGCAAAGAAGACAGCAATAGCGAACCGAACTTTTCTGAAAACTCAAATTTAAACTAATACAAATTTTTATGCACTTTTACTTCTGAAGAACTCCAAAAGTTGCAAGCGGAGGTTCAATACAGTCGGCATAATAAATCAAAATCAAAACCCGGACATGTTATCAAAACAAGAAAATACACAACATTAAAAAAATTTTAATGGTCTCACGTTTTTTACAGAAAAATAAAACAAACTGTTTCAGATCTGCAGTGCACATTCTCCTTTAAAAGGGTTAAAATATATCCTTGCAAGATTAACGGCACATGTAAGGAATGCCGGACTACGATAATTGGTACTGCTAATAATTGGAATCATAACAATATTTTAATGGAAAATGTGAATATCGAATTTGCAATTAGCGAAAACTTTCGCAAGAAGCATTGTGGTAGGAAACGGTTTTTAACCGGGTCAAGGAGGGTAAAAATTATTAACTGCGTGACAAAGGAAAAAAGTAGTGCTTCTGCTTTGTGAACTAAAATGGCATCCGACTACATGTTTTATGGCGATTGCAAACCTGCAGATTTACAGAACTTAACAACATTAAGAAATGCAAATTACACACTTAAAAACCAGCAGACCCAACGATGACCCCATTACCTCACTATTTATCTTAAAACAGAACCAAGACCTTGCTGAATCGATAAAAAATATAGGCTATTCTCCTTTCTGTGTTTATTATTGGAAAAATACACAAATTTACGTTTTCCGTGAGTTTTGTAAAAAGAATTATTGTAAAATTAAACTTGATGCTACGGGTGGATTGGTACAGAACGTGTGTTACCCTAACGGAAATCAGTCAAATTACATTTTTTTGTATGATATTGTTGTACGTGACGTTTCAATTAATAAACAATACAGCGTTGTTCGTTCAATGCTAAGTAATTCTCACAATAACGTTGCTATTTCAACTTGGTTGAAGTTCTGGATAAGGGATGCCCAATGTTTTCCACTAGAAGTAATAATAGATATGTCCTTAGCGTTAATATATGGGTGTATTAAATCTTTCACGCAGTTCAAGGACCTGACTTCTTACATAAATTGTTGCTTTGATATGTTGTTTAATAAATCTATAGCTATTCCAAAGTGCTACATAAGAAATGGCGTCGCCCATCAAATGAAACTATTTTCATCAAAAAAAAGTTTACAGAAACAACATCGTTTAACCCGTAGATTTTATTTGAAAGCTATAGGTCAGCTGATTCAGTCCGAAGATGCTTCTTCTGTGCGAGAGAAGTTGGAAGCAATTTTTGTTATAGCATATTCGGATACTGAAGGGCTCAAACAAAATGGACAACCTACACTTTATGAAATAAAGAAAACCTAGCTTAAAAAACGAATTGCAACCGGGACATTAGAATCCTTTGACGTCGATTTTGAACCACAAAGTACTCCTGACGAAAAAATAAATTTCGACACTCAAACGGACAACAACAGTGATGATGAACACAAGTTTACAGCATGGGTAACAGATATCGCCGAATGGGCACAGGCATCTGCACTAGATCCTAACGAAGAAGGTGACAAGGTAACCAGCAGTTTTTGCAAAGTTTTGTTGACGACGTTATAGGTGTGGCTTCCAAATTACCGCTTTGGACTGCCATCCTAAAATCTATTTATTCGTTTGCTTTTCGTATAAGTTCCTCGGCTAGTGTTGAAAATAAACTCTTCTGATCATTGTTTATTGTTTGATCACAAATATTAGTCTAAAAAGTTCACTATAATTAATCTGTACAGGTTCCTATTGATATGAAGTTAATAATAAATTTGAATGTTTATCAAATTTATTTGATAAACAACAAAATCCCAAATTTATCTATGAATGTAACAATTACAAGATAAGATTGTTACAATGGTACAAATTGTATTATTAATTATGTGTATTTTGAAATTCATTTCACATTTAGTACCACATTTAGAAGTTTTGTGATGAGTTCTTCCAGAACTCGTTTTAAATTGCAATTGATTTAGTTCAACACCAGTACAGTACTGATATTAACGATATTTATGTAACATTGTTTATTATTGCAAGTATATAATTTTAGGTTTTAGCGAATAACAATAACGACAGCGACAATCTCAAAAAAGCGAATGAAAATAGAAAAGAAGTTGTTGAAACGAGTGAAGGTACAGCATCAGAAGAGAAGACTATTGGTACTTAGTTTAATTTAGTTTTGTGAATAGAAATATAGCATTTACCTATGCTCTATTGTTTAACCACACTTTTGCATATAGTGCCATTAGGTCTCATTAATTTTATATTATTTATTAGTTCGGTAATATAAACACTGCGTTTTAAATCAATGGTTTATACTTACTTATCAATACTTACAGTTTTAGTTTTCATGTTTTTTATGATTGGTGGCTAATATTTGTCTTATGCGTTTAGATGATTTTCTGCATTGTGATCAAGATCTATTTCTCTGTCCTTCATGTCAATTGAATATATACAAAGCACAAGATGCTATGTGCCACCAGTGTAGTAATACTGTGCATGTAAATGACAACTGTCGTAAAATCGAGGAAAATGAGACAATATGCTTACACTGTTTTTCACAAAATAAAGATACGAAGACTATGTTTGAAAAGTTATCTGAAGAAAATTGGAAACGTAAGAATCTACCACCCAAGAAGCGACCTAGGTCGTCCTATTCAGATCCTAAATCTGAAGCATTGGAAACAGATTTTAAAAATACAAAATTGGTATCTATAGGATTACTACGTAATGGAAATATGCTAGATCTGAAGCCTATAAAAATTAAAAATAAGTTGATCATATTGTCAAATACTTGTGGTGTAGATTCTCTTGCACAAATATTGGCAACTGCTTTCTATGATAGCAGAAACGTTAAACATTATTTGGAAACTATCGATGGGATATTTGGTAAACTAATCATTAAATTGGTTAAAAGAGGAATTACTTCCCACACTTATAAAAGTCGAGCTAATGTTAAATTGGACCCAAACACAGCTTTCCCAGGGAATTATTAACGTTGATTGCGAAAGCAACAATTACTCAAATAATAGAACATATTCGAGGAGATGATTTACATACTATAAAACAAACAATAAGGTGCAAAGTATGCAGTCGTGTAGAAATGAAGAAAATAACTTGTTTGTCTGTTAAAGTATCAGATACCAAAAATATCCAAAATGAATTAGAAAGCGCATATGGCAAAACCATGCTAATAGAAAGACAACGTCTCGGATGTCAACATCAACAATAAGACGAAGAAACCCAAATAAATCCGCATCTACTTGTTTTGGAACCTTTTGATGTTATAAAAAATACTCTAAGCCACAGCTGCACAATAAATACTATCCAACAAAAAATTATCTTTCTTGGAAAATCGTATATTTTACGTGGGGCTGTGTCTCATATCGGTAATGTAACGGGACACTTCTTGGCATACTGTGTCAGAAGCAACGGACGATATGAGATGTACAACTATTTGCTTACGAAAAAGCATGTTCCACCTACAACCGCGATTGATGTACAGATTTTAATATATACCAGTTAAAATACGATTTTTTTATTTTTAAGCTTTTGATGCATACATGTTATTGGGTTTTTAATTTTTAAGCAATATATGTGATTTTTATGTTATTAGAATCTTTTATTTAGTTATATTAATAGTAATACTTTACCGGGTGTTCATTTTAATGTGTTACAAACTAATCTCTTGAAAACAGGGAAACATTAAAACAAATCTTCGACCAATCACAACCTGGGCGCACTTTTTAGTCACACTTCAAGTTTTCTACTCCTACACTTCGATGGGAAGGAGGGTTATATTGGCAAAATCAACTTTTTTTAATGAACTGTATACTTTTACATATTCCGGTTGCCACATAACTCTGAGTAGAAAATTACTAAAATAAAACCTACCTGAAAGTATCAGTTTTCAAGTTAATTAGTTTCAAATAATCTAATAAGTGCTAATTAAATATAATGTTTAGAAACTCAGGAGCCCTTACTTTACACGAATTTCTTTAACTAGGGACTGTATTTACTTTATTTTGAAATTAAATCGTTCAGAATTTTTTAGTTCGAACTATTAGCTTACTCTACAAAACCAGCAATGGCACATTACATTAGAATTAGTTATCACTGATTGAACTATTTAAAACTAATTAACTCGAAAACTGTTAATTTTAGGATGTATTATCTTAGTCATTTTTTACTCAGAATTATATGGGGAATCGAAATATGTAAATATACAGTCTTCCATTAAAAAAAAATGAAGCTGAATATTAGTGTTAACAGTATATAATCAAACGAGAGTAGTCATGTTTTAGATATTAGTTGTACTAGGTTTCATGAACTGTGCTAAAACTAAGTTGGTTGCAGACATTCGGCTGTCCAATGGGTTCGAATTTAAGTCCCATACTGCCGGATACTGTCATGAATGGTTTATTAGACGAAGTCATCCCTAAACTAAACTTAAAAAGGCCCTTTATAAAAAAATTTGCAGATGATATCATAACATCAGTACCCATAAACAAAATTGACGAAACTCTTCGAATTTTTAATAGTTATGACGATAATATTAAATTTACGGTAGACGTAGAAAAGGATAGATCGGTACCATTTCTAGACACTCTATTGATTCGAAACAATGACAACACTGTAACCTTAGACTGGTATCAGAATGAAAGGTAGGCGATAAAAAAAAGAGAATTTTTGGAAATGTGTCACATATTTAAAAACACAGATACCATGAACAAAAGGACAGGTATAGATCAACTAAGCTGTATATACACGTATCTACTTAATTTCAAGCTTAATTAGACCACTAGTATAACACAGGAACACGTACTTGCGCGCACACTCACACACACACACACACACCACACACACTCACACACACACACACACACACACACATTCACACTTACCCACACCACCTATGCGCATTCAACACACCCACACTCTATCAAGACAGGTTTAAAATACAAATGACCTGATAACAAGATGATGAGGTATTGTCAAAATTATAAAGGAATTATCGTTTAAGATTATTTACAGTTTATATGTTCACAAGGCAAATAGTTTATAGTTTACAGTTTTAAATGTTTTATTGTTCAATTTTAAAATTCGATGTATACTTTAAGTTTTATATAGTTCAATGATATTGATGTGCATTCAACCTCAATTTAGTAAGTACCTATTGTATATTGCTTGATGCCCATAATGATGTTTTTGCAGTTTCTTTGATAAAGGTTTGAAATAAACCGAAAGCTTAGAATATAATAAAGAGTACGCCTGAATAACCAGCTGACCTACAACCTGCTAGTATCATTCACTATATTCAAACCAGCAAGGTCGTTATACTACATAACATATATATATATATATATATATATATATATATATATATATATATATATATATTAGCATACATGTTCTGTAAAGACGTTGAATTTTATATATGTATTTGCCAGTCAGTGTTCGGTTCAGAAAGTTTTAAAATGTTTTATTATACACGTGCCAGTTAATTTTAATTTCAAATATTGTAAGTATACATTTGTTTTAAGATATCTGTTTGTACAACGTGTAATTTCTATAAATCTGTGATCAAGAGTAAAAATAAACTCGAAAATTCAGATGGTATAAAAAAAGTATACTTTTATTAGAGACTTATAACCCACAAATACTGCATAATTATTAAACTTGTAGGTCGTATAGTCTAGATATATATATATATATATATATATATATATATATATATATATATATATATATATATATATGTCACAAATGTTAAACTTGAAACTTTAATTATTTTGATAACAAACAATTTTAAGTAAAAGATCGAATTGTCGATAAATACATTATTTTAAAACGATCTTGTGATTTTATTCCCAAAGAAAGAGTAGCTAAGATATCGATACGTATAGATTCGTACCGTTGCGTACCGATACGTATCGCTACGTTTCTATACGTATATCTAATCTAAAAGTTCCGATACGTATCGCTGAGTATACGTATCGATACATATAGATATTCGATATATCGATACGTGTTGATATAGAATATGTATCGAAATTCGACACGCAAAATCTCGTATCGGCCACCCATACTAATAATTTGGTTTTATTGTGTAATTGACCCTAGAACCTTGATCTTTCAAATACAAGCTTCTATTGATAGAATTTATCATAGAAATAATTAGATGTTTATAGAAGCTCCTTATTTTTGTAAAATTCCAGAAAATAGTTGTCTCTGGAAAAAATACAAAAACAGATGCCTGGAATATTAGTATATATACTAGTAGAAATAAGGATACTATTCCTAAGAGATTTAGTACTAAAAATCCTGCTTTTAAATAAGCATCTGCTAGTAGTAGTAGTTCTACGAATGTAGAGTACCAAACCCTGAGATCCAGGTACCCCAAAAAATTGATATAAAGAGATTAAGAAGGATAAAAGTAAACCTACCTGGGTATCAGATTTTATTATTTAATTACTATTGTTCTTTAAAAACGGAAATGTTGGATTAGGTTGAAAAATTACAAGGGTGAGAGGTTAATAACAAATAGGTTATAGAAATAGTAGGGGAAGAAGGATATCTGTGGAAAAGAAATAGGAGACATAAAACGACAGAATACGGTCTAAGATATTTTTAGGGAATAGTATGAGACATATTACAAGCAGAGATAGGAAAAAGAAGGTAGATGTAGACCTAGATCAGATAGTAATAAATGCAGACTGTGGAAATTTCAGGGAAATGTGTAAGGTTTGTTCAGAATAGAAAGCAGTGATGGTACGCGTCTAACCAGTTCCAGGACTGAAGACCTAATGATGATAATGAATGTATTAGCATTATTGATTAGTAAATAGATACTTATTTGGGTTACAATAACCTACATTACATCTAGACTATCGGGATATTGTAAATTAATAATACAATAGAAGTGACGCCTAGAATTTTAAAAAAATTTGTACGTTGGATACATATAGCTTTTATTATTCCTACATTAGAAATGAAATGTCCTCGTAAATGATATTATGAAAGTTGAGAGCACTTTTCTTATATTTAAGAAACACCTAACGCTATAGAGAGTTTGACAATTAAGTCATTCATTCGGACATGTATCGATTCAGATGAACATTTTACCAAACCCCATATGGTGTTTAACTAAATAATCAAATTATGACGAAGTACTAATAATTAGAGAGGATTATAAAGCAAAGCTTTGCCAGCTGCTACCCACATAACCGAATAGCAAATGTGCGTATTTGCGTTCTATATAATGGTTCAGAAAAACGCTCCTAATGCAACAGAACTTTACAAACATCAATCACTGTCGCTTATACAAAATTTACGTGCATATAATAGCGTCTTTCATCTTGGTTTTCCACGATAATCGTACCAAGTGGTGCCGTTTCATAGATAATGCAGAGAAAAGCTTCTTAGTGAACAACCAACACAGTCAAAGCATGGATTTACAAATAGTCTTTCATAAAACATGACGCTTTTTGGTTATACAAACACTGATTTACTTTATTTTTCCTACATATTTCAGTGGAAAATGCTGGTTTATTTACCATTGGTAGTGGCTTATAGGATTTAACGGAGTAAATTAGAAATACAATTAGAGCTCCCGAAATTTAAGACTGACAAGCTTCGCAGACTTAATGACAAATCGTATAAACCTGCTCTTCATGCCTCTGTTAAGGCATTTATGGGAGTCTCCATTAGTTAAATATTATCTTGTGACGAACTGTAAATGAAAATCACCGCAAAGGTTTATGTATAATTTTTTACCCCCTAACGCTCTGCTTTTATATTTGTTAAAACTATTTGATCTAGTTTATAACGTATGATCCACTATATTGACATGATGAATCTCTATTGTATTTTGAAACGTTTAATAAACAAATTTCAGTGCATACTTGGTCCGTCAATCAGTGACGTTACATTATAAAAATAATATATGCAGCTAAATACTATATTCCAACGCAGCTAAAATATATATCGCGTTGCCATTGTATTTCAGAACATTTTGGTTTTTGTTGTTGTTATTGGAATATATTGCCGTCAAATTCATGTTTGCCGTTTAAAGTTAACACATATCATTGTTGTCTATTTGTATGTCAATTTCAACTGTCAGTTGTCGTTTAGCAGCATTTAGTTGTCATTAGAGTTCATTGCCTTTCGCATGTAAATCGGTATTAAAATAGTTTCTGTTAGAACTACGTCTAATTTGAGCAATTTCAATGAGTTACTTGCGGATGCGGAATGTCTGCGCCTTTAGACCATTTGTATAAACAAATGGCGTAATTATTAATGTTAGTATTTGTACACCAGCTTTTATGTGCTGAATTAACGTTACGCTAATTTGATATTTTTACTCTACATAGGGGTAGAATCACATAGTAGTTTTTGTGCACCGGTTAGCTTACAGTTGTGCGGAGTGTGTCATATGAGAGAACAATAATACTCTCAGTGGTATATAATTTGTAGAACTCTACAAATACCTGTACATTTACCCTGAATGGTCTATTGAACTCCATGAGCGCCAACCCATCTGATCGGGAAAGAATGTCCACTCGAAAGGTGAGTTTCCCAAGCAACCTCTTGGGGATACTTACTGTCTCTGGAGTTGATGGAGTCTCTAATATAATGTGCAATGTTCTCACCTTATTTATAAATGAAAACTCCACTTTCACTACACCTAACCTTTATTAAACAAAATAATTCGAACAATGAATAACAAGAACTAATTAATCTACTTCTACCTGGTCAAGTGCGCGTTTCTCTAAAAAAATAATGTTTCAATTTTTTCTAATACTACGAAGTGAATTTTTAAGTATTATTTGTCACAATAAAATTTCCATTGTCCTTTCTCATGCACAAAACCTGGTACTTCTTTCTAATTCAATATAGTTTATGCATCATTATTGCCACAGTTAACAAATACAACACCGACGTGTAATTCCAAACATTTTTAATATCATGACTAACGGTGTTCTCAGTTAGGGTTAACTTGCACTAAGCAATTCTGTCAAATGCCAGGTGTATCTGCTTAATTAGCTGCTGGTAAACATAGATCCAACGAGATTGCGAATGAGCTCCCAATTCGGCACTCGATTCTGATTATACTAGTTGAGCCCTTGTCATTAATTCCCCATTCATCATCGCGTTTTGAAACTCTTTTTTATTGCAATAATCTGATTCCAATTCAAAGTACTGACTTACTTTACTTATTACCTGTTTTTAACGTACTTTGTATTTGACTAAATGTGTTAGCGTATTAATTTGAATTTTTTTCTCGTCTATGGTCAACAGGTTTTATAAACTTGACCCTTCTTGGGTTAGTAATTGATGTTTACTTTTCCACGAATTGTGCGTACAATTTGTTCTATTTTCTAGGTTACTGTGTATTCTTTTCACAAGTCATATTTTTGGCAGGTCACTCTATGTTTCCATAGCGTGGATTTGTGTAAACTCTAGTTTCTTCACACGATTTCTACGGCTAGCCACTACATGTGTGGTTGGTTCTATAGCTTTATGTGTAAACTATGGTACTATATCCGCTTGGTCTTAAACTACATAATTCCCTTTTCACGATTAAACATTTGGTCGAACCCGTGTAAACTTCTAAAAATATCATTAATGTAAACAGTTATTTCCCGTTTGCGTCAGTAATAATTTTAATTTAATATAAAGGGTTGTAAAGTACCAATATTTGCTAAAATTTCTTTTAAGTTTCTTAATCTACAGAGCGCTTCGTTATTTCTTTAACAACCTCTATTTAGTACTATAGTGAAATAGCTCCGTTTTTAAATGTAAACAACCAAAGCTTATAAATTCCAGAGCGTGCATACTTACTAAAACCTAATATATCACATTAAACTACTATCTAATGTCCACCTAGGTAACGCATCAGCGTTACAGAGCTTGAACGTGGTGTACGCTTGTTATTCTTACTGAAATAAAAATGTAACTATGATATGCACATAAACCTAAGCGGATATGTAAATTATTGATACTATGAAAGATTAGGTTACTTTCAGACCCGCACCGCACATAGTCCGGAATCGCTTTGTATACCATGATAGCGGAAGGTCGTAGGCCGCCAAAACAAAACACCATGTGCACTTCCGGACCGAAACGTCTACAAAAGGCTTAATGTACTGGCGTCTTTAGTGTTCCGACTGTTCGTTCACGTTCCTGTTGTAACCTCCGATTACGATGACCATAATAAAATAGCTGTATAACCTGGTCGTAGTCTGCAGAATACAAAGTTGTCTATTCCTCAAACTTATTGTTTTATTTCTCGTCAGTCGATGAAGAATACGAGCGAAGCCTAAATATCGATTGATTTTGTATTGATTATTTTGTGAGCAGACAATTCTTTGTTGATGTTAAAAATGTTTGTGCTGTTCTATTTTCAAACTAATGTGTTTAAGCAATGAACTAAAAAATTATGACTAAAACTTTTGATTTCTTCAGCATTGTAAGTGTTTGATTTAAGCATTTCACTTGCACATATGTGTTGAAATATATACCTAAAAATTAAAACAAAGTTGATTTTTTTAATAAAATAAATATCATCACAAGATTTAACCATTTGCTGTAGGGAAAGGAACGAAAATGGCGGCCGCGTAAGCATTTTTTTTTTATTAATATTGTTCGTGGTTTCAGATTTTGGTAATGTTAACGTAAATAAAACTTCAAACCTTACTACTTCAAACTTCATTAACAAAATATTTTTAAACAGAATTAAAAAATTGAAACACTTTTTCTTAACATTACGTGTAGACGTATTTAATAACAGCTAGGGGCAGTAGTAGCCAATGCCACTATTACCTCCATTTAAAATAATTAATTGCAAAACTTACAAATGTAGACTCTTTTCTCAAAACTGGTACAGTCCTTGTGTGCCTAAAGGCGGCAAATGCTACATCACATTCACAGTTCTCTATTCCTACCACATTCGCCACAAGTTGCACATATATCTTCATCAACGCTACACCCACGGCTGACCCAATCCTCACTTGACGTACCTTCTGTGACCTTCTGTGCTCTAATACAATTTCTTTTCGGTACTATTCGACGAGTTGGACTTGCTTGTAGAGAGATTTCGCTTGGTTACTTTGTGAACTTTATTTCTTATTTGATCTTCCTTCTTCTGCTTTTTTTCTTTTAGAATTGACTTCATGGGTGTTGATGTCAATATCTCTGCATGGCGTTTCCTGCTATTTTTGTGGATGGATATTTTATTGCCAACTGAATACTATTTTCAACAACCTAATAGTGGTGTTATGTCAACAAACGTGCGTATTATCAGGTGTCGTAAATTCTTTATTTCCCTTGTCTTTCTTATTATCCGTCTCCTAATTTAGTTCTGTCACCTCCTTTTCAACATGTAACATTACCCATGAATGCAGGGAAACAGAATGTAGATAAAGTGTTTGTGTTTTGTGATGAACGTACTCCAGCGCCAAATAATCTTAATATGTAACAAGTTTTAACAATTCTTTATTGTGCATATAATTTCATATAAGTTAAAGTATTATTGTACAGTATTTCATTAAACGTATTAAAATTAGAATATGTTAAATTTTATTATCAGCAAAAACAAAAATGTCATATTAAAGCCCATAAAAGCTTAATAAATGTTTTGAACCTTATTCCTAATTGACGCTTTGTCATTTGCGACAGTTTCCAATCTATATTTCATGGTCTGTAAATTCCGTTCTGCCAGACCGTAGGTGGCAGGATGACCTTGAGCAATAAATTTTTGGAATACGCCACTGATCTCCGGAAATTTCTCACCCTGAAAAACTGATGCGTTGTCTGAGACAATGATTTTTGGGTATCCGTGTGTTGCAGAAATATTTTCCAATAAGAAGATTGTCGAAGTACTGGTAGGAGCTGTTTGGCAATCTTCACTTCAGTCCACTTTGGTTTTGCATCTATAGCAACAAGAAAAAGTGATTTTTTAGTTGATTGGCATAATCGTATGAATTCTTTCCAGTTTTCATTAGGCGTATCCTAGGGATGAACTGATACCTTTGGATGATTTGTTTGATTAAATGAACAATTTCTACAGGTTCTGACCTTCTATACAGTGTGTACAGTATAAAATGCAGTACATGGGGATCTTGGAAACTGTAGGAGATACGATCTTGGTTAAGTGGGACAAAAGTTGCATAATCATGAGGGTATTTCAGATCGGTTTTCAAATTTCAAAAATTTTTCATTGGTTACTAGATAGAGGCAAAACACACAAAATTGACGATTTCTTTATTTGCTCGTAGTTAGTCTACTAATTGAAATAGAATGTTCAAATTTGATACATCATGGTAATTCCCAATTGCGCTTCACATTTTCAACTTAGATTTTCTCTAGGGCATCTAGATTTTGCGTAACGATGTTCAAGTTTTTATTTTTAAATGGCCGCCATATTGGATTTTTACATTTTTGAAATTCTGACAAAAAACCCTTTCCAAGAGATATAACATGGCTATGTTTGTTTGAATCAAAATACTAAAAATCACATAATTATATTTTGGTCGTAGTAGGCTTTAATTTCCATTATGACAAAGAGAAACAATTGCTCAACATCTGAGAAACGTCAAAGTTTGTCCTTTATTTTATGTTTCAAGTAGTGCAGTTTAAAAAAACAGTTAATTAATTTACATAGAAATTTAAGCAAAGCATTTGCGCTTGAAATGGAGCGCTTTACTAACGGTGATAAATATCAAATGTTAGAATGTTTTATTCTTTCTGGAAGGAATGATGTTAAAGCCGCTGAATTGTATTTAAATAAATACCCAGAAAAACATCAACCAAACAGATGTATGTTTCGGAGATTACAAAATAATTTAATAAATTATGGTAGTTTTGGCTTGTCTAAGAGAAATAGGCAAATTAAAAAAGATAATGAAAACAGCGTATTACAAACAGTTGTCGAAAATCCTCGTACTTCTTTTAGACAAATTCAGAATATAACAGGTGTTGCTCATTCTACAGCAAGAGCTATTTTAAAACGTTTCAAGTACCATCCATATCATGAACCACCATGTCAGGGATTGCGTACTGAAGATCAAATTCAAAGAATGGAATTTTGTGCTTGGTACATCAGAAAGTGCAACGAAAATTCAAATTTTGCATATACAATTTTGTGGTCTGACGAAAGTCGATTTACGAATTGTGGTATGTTCAACCGCAAAAATACAATTTTCTGGTCAGATGAAAATCCACATTTGAACCGCCAAGTTAGACATCAAGTTAAATGGGGATTCAACGTCTGGATTGGTATTATTGGAAGGTACATTATAGGTCCGTTTTATATGATGCAAATTTAAACTATGCGAGATACTTAGATTTATTGCAGGGAAATGTGGCAGATAGACTAATGGAGCTTCTACTCGCTACTTTACAAAATATGATTTTTCAAAATGATGGCGCTCCACCCCACAATGCTCTGATTATTAGAAATTTTTTTAATTCTGAGTATAATGAAAACTGGATTGGAAATCGGGGACCAATTAAGTGGCCGGCGAGATCACCGAATTTAACTCCTCTAGATTTCTTTATATGGGGCCATTTAAAAAGTTGTGTGTACTCAAAAACGTATGATAATGTAGGTCAATTACAACAAGCAGTCCAAGAGGCCATAAATAAAATAACTCCAACTATGATAAGACGATCTTGTAAAGATGTTTGTAAAAGGTGTCGGTTGTGTGTTCAACAAAATGGGGGGGTTATTTCAACATTTAAAATAAATAATGAATTCATGTGGCTGACTATTGTTATATTTTTTTCCTTGATTGTTAATGTGCAATTGTCTGAACATGAATGACAACTAAAAACAGCTTAAATAATATTTTGTATTGAATAGATGCTAGTTTGTATTTATTCTTTGTTAATGCATAGTTATGTAAGTTCTGATTAATACAAATTTATTTTCAATTTTCTACGTTTTTTACTGTTTTTATTACCACTGAAAATTGAGTTTAAAATTTTTAGAGCAATTGTTTCTCTTTGTCATAATGGAAATTAAAGCCTACTACAACCAAAACATAATTATGTGATTTTTAGTATTTTGATTCAATCAAACATAGCCATGTTATATCTCTTTGGAAAGGGTTTTTTGTCAACATTTCAAAAATGTAAAAATCCAATATGGCGTCTATTTAAAAATAAAAAGTTGAACATCGTCATGCAAAATCTAGATGCCCTAGAGAAAATCTAAGTTGAAAATGTGAAGCGCAATTGGGAATTACCATGATGTATCAAATTTGAACATTCTATTTCAATTAGTAGACTAACTACGAGCAAATAAAGAAATCGTCAATTTTGTGTTTTTTGCCTCATCTAGTAACCTATGAAAAATTTTTGAAATTTGAAAACCGATCTGAAATACCCTCATGATTATGCAACTTTTGTCCCATTTAACCAAGATCGTATCTCCTACAGTTTCCAAGATCCCCATGTACTGCATTTTATACTGTACACACTGTATACCGATCGACATTAGGCCAATACACATACCAGCGGGCATGTTGCTTATCTTGGTTATTCCTAAATGAGTTTTATAGATTACTTTGAGTATTTTTTTAACGTAAACTAGTTGGAATAAGAACCCTGTTTTATCAAAAAATTATTTCATTTTTTATTATATATTCGAATTCTTTTGGGTGTGTCCGTATATCATCTACGGTTGCATTTAGTTCTGGATTATAAGAAATCGCTTCTTTAATTGTTTCAAATGTTATTACCTCACTGGAGATCTGAAACAGAGTTTCTGCGCGCACTTAAGTTACTTCTTCACCTATTAGTTGATCAATTCATGTTGTATTGTATTGTAGTGGCTTCTTAATGCGAAATCGACATTTTGGATATCCTCTGATTTCTTACACTTGACAGAATAATCAAAACCGGAGAGAAAAAGTGCTTACTAGAGCAAACGTCACGATGCTATCTTAAGTGCTCTGCTATGATGAAATATCCTCGATAATGGTTCATTATTATCGGTGATACGTTCAAAATGTTTCCCACATTAGGAATCGTAAAAACGTATAACACTAAAATTGATAACTAGGTTTTCACGAACGAGCTAACTGTAATTCTTTTCCGAATCATCGAGAGATCGTGACGCATACGTAATCAGGCTTGCATTTGTAGTCAAGACCAGTGGTATTACTAGATGGAAAGCTATATGCATACTCTCGTTACAAATCTCCGTTCTTAGTTTTACAAATGTCGTTTCACAAGTAGTTGTTCATATCCAACGTCTGTCCTTCCAAAATAAAAATTGTCTCAGAGAGTTTTGGTATAAATCTGGAGTAATATGTCACTAGATCAAGAAAGCGCCTTACGTCATCCGCGTTAATTAAGCGTGGCACATCTTGAACGGCTTTTACTTTTTCAGAAGGTTTGCTGACTTTATTAAATTCTATGACATGTCCTAAATATTCTAATTTGCCTTCAAAAATTCACATTTGTTTTTATTCAAATATAGATCATATTTTGAGAGTCCTTGAAACAATTTTGAAAGTTTTCAATACATTCTTTCATGTTTGAACGATGTACGATAATATAGTCAAAATATGCCGCTGTTTATGGAAGTCCCTTTAAGATCTGGGACAATATCCGATTGAATTCTGATAGAGCTATTTTTATTCCGAAACTAAGGCAATTTAGAAGGCATGTTTTCTATGAGTGGAAATTGTTTGAATAATACTACATTCATCATTGACTCTAAGATGTAAGTATCCTTTATAAAAATCAAGTTTGCTGAAACAGCGTATGTTACGCAGATTAAGCAAGATATCATCAATGCTTCGAATAGGATGTTTGGCCTGGATTAGCCTTTCGTTGACACCACATGTGTAATCAACACATCGACGAATACCCCTAACTTGTTTTCGGATTACAACAAACTGTGAACCCTAGTCTGTTGTTTCTACATGAGAAAAGATTCTATCGGCAATAAGAGAATCAAGTTTCTTCTCGACCCGTTGACATAAGGCACAAGGAACACTACGTTCTCTAGTAAAAATAGGTTTTTCTTCTTTTCGAAAGCAAAGTGTTACCAGATATCCGGGTGTGCAACTAACCTTTTGTTCGAAAATGTTTAAAAACTTTTGGTAAATACCTCCAATTGAATAGTGTAGGGTAGGTAGAGTTGGCAGTTGTGACTTTTTCCTATATACTATCCCTGTATATCTGTTGCAGATTGATCTCTAGACCTCGTATCCACTGACATCCTAATAGCTCTTCTGGTACAATGCAAAAAATTTCCCCAAACGGGTTTTCCTTGCTAAGAAACTGTTACAGAAAACTTGCCCTTCGACAGTATTATGTTGCCGGAGTAGAAGCAAAAAGATATATTAGACGGTTCTATAAGTACGTTTTATTCAAGCCTATTATACTCATTTTCCAACAGCAGGGTATATCTTGCGCCAGAGTCCGCTTTAAATTATCGAAATTTTTTTCCGAGTTGAACCGTTATCAGATATCTATCACTGTGTACCATTTCATACAAATCTTCAATCGTCAGAAGATTGTTGAGACCATACACACAGTAAACTTGAAAATCAGACTGAGCTTTTAAAAAATTAGACTTGGAGTTTGTTTCTTTTCTGGATGTCTTAATGTAGTCGTAATGCAAACTTTTGTACAATGGCTTTTCTTATTGCACGAATTGAATTTGATTGTGGCTCTATCTATTCGACAATCCTGAATTTTGTGGTATTTTGACCACATCTGATATATAGGTTTTCTATTCCCAAAAGTTTGTAATCTATGCGGCTATGTTTACTTCTATTGCGAGGTTTATCTCGTAACCTGGAATTAGAACTCCTTTTTGGTGGACTGAATTGAAAGTCTGAAGAGAGCCATAGTGTATCTGTATTGTTTAAGTGCAACTTATAGTTACTGGACGTAGGTGTTTGGGTCAGTTCTTTACTTTCTATTTTAGAAGCTTCAAGCGTAATAGTCTTGGCTAAAATTTTATCATAAGTAGTATCGTCTGACTTTAAAATTTGTTTCTTAACCAATGATAATGCAGTTCTCGAATAAATTGAGCTGTAAGAAAAACATCGGTAATTGATACTGTTTTCTTACATGAACAGATACGGAACGTTCATATTCTTCCAAATTTCTTTGCAAGGCAGCTACATATTTAGCTATAGTATGCTGTTCCCTTTAGAAAGCGTTTAGAAAATTATGCTATGCAACAACGATGCTTTTCCTGGAAATTAACCATTTTTTAAAATGCTTTAATCACTCTCATATTTTAATTTTTTGACAGGTTTTTCCGGGCCACGGAATGCTGCTAAATTATTGTAATTTTCTAAGCTAATACTGACACATAATTATTGTGCTATTTGTTCTAGGTTTTGACACTTTTCATTGTGTAGTACTTTTCGAACCGTTTTAAATACGCATTAAACTTCTCCTTACGGCTGTCAAAGTTTTCAAAAGGTGCAATGCTTGCAAAGTTAGTTGGAGATGTCATTATCGTCTGGGGGTTCAATTGAGTAATGATTTGAGACAGCATAACTAGTTGTGACTTTTGAACTGTAGTCAATAGTTCCTTGTACTGTTATGAATCCATTTGAAAATAATTTACTTGTTTCTTTACTTCCTCTTTTAACCGCGTCGCCAACTAACGTGTTTTCACTAGGACAGTAACTTTACCCATGAATGCAGGGAAACGAGATGTAATGAAAATACTAATTAACGCCAATATACAATGATAAAGTTACATTATTGATTGACAAGCATGTGTCAGACCTCTTTGATCATCTTTTTTTTGAAGTGCAGACTTCAGGGTAAATCTTACAGAAGTAGAGGAAGGAAATTCAGGTGTGGGGATAGTTATGCGAAAAAAGTGTAGAAAATTACTTACAAATGAACGAAAGAGTATCCATGGTTAGATTAGAATCTAAACCAATAAACACAGTAATAATTCAAGTATACATGCCCACCTCTAGCTACAGTGACGAAGAGGTAGAAGTATTTCTTGCAAGTAGTATAAAATTGTTCGGTTATTGTGAACTGACGACTTATTTTTGTTTTAGTATTTTGAACTCTTATCAATAGAGCCGATCCGAGATTTTGGATATCTTGAATTTTCATATTTTGAAATTCGTGTGATCGGCAAGCTCCCATTATTCCCATGATAAGAGCAACCTTAAATATATTTTTTAAAATACTGCACATATTGTGCGATATTATTATACCTTATTTACTAAAAAAAATCATCATGTACTTTATTTAGGAAATTACTAATTTGGTCTGTAGTGAACGTTTTTGACTTTTTTGCTTGGTATCCTTCTGATTTTCGTTTAAAAATGCTCTCAATTTTGAATAGGTTTCTATATTAATATTGTTATTTATTGTGAGGGTGCTTGTTAACATTGTATTTTGAATAAGGGCCGCTATACTTGCGGCCACGTCCCCAATGCTCCACCCGGAGGTACTACATTGGGTTTAAACGCGAAAATAACCGTGCTTCTTATTAATCCTAACTTCATAATTAATCCACCCTAAATAAAAATCTAACAAACCTAAAATCTAACAAACCTAACAAACTCTAACAATCTAACAAACCTTAAAATCTGACAAACTGAAACAAAAGCTAAAAAAAAACTAAAAACAGGGTTTGAATAATGGTATCCCTAGCGCTGACCTTGGAGTGTACCCGATCAACAAGACACAAGCAAAAATGAGAGGGGGAGGGATCCGTAATACCGGATAGCACACGCCGTCTCTGCTTACCAGTGCGACCTGAAGGTTCTCTTAAAACTATCCAAATCTAGCTAACTAATTTAAATCCATCCCTATCTTTCCCTATCATTCCCTAACTGATTTATATTATGATTACAATCTTCACAATTCTACTCTTCCTTCCCAAATATATACTGCAGCCAAAATGGCGACAGAACGTCAAACAAAACAAATATGCCACAAAATACTACAATACATGCTAATAAATATAAAGTGTAAATATAAAATATAAATATATATAATTATATAAATATATAAGTAAATGTCTAATAAGCGTTAAACATATATAGCAGTGCACAAAATAGCAAAAGCATCACCCTATTTATCAGGTGCACTCGCACAAGCATTATATCGGCTATCGTCATTACGCACAAAACGTGCTTGTTAAATTATTTCAAAACAACTAATTAATGTAAATCAATGCTTGTACGAGTACAGCCGCCACAATTTAAGCCTTACCTCGATAATAAAATTCTCCAGAATCCGAAGATCTGGTCGTCTGCCTACATATAACTGTAACTTATGTAACGGGCATTTTTGTAGTTTTAAACTTTTACGCTGTGTCCCAATTTATAAATGCATTTCTGCAAATTGCTGTTTCTGTATTTGATATTTATTAACTCGTGTGTAGTAATTTAAAGATAGATAAATTGAAAATTATAAACCGCTGTAATTAATTATTATATATGATTGGATGAAGGGATCATTACTTGCCCAAATTTCGTTATTTGCGAAATATGGCAGATTTGCCGGCTTACAAAGGTATTGTTTGAAGTTTCTCACTGCTTGTTGGGATGTTTATGAACATAATATACATCTGGTCCCAGTTGGAATTGAACTAGTGCTGCGGAATATTTCAAAATTATTGTCTTAGGAAATAGAATTTATCAAGGCTGCATGGTTCCGACGCGTGATATTGTCTGCTGCTAACCCCAGTGGAGGTGTGATTAGTGTAGCGTGTGATGAGTTCCATCAACACCCTCACAGTCAAGGGTGAAGTGCTTCGTTGGTGCGGGACATCGTTGAATCCAGCACTTCAGTTGCAAGGAGGCGTTGCTGAAGGACTTGTGTAAGTTGAACTATTTCATACTTGTTATTACTGTAAATATCTATCTGTTTGTTTTGCAATATTCTTCGTCGTTCTGATACCTTTTACAATAGACTTGCATGCTATTTTAAAAAAGAAAGAAAAAAAAACAATCAATACTACTGAATTACTTATATCAATTGTGACTTATCTATTTATCTTTTGTCAACGATTTATCTGATTTATGTTTAATTGGTGTGTGAGGAAACGTTTCTGCTACTTCCCAATATTACCTCACTTTGTACTAAAGATTTGTTATATTGCTTTTAACGTTGTTATATTATATAGATTATCTAAACAGTTTTTTTTTACATTCTACCAAGTACTGACTAACTTAGACTATGCATTGCTGCTATGCTTTTTCTTTATTTCAGGTTTGCAGGACTAATCTTTCTTTATTGCAGGTTTGTTATTCTAATTTCTTTTATTGCAGGTACTGTTACTAATTCCTTGCAGCCGCGTACCTTATATGTTGGTCTGCTTTCTACAACCCCCTCCCCCTACTCTCCGATTGAGCCGGGCCATTTCTTTGACTTTCTTTGTGTTACGTAGCATAAATTTGGCGCCCAACGTGGCTGCCACGAAAAAAACGTAACACTTACTTCTAAGGTAAAGATGGGGTGCACTGCTAAAGTCCTGGTGGGTATGCACTAAATGTCCTAGGGGGGATCACAATCACTATCACTTCACTTTCAAGTCCTGGGGGGGATGCGCGGTTTCACTCTATTTTATTATCTTTGTTTATTTTATTGATTTAATTTAATGAGGGTTTCTGATTTATTTGTTATTGTTTATTTGTTATTATTTATTCCCGATTTCCCGATTTCCCGCACATAATTATGAAGATAGGCAGTGATTGTATTACTGGTGTGGGGGTTTCTCGTGCATATTGGACATTTGGGTATAATTATCATGGTTTTTTTAATATCAGGTTTTGGTTATATCTATGCTCGTATCCTTACTCACGCCAAGTCAATCTAAAATTTTCCAATTCTTCCACCAAGCCCACCGAATTTTACACGCGGTTGTCATTGTCTAATCTCGCAACCCTTCTCGCAAATTCTTTTAAGGCTGTCCAGAACGCCTTCTGGTTGAAAACTTCCCAGACTTCCTCTAGGCTCTTTGGCCATGCCAGACCTAGGATAGCTAGTTTGCTATCAGCCAACCCTCGATTTCCCGCCTCAAGCGGGCAGTCGAAGAGCACGTGCTCTGCGCTTTCCGCGCCCTCGCCGCATTTGCAGCGGTCGCTGTTGGTAAACCGAACCTCTGTAAATACGCCTTCAGGGCGCCGTGCCCTGTTATCAACTGCACCATTTCGTGATCGAGCTTAAGCTCGATCCTATCTCTAGCTTCTATGCTCGGTATGAATATGTGGGTCAACCTGCCTGTGGCAGCGTTGTTCCACCTCTCTTCCCATTGTTGAATTGACTTTTCGCGCAGTTTCCTTTTAATATGGCACCTCGGTGTCGACGAATGTGATATCCGAAAGTCACCCGTCGCGGCCTCTTTAGCTAATTCGTTAGCCCTATCATTCCCTACTTTACCATCGTGCGACCTAACCCAACAGAACTTTAAATGTCGCAACTCGAGCGCCGTATGCGCTATCCTCCAGACGTCCGCCTGGAGGTCTGTCGAGATGTTCATGTTTGTTAAAGCTGTCAGCGCTGACTTACTGTCGCTGATTATATAATATTCATATCTGCCCACGTGGTTTATTACGTAATCGATTGCCTCTCGTATGGCTACCAACTCGCACTGGAAAATAGTGCTCCAGTTGCGAGTTTGGTTTGAAACCGAAACATCTCCCTTTCCTGCTTATACACGACAAACGCCGCGCCTGCGTGCCCGTCATCCATGCGTGAGCCGTCCGTATAAATTCGGATACCCGTCGCGTCCCCATCGCCTTCTACAAACTCGATTCCTCTAATATCGGCCGGGTGTCCCAACTCCGATACAACGATCTTTCGTTCTACCTTCCTATTACCAAGATGAATATCTTCGATAATTTCGCGTCCTTTCCCTATATTTATCAATCTCCTATCTCTAATCTCCCTAACGACATATTCGATAGGAACAGTCCTACTGATCACCAGGGCCGCCTCCGTGAAGGTGGTCCTGTACGCCCTGGCCGCTTTCACAGCGGTTATGCGTTGTACGCTAGTCAATTGACGCATCTCCCGGACTTTACAACCTTCCGCCCATACAGAAGCTGCGTACAGCATAGCCGGCTCAATTGCTCCGGCATAAATCGGCCTCAGCGATTCGCCCCTGAAACTCCAGTTGATTTTCGCCGCCGCCATCATTTTGTTTGAAATTTCGCTGCCTTTGCTTTTAATGTACTGCACGTGAGCTTTCCAATTTAACTTATTGTCAATCTTTACCCCGAGATATGTAATTGGGTGCTTGTTAACATCGAGTAACTACTCCACAATGAAGCCGATTAATTGCAAACTATGCAATTGGAACATTTTCTGAGAAGGAGGTTGAATGTTTTTCTATTCGCCAATCCATAAAGGTCTTGTAGATTTGTTCATATTTTTTCTTTGATTTTTCGTGTAATAATGACAGAGAAGGAATTTATGCTTCTTTTGTAACACCAGGCGGAGTAGAAAGTAATTCTGATTCACTATTAGAATTCATATTGTAATATTATGATAAACATCTTAATAAATATGGGAAACAACTTTTGAGACAACGTTTGACAGAACAAATACGCTATGATGTATCGCGTCATTTCTGCACAGCACTCTTGATAAGGGACGATGGTTATATCATTGGTTGTGAAAGTGTTGAATAATGATAATTCTGAAATGTGATTCGTTCTAAAGAGTTGAGTTATGCATGTTCATGCAATCTGTTTTGATAATGATGACTTTTTACTTATTAAAAACTGTATCAATAATGAATGTCATATTAAATGGGAGTAGAAAAGTAATTTAAACAATAGTCCCTCTTAATAGAAAACCCTTTCGTTTTATTCAAAAGCAAAATCATAACACCCCATCGACGGATTTAGATGTGGTGATATATTTAGATAAAAAATGCTGTGTAGTTCATTGGTGACAGCAGCTTATCGAATCCAACCGGGTACATCAGAAATGCAATTAGTAATGTCACAGTCGCTAAAACGCAATTTGAAACTGACAAGCTATATAGGTTTAATAACACTCACCGTATGGATCCCGTTCATGTACCACTGCATCTGCGATACTAATGGATCTGTTAACGTATAGTTATTTTAAAACGCTGGAGATTTCAGCGGTTTTTTTTAATGAACTTCGATTTGCGCTTCTATTATAAATCCAATTTTTAGTTATTTGAATACCACAACTCAGAGTTTGTATTCAGAAAAATTGAGTTAAATTTATATGGAAACGCTAGCGTTTATTACACAACCATTTTGTTTAGTTTTACAAGGTATTAAGGGAACGTAGGGTTTCGTGTAAAATGAGTGGTACGTTATAAATTAAGATTTGCTCTAGAGACGCAGAGATCCCGTAACAATTTAAGGGTGCGCAGGTTGACTGTACTGGTGTGGGAGTGTGGGTTCCGCTGAAAGAAATAATAAAAATTGTAAAAATAATATGTATTTGAAACGACTGAGATGCATCATAATATTCACTTACTCCGAAAGGCTTTTCTATTTGTATACTTAAAGAGTGCCAAACCGTCTTGTGTCCGCAATCTCTTCAATACATTTGAAATGACTAAAATGCATCACAATATTCATCTACCCTGAAAGGTTTTTCCATTTTCACAATGCCAAATCGTCTTGTTTCAGCAATTTTTTCAATATCCTCTCTACACGTAAGACGACTATTCCGTATAGATCTCCTTTGGTCTCCTTTGGCTTCGTAAATGTCACACACTATACGTTACTTTGTTCTATATCACTTTAAGAACATTCATTAAATTTTGTATTTAAAATGAATTCCTAACGTAATATGCCTCTTCCAAATTCGATTCCATCACTGGAGTGATTGACGCTCTAACAACGATCTAATTATACCTAAAGTCTGAATAATTTCAAATAAAATTCAACTTATTTTTCCTCTATTTACATCACATAATTGTAACAAGAATACAAGTGTTTTCCAAAAAAAGAACTAATTTCCTAACATTCAACTGGCCAGGTGTTACTTAAAGAAATTCTAAAGAACACGCACCATTGTTCACGTTTCCATTATCGATATACATGACCTTCTAAATCGCAGTACTGGAAATGCACTTGATAGAAATAAATAGGAAATAATTAAATATCAACTTTCCGGTTTATCATTACATTGTCCATTCAAAATACTAAATTTTCATCTTTTAATTAACACTAAATTTCACCAATAAAGCTTACATTCAAAATCAATACGCATATATTTCTTAACATTTTCAAATGTTCAAAACTACAATAACGCGATATTTAAAATTAACCAACATTAGTTCCGTCGCTAAGTTATGGTTGAACAAATCAATCACGTTTGATTTATTTCATATTACATAACAAACCCTTAAATTTGAAAGTCACATGTATATAATTATAAATTATATACAGGGAAACTCAGTTTTAACTCACTGTTTAAATGCCAATTTCCTATTTAAAGTTTTAAGGATGTCCAGAAATCTCTAGCATTTCAATTTTCTTTTTTTTCAGCTTACACAACTTCCTTAAGACCATACACAGCAAATCCAAATTATTGGAGGGGGTATACCATCCAGGTTCTAACTTTTTTTAACTGGTTGTCACAACATTAATTTCACAAACTTGTGATAGAAACATAACTTACCCGTACAAGCATAGTTACAAACGAATAGGTCGCATACCCAGTACTTTTCCCTGCGAAGACGTTTATATTTTTATTTTGAAGGTGTATGTTTTTCCAACTTTTGACTTTCCTTCCCCCTTACTACCTGCTCGTATTACTGCCGCTCGAGTTATCTATATAACTTTCTGAACTTAGCTTCCCACTTTGGTATTTAGTTGTTATATCACGTTTCTCTATAAAAATTCGTTCTCACAGTGTAAATTTTAACTATGCTGAACCAAAGGTTATTGTCATGTTACTTTGTATGTAATTTATATTATTGTTGCAGTATGGTATTATTTTAATGTCCTTGATGCTAGGGACAGCAGACATTTTTCTGTTTTTAATTATGTTTTTATGGGAAAAGCATACGTAGTGTTTTGTATTATTAAAATATGTTTACATTCGCGGTTCTAATTTAAGTCGTCGTTCGGGATTATTGCGTTTGCAATGTATTTAAAACAAATAATCCTATACATTATCGGTATACATTGGTATACATTATCGGTATTACACAAAAATTTAAAATATCATGCTTAATTAATATTTACTATTCGTGAAATCTACTACATTGGGTGCATCCATATTTAGTCCGTCCATTCAAATTTAATATTTATATCTTGTTTGATTTATAGTTTAAATATCGCGAACGCGTTACAAGTGTTGAGCTTCACATGAAAACTACTGCATTATATGTGTTCCATAAAGAATGTCTATTTGGACACAAATGGATCTGAGATGTTAGATAAATGTAAATAGCTCTTTACGATTGTTATTTAGAACACTAAAGCAACGCTAGAATAACTAGCTAAATTACAAATCATTGAAACTGTGCTTGAGCAATGCTTGAGGACTTCAGGAACGAGAAATTTTTAAAAAAATTCAGAAATTTGGGAACCATTCCCAAAAAGGGTCGTACCAAAATTAAGAATTGGGATAGGAATATCAGACACAAAAAAAATAGAAAGAGAAAAAAGCCCAAACAAAATAATCCGCGCGGGAAAGTAGTGATCAGGATGAAGAACTGGCATGGGCTGAAAAAAATAGTTGGAAACTGGAAAGGTTAATTGCTCGGAGGACGCCAAGGATTATCACAGTAAAACAAATGATTCCGTAAAATGCGAAACGCGCTGAGCTTTCCTATTACTTGAAAATATAAAAGAAAAGGAAACGGAAACAGCACTGCGGTACAAACCTAGAAACGACTCCCTGGATAAAACAGATTTGCGTATGACTGTTGTTACCAAGGTCCTGGGTTCGATTCGCGACTCGGACCTCTTGAAATATCTTACGCAGGGATTTTTCATAAAAATACGCCCCGCGTTCGGATGTAAAGTAAAATATAGATCCCGTGTGTGAGTGTTGTCACGCACGTTAAAGATCCTCACTTCGCTTGGAATAACAAGGGTTCAGCAAAATTCAAGATTTTTAGATAAATGTACTCGCTTCCTGGCGCATATGTGCCTTTAGGTGGAGCAACGTAAAGTCACATATAAGGGTGCAACCCCCGACAGGACTGATTTCTGCATCAAAGAACGGCTGCCTGTCAAAATAGTACGGTTTAGAATTACACTCACCGCTCAGTCCTGCGATGACGAGCTTATTTCGGGTGTTTTAATGAGTTCCCGTGACCTGTAGACTTTTAGACGTGGTGTTGCTCGATAGCAGTTGTATCGCTCTAAAGAAAAGGTGCGACAAAAGTTAAAAGGACTAGAAACTTAAGCACTACATGGACAATCTCTACGTAAATGGCATAACCCATTCTTACTTAATTAAATAGGAACGTTCGAATACTACAATTTTCTACACACAAATCTTAAAATTATAACGCTCATCGCTCACTCCTGCGGTGACGAGCTCATTTTGGGTGTTTTAATAAGTTGCCGTAACCTATAGATTTTTAGACGTGGTGTTGGTTTGAAAATAGTGAAAGCGTCCTAAAGAAAAGATGCGACAAAAGTTAAAAGGACAAGAAACTTTAACATTACATCGACGGCGCCCACGTAGACGGCACTATCCAAAAGCACAATCGCGTTTCGACAAATCCCGGAATGGTGTGATTACTTTTTAGTTAGTGCAAATCACCTCACCCATTTCAACACTATGTTCTTCACTCCTGGGTTTGGCTAATTTTGAATTGACTGATATTCTACAACCAATTGGAACAGAGAACCTTGGCATCTCTATAGTGCGTAAACACAATGCATTTCTAAGATTAATAAAAAATCTCCAAAAATATCTTAACATATTTATACATAGTAAATCATTCTAAGCCTCTAATGTAACAAACAGATTATAACTCACTCAAAGCTGGATCCAGGAAACAGAGGAAGGAGATACTTTACTTTAATAAAAGCATAATAAGTTTAGTAAGTACAGAAATGGAAACTGGTTATCCAATAATTAGTAGGGCATGATACGAGTTAATTCACTTAAAACGTAACAAGATGTATGCAAATTAATAATTATTCTCGCTATAAAACTTCCAAAACCATTTTTTGTCAGAATTCCGACGGCTAACTGTTATATAATAATTTTTTAACCTTGAACTCCAGTACGACACTTAGTAAAAAAGTATCCTGCTGATGATTTTTCACATTTTATGTGGCGTGGATCGGTAGTTCTCGATGAGTTCTAATAAGTACGATCATTTTTAGGCAAATATACGACAGCTCACTATTATTAAACAAATCTTTAACTATTGAGCCAGCTATTTTGTTGACGATTTCGTCGCATTCTTTGCGGCGTGTATTGATAGTTCTCCTCGTGTTTTAATAAGTACAATCATTTTAGGCAGAATTCTGATGGCTAACTATTACTAAATAATTTTTAACTTTTGACGCAAGCACCACACTCGAAGAAATAATGACCTACTGATAATTTCTCGTATTTGTTGCAGTGTTGATCGATTGTTCTCAATGTGTATTAATAAGTGCAATTATTTCTAGACAGGTTTTCGACGGTATACTATTATTGAATAACTTTTCACCTTTTAACGCCAGCACAACCCCATGTGTAAAAGTGTCTTGCTAGTGATTTCCGACATTTCTATCGGCTTGAATCGATTGTTCTCAATTATATCTAATTAATCGTTTCAACAGCTAACTGTTATTAAATAATGGTTTATTTTTTAACGCCAGCACGACACAGGGTGGAAATGTCCCAGTAATGATTTTTTGCATCTTTGGCGTGCAACTATTTTTTTAACCAAGAGGATTTGTATGTTGGTGCGCGCTTGATAAAGAGTGCGCAGCAATTGTAATTACATAAAATTACAGGTACACGTTTAGTTTCGTTGGATACTTATAATTTTTAAATTAAATCTTTTACCCGCATACATGGCCAATTAGAGATAGTTTGTTCTATCAGTTTGTTCTGTTGTCATTCACCGTGATATTCATATGTGAACATAGGTTGGGTAAAAAGCTTGGAGTTTTGTTGTACTGTGTGTTTTTTAAATTAGTAGGAGAAGAAAAGGAAGTTACACAAAGTTCTACCAACATGTTTTACAGGAAGTTAAGAAGCATTTCATATCGCCTTGTACCACCCATCGTCTAGCGAGACCAAAATGTGCAGGTGGATTGGCACTCAACATTTTTATTTAAACAGGAAGTTCAAAGACCTTTTGAGATAGGTAAAAGTGTTAATGTTGGTATACCTCTAAAAGATTTGCTTTTGTTTTCATAGAACTCACCTCTCGCCACGCAAGCTAGTTGGTGAATTATTACTGTTGCATCTCCGCGTTAGTGTAAATTTCATTCGGTAGTTAAAATCAGTTTCACACGATAAGAAGTTCTAGGTCCAAATAGACAAAATTGATTATAGTTTTGTTTTTCGTTGGTAATTTAAAATTAATTGTATTTTGAAACTTTGAACTAGGCTATTCCTATGTAAATTTATGTATACGAAACGTATAACTTAATTCGAAGCTGTTAACTGGGATTATGATGAATAATCATTACGTCAAGAAACCAATATACTGAATTTACACAAGAACTATATAATACATTTCCCTGCATACAATCTAAAATTATAGCGTACTAAATAAGCCCCTAAACAGCGGCTTGAAGAGTGTATACCATTTCTGTAAATATTAGTGCAGAAATAAATTCAACTTCTCTCTGAAAAAATAGTAACTCTAAACAATTCGTTATACGACTCGGAAGTTTATTGAATGCAGTAATACATTTCACGATTTCTATATTTACTTTAGTATTCCTTTCGCTTATGTACATATCATAATCAAAACGAGAGACGATATTCGTCAGTCCCTGATCAAAAAATTATATTTTGTTGTTTGGGAAATTCTAGAATGGTCAATTAATGCCGCTATTGCAGATAAGTGAGATATATTTTAATGACTTGTACTAAGCATGATCGCGATTGAAACTTGAACTATTATACGAGCTTGGAGAAGAAAAGCATATGCGCATCGTTTAATTATTAAGCAACAATTGTTTTAAATGACTCTCGTACCTCCGACAGGAAACAAAATGGAGTAAATAAGCACTTCTAAAACTAAATTAACAAGGTAGGTGTAAACAAGTCATTTAAATTAGTCAATAAAATCCAAAAACAAAGTATTTCCATGTAAAAATTAAGATAATATTTAGAAATATAGAAAAGTACAGCAGAGTGCTTTCGGAGTTAGTCATCTTCGGTGTCATGTCCAATTGTTTTAAAAACGTGCTACGTACCTAGACGTAGCCGGAAGAAACGTAAATACCAGGCTAACTACAAGACGCGGAGAACGGGGGATTCACATACATACCAAAAAAACAAAGTATGTCGTCCACGATTATCTATTAACAATAAAAATATATAAAGAATTCTGTACAAAACAAGCAAAAGAAATAAATTAAGCATTACTATTTCAAAGCAAACAATTATGTGATACGAACAATTTAGTGCTTTGGATACGAAGTGCGCATCTCGCATTTTACACAAAAAACACCAATCAGTAGAAAATAAACATGTGAGGGCTTTTGTCAAGCGTTGATAAATTGCACATAATACCTTTTGTAAAATAAACTAATCAGTAGACAAGAATTAACGTGTGAGGCCTTTTGTCAAACACTTTTTTAAATTATAAATAATACCGTTTGTAAAATAAACTAATTAGTAGAAAAGAATAAACGTGGGGAACTTTTGTCAAACATTTTTAACAATGGTACATTACACCTGTAGAGCGATAATATCGATTCGCAGCAACAAACAATAGTCCTACTGTGTCACGCTACTTATCAGGTAACTACACCAAACGCTAATAAAGAATATGCCCTTGATATACACAGAAGAAGACAAGCTGTATACCTATATGTGTCGGAATACTTAGCTTGCACTCCCTCGGGAGGGAATCAACACCGCATTGCCACGGTCGTCGGAATCTATTTACCCTGTTTCCATAGCGGCACTAGTGATTTACAGAAAATGGCAGTTGATCTGTGGCAAAGAAAAGCTGGACCTACATAAAAAGAACCAATTTGGCCTATAGCTAAGAGCTAAAAAGAGAATCTGATTAGGATGGGTAAGCGCGGCAAAACACCGATACACGCAAGATACCTCCTACTTGTCGAACAAAAAAACGTGCATCGCTCTTGAAGTACTGGGTCGAGTAATGTAACATGTTTAATTTGATCAATAATTATTTGCATTGAATTACGAGGATAATGCGCTAAGCGTGCCTTATTCTTTATTAAGGTTCCATATAGTACATAACGGAACGCTTCGTTTTAATAATTTTCTTATAGTAAAATATCTGTGTGACTTAAAGTTATTTCGACAAGCATCTCTAGCTGTTTCTTTCGTATTTCCCTACCTCTAACGTCGCTATCATTCGGTTCTCGCTTTGTCGAGTTAGTCGCACCCTAGCAACCGACTCATCAAGATGTATTCCCGGCTAGAGGCATGCGACCTTCGGTTGAACTATTTGTGTGAGCGGGTCAGGTCGTGCTAGACCTGGAACAATTATGATAACTTCCACTAACGGTTTGTAAATTATACATTTTACGAACTAATTTAATTTAGTTTCATTTATTTAGCGCGTCAACGAAGAATTCGCCATCGAAGAACGATACGGTACAAGTGAAGATTTTGGTTTTGATTGCAGTCGTCTCAAGTTTGAAATCGCATGTAGCATTGTTTGGAGATTATGAATTTCCGTCCCGATTTGTCTTGGAGAAACAGAGGCAGTTTGGTTCGTTATTACATATAAGAAATTTTTGCATGTGTTTTGAATGTCATTAAAATTTGACAAACAGACTATCATATAAAAAGCACGAAAAGTTGCTATCATGTTTACGAACATATAATCTGTTTCATTCTCAATTATTGTTGAACTGGTTTTACAAGCCGTAGAAAGAAATTTTGTCAAGTTAGGTTTATATAATTGCAAGCTTTGCTCCATTTGAACTTCAGATAAATTTCAAGGTATACTTTCGACGTCATACTTTTTTGTGTTGTAGCACATTTGACAGATGTTGCCGTGAAAGCAGATGCTTCGTGCAGCTTTCATAAAATATAAATTAAACATTCTTCAATCTCGTAATTTGCTTTTATTTACAAATAAATTATAAAATCTAAGTATGAAAATTTAAATACACGCTGCGTAGTAATTTATAAACTGTAATCTACCTGAAAAGATCTGCCCAGGATAGAAACGTTAGTTCAATGCATTGTGGTTACAAATTATTTTGATCAAATATTTAAAACAAGTTTATGTTTAGAGAGCAGTCTTTTGCTTTAAATAGATAAAAATTTTGACTTTGTTATAAATGTTATTGTTGAAATTTTTTTTACCTTTTAAAAAGTTTTGAAATTTTAAAAGAAAGTTTTTTTTACTTCAGTAAACAATTAGTTAAACTTTGAGACTTTTATTTTGGTCAAATGCGATCAAATCTGATAACATAAAGGTAGAATTTTTGAGTAATAATTTTATGCCAATATCATATTGGATATACATTTTTTATTTTTGTTGATACTTTTATAGGACACAAATGGTGTTCTACATTTTTATTTATTTAACCTTTGTAATTTCTTACAGGAGCTGCGTCTTATTTTTATAAGACAGGTTTTTGTTAACGAAGGCGATCGTTTTATCTTTGGGTTTCCACGTCCGCCCTTAGAATTGTGCTTTGCTCTTATCGTGATTATCTCAGGACTTGGTGGCGCCTATTTAACTTAGTTTAGCTTTGGTTTGCAAACAAAATTCGACTCCCCCCCCTTCTTATTGCTCTACCTAGGAATAGACCCCTAGCTATGTCGGAAGATTTTTGTTCACTGGCGCCCATTTAGAAAAATAAGTTTCACTAGCGCACATCATACAACTACAACAAAATTCGTATCACTGGCGTCCAAACCATCATCAAAAAGAAACAACAACAAAAAAAGTATCACTGACCTCCAACGTGGGACTAGCTACATAAAAATTCGTATCGGTAATATAGAAAATATTTCAACGCACAAGCTGCAGAATCAAATTAAAAATTGGTTCAAAATACACGAGTTTTAACTGCAATCCTTGCGTTATCAAAGCGCGACTAACAAACTGAAAACACACTATCAAATAATAGTAGGATCCATTATTTCGACAATTATTTAGATGGGAAACACAAGAGGAAGCAATTATACGTTATCGGAATGTTTAACAAATTAACGGATACCTAAAACAGGGTATTGACTATTTAATTTATAGAAAAAGTTTTCGTTTCAAAAGCAAAAAGGATTTGAGTTAAAGTGATGCTAAAGAGGGCTTATTTTGAACAGGTACACTATATAGAGTATTGTAAAAGAATTTAAGAATAGAAATGGAATTTATTCGAACGGGTAATGACTTAACCGGGGAAAAAAAGGGTATTTAATTTATGCTAAAAATTAAACGTAACAAATCCCCCCCCCCCCAGCAAAATTAACAGGTCGTTGTAGGCAATCCAAAATACGGGAATTGGCAAGACCCAAAAAAAACCTAAACAAAACGAAAAAGAAAAAAAATTTGCTTTAAACTAAAAAAACATTCGTTACGGAAACAACAAAAACATAGAAAAAGAAAAAAGAAACCCCCAAAATTACAAGACCGACCACAACAGATTCCGGATAGAAAAGAAAACCAAAACAGACACCAAACAAAATCCGGCTCGAAGGTCCAATAATAGAAAAAGAGAAAGAGAGAAAAAGAAAGAAGGAAAAAAAGGGGAAAACGGGTAATAAGCAGTCAAGGAGTACTAAGGGGGAACGGCCTCAGCACTGCGAAGTCGTTAAAGGACGGATGTTTTTTAGAAGAAACAGTAAGGTTATCAAGCTCAAAAGAAGAAAAAAAACGAGTAAGAGAACCAACAGTGCAAAACAAAACAGGATCCAAAGGTCAAGCCTCAAGTAAACAAAAGTGACAACAAGGAAGAAGGAGAGGAAGAGAAGGAGAGCGCTGGTAAAAGAAAAACCAAAAAACCAAAAAAAGAAAATACTAACTGGTCCTAAAGTCGACTAAGTCGTGGTTTTCGAAGAAAGAAAAACGGAGAAGAAAGCACCTACCATAGGAGACGGATGGACGAAACACAAACGGACTAGGGACCGACAGCAAAGAAGACCAGCAATAGGAAAAAATGAGAGGAATGTGGAACGAAAGAAACGAGAAAACTAGAAAAAAAACCAAATAGAATAACACCAACAAGTACAAGTACCAGAACCAACAAAATAACCTTAGAATCGTACTAAAGAAAATAAAACAGGATGTATGAGTATGTGAGAGAGTGGGTATGTATATGTGTGTAAGTGTTGATGTATGAGTAGGTGAGTGTATGTGTGTGTGTGTGTGTGTGTATGAACAGCGTCTGTGTGTGTAGTGTGGGTATATAAGGTGTGCGTGTGCGTATGTGTTGGACCGCTGTAGTCGCCTCTTGCGACAGGCAGGTCGTACCATTTGACTATTCTCTTACCGGACCCACACAAGTTCAAGGAGTACAAGAAGAAAACGAAAGAAAGGAGAACCACGTAGAACTGTGTGTTTATGAAATGTGTGGGTGTATGTGTGCGTGTATGAAGTGTGTGGGTATGGATTGGACGTGTATAAAGTGTGTGTGTATGTGCGTGTGTGTGTATGTGTTGGACCGCTGTAGTCGCCTCTTACAAGATGCAGGTCGTACCGTGGGACTATTCTATTCCCGAATCCACCCGGGTTTTGGGGTGCAAGAAGAGAACGGAAGAAAGGAGAACCAAACAGTAATCTGTGTGTTTATCAAGTGTGTGTGTATGTGTGTATGAAGTGTGTGTATTTGTGTGTGTGTGGGTGTGTAAGAAGTGTGTGTGTAGGTGTTGTGCATGTATAAAGTGTGGTTGTGTGTGTGTGTAGATGTGTGTGGGTGTGTAAGAAGTGTGCGTGTATGTGTTGTACGTGTATAAAGTGTGCGTGTGTGTATGTGTTAGACCGCTGTAGTCGCCTCTTACGACAGACAGGTCGTACCATGGGGCTATTTTATTCCCGGGCCCCCACGGGTTAAGAAAAAGCAAGAAAATGAAAGAAAAGCTAGCATAACAGGGAAGTAAAGCGTAATCGTAACGTCCAAAAATTAAGTCCAAAGAAGAGCAAAGTCGGCATAAGAATCTGGGCGCGAGGACTAGATATTGGGCTTAAGGCGTTAACGCCGCCAGAAAGAGAACGAAACTAGATCAAAGACATTAGGACTTTGCCGACATACATCTTCCGGTTTGGAAGAAGCATAGAATAATGTCTGCCTGTGTTGGGCAGTTTTCTGCCACACAGGAACAGCGGGGGTGTAGGAGTTGTAGCACGAGGTTGAAAAAGCGGTGACGAAGGTGAAGATAGTAATGGTTGTCGTAATTTATTGAACTCAGAACACGTTATGGAAGAAGGTTGGTTGTTTTTAGAATTGGTGGTAAGAAAGTGAACGGTAGAAAAGGAAAACGTATAAGCCGTGCGAGAATCAATCTCACGAAAAGAAACACAAGCAGAGCACACTTCAGTTACGTTAACTAAAAAGACAGAAGTATCACAGCTAGAAAAGAAAACAGCATTGACTGTAGAAATATCAACCCTAGGAAAAGGAGCAGAATACAATAACACTTCAACTATATTACATAAAGGAACAGAATCGGGTAGAAGTTCCTCACCGTTACAAGTTCAAACAGTATCAAGTAGAACTTCGCCAATGTTAGATAAAGGAGTAGAATGAAGTTTATCAACATGAAAGAAAGGAGCAGCACCAGACAGAATTTCATCCACCTTACAAAAACAAACAGTATCAGGAAGAACTTCATCCCCAATAGATGAGAAAGCAGAATCGGGTTGCCCTTCGTCAACATTAGATAACAGGACATCAGCTAGGATTTCACCGACCTTAGCTAAAAGAACAGAAACAAGTAGCATTTTGTCAGCATGAGAAAAATGAGTAAAAGTAGGTATCGTTTCATCAACGTCCGATAAAGGAATAGAATCAAGTAAAACTTCATTACTGTTAAACAACAGAGTAGGAACAGACAAAACTTCAGCCACAATGGAAACTGATTCCTTAACAATAGTGGATAACGAAACAGGATCAGGTAAAACTTTGACGATGACAGCAACAGGCATCACAACTACGGGTTCCCTAATTTCAACAGAACCTTCTCTATCCGTATTTGAAATTATCTTCACTTCAGCTTCGGCTGTGATTGCCGGCACTGCAAAAATTTCTTTAGTAGAAGCATTTAAGAAAGCAGGAACAGGTAAAATTTTGACAGAAACGGGAAGAGGCATTAAAGATACAGGTTCATGGACTTCAAGAGGACCTTCGCAGACTGAATTAGAAGTTATCGTTACTTCAGCGACATTTGTGTTTGCAGACACGACAGGAATTTCATGAGTAGAATCGTTTAAGAAAGCGGGAACAAACCCTTGAGACGCTACCTGCAAGTCACTAATTCGAAGTATGGGTTGCAATGGTGCTGGAGACAGTTTGGGGTGAGAGTGAATAAGTAGAAGCAGAAGGAGTGGAATACGATGTAGAACCAGAAACGGATGAAATTTCGTTCGAAGATGTATTTACCGAAGAAGGGTATGTTTTCATAGTAGTAGCAGGATGACCTGAATGAGGTACAGAAGAGAATGTACAGTAAGAAGCAGAGGAAATTAGGTAACTAGAGGTGAGGGCAGTATTTGAAGTATGGTTCGAAGACCTATTAGTAGTAGGGTGACAGTTTGGACAGTTGCGGGGAAAAACTCCCTCATGTCCGCAACCATGGCAATGGAGTACTTGAGGACGACTACAACGTGTCGAAACATGACCAGGTTTGTCGCAATTAAAGCAGATAACCTGACGAGTAGAAGCAGAACGAGGAAGAAGAACAGTAGAACATACGGAAGACGTATCGGATCTACCCGTAGGCGTAGGAGAAATCTTAACAATTCGGTCGTGTGGAGTAAAAGTATTTTCCTCAGTGGTAGCACACTTATAACCAAAATCCAGGGGTTCAAATTGTTGAATCAGTAAATTAGACAACGACTTCCAGTCAGAGGACCTTATGCCGGTAACCACGATGCCAAAGTAACGCTTTAGCCTCGAACAAGTCTGCTGCAGACTCAAATAACTGCAATTCTGACACCTGTTGAGTTTGTCGGAGTTCGAACCGTCCAAAAAATCATGTACAGTAAAAGTGTTCGGAACACCAAAAAATTTCAAATTCCACTCCCACACAGGTAGTAATTTTGAATAGGAACAAGAAAGTAATTGGTAGAAAGTAACTAAATAAAGGCTAACCGTAACTCGATAGATGCCAAAAGAAAATTTCGAATACAGGGAAATATAAAACATATCCAACGGATAAACTTCAGAAACACCAATGGAAGCGAAACAACAAAATAGAAATTAGAATAGGGCTGTAGAATAAAAGAAAAATCGGAGAATAAAACCAACTCTAGACTTGACGGGGAAAACAAAATGTACCGAGAAGGAAGGAAGAGAAGAAAAATCTTGGGCGCCAGTGTTTTTAATGGACTAGGATTATTGGCAAAAACACAAGTCCAATAATCTGACATGGGCTAACGAAGGATAGTTAGCAATCACGGAAGAGAACAAAATCAAAATTCAAGAAGATCAAACCCACACAAGAAATAAAGAAAACATATCCTCATATGAGAAGCACCAAAGAGCCGAAAGAAAAAGAAAAAATAAACAACAGATCGAACGTAAACAAATAAAAAACAAGTAGCATCAGGCCAAGAAATGCGGGTAATGCAGGAACTTAGGCAGTAACAACAAAAACAAATCGGAGCGAAAGTTAACTAAAACAAACTCGGAGCAGAAATTAATCAAAACCAAATCGAAGTAACACAACACAAAAGAAAACAAGTTGTATACCTGCATATGTCGGGATACTTAACTTACACGCCATCGGGAGTGAATCAGCACCGCATCGCCACGATCGTCGGGATCAATCTACCCTGTTACCATAACGGCACTAGCGATCTACAGGCAACGGCAGTTGATCTGTGGCAAAGAACAGCTGGACCTACATATAAAAGAACTAATTTGGCCTCCAGCTAAGAGCTAAAGAGAATCTGATTAGGGTGGATAAGCGCGGCAATACTCACCAACACACGCAAGATACCTCCTACTCGTCGAACAAAAAAACCTGCATCGCTATAGAAAATATTTCAACGTACAAGCTGCAAAATAAAATTAAAAACTGGTTCAAAGAACACGAGTTCGAACTGCAATCTTCGCGTTATCACAGTGCGATTAGCAAACTAGAAAACACGCTATCAATAATAGTAGGATCTATTATTTCGACAAGTCTTTAAATGGGAAACACAAGAGAACGCAATTATACGCTATCGGAATGTTTAACAAATTAACGGATACCTAAAATAAGGCATTGACTATTTAATTTATCGAATAAATTTTCGTTTTAGAATGAATAGATTTGTAAGAAATGTTATGATTGCGCGTACTATTGTAACGAGGTAAAAATACAAGATGAGGTTTTGAATAGAAACAGAAGCTAGGTGAATGAAAAACGAATTACCACGAAAAAAGGACGTATTTGAATCTATCGTCGAAAATAAACGTAACACTGTACTATACCTTTTATAAAGAGAGCGACGACTTTTCACAGTTATCTTTATTTTGTGGTATGTGTCGTAACTCTTCGATGATTAATCTTGAAGTTAAGGTTGCTATCGTACGCTTATTATCTTCCACCGAATCCCAAGCACTGGAAATGATTATACTTTTGCGGTAAAGTAGAGAATATTTGCGTTATAATCATTGATTCTGGAATAGCACTATTCAACTTTTGCATTTTCATCGCTAACTTTCATAACTTTGAAATGTGTTGAGGTACTGTACCATTTAGATCCCATTTTAAATCAAAAAATTGTTTTTGTAATAAATACAAACTCTCAGCCGATATCATGTCACAAACATTATAAAGCTTTTCCCACATTTCATATGCAGTATCACAGTTCATAATAAGCTGTAGGGGTTGAGTTTCCAATGTTGTAGCAATTGGCCTTCTTGCACATCTGTCTACTTTTAACCATGTGGTGTACTCAACTGTTCCCTCAGAAGGTTTTTTTATTTTTCAACTACAAACGTTCAGAAGATCCTCACTATCTAGTAATGCGCGGATTATAAACAGCCATTGCGACCAATTATTCTGATCACGTAATTTTTCAATTTTATATTTATCTTTCATTTCGTCCCGTGACAATAGGGCTTTTTAGAAGTGTTAAGATAAAAACCACCTTACGCTTCGAAAAATTAATGAACGCAATTCACACACGTGTGTAATCCTTTTTCATAAATGCACAAAAACAATTTCCAATTATTTGCCCATATCTTCTTGGGGTTATATAATACATTGAAAAATGCGGCTTGAACTTTTTAACACGTCTACATCAGGAAGAAGTACAGTATTGCCCGAAATAAACAGTACTGAAATTGTAATTGTTTTGTATATTTAAAAAATACATATTATTGACACTTTATTATATGTTCTAAATGTGCACCTCCTCGTTCGAGACAGACTTCATAACGATGTTCTAAGTTTCTGGTCATGTTATTGAATAAGGGTTGTCTCAGGGCTGCGAAGAAGACTCTAACGGCATCCTTTAATTCATCGATGGTTTGTGGTGCCCGTTTGAAAACGGCATTTTTAGCCATGCCCCAAATGTATGCGTCTGGAGGTGTGAGGTCTGGAGAATGTGAAGGATAAGGGAAGTCAGTAAATCGTGATATGAATTTGCTTGGAAAATGTTCTTGAAGAAATTGACGAATTGCGGCAGCAGTATGGCAAGTTGCCCCGTCCTGCTGAAAAAATTGGTTTCGAAATGCCAAGTTACGTGCACGACAGAATTGACGTAGATCAGGGATAAATCGTGTTAAAATTTGTCTGTACCTCTGTTGATTAAGTGTGACTTGCCTACCATTCTCTTCGATAAAGTACGGACCAATGATTCCGTGTCCGGAAACAGCACACCAGACACTCACTTTTCACTATGTAAAGGAACCTCTTGAACCTCATCGGGTCTGGCAAAGCCCAGAAATCGATTTGTGCGACGATTCACATAGCCTGACAAGTGAAAATGTGCTTCGTCTGAAAACCAAACATTTTCAAAAATTCAGGATTTTCATACTGTAACGCGAGAATTCTGGCGCAATATTCCACTCTACTGCGATAATCCGAGAATGTAGTTGTTGATGTACCTGAATCACATACGAAAATGTACCCAGCTCCTTCAGGATTCTTTGAAAGGAAGTTCTTTTAAATCAAGTTGTAACGCTGTCCTTGCCTGGCAGACTTTCGGATTTTCTAAGATTTGCTCAAAACACGTTCATGGTTATTGTTGTTGTTAACTGTCCTGGGACGCCCCGAGTTTCCTTTTCGTTGGCACAATACACTACCTGTATTTCTAAACTTTTCAATAACCTTCAAAATTACAGCATTACTTGGAGAACGTTTATTAAACCTTTGTGTGAATTGATCAGACACGTATAGCAAACTTGCACCATTACGTCGGCCGATTCCGTATGAACGAAAATAATGCTCTACCAGAAACACTTTCTCCTCTGTACTTAACACCATTTTTAACAATTAGGCTTTACTAATTACTTGTTTGAGGTTTACTTGACAGGTCTATACTAGCTAACTTGAGTGTGACAGCGCACGCATAAAAACACCGCCAACTTAGTTTCAGTACTGTTTATTTCGGGCAATACTGTATTCTAACCTGTTATGTCAAGACGGAACACAGAATAGTTAAACAGTAGATTCACTGCTACAGACTAAGTGGAGAAGTTTGTTAAAAAAGATACATAATTCCAACAGTATCCACCAAAAGAAACTAAAATAAACCTTAGATTTTCGTATAAGAGAATTAATGTAGAAACCAGTTATGCAGCCTTTCGAAGGTATCTGTGCTACTCACACTAACATACTCTTTTATAAAGAAATTATGAACCTCCTTCCAGAAAAAAATTGCTGTGCATTTCATTAATAATAGAGAATACGGTTTATTCCTTGAATAGTATGCAATAGATAGGAAAATATTGGGCGATTCTAGTACTTTCCCGATACCACTCTCCACCTCCATTTGTAAGGTAATAAAATCAAGAGCCCTAACATAATGCGCAAATTTATAAGATTGGCTGGATATTGAAAGAATAATTAGGTATTATTTGCTCGTATGCCAATGTCCACATACCGCTGAAGTTTAGCTTGACCAGGTTAGTGGTCACAAGACGCCTAATTAATGTACAAATTATATGAATATGGGTAGTTATTTATTTTGCCTATGTAAGGTCCAAACTCGAATACGGCAGTATAGTCTGGAATCCATCCTATGTTACACATATAAATATGATAGAAAAAGTACAACGGCGCTTCTTAAAATATTTAGCATTCAAGGAGGACTCTGCCTTTCTCTGCATAGGTATTGACAACAGAATTCAGCTTAATAGATTGTCTTTAACCAGTTTAAAATCTCGGCGTGATACTAGTGGTGCTGTGTTTGTATATAAATTGATGAATAACACAATTGATTCTCCAAATTTATTATTTCACTTCAATTTTCACGTGCCCTCATCTTCTAGAAGAGAATTAATGTTCTACCTAAGAACAGCCAAAACTAATACTCTAAAGTTTTCTCCTGTATACATGATGTGCTCAACAATTAATACATTTTGTAGAGACTTTGATATATTTAATAAAACACTCGCATCTTAAAGATATTTTACTGTTCACAGATTTATAAAGCTATATCTAGTTGTCAGGGCCGCGCCGACTATGTGACGAATGTGTGCAAAAGCACAGACGGCCAAATGAAAGGGCGGCAAAACGACTAGATTAAGATTTCAACTACTTCGGTACCAACAACCACAAACAACATAAATTATGTTATTTTTCGATGGAGCCGCCGGCACGTGTACATACTAAAAAGCGGGTACCGGTAGTACCAAAAACAAAGGTAGAAGTAGCGAAATCCGTAGTTTTATTCTTCTTTCTTCCGCTAATGGCACAAAAATCAATCATTTTAAATTTTAAATATATAATTAAGTAACTTTATTCGCAAGTTTCTACCTTAGATATTTAGGATGGTTAGAACAAGATTTATTTTAGAACAAAGAATAATCCTTTGTTAATTTAAACAGTACAGCACAGCATAGAAACCTCATCCCCTTAATTTAGAGAAAGTAATGTATTTAGCTAATAAGGTGTGCCTGTCGATCCCTTGTCTATTCTCCTATTGTGTATTTAAAAGAGAACCTATACATTTTAATATGTTTATATAGGGTCATTGTTGTGTTGTTATAATGTACACTAGTCTTAAGATTTTTTAAGAATTTTCTAGAATGTGTTATTATTGAGTAATTTCTTGGTAGTTGTAAGGTTAAAACATTCCGTTAACAGTTAATTTGTACAGTTACTGCTTACTAGTATTCAAGTTTACAGTTACTTCAGTTTATTGGTCTTCATTTTTCAGTTTCGTATTGAGAAAAGCGCAGTGATTTAAAAGTGAATTCATTGATTGTAAAATATGGTACGTACCTATACAACATTGCTATTAAGATTAACAACTTCGATTTCTTAAGGACCGAAAAAGAAAGCGATTGTCAGACCACCAGTACCGACATCAAAAACAGCAGAGAATGGAAGCTAAAAAAAGATTCAATGATACTTTGAAGAAATATTTGAAGGTGAAGCCATCAGAATCAAATATTTTTTCAGAGAATATCGATGATGCCATCCCTAGTTGTTCCGCATTTGTACCTATAAATGTTAAGCAAGATCATATTAAAGAAAATACTGAGCTTGATGTTTCTTCTTATCATCATTTTGTTTTCGACCTTACTTGGGTGGGTTTGATACAGCTCTACCTTCTTTTCTATTCTGTACTAATCTAAAAAGTTCTACATACCCTTCACAACCTAAATTTCTAATAATTTGACTCTTATAGCTTGGTCTAGGTCTTCCTATACTCTTCTACTCTTCTATCTTTTTCTTATCTACCTGGCCCTACACAGATATTAGCAACCTGATGGTTGTTAAAGAACTCCAACTTTTGTACATGATTTCCATTTATAAGAAAATGAAATATTACCTGGTTATCCCCTCCAAAAAAGGAAAAGGGTTAAACAATATGTTATGGTAAGGCTTAAGCAAGTTTCTTCCTACATTGTTGAAACGGTGGAGAACTTTAATACGACACTTGTACATTCTGAAAATGTTACAGCAAGTGTACTTTCCACCTTACTATCTGATGATCCTGGAGAATAGCCAAACATAATTTCATCCGCAGATGCAAGATATTTAACAGCAAAAGGATCGCGACATATGATGAACTGGATTTACCCAATAAACTCACATGGACGAAAGTTTTCTGCTAGTTATTTTTACCGGAACCTTGCTAATGGAGAAAAAGTAAGAAAAGCGTGGTTGATTTATTCTACGTCAAAAGATGCGGTTTCTGTTTCTCTTGTAAAAATTTTTGTAAGTCTTTAACTAACTTGTCTAATAAGGACGGGTGTTCTGATTGCAAACATTTGTCACTAGTGCTAAATAAGCACGAAAAGTGTATCTTACATAAAAATAATTTCGGATCTTGGTTGAATTTGTCAACTATGATATCTAAAGGAGTTGCTCTAAATCAAAGTCAATTACGTTTATTAAATGTAGAAAAGAATTACTGTTATCGTATCATGGAATAAATAATTTCAGCAATACAGTTTTTATGTCATCAATGTCTAGCTCTACATGGTGCAGTAGAATAGACGCAATAAAACCTTTGAGATATCAGATTGTTTAAGTTTATGATGCTCTCGTCAAGCTAGTGGAAGCATCGGCATCTGCAAAAGATTTTACTGCCTCACATCATGCTCGATCGCTAGCAAGAAAAATTCAAAAGTACAAATTTTTATGCTCTGTAGTAATTTGGTATAATATATTATTCAAAATCAACTTTATTAGTAAAATAATGCAAAATCGAAGTATTAATATAAACACTTGTTTGGACTGCATAAACAATATAAAAACTTTCTTCACACGCTTAAGACACGATAACGGATTTAATGAAATTCTTGTCGTCGCGAGAGAACTAGCAGAAGAATTAGAAATTGAGCCTAATTTTTATCTACACAAATTCTTCGTCAAAGAAAAAAGAAAAAACATTTAGATTACGAAAGCAATGACGAATCAATAATAGACCCGAAAATTAATTATAAAGTAAATGTGTTCTTCTCCATATTAGACCAAACCTTATCGTCTTTTAATGAGAGATTTAAGGGGTTGGAGCAATTTAATAATATTTTTGGATTTATATATAAAATGTTTTAACTTAACTAAAGAAGAATTAGGAGAATCGTTTAAATATTTATCAGTACATTTGAAAGATGAATCACGTAGAAAACCAGATATTGATGCAAACGACTTATTTGATGAAATTAAATGCTTAAAATGTCACTTATCGGAGCAAAAGGATTTAGTCAATTCTCGAAAACATTTTTGAGAATCAATTAATTTCAACATTTCCAAATACCGCAGTAACTATACGAATTTTTTTAACGCTACCAGTATCCGTATCATCAGGGGAAAGGTCTTTCTCAAAACTGAAATTAATAAAAACTTTTTTAAGTTCGAGTATGGCTCGGGTAAGACTCAGCAATTTATCAATTATATCTATAGAAAATGACCTCATGAATTCCCTTCCTTTCGACGAATTAATTAAAGATTTTGCCGATAAAAAGGCAAGAAGAGAATGTTTTTAATGGGTTATATTGTTCTCTTTTTTAAATGTTGTTTGAATTTTTAGTTTTTTCTTTATGAATTTCTATTTTTAATTGTTAATTTTTGGATATCGTTATTATGCAGATGTGTTAAGCTTAAGATGTAAGATATAATTAGTTTCAAATTTACATGTAAGTATTAGTGTTTATTCAAATTTCATTTATGTGTAGCTACCTATGTAAAATGTTTAGTGACTATTTTAAAATGGAGCGTAGTATTATATTTTGCACACAAGTGGGCGCATGGCTTGACGCGGCCCTGCTAGTTGTTATGTCATCTCCAGCTTTATAAATTTGGCTTCATATATCTCTTAATTAAATTTGCCTATTTTGTAATTGGGTATTCCTGTAAAATAGTGTAAATAAATAATAATAAATAAAATAATATTTAATTTGTAGGAGGTCTAAATCAAAACTACTTTTATGATCCAAAAATAATTCTTTAAGGATTATTTGAAGCGATTGCCTCCTACTACAACTGAGACTTGGTAGAATAAAGGTTAGTTACAGTTTTGTTCACAAAGATGTTTCGGCAGACTGAATATTAGCCTAGATAAGGAATCTGGAGATTATGGTCAGTGGCGTAACTACGATTTTTGGGCCCCCCCGCAAAAATTTTAAAGTGGGCTCTCTTTAAAATGTATTACTTTTACTGGCTTATATTTAGCCATATTTTAAATTATAGTACATGTAGAGAAGGAAGCAGTATAGAATTAAATACATATACTATATTAATCAAGTGCTTTATTAATTATAAAACCAAATTACATAAATTCAAACTTATAAGTTAATTAATATTAAATCTACATATTTATACGCCGCACAAAATTATTTACACCTAAAAATTTGATACAGTAAAAACCTATGAGCTAGCAGACATTCCAAATCAAATTCAAAATTTTGTTTTTCTTGCATGTTTTGCTGCAAACGCGTTTATTGTATCCTCTATATTCATATTTTTGGCAGTGTCATGTTCTACTGCTAAGAGGGATAAATCGTCTAATCTATCTTGTGAAGTGCGGTTCCTAAGATAATTTTTAATAATTTTAATTTTGAGAAAGATCTCTCCGCACTTGCAACGCTAACGGGTAAAGTTAGGTATAACATTAAGGCTGTTATGGTGTTTGGAAAACTGCTAGAACCTGTAGATTTGGAAAGTACTAGATATTCTAAAAATTGTAAGATACCGTTAACATTTTTAATTCATCACAAATAAGTCTATTATTTTTGAGTGTAGTAAGTTCTATACCTATAGCATCATTTAAATCTTTGTAGTAAAATTTTGCAATTGTTTTGCCTTAGATAAAATATCGTCTGCAGTTAAATTCAAAAATACATTAGGTTCTAAGAAATTAAACTTTTCGTTTACATGAAAAAGCGATTTAAAACGATTCGACAGCTGTGAAATTATAATATCCATTACGCGATAAAATACATTTATTTTAAATTTAAATTCTTCATCATTAAATCGATAATCATTGGATAATTCATCGTAATGCTTTTTATTTTTGGTTGCCTTTTTTTATAAATTCCGGTTTAATATTCCATTGCCCTGCAACTTTCGCTGCTTCCTCCTTGATGTTGGAATAGTTATTTCTTGTTTCCTTGAAAATTTTAAAGTTTTTGTAATTAGAGAGTTATCTGATTAATATTCGCCTTTTCACTCTGAGCAGTTTGTGAGAGCTTGTTAAGCTCTTCTAGAATTTGACTTAAAAACACTTAAAAAATAAAATTAAAATTATCCATGCTAGTTAATATTTGCTTTGCGTCATTTCGTTCATCTGTTTTTTGATATCATAATAATTTTATTAAGAGACATTACTATATCTTTATACCGAATTCTTATGGCAGCTAAAGATTTTACTCGATCCGCCCAACGTGTCGGATTTAAGCGTTTCAATTGTGTGAAATTTTCTTTAAAACAGAAAGCCAATTCCATCTTACTATACTATTAGCAAAAATGTATAAATGTTTTCTAAAAGTAGAAAAACGATTCTATTTCTTTTATACCTTTAACGGCATCATTTATGACTAGATTTAAGTTATGGGCACTACAGTGCATATATAAGGCTGCAGGCTCTATGTTTAAAATTCTCTTTGCACGCCAGAATACGTACCGCTCATAACGTTAGCTCCATCGTAGCCCTGCCCTCTACATTTATTTATATCTAATTGCATGTTGGTTAAATTGCTTAATATAGTATTACATAGTCCTTCAGCAGATTGGGACTCTACTTTTGTAAAACCCACAAAAGTTTCACAAATATCTATTTTGGTTACCTCTCCCAAGCTGTCTTTTTAAAATCAATATATCTTACAATTTTACTTAATTGATCAATCTTAGTTATATCCTGTGTAGTGTCTATTATGATTGAGAAAAAGGAGCGGATCTAATTTTATTTAATAAAATATTTTTAAGTGTGCGCTTAAAGTATTAATAATATCGTTTTGAATTTTGGGAAAGATATTTAATTGAACCTTTGGGTCGTTCAAGCACTTTTTGTAATATAGGATCATAGTTACTAATTAAATGAACTAAACTTAAGAAATTACCGTTGTAACTGTCTTTTGAATCAGAAAACTTTCTCTATGTCCTCGAAATGACAGCATGCGCTGGGATAGTGTTAAAGTAACATTGAAAAGTCTGTGTAAAACATTTTTCCAAAATTCAGTTTCTTGTTTTAATAGTAGAGTATCTTTCTTATCTATGGTATAATTTTTTTCCACATATCGTAAATAAAACAACAAGTTAAATGAGATTGAGCAAGCAAATGCTCTTTAATTTTTTGATAAACCCTGCCAATCATTAATTCCGGTCGTCCAACTTGACCTTACTGAAGCAAACAGCCAACATGGTTGACAATAAACACAATTTTTAATTTAGAATAACACAACCACCCATTTGAATTGTGTGGTAAGTTTAACGTATTGCTTTTATTTTCGCTTGCAGTTATTAAGTAATAATAGTGAACTGAAAACTTCTATTTTTATTATCTTTAGGAAACGCACCATCTGGTCTACACAATCCGTAATTAATTATTTCTTTTCTTAAATTGTCATGTTGTAAAACATTGATTTTTAAAAATGTGCAAAATCGGTTGGATATTCTTTCGTCAGATCCATAGATAGTTCATTAAGTGAAAAGTACTACTCACATTTACCTCTGTAATTGTAGTGGTATCTAGTTCCAAATTTCTATCGCGGCCGTCATTATGTGATGTACTTGCGCCCTGGGTGAGAGTTTTTAAAATTGTTGACGACTGCTGTTCGTCTGTAGCGGAACTAGTAGATGCTACTGTCGAAAGCCCAATTTCTTTCATAGATTGTTCTTGTTTTCGGACTCTTTAGAAGTAAAAAGGAACTTATTTTTGGAATCTTGATCTTTGATTCTTCCAATAGTTTCCTTTTCGTTTTTTGCAGCGCCGCTTGTAGTGCTCATTGTATATTATTTCCTGCAATTTTGAATGAAATTAATTGTAATGTAATTAGATAAGTAATAATTATTTAAAAGCCTTTTGAAATTACAAATAACACATACATACTTTGCTTTAAATGCTTTAATTAACAAAATATAAATGATTTTTATTGAATGCTTAAAGATTTATTTATATGTATTTCTCAGCGCGACTTCAACTATGATCAAATCAATAGTAGTTTAATAAAAAATAGATATAAATACTTACGTTTAAATATTAAATATGAAAGACCTCCTGTAATACGAACACAACACTATTGAGTAAAACGTACTGGAATGCTTTTTTACTTCCTTTCCGTTATATATAATGCAGCTAATGCAAATACGTTGCAACCAGCTGACTAGAAACCACAAAATGAATTTCTTTCTAGTATTATATTTCTAGAAAGCGAAGGTTACTAAGCTACCTGCCATCCTGTGAATCTGTACTGTACAGAAAATAGCCCTTTTATTCCTATTTAAAATCCCACAAACCAAACTAACCCTACTATACGTCGTTTAATAATGCTTTACCACTTTATACAACTTATCACTTAAGAATAATATAGACATCTTTGTTATTAAAGTTTACAGTCTCTTTCATCTGTTTATTAACCCTTACAAAATGGACAGAACGGATAGAAAGAAGAAAGGATGCAGGCTGCAGGTGGTGTTCAGTATTTATCTTAATTATTATTTCTTGTATTTCAGCAGTTCCTAGTAGTAACATCAAGAAAACGTTCGTTAACCTGCGGTTTCTGAATTATCTGCAATATTTTCTTGACCGTTTCTTACCTGCCAAATACGTTGAAGATGAATAAGTTGAGTTTATTATCGTTTGGGCCTTCTTGCACTTGGGGCCCCCCCGCATAGCGGGGGCTGGCAGGGGTGTAGTTACGCCACTGATTATGGTGCTTTCCGCGTAAACCGTTAATTTAATTTTTTCTAGTTAACGTTTTCACGGTACTTCAAAACAGCGGCCTTCGTTATTGATATATACGTTATTGATAAAAATATGAGTAAGGGAATGAGAATAATTATTAGCGTTTTATTTGAGTTTATCCTTTTGTTCCCAATTTAAAACTTCAATAAATTTCTTCTTTGTAACTTCTTCTGTATATATTCAAAACTTTTGGAGTTAAAAGCATTTGTTATAATATGAGGCAAAACTCTTCTAAACGAACAACTAAGTCTCGTTAGTAAACGAAGTGTTTGGAAGCTTTTATTTAGAAGAAAAATATCTGAAACTTGTTTAACTTTTTTATGACTTTAGTAAACCAGCCTGCGGAAAAGTGAAAACGTACCGAAACATGTCCCATTTTCAACGCGTATAGTGCGTTTGAATTAAGTCAAGGCCTTTATTCACAATCATTATAACACTGAGCACATTATTAACCCCTGAAAGAGTAACAAATCAAGAATTCCTTTTCTCATAATGTATCTCGAATCTTAAAGTTGCAAATCCGTGTTACATCCCTAGGTCAGTAAGTTGTATAGTTTTGCAACTGTCAGTTTTAAGCAGTTAAATTCTGCAAGGTGAATTATATATCCAGAGTATTCCATACCGATTTTTGAGTTATGTACTCCTCGACTAAAGGAAGTTGCAGACTGCGATTTAGAACTTATTGCCCTATAAAAGCAAACCGAGGTATGAGGAGGGTCATTAGTACTTCTTGACACAGGTGCAGCGCATACATTAAACCATTACCTAGTATTTCGACATTAAATTTGGTATTAAAAAAATCATTAATTAAAATACAAAAATAATGATTGCAAATAAAATAATTTACAAAGCTCGTTGGAAATTTCATTGAACTTTCGGGCTTTTGCGACCTTCTGTTTTATTTGTCGATCAGCATTATCACCATCGTCAGCAGTAAAACAGTTTCAAACTTGCTTGTAATATACTATTACCAATAGAGGTCGACTTTCAAAATGCCTAAGTGCCATTGTCTATAATTCAAAATACTACTTGTTATTTCGTTAACTTTTATGAGTACATATAGTATTTGTGGATATACTAGTTAGTCGTAGCCGTAAGAATAAGTCTATAACTTAGCATCTACATCATGCCTATACATCTAAGACTTGATAGTACAGTACAAGCTTAAATAAATCTGCGTGCAAGATATTATTTTTAATGTGCCGTAGAGGCCACACATATTGTTAAAGATCAACTTTTTCAGCAAAAGAACACGATTTACTTCAACTTGTTATAGGAATTAGTGCAACACGTTGATTGAAGTAATCTCTCCGCGTTTACTAATGTTAACCTTGCATGTGATTATCTATATGATCAATTACTGGCTGTTTTTGGTCAGGCTGTGGCTACACCAAGAAACATCAAATATACCTATCCGCCTTGGTTTAATAGATCATTTATTTACAAACTTAAAGCAAAAACCAGAAAATGAAAAAAGATTAAAGGAGTCGTTTTCAGCAAACGACACTATTGGAATTTCAGACATTGCGTGCCAAATTAATTCTGAGATCAAACAGGCGCATTCTTAATATTTAAATAATTTAGAAAATGGAATTGTAAGTGACCCAGGAAACCTTTGGAAGCACTTACATGCTAAGAAACAATCATCTGGAGTACCATAATCACTACTAATTAATAATGAAAGGTTTTCAGACAATTAGGCAATTGCTGAAGCTTTTTCTAGTTAACTGTGGGAATTCTTACCGCTCCGGTAGTGAATTAACAGATTCCAAACAATAAGCTACTGACGGGCAAATGCACTTAGCACTGAATCATTTTCTAAATATGAAGTGTTAATTGCTTTTTAAAAGGTTCAAGGGTAAAGCCACTGCTGAACCGGATGAAATTCCTTCGTTTAACTTAAAGAATTGATCAATTTCTTTCGCTAAGCTTTATACTGGGAAATTTAATTTGCGCTTGCACGCAGGTGTCTATCGAGATAAATGGAAGATTTTTAATGCATGCCCTGTGTATAATGCAAATAATAAATGCTTGATTAAGAATTGCAAACTCATAAGCATAATTAGCAACTTTATTAAAGTTCTCGAAGCTACTCTGTACAATAGAATATACAGCTGTTCCCAAAGCAATATTATTAAAAACCAACATGGTTTTATTAGTGGAAATTTCAACCATTGCTAATCTTTTCTACATAACGCAACTCATTACGCAAGTTTTTGATGATAAACAACAATATAATGTAATATACACGGATCTGTGGAAATTTTAGACCAAGTAGATCATTAACTACTTTTAACAAAAGTGCAATAATATGGTTTCTTAGATGTGGAAGCGACTTTAAATCGTATTTATGAAATAGGCAACAATTTGTTCTCATACGATGCAATATCTGACTTGATATCTGTTACATCTGGAGTGCCGCAAGGCTCTATCATGGGTCCTCCCCTGTTTAACATTTTATTAATTATGCTACACGCAACCTTGACTCAAACATATATTGCCTTCTATATGCAGACGATCTCAAAATCTATTCACGAATATCCCGTGTGAAGAACTTGCAATTTACTACAACATAGTTTAAATATAATCAAAACATGTTTTTAGTATAATAAACTTACGATCAATGTGGATTAAGACCTGAAATCCGCAAGAACTAAATTTTAAATTATAATTATATATATATATATATATATATATATATATATATATATATATTACTTATATATTATATATATTACTGTGACACTATCTGTTTGGAGTGGTAGCTTAAAGAGTACTGCAATGAAAAATTTGAAATTATTATCTTACCTTTTTTCTTTTATTTACCTGGCTAGCTCAACGAAAATTATACTATGGAATTTACAAAATGAAATAAAACTCAGCAATCTCAGGAAACACCTATACAGTCCAAAACATTTTTCTTTCACACAAAAGAATTTATAAAACCATTTACAGTTTAAACTCATACAAACAATAATTCCTATGTGTTACTTAATAATTAAAATATTCCTTACTTTAACTAATGCGTGGATAATTCACTTATTTTATATTACCACGCTTGTAAGTGTGATTGGCCAATAGCTCTTGACAGATAACCTATTTAGTAGAGGTCAAAATACCTCAAGCTTCGACCTCAAAATTGTCTGTAAATTATCATTACAAAAGAAATATCCGGATTTTCTATTAATAAATTTAGCGTATGCTTATAAATTCCAATTCATAAGTAAATACTAATTTAGCTAGATTTGGATAGTTTTAGCTCGGCGCTTCAGGTCGTACCGGTAAGGGCAGCCGACGGCTGCTACCCGGTATTACGCATCCTCCCGTTTTACTAGAGTCTTGTTGACCAGACACAATCCATAGTCAACGTTATAGGTACTATTATTTAAACCCTAACTTTAGCTTAGTTTATGAATTATGTTTAACCATTAATCAATTTTTAAGTCAAACTTATATAAAACACGTTATTATTCGCGTTTAAATCCAATATTGTATTTTCGGGTGAGCATTGGGAACGTGGCCGCAATCATATCGTCTCTTAGCAAAAAAATTATGCAGTTGGCAAAAATGTTTGAATTTTACAGTAAGATAAAGTGCTCGTTTGCTTCCTGCTTCCGAAAATCACTATCGTAATGCATGGCTATATTGAAGGGTGGCGATGAAGGTGTTTTCTCTAGTTTATTTCTTGAATTGTGTTCTTCAACTCCAAGAATAATAAGCGGACTATTTTCAAGTTGTACTACTTACAGAACGTTAAGGGCTCACATACTTCTTATAGGGATGCATTCCCATATTTCGCCTGATACACGAATACCTTGGCCTTTTGAAAGCAGAAACTATAAGCTCACATTCGACGTCTCTGTTACGTTACTATTTAAATATTATAATTAATTACGCATTGAAAAATATTTTAATGCATTCTAATTGTTCAATGTATGTTTTACGCAGATTTTGATTATTATCAATGTTTGTATATTTATAAAGTGTATCTATAGCAAACTTGACAGTAGCCATTTCACATTTTGAATTTTGTTCAAGCTATGTAGTTTATGTTGATAAATACTATCTCAGTAGATCACGCCTTTATAATGCAATTTGCTTGTGGAGTAGCTTTTTCAGTTCAAATGAGAACGACATTGTTATCATGCTCACGTAGCAATCTCTTAATGGTTTATTTGATGGAGGTTTCTCTAATTACTAGATTTGGAAGCAACACAATTTCTTTCAATTTGTTCCTTAGGAATTCCTAATAGACTGGATACCCGCCACATAGAAACCAATTTAAGTGTTTGGCTAGCTTGATGAGAGTGATTCGTTTGCTCTTTTTGATAAACGTTCTCTAACAATGCTTTTATTTCAGAACATTTGGTTTATAAAGATCACTATGAAAAAAAATTGATTACTTAATAATGTTTTATCTTGCAACTTACGTGTTGTTCATAAATTAAGACCTGGGAAATTTTGGGTGCATCAAAGTTATCTGTGCTGGTTAAAACTGTTTGGGGCAAAATTTATAGTGTGCAACTAAAAGTCGTTCAGACCCTTATTTATAATTAAACGGTTTAGAACATAACAAACTCAAATATTTCTGATAAAGTTTCTTAAACTACCATTCTGAAAAGAAAACTTTTGAAACTATTTGTATTTATTCTGATTTTAGAAAGCGACACTGTAAGAAACCTTAACTTTTAACTGGCTCACATTGACAAAGAACGTTTATTTTTATTTTTTACTACCTTCTATATATAACCATTCATATTAGACCTATAATACACACGGATAATTGTCTACTTATGGCTTCTTCTCGAACAATTCAAATTCAAATAGCAATTTTTTTTATATACTCCTTAAAATTAAAATTATACTTTTCCTTATTCTTCTTCTCCCGATCTATCCTTTTCTACTTGAAACCTTTATATATATATATATATATATATATATATATATATATATATATATATATATATATATATATATAGAAAATTAAAATTTAGCAACCGCGTATATAGAAATAAGAGCAAATTATTTACGCGCCAAATTAATTAATTTATATTGTGAAAATGGACGGGTATTAAGGTATTCTATCACACTAAAAAAAAAACACTGTTTAACGCATTGAATCAAGTCGCAGATGTAAGAGAGCTTGTTTATATTCACCTCGGTATATATAGCGATTAGCCTGTCTGTCGGTCGAGTCCTCAAAACGGCCAGTTTCTAGAATTTCGTCATTCTATGTTCCCAGTCCGTAGCCTGTGCGTCGGTTTTTACGAATTTAGTACTCACCCCAGTTAAATCTCAGAAATTTCAACACGGCACGCAAAGTCTGGAAATAACTAATTGACTTTTATAAAGAAATGTTATTTTTACCTCTTAAATTTTGCATTTTACTTTCAACCAATCGCAACCCCACGACGTTGCGCTACTCACGCCTTTACTATATGTGTCTCGGTCTTGCGCATATTATCTGTCTCTATCTAACCTGTTCTTAGTGGTGCAAATTGATATTCTTTATTATCGATTATTTTAGTCCATGTGGAGTGTGAAATAACCCACCTTTAGCATTTCTCGTAACTATTATGCGACGGTTTCTACAAGATTCTCTGAAACCATTTGTTATCTACAAAATTTTCGCCGTACGTGATATTTAAACTACGCAGGTGTTCAAACATAATATTAATTCTCAGAGCTTTATTTTCTGGTATTATAATCTTGGATTTTCACAGACTTTTATGCTTATTATTAATAATGGTTTAATTAACTCCAATTAAAATTGACTTCTATCCTTTCATTTTTAGCGAATACAAGTTAAATATTAATTATTATGTGTACACTTTGTTTAATACCGGTTACTTAAAATAGGGTTAATTAATATAAATTTTGCACGTAATTTCCATTTGCTTCTTTCCTCGAAATAATTAAATTACACGCAGAGCTTTTTAATACTGTTTCTTTTGATATAAAGCGTCTTGTACATGATTTAAATCTCTTATGTTTAATGAAACGACTGACCTTTTATGCTTCACGGTTTTAATAAAGCGTACCTCTTCCCAAAGCTTCTACACGGTGATGAAAATTATTTGATGTGATTATTTAATTTTCGACCCTGGTCTAAATATGAGTATTTTCCCCCTATTTGAATACAAATAATCCCACTTATTTGAATGCAAATATAAAGCATTTAGACAAAAAAATTACAAAAAAAAAATTGCCTATCTCTCTCTACCCTTATCTATCTAACTTACCTACCTTATCTCAAATCCAAAAAAAATATTTACACCTACCCTATATCCCTATCCTATTCCTAACTCTCACCTCATTCTATAAACTGAAATTATCCCAAACTTCATCCTACTTATCCATCTAATCCTATATACATCCTATATACCTATCCTATTCCTAACTTTTAACTAATCTTCACTATACTATTTTTGCTTCCCCCTACCTAACCCTATATACCTATCCTACTCTTACTCTATTCCTAACTCTCCACTAATCTTATTTGAAATATCTACACTTAACCTATCTTATTTTCTTCCTACATTTACTATTTATTCTCATCCTAAACCTATTTCTAATTATCTCCCATATTTATCCTATACCTAGTTTTATTTTCTATAAACACTTACTTCTACTCTTTTATATACACCTATGCTATCCCTATATATTTAGATTTTCCTCTATTATACACCTATTTCTCCTGTGGTGCTGGTTCTCCGGTATAAGGGAATAGTAGGTTGACGTGAAACCGTCCCCTCTCATTTCCCGTACCTACTTCCTTTAATAAATACGTGCACTCCCCTACTACTTCACCTATCTCAAAAGGTCCCTCATATGGCAAGTGTAGTTTAGCACATGTCATCCTATCTCTTTTCCCTACTCTCAAGCTTTTTACTACTACCTGGTCTCCCACTTTAAATTTTACCCTCTTTCTAATTCTTGCGTTCATCTTCCTTGTATATTTTTCAGCTCTCTTCCTTAACCTCTCCCTCACATCTACCAAAAGTCGTTGAAATTCATCGTCCCTAGGCACAATTTGCCATGGTCTTTCGGGATACTGTTGCTTGATCAGCATAATGGGACTGGTTTCTGTCACGGTACTAGGAGTTTCATTGATAAAAGATTCAACCTTGGACAAATTGTCCTCCCATAAACGATGATTCCTATGTGAAGCCAAACGCAAGAACTTAACCGTCTCTTGAATATATCGCTCAGCTGGATTAGCTTGAGGATGCCTTATGCTACAAAACACCACTTTAATGTTTTGCCTCTCCCAATAATCCCTAAATCTTTGATTATTAAAATAAGTAGCATTGTCAGCTAATACTCGTTTAAAAGTTCCTACTTCCCTACAAAATTGTTCCAATTTCTTGTTTGTTCCGACTGTATTACAATCCCGGGTGGGATATAATTTGGTAAATTTCGAAAACACATCAGTCACAATCAGCACATGTTTGTGTCCTTTTGTAGTTCGGACTAGATTACTCAAATAATCAATAGCAACTAAGTCCAGGGGATTTTGTACGTGTATACTTTGTACCACATCTTGACTCGTACTATTTTTGTACTTTCCTAAAGTACATAAGTGACAAGTGTTGATGACTGACTTTACTAACCCTAAGTCTTTAGTTGAAAAAACGTTTCCTAAAATTAACCATGTCTTTCGGATCCCTATGTGACCATATCTTAAGTGCAGATCTTTGATAATTAATTTTGCTTGTACCCTATCCACTACATACACTTCCAATTCTTGAATTTTTTACACAAAATCCGTTTATCATATGGAAGTTTTAAATCCCGGTTCGTTTTCTAACTTCGTTCTAACAATCTGTAACTCCTCACTCTGCCTCTGGTTTTCAAGATCTCCTCTTCTCCATATACTGAATCGTTTTGTAGTAGACTGTTCATGGCAATCATGATGTCACACGGTCTCTTGTTATCCTTGTCTCGGTTTCTACTAAACGCGTCTGCTATATAATTGTTTTCTCCCTTAATATATTTAATCTCAAAGTCAAACTCCTGTAGTAACAACCCCCATCGATATACTCGATTGTTAGAAAATCTTGTATTCATCAACGCACACAACGCCGAATGATCCGTTTCGATTACAAAATGTCTTCCAATCAAAAAAAATTTTAATTTTGTAACCCCAAACACCACTGCAGCCATTTCCTTTTCACTAATTGTGTAATTTATTTCATGCGGCTTCAGTGTGCGTGAAACAAAAGATATGGGCACCTCTTCCCCCTTTTGTACTTGGTACAACTCTGCTGCTAAAGCACTATCCGATGCATCCGTCCTCAGTACAAAACCTACATCAAATCTGGGATGCCTCAAAATTAGTTGGTCGTGAAATTGTTCCAACAGTGTTAAATAGGCTGCCTCTTGACTCTCTGTCCAACTCCATCGTACTCCTTTCTTCAGAAGTTTAAACAATGGACCCGCTTTTTCAGCAAATCCCGGTACAAACTTCTTATAAAAGTTAAGGACCCCCAAAAAAGCTCTTAATTTCCTAATGTTATTAGGTCTCGGATATGTCAAAAGTTCGGACAATCTTTCTTTATCGATACACATACCTTGAGTGTTCACCACATACCCCAGAAATTTAACGGTTTTTGAAAAAAATTCACATTTTTCTATATTCAGCCTCAATCCTGCTAATTTAAGCTCTAATAATATCCGTTCTAAATGAGAGTAATGTTGTTCCTTAGTTTCACTAAAAATTAAAATATCATCCACATAGTGTATGCAGAACTGCTCTAATTTTCGGTTGGACTCCTCCCTCGCTCTACTCGATTCTTCTCTAGCTAATCGCATTTCCTCTAACATTCTCATCATTAACTCATTTCCTTGATCCCCTGATTCCGTCCTTGACTGATCTCTACTGCCTCCAGCTTCTTCCATTTTAGAATTTTTCTCACACAATGCACTATCGTCACTTCCAATTTCCACTCCTTGACTCCTTAACCACTCCTTTCTCTGCATACGTTTAAATCACTCTCACACACTCTAAAATACTCTTAAATTTATCCACAAACAGAAACTGTCTCTCTCAGATCGCCAGTTTCCTGGAATAAAATAACAAAAATTTTATTTGGAACTCGAGCCCTCACGTTGTGGTCGCCAAAAATATATATATGTATACATATATTATATATTTTAAATTTTACACAATTAGATTTATGCCTCCACTAGCTCAGTTTAACCCCACACAGTGTACGACAATACGGTAACAGAAATTTTTACCCCTCTTCTTCTCTAACGCTTCATACTTAAATAAGATACACTGAATAACCAAGAACTTGTATAATAAACCAAAACGTATGTACAATTTGCACTTTTACAACCTTCGTAATATTATTTGCTATTTAAAACCCTAGAATCAAAATAACAATATAAATCTGTTCATCACCAAATTATAATCCTATTCAAATTATATAAAGCCAGCAAAAATAACTCTGTATTATATTGGAAGCCTCGTTGAACGTTCAAAAAGCCTTGGTAATTTCTACGTATCGATCAAAATTTTTGATGACCCTTCACATAAATATCCAAGTACATGCAAGTTTAAAATGTTAAAAAAAAAAAGGTTTTTTGCTATTAATTTACTATGATTTCTAACCTGGTATTTTTTCTGTTGATTTGCTTGTTCGAATGTGTAGCTCGGCGTATATCCATATCCTTTGACCTACCACTACGTGCTGTTGACCAGTGACCATGGGTTGCTTTCAGCTTAACGTCCTGATTCAGAGTTTTCCCTTTATTACATCTGTTATTTCTGGTATTAGACTTTTACGTTACTTTTCTTATGGAATTTGTTTCGTGAATTGTTTATCGAATCACTTCGTAAATCTCTCAGTATATTTTTCTTAGGTTTCTGAAATACTTTCTCAGTGGCCTAAGTTAGTAAATGTTAAAGATAATGTCTACCTTAATTAAAATTTGGACTTACGTTTTATGTCAACGGCTAACTTGTATATTTGAACGTGCACTTGTATTAAAATTTTTAGTTATTAACTTTCACTTGAAATCGTTGTTTAATTTCATACTTGAAGTTTGGGTAGTTTGTGCTTCAGTTATTGAGAGACTGACTATTAACAGCTTTGTGTAATATAAAAGACAAGCCCTTTCACGTACTGTCATTAGCTATCCGCGCTGTCTTTGTTATTTGAGCATGATAGAGGCGTTGCACTAGGTTTTACAGAAAACCTTTGGATTTAACTCAAAGCTACGCATCCTAAATTTTGTTGCAATGCTCCCCAAATCACGTAGACATAACAGCTTTACATTATGGAATTTGTTGGCTATGGTACTTTGTACCGTTTAATATTATGTTTTTGTATTTTGTTTAGGAAATTATTAGGTATTTCATTTAATCTGGCACGTTCGTCAAAACATATGTTTTCTCATATGCTGGATTTGATTCGAATTTGAAGAGTTTACTTTTTAAAAAGGTCACGTAGGCAAATTTTATAATGGTATTCTTTAACAGATGACGTAAATTAAATGCGTTTTTAGGAACTCCTTACATTCCGAAATATACTTGTTTTGAAATACCGGTTTATTGTGAACACACATAATTGTTATCTTACATTAATGGATCGAGTTTAAAAAAAATCGTTTCATGGTTGTTTGACCTTTTGATACTTCTAATTTGTATTTATTTGAATTTTCTGAATGTATTCTTGTTTCTAAATTGAATCGGATTGCGTCTAGAGTTATCTATTTTACTAAATGCGGTTAAATTATTAAAGAATGAGCTTCCTTTCATTGACTAAAGTTAGTTGTAGATTTATACAGTTTGATATTTGCTGTTTCCATAATTAACAAATTGTGTACCTTTTATGATTCAAATGTTTAGTTTTCTTGACTTTCGTGTGTTTATATGAAGTATACTACCTTTCTGACCCTATACACCCCTAAATAACCCTATTATCATAGCATTTTTCCTCCAAATTAATATAAAAAATTTTTGATTAATATCATTTTGGCGCCCAAAGGGTGGACAAAACCCACATTGGTCCCACAATTCTTGTATTTTAATTTACCTACATTTGTACTTATCCCCTGAACTATCTATATCATAACTGACTATGTCTTATTCAATTATTCCCCTTTTTAATCCCCCTAGCTATTTACATTTATCCTAATTTGACAGTTGTTTTCCTATTCTAATTCCCTATTTATACATAACTAATCTTACCACTATTTCCCTGTTCTAATTCCATATTTACAAATACCTATCCTAAATCTTTTATACTAAAATTAATTTGATCTTTATATACAATTGCTTCCATATCTTAATCCCCCTCTTTATATGGATGTATCATATTTATGTGAAACTTACCCCGGATCGCCTCCGAGTCTACATCCCTAAATTCATACGTATTTCCCCTATGATATTATTCACTACTAAGGTACCTACATATGGCAAATGTAATTTGGCGCATGTGTGCAGGTGCCTTCTTCCCACTCTCAGGTTCTTTATAACTACCTTATCTTCTATTTGAAAGGTAGTTCGCTTTTTCACCCTTTCGTTCATTACCCTCGTATACTTTTGTGCCCTCTTTTGTAACCTTCTCCAAACCCTATGCATTTTTATTTCAAACCCCTCCTCCCTTGGCACAATTTCCCACGGTCGATCGGGATGCACCTCTTTCATCAAGCTTATGGGAGATTCCTGAGTAACTGTGTGGGGAGTATGGTTTATGAACAGCTCGACCTTAGGTAGGTTGTTTTCCCAACTTTGGTGGTCCTGAAAAGATGTACGTACCGTTCCGCTGGATTTCTCTGGAGATGACGAATGCTGCAGAAAACGTTCCCTGTTTGTTGATCTTCCAAAGGTAAAATAAACCGAACATTATTGAAATAGGTGATATTGTCTGCTAAAATCCTCTTGAATTTTCTCTCTTCTAAGATGACTAGTTCTGACTTATTAATGGTTTCCATTCTATTGCAGTCTCTAGTGGTAAACAACCGTGTATACTTTGAGAAGACATTCTCTACCACTAACACATGCTTTTAATGATGTTCTGATTGACATGATTTTTATATTTTCCCAGGATGCAAAGATGAAACGTGCTTATCACTTCCATAATGATCCTCAAATCCCTCTGGACCTAGAAATTTTTTCGAAATAGTAACCACAGCTTCCCGACTCCCAAGTGACCATATTTAATATGCAACTCTTTAATGATTAATCTAGCAAACTCCTTGTCTAACACATATTAGTCCTCTGCATTTAAGTGCTTTATAAGAAAACCATCAACAATCCCAAACTGTTTGTGATTAGGGATTTCCCTCAACTTGTCCTGCATTTCCAAAATCTTCTCGTATGAAAATATTGTACCATCCCTCACTAAGTTATGCATCGCTACAAAAATGTTCTTTGATTTTAAGCTGTCATTGTTCTTATTCCTACTGGGAGCATCGGCTACTATATATTTTTCCCCTTTATGTACCTGATTTCATAGTCAAAATCCTGTAACAAAAGACGCCACCTGTATACTCGATTGTTGGTGAATATTGTATTGAATAGCGAACACAAGGCGAAATGATCCGTTTCAACGAAAAAATGTTTCACCATCAGGTAGAATTTTAGCTTTGTGATTGCGAAGACCACAGCTGCCATTTTTTTTCGCTGGTTGTAAGTTCATGAGTCTTTAGAGTTCTGGAGATGAATGAGATGTGTACCTCTATACTATCCTGAATTTAATACAATTCCGCAGCTAAAGCACTATCAGACGCGTCCGTGCGTACAATAAATTCTTTTGTGAAGTCCGGGTGTCCCAAAATAACTTGCTCATGAAACTGAGTAATTAGACTTAGATATGCATCTTCATGAGTCTTACTCCACAACCATCTAACTCCTTCCTTTAAGAAAGTAGATAGTGGGACTGCTTCCTGCAAAAACGATGGGACAAACTTTTTATAAAAATTCATTACTCCCAGAAAAGCTCTCAAAATTCGGATATTCCTTGCTCTAGAATATTATAATAGCTCCGATAACCGATCTTTATCTATGAGCTTGCCCTCAGCACTAATCTGGTATCCTAAGAACTTTACCTTTTCTTGGAAGAATTCACATTTCTTAAGATTTAATTTTAAACCTGCCACATTTAACTCCAGTAAGATCCTTTCAAGATGTGCAAAATGTTGCTCAATACTATCGCTGAATATTAAAACGTCATCCACGTAATGGATGCAAAATTCCTCGTACGGTCCCAAAATACTCTGCATAGCCTTTACTAATGCAGCCGTACTTGAAAACAAACCAAAAGGGACCACTTTAAATTGGTATATATGCCCTTCTACGGAAAAATCCGTATATCTCCTTGACTCTCGTGCTAGTGAAATTAGCCAAAATGAATTTTTTAGATCAATTTTTGTAAAAATTTTCATATTACATATCATTGCCAAGATACTATCCATGATTGATGGATAATTGTATAGCGGTTTCGTTCGCTGATTTATTTTTCTAGCATTCAGACATAGCCTGGTGCTACTATCACTTTCCTTGACAACTACTATTGGATCGACAAAGTGTGTATTCGATTTCTCAATGATACCCTCTACTAACATTTGTTCAATTTCCCTTCTCTCCCTATCCCTGTACGCCACTGGAATAGGATACAGTTCTGTATTAAACGGTTCGGTATTCACAACCTCTAACTTATGTTCGTAACCTGTAGCAATTCTAGATTCTAACCCTACCAACTCCGAATATTTATTTCATAATGATTTAAATCTACCCTACTTTTCATCTGGACACTTGAATTCCTCTTCTGCCTCCCCTTCATCATCTAGCTCACCACCAAATTGATTTAGATTCAGACGGCCATTTTCGACTTCTGCGTTGACTTCTTTATCCCACTTAATATATTCCCCTTTGCATATTATTTCTTTGCTTTCAGCATTTATTTTTAACCCCAACTTATCTATAATATCCATCCCAAATATAGCGTTCATCTTCAATCCAGGTACAATCATAAATTCATTTTCAAATTTCACCTTTCCTAATTCATCCTTTAGAATCACCATATTATTTATGCTCGCAAACTTTTTACTGTTTGGCACTACCAAGTTACACTTACCTGCAGGTATTATTTTATCCATTAATTTTCCCCGTTCAACAAAATCTTCTGAATCGAGCGACGCCTCCGCTCCTATACCAATGACTATATTAATCACATTGTTCTCCACAGGCAAATTAATTATAGATAAAAGATTTTTGTTTAAATTATTTTCTACTTCAAATTTAATAAATTCGCGCTGATGTTCGTATTGGTTTATCCTTAAGGGCTTGCCTGGTTTGTCTCTCTTTAAAAATTTTGACGTCATGTAGATGCACCTGCCTGATTAGTAATTTCGGAGTATGTGCGGTTGGTTCTTCTCGGTTCTTGTGTTGGTTCTACGAGTCCTTGGCTCTGTGTATTTTGATTTCTGGTCCTTTCCTTATTGGTTCTCTCCGTCTCTCGCCTCGGCATGTTACTCGCACTCAAATTACGTCTAAAACCATTGCCATTATTATAATTGTTGTTACTATTGCTTCCATAATTAAATCGGTCCGTTCCCACACTTTTCTGTGTCCTGACAAAATGTATTGGTTGACTTCTCACCCTATTATCAATCCTACGGTCCGGTCCTATTTTATCATACCTCTGTAGATATTTCAGAAATACGTCCCGTCCACGATGTTTTGAAGTGTTAGGTATTGTCTCACTTCCACCTCAAAATTTCCTGCTAAATATTTGATTATTCGTTTATCCTCTAAGAGAGGATGTAGTTGTTTTGCGATGCTGAACTTCTTTATCGCGTATAGTTCCCGTGTCATTCCTAATTCGTGATCATATTTACCCATAATTAAGTCATCCCTTACTTTAAATTGTTGATTGTCGCCCCAAAAGTGATTAAAAAATTTGTGTTCGAAGTCTAGAAAAGTCTCCAATTCGCTTTCTATTAGACCAAACCATATTTCTGCGCTCCATTTTACATAGATTTTACCAAATTTAATTTATATTGTTTGTTCGTTGATTCCTGTATCAGCGTTTTGACGTTATTTAAAAATATCTTTGGGTTTAATTTATTGTCATCATAAAATGTCGAGTATTGTTCTAATGGTATGCTTGGTTGGTTTATTCTTATGGGTTCCCGAGTATATTGCACCGAATTTTTACTAAAGTTTTTTAGGTCCGTTTTTAAACTTCCTAATTTCCCATTTACAGTCCTAAATCCTATCTCACAATTCCCCTCGACCTCCTGTACTTTTAGGCCTAAATCTCTAATGTTCTGCCTGCTTTCTCTTTCGTGTGTTTCTTGACACGGTTTAACATTTGAAACTTCATTTCTGACTTCATCAATACCCTCCATAATTCGTACAATTTTGTTCTGCACATGTAGTTTCATTTCAGCAATTGTTTGATTCGTTTCTTTGAAACCATCGCTTAAGATCTTTATTTCTGAACTTATATTTTCCCCCAACTTAGCCAAATTTTGCCCAAACTCTGTCCTTAATTCTTGCACATTGTCATTAATTTTTATTGTCATATTTTTCTTGCCTTTTCTTGTTTCTTTTAGACCTTCACTCATTTGACTAATAGCTTTGTCATTTTTGTCCATTATATCATTAAGAGCTAGCAAAATTACCATCATTCTAGCCTCCTGTGTAGTTTGCTGTTCCTCACTGTGACTCCTTTCTAATACTCTCCACGCAGTTTCAGTTGGTGTATCTTCTTAGGACACACTTTCTTGAGATCATATTTTCACCTCTTCATTTCTTAACGCTTTTCTAACTTCCTGGATTCTTTTATCCATTTTAATTTAATTATATTTTCAATAATCCCTAAAACTCCAACTTAACTTACTAAATTTATTTGATGCCTATAATTATTAATTACGTTAATATTCTTTAATCTCAATTATATTCCAATTGTCGAGTTTTTCAAGTCCCTCGTTTAATCACCGATTTGTTCTCCCTAAATTCAAGCCGCTACGATTTTAGTTGAAATGTTTATTTTCGAGCCCCACGATTTTGTCGGTTTCTTACGTTCTTGCCTCACGTCGATGCGTCACATTCTTAATTTCTCGCGCCACTATTGGGTCGCCATATTCCTTCTGCTGTGATATCGCCGTACTTAGATGTATTTAACGCTCAGTTGCCTGCTGTTCGCCACTGCTCTGTGTTCCTAAATAATCTAGAATAAATTTTAAATTTCACAGAATTAGATTTATGCCTCGAGTAGTTCAGCTTAACCGCATAGAGTACACGACGATACGGTAACAGAAAAATTTTACCCCTTTTTTTTCTAACACTTCATACCTAAATAAGATAAACTGAATAACCAAAATTTGTATAATAAACTAGAAATTATGTACAATTTGCACTTCTACAACCTTCGTAATATTATTTGCTATTTAAAACCCTTAAATCAAAGTAAAAATATAAATCTGTTCATCACCAAATTATAACCCTATTATTCAAATTATATAAAGCCAGCAAAAATAACTCTGTATTATATTGGAAACCACGTTGAACGTTCAATAACCCTTCGTAATTTCTACGTATCAATTAGAATTTTTGATGACCCTTCACACAAATTTCCAAGTACATGCAAGTTCTAAATGTTCATAAAGAAATAAGTTTTATGCTATTAATTTACTATGATCTCTAACCTGGTATTTTTTCTGTTAATTTGCTGGTTAGAATGTGTAGCTCTGCATATACCCCTATCCTTTAACCTACCACTACGTGCTGTTGTCCAGTGACCTTGGGTTGCTTTCAGCTTAACGTCCTGATTAAGGGTTTCGTCTTCATTATATCTATTATTCGTAGTATTGCCTTTTTACGTTAGTTTTCTTATTGAATTTGAAGGGAACGACTCGGAAGTTTTGTTTGGGTAATTTATTTTTGTTTCAACGTCGCAATACAATTACTAGTATACATTAATTAAACGCTAAATTTATATGAAATGCGAGACACGTCGGGTTGTCCATACTAACTTTTAAATTGATGCAAAGCACTGCCTGAAGACTTTTATCCCTAGAATACTTATAGTATTCCTAACCAGGACAGTATTGATATAATCGTTTAGATTATAACGAGTTTGTTAGGGGTAAAATTAGCGGTAAATTACTTAAATTTTGATTTGTGATGGAGGGGCGTGGACTTTGTAACAATATACTGGTGAGTTGGCTAACTCCTATAGAAAAAATTATCAAAGCACATACAAATAAAGGAACAAAGGTAGTGAAGAAAAAATAATAAACAACATGTGTCTTACGTTAACTTCCATCACCACAGATGGTGGAAATAGTGGACGTGTGATATGAGCAAAGTTCATGTAAGCGAAACCTTCAAGTACTCACCAATAATATTTCAAATGTATGCGAGTTATGTATCCCCCAATTACCTATATATATTGATGTATTGAATCTAATATGAATTATTAGAAATTATTAAGTAAAAGTATAAGTTCAATGCAACATTGTAACACAAGGATAACCCAGAGAGGTTATCGACAGTTCATGAGAACGGAATGCAGCTTTGCATCCGTGAGGGCAGTGATACTGCAGGTGGCAGGTCACAGGCGGTCAACATACCGCAATTACTTAGAATTAAGTTGTTACATTGTATTAAAGTGTACAATTAAAGAGAAACGCAGACATGAGATCTGCAAGTTCTCACAGCCGTGTGAGGGGCAGGTTATTATAAAAGGCCCGGGAGCTCAATGCCCGGCAGTCAGTCTTCGAACTCCATACTTCGTTGTTCAAGCTACTCAACCGAGTCAGTCTTCAAACTCCATACTTCGTTGTTTGAGCTACTCACCCAGTACAAATTAATTTTTTATAAGTTATTATGTACAAATTAATTTAAATAAATGTGTTAAAGATTCAACGTTTTTTAAAAAACCAGCTCCAAAGGCCCGAACTTTAACTGGCGCAGACGTAACGGATGTCAAAAGGGCACTGAAAATCCAAAAATCGGAAGATTGGTGACCAAGAATTTTTATTCGAAATTTTGGCAGAACCCAAACCAAGTTGGAGGAAGAACAAGCATAGTCTGAATCCAGCAACAAACCAAGTTGGACAAGGAACAAAAATCGTCTAAGGCCAACAAACAAACCAAGGTGGACAAGATACAGAATCGATCGAACCCACCAAAGAAACAGATGAAATTAATGTAAGTTCATTTCCATAATTTTATTTCAAACCAAAAACTATAATTGATATATGCTAGTATTATAACTATTGATTACTATTGTTTATGTATTTTATTATTATGAATATTTTTTTGAAAATAGTTCAAAGTGAATTATTTTCAAAACGAGACTGTAAAACATTTTATGAGACGAATGTTAAAGAGATAAAATTTTTCTTTAAAAAGCAAATGAAACGTGAAGTTTAAAAGAAATTTTCTTTTAAAATAAATAAGAATTGAATTTAAAAAGAAACCCTTACCATAATTAATAGAACGAACTCAAAAATAATCCAAAAAAAAAAAACGGGCGCACATTCACTAACACCAAATAATTACCGCGATTCAACGCACGTGTATAAACCGGCAAACTAGAAACACAGAACGCAATTTAATTTCAAAGCTAATTCGAACAAGCAGTACAGAACGTTTAATTAAACCATTGACCTCTATAATACTGAATAATTCACAAGAACATTCTGCATTAACTAAAAATACGGTAACTTAAAACCACCTAAGAAAACAAAGCTCGCATCTTTTATACACTTAGAACATCAGAGAAGTGCAATAACTTTCAACTTTCAGTACTAAAGTATAGCTTAACAACGCAATATCATTATTAAAATCGCTTTCAGAATCCTTGCACAGTACTAAAGAAATAACTTTCAACTTTCAGTATAATTTCAATTTGCATCATACGTAATAAATCCATCACGGAATTATAGAAGCGCATGAAAATTACACCACAACACTCTATAAATAATTTGCAGTACAAACACGGTATAAACTCTAAACGTTTTTCAACTAATTAATCAGCATTATAAAGTGCAGTAAAACGGTCATCATAAGAAGCTTTAATTAAAACGCTGAAAACCTACATTACGCAGAGATTCAATTACCAACAAGCATTATAATACCAAGAGATCTAAAAATAAATAGCCGTAACACTTTATGCGAAAGCATTAGCAAGTAAATTATCTAATTCTTATAAACTAACACCTGTAAGTGCAATTAACTCAACGTACGTGACAAAGTAACGGAGATTACATCCTTTAGTATTCAATTTCAACAGTAAAGTACCAAAGTAAGTAACCTCAGGTCATAACTACGCAACTCAGTAAAACCCACGGAAGAGTATTAATTACGAGTTAACCGAACTGAACTAAAACAACGCTAAACGAGAATAAATCCAACCATTTAAGATTCCTTAAGAAACAGGAACTCAAGACGAACTAAAAGCTGCATAAAAACAATTAATCCAAGACTACGGTAATAAATTCAACATTATTAAATACAAATCTCGTGAATACATCACCGCATTATGTAATTAAAAATAAATAACAGCAACTACGATTTAAAAAATAACCAGACCAGTCTGAACTTAAAATTAATAAATCAAAACCGAAAATTAACAAATCCTAACTAAAAAATAACGCCGAAAAATAACGAAATAAACCTCAACCTTTACCAAATTTTATCCACCCAATCCAAACTGAAAATTAACCATTCCAAACTAAAAATAACGCCGAAAGTAGTAAAATAAACCTCAATCTTTACAGAATTCAAAACTACCCAACCTAAAGGAAAAATTAACAGACCAAAACCAAAATTAACGTCACAAAAAGCAAAACCAACCCCAATTTTTACAAAATTCGAAATTATTTCATCCAAAAGAAAAACTATTACATCCAAAGCATAATTAACGTTACAAATAGAAAATCAACCCCAATTTTTACAAAATTTGAAATTTCACAACCCAAACGGAAAATTAATAAATCCGAAGCAACAGTAACAATACAAATAGCGAAATAAAGCTTAATTCAAAAAAAAAAAATTTTTTAAATTTTCCAAAAATCGAAAACAACCCTTAACCAACATGAGTAACACAGACTTACGTCTCTATTTAGAGACAATACAGACGTTTGATGTCACGCAGGCCCATCTCTCGAATTTCATTGGAGCATGTGAAATGTTCCTAAAACCTTTACAAACCCGGAGATGACGCAAAAATTCATTGCTTATACGCTTAGTAATAAGTAAACTAGCCGGAAGGGCACTAACATTAATCGCCAGTAGGGACGACTTATCGGAATGGGACCAGTTTAAACAGCTACTAATTGCATATTTTGGAGACCAACGTAATATAAAATGCCTGGTACGAGACCTAATAAACCTTAGAATGGAACACAATCAATCCCCTACCAATTCGGAATGAAATGCCAAGACGTGAGAAGTTTAATTTTAACAAAATTAAAAATCGAAGAACCCGATCAAAACGTTAGACATTTAAAAACAAAAATGTATGACGAAATGACACTAGACACATATATAAACGCTTTACCAGAACGACTATCGGATAAAATCAGATTCCAACGACCCCAAAATCTAGAAGAAGCTATGAGCCTAGTAATAGAAGAAGAAAATGTAATGTATTACCGCAACAGACTATACAACCCCAACGCGAATAAAAGTTATTCACCAACAATAACTATACAAGCTACAAGACAAACAATCCCTCAACAAAAATTCACACCCTTTAACCCACAAACAAATCAACCGCGAAGTAACAACCCAAGTTTTAACAATACCAATTTTAATAATCAATATAAACATTTTTCAAGACCAACATTCAACCCAACTTTTACGAAACCCGCATTCCAACCGAGATTCAATCAAAACCTAAACCAACAAAGACCAGCATTCAATGCAAACCCTAATAGAAATACACCAATGACTAATACTCATAACAACCCTAACAATTATTACAAACCAACACCAATGGACACCTCATCTGGTAACACCAGACAAAACACAAAAATAACACATATCCGACTAAACCCTCATCAGAAACGTAATTTTACATCAGAAGAATTATTTCATCAAGAAATAGAAAAATGTGACACTGACCAGAATAATTACATCGAGACACCTACGAACAATGAATCAAACCATGCAGAAACTTATGAACGTGACGAACAATACGAAACTTACGAGGAGTACGACGACGAAAACTCGAACTCAAATTTTCAAATGGACCAATTCATAACCGACCAAACTTAATAAACTTAAATAATATAAATCACTTAGTATTACCATACATAGAAATACCCCACGCCGAATTCAAACTATTAATCGACACCGGATCATCAAAAACATTAATTAGCCCCAGAACCGTACAAAAACATTATTTAGATTATGTAGAAAGAGAACCATTTAAAATTAAAACAGCTCATCAAACAACACTACACCAATTCGCAGCAAATATACCCTTACCGAGAACATTTAATGTTAAAATGAAACATAAATTTTGTGTATTCGAATTTAACGACAAATATGACGGATTAATCGGAATGGATCTTCTAAGAAAATTAGGAGCCAACATTGACATTAAAAATCGCTTATTAAGGACAAAATACGGAAAAATCCCAATTAAATTTCAAAACACACAAGTTGAACAAAAATACACTATAGAACCCCGAACGGAAAGAAAATAAAATCCCAGTAAAATCTAACAAAATTTAGGAATAATAAATCATATGACATTTCAACAAGGAGTAGAAACCCCAACTGCCTTAGTACAAATAAAAGATAACTTTGCAACCACAACAATATTAAATTCAAACGACTATCCCGTAGAAGTATCATTGACAGACCCAATTAACATAGAAGAACTAAATTTTAACGAAATGGAAATAGACGAGAATTTAGAAAATAACTACAACCCAATAGAACATGACGAAATGTTAAGAGAAAACTTAACTAACATCCGCTTCAATACCGACATCAATCAAGAAGAAGAAAGAGCAATTAAGAACTTATGTTTTGAATACCGAGACATATTCCATTGTGAAGGAATACCATTAACATTCACCAACACAGTAAAACATAATATCGAGTTAACAGACAATAAACCAATTTTTACAAAAGCATACAGACTACCTCATGCAAGCCAAGAAGAAGCTGACAGACAAGTAGCAGACTTATTAGACCAAGACATAATTCAGCACTCCAATTCACCATGGAGCAGCCCCGTGTTAATAGTACCTAAGAAATTAGACGCAACCGGAAAGAGAAAGTACAGAATGGTAATAGATTATAGAAAGTTAAATGAAAAAACGGTAGATGACAAATATCCACTACCAAATATAACCGAAATTTTAGACAAATTAGGCAAATGCCAATATTTTACATTAGACCTAGCATCAGGATACCATCAGGTAGAGATGGAAGAAAAAGACATATCAAAAACAGCCTTCAGCACACCTAGAGGACATTACGAATACAAACGAATGCCATTTGGACTAAAGAACGCACCCGCTACTTTCCAGAGAGTCATGGACAATATACTACGAGGAATACACAATGAGAAATGCCTTGTATACCTTGACGACATCATAGTTTATTCTACATCATTGGTAGAACACATAAAAAGATTGAAAGAAGTATTCGAAAGACTTAGACAAGCACATTTTAAAGTACAATTAGACAAAAGTGAATTCTTACAAAAAGAAGTATCATTTTTAGGACATGTAATAACACCCCAAGGAGTAATGCCAAATCCAGACAAAACAAATGCAGTTCTAAATTACCCATTACCAAAAACAACCAAAGAAATTAAAGGATTTCTAGGATTTAGTGGTTACTACCGCAAATTCATTAAAGGTTACGCTCAGATAACCAAACCTCTGACAAATTGTTTAAAAAAGGGAAACAAAATTGAACACTCCCCGGAATTTATTAAAGCTGTAGACAAAATTAAAAACATATTAACAAATCACCCTGTATTAGAATACCCAGACTTTACAAAACCATTTATACTGACGACAGACGCATCGAATGTAGCATTAGGCGCAGTATTGAGCCAAGGAAAAGTAGGTAGCGATAAACCCATCAGCTACGCATCCAGAACCCTAAATGAAACCGAACAAAAATATAGCACTATAGAAAAGGAATTATTAGCCATAATTTGGGCAACAAAATATTTTAGACCTTACTTATACGGAAGAAAATTTTACATATATACTGACCATAGACCACTAGTATGGTTATGCAAACTGAAAGAACCAAATTCAAAATTACAAAGATGGAGAATCAGACTCGAAGAGTATGATTACGAAATTATATATAAAAAAGGTATTTATAACAACAACGCAGACGCTTTAAGCCGAATCCAACTCAATGCATTAGAAACGGAATCCATTATAGGAAACGTAGACGAAGAAGAAATAAGGGAAGATCCAGACGAGATCGACACAATACATTCGACACAAAACGAAGAACCAAAAAACGCGATTAAAATCTTAAACGAAGCAATCGATATGAAACCTAACCAATTTATAATAACAGAAGTTTTAAATAACCCCAACCCAGTAAAATATACAAAAGTACACAATAAAAAAATATACCACATTCAAATAACTAAAGATGACAATGAAGAACAAATAATTAAAATTTTAAAAGAATACACCCCCGAGAAAAAACGATTTTATTTTTATTTCAATACCGAACATTTATACCAAAGATTTTCAGAATTATACATTAAACTATTCAACAACTCTGGACCTGAACTCATCAGATGTACTAGAAAATTAATAACACTAGACGACCCTGACGAAATAAACGATGTAATTAGAAATCAACACGAAGGAAAAACCAACCATCGTGGAATTAACGAAACAATAAAACAACTTGTAAGACGTTATTATTTTAAAGACATGAAGGACTTGACCACAGATTTTATTAACCAATGCGAACTATGTGACAGAGCAAAATACGATAGGAAACCCCCAAAGATACCCTTAATGTTAACCAAAACACCCGACAAACCATTTCAAAAACTACATGCCGATACTCTAGTAGTAGAAGTTCAAAACTATCTAACAATTGTAGACGCATTTACAAAAATAGGACAAGCAATACCAATCACATCCAAAAATAGCATTGACGTGACCCAAGGATTTTTACAATATTTCACATTTTACGGAACACCCGAATCAATAACTTTAGACAATGGTAGCGAATTTAAAAATGAGACAATACAAAACACTTTAGAACTTCACAAAATAAAAATTCATTTCATAACGGAAAACCACCCTGAATCAAACGGACTAATTGAACGATTACATTTAATCCTGTTAGAACAAATTCGACTATTAAGAATAAATTATAAAAAGGAACATATAACCAATTTAATGTCATACGCACTAATCGCCTATAATAACACTATTCACTCATCAACAAATTTCACACCCTTAGAATTAACATTAGGACATTCAGATTCACGAAATCCCTATGACATACACTACAATAAAGAAGTATATCAACAATATGCGAAAGATCACAAACAAAAACTAAAAATAACTTATGACAAGGTAAAAGATAAATTAGAAAACGATAAAGAACGTATCACCACAACCCGTAATAAAAATACCGACTCAAATAAATTTTCAATAGGACAAACCGTGTATGAGAAAAACTTTCAGAGCAAGCGACATAAAACAGCACCCAGAAATTTAGGACCATTTAAAATTAAGAAAATATCAGATAAAAATATAGCAGTAGTAGACAACGGTAAAATAACGAAATACATTCATTTGAAAAACCTAAGACACCCTGTAATTTCAGATGGACAATCATCACCCTTACCGTCAACCTCCACCCAGGTAGAACGGACAACCCAATAACAATAAATAAAGAACAACCCCGGTATACTACCAATAAACTAGGCAGTGTACAAAATACAACATTTACTCAAATAATATCCACCCTTACTTTAATGCAACAAATTTTAGCAACATTAAGAAAACGAAATAATATTTTTGATAGAAATCTAGATAGTAGAAAGTAACAATTAATTATTATCATTTATTTACAAAGATTACTAGCACATACCAAGTAATCATACCCAAAACCAAATTCCTATCCCTAAATGAACTGAGATATGGTTATACAAACGAAAAATGTACTGAAGTAACACCAAACCAATATTTATGTCAATCGATGACGACCACAACCATTCAAGAAGACAGCCCTTTTGAAGTACAACTATTAAAATTCTCAAATCATTACGAAAACTGTGAAACCAAACAAGTGCAAATAACTAATATAAAAATTCAAAAAGTTACAGATAACAAATGGATAGCCATTTTCCCAACAGAAGTAATAGCAACCATCCACTGCAACCAAGATGAAAATAACCAAGCATTAATCGGAAGCAAACTAATTACCCTCAAAGAAGATTGTTATGTGAAATTGAAAGATGAAGTTATCAGAGTTTATCAAGATCCCATAGCAACAAAGAAACTTGCAAACCTACCGGAACTACAATTCAAGATACAACAAGAAGACGAAGAAATAATTAAGAAACCCATGAAGCTAGAGCATCTAGACTTAGACGATCTCAACCACGCCGTGAAATTAGTGGAAAGTTATAAAGAACAATTAAGTGAAATCAAAACGCCAAAGTTACATTATAACAATATAAGTGTTTGGACAATTGTATTGATCATTTTAGTAATTTTTGTAATCATGTATGTATTATACAAAATGTACCTTAGATATAAGAATGAAGGAAACAGTTCTAGATATAAGGAAACAAAGAGAAAAAAGGAAACAATAAGTATACCCTTAGAAACAATGAATTTTAAATGAATTTAAATAATGTATTTTATGTATTTAAAAATTAAGAAAACCCTTAATTTTTCATTTACGGTGGGAGGAGTTATGTATCCCCCAATTACCTATATATATTGATGTATTGAATCTAATATGAATTATTAGAAATTATTAAGTAAAAGTATAAGTTCAATGCAACATTGTAACACAAGGATAACCCAGAGAGGTTATCGACAGTTCATGAGAACGGAATGCAGCTTTGCATCCGTAAGGGCAGTGATACTGCAGGTGGCAGGTCACAGGCGGTCAACATACCGCAATTACTTAGAATTAAGTTGTTACATTGTATTAAAGTGTACAATTAAAAAGAAACGCAGACATGAGATCTGCAAGTTCTCACAGCCGTGTGAGGGGCAGGTTATTATAAAAGGCCCGGGAGCTCAATGACCGGCAGTCAGTCTTCGAACTCCATACTTCGTTGTTCAAGCTACTCAACCGAGTCAGTCTTCAAACTCCATACTTCGTTGTTTGAGCTACTCACCCAGTACAAATTAATTTTTTATAAGTTATTATGTACAAATTAATTTAAATAAATGTGTTAAAGATTCAACGTTTTTTAAAAAACCAGCTCCAAAGGCCCGAACTTTAACTTGCGGTGGCGGCAAAACGAGGAATTGTCGACCTTTGGCAGAACTTAAACAATTTGAAATATTATTGGTAAGTACTTAAAGGTTCCGCTTATATTAACTTTGTTCATATTCACGTCCACTATTTCCACCATCTGTGGTGATGGAAGTTAAGACACATGTTGTTTATTATTTTTTTCTTCATTACTTTTGTTCATTTATTTGTATGTGCTTTTATAATTATTTCTATAAGAACCACTCTCGCACTACTGCACTTAGCCGACCCACACGTATATTGATACAAAGTCCACGCTTCTTCATGGCAAATCAAAATATAAGTAATTTAGCGTTGATTTTACCCGTAATAAACTCGTTATAATAATCTAATCGATTATATGAATACTGTCCTAGTTAGGACTACTATAAGTATTCTAGGGTTAAAAGACTTCAGGCATTGCTTTGCATCAATTTAAAAGTTAGTATGGACAACCAGACGTGTTTCGCATTTCATAGGAATTTAGTGCTTAATTAATGTATACTAGTAATTGTATTGCGACGTTGAAACAGAAACAAATTACACAAACGAAACTTCAGAGTTGTTCCCTTCATAATAAGAGCTTGAAAAGTTCTCAAAAATAAGAATAATTGACGATACATGAAAGTTTTTGATGTCAGAAACGGATTGTTTTATAACAAGGTTTTTCTGTTCAAAAGGTTTCCACTTCAATGTTAGAAATATGCGTAACAAGCGCCATCGGATTCTTTATCTGCAAGTATAAAAATGATATTTTAAAATAAAATACCAATTATTTGGGTTTTATTAGTGAAGCTATCAATTACTGATCTTACAGCATAGTGGACTTGATTTCTTATTACAAAGACTAAAATATATTATTTCTGTATGCGAGGAAATCTTTTTAGAACATGAAAACTGATTACTTCTGTACAACTTATTATACCAGAATGGCATTGATTTGCACATGACGCGGTAACTGTCTCATTACGTAGCAAAGGTTTTAGTGGATATGGCTAAAAGCAAGCACAATTTTGGAGTTTGTGCAAATTTAGTATCAAAGGACGTTTGATACCTCAAATCTCGTTTCATACCTCAAACCTTGACCAACTTTTGAACTACAGTTTTGGCACAGAAAAGTATGATAGATAGTTCACAAACAGTCTCGGTGAAATATCTCCAAAAGTCTATAACCTAGAAATCACTGCTAACTCGACTATAAACAACAACATAAGTGTTGTCCACTAAACCAAACAAAGTTTGAAACAGGCGATTGAAAAAGATACATTGCTATTATCGAGGATGACTTGTTTTATTTGGTAGTTTCGATAGACGTCACCTAATTTCTATTACTTTTGGAGCCTCTAGAAAACACCCCATAGTTAGAAACATATAAAGGTTACTAAAGCCTGAGTGAATCTAGAGGTACTCTACCGGTTCTGAAGGTCTATTTAATTTATATACAAGCTCCAAATATTATTGAAGTGATTCATAAACTACCAATCTACGATTTTAATCTATTGAAATACCTGGTGGTATTAAAAATAGCTGAACAAAAAAGAATATATTGGTATGTACTAAAACGGGATCTACTTCCGCTCACCACAGGTAGAACATTACTTTTGGTTCATTCAAAATTTCTAGTTCTATACTAATATTATCAAATCTAAGCTGCGACTAAAAATATCGTCAAATTAAAATTACTTTTTTTGTCAAACTTTTTAACCTAACCAGGCAGTTATATTTAAAAAAAAAATTATTTACTATTAAGCAGACATTGTCGAGTGTTTTAAAGTTACATTATGCGTCAACTATTAACATACAACGTAAATTCTTAGAAATAAGAGTTATTAAGATGTTTCACCTTAAATATATACAAAAGAAAATAAAACAAACTATACAGTACTTCTAGGAAAAGATATATACATAAGCTCTATATACATGCTGCATTGTGAAGTGCACCTCCTCAAGAAATATTGTAACATTAAACTTATATACCCTAACTTAAATTAATCAAACGTCAACTACTTTTAAATTTATAAGTACGTTGTTTACGTTAAAAAAAGAAAAGGAAACAGTTAAAAACGGACTATAACATAAACTTTGATTAACTAATTTTTAATTTATAGAATGATTACATAGTCGTGCGCGTTCAAACATGCGAATATATAAGAAATCTGCCGTTGGCATAAAACGGATCTGAGCAATTCAATAAGAAATCGAACTAAGCAATTCAATAAGATATCGAACTAAACAAATCAATAAGAAATCTAACTAATGAAACTCTAAATCAAGACGTTAAGCTCAAAGGAACACGAACTCACTGTTTAACAACACGCTATGGCAGATCAAAGTATTGGGGTGCACGCAGAGCTACGCGTTTACTACTTGGAATCCACCAATCTAGCAACTGATTCAAACCAGGAGCCTAGCAAATCAATTGGAAAAGCTCCAGGTTAGCAACTATTTTTAACTAACAGCATAAATCTTATTTTTTTAAATATTTAAAACTTACATGTACTTTGATATCTGTGTAAAGGGTCATCAAAACTTGGTTGATTTGTAAAAAATACGTTATAAGAAAAAAGGGTTTATTGAACGTTCAAAGAAACATTCGAGATAATAGATAATTATGTTTGCTGGCTTTAAGTGCTTAATTAGAGTTATAATTTGGTAATAAACAGATTTACTTTAATTTTGATTCAAATGTTTTAAATAGCAAATGACATTACGTAGGTTGTGAGTTGTAAATTGTACATATTCCTCAGTTTATTATACAAATTTTAGTTAAATTCGTTTACCTTATTCAGGTATGAAGTGTTAGAGAGAAAGAGGCAAAAATTCTTTGTTATCGTATCGTGCAAGGTAAAACTGAGCTAATCAAGTGATAAAGTTTATGGTGTTGATTTTAAAATTATTCTAGATTAATTAGCAGCACAGAGAGCTGGCTGAGCGTTATAAATACACCGCGAGTTTGGCGATATCGTAGCAATATATATATATATATATATATATATATATATATATATATATATATATATATTTGAACACCTTATACAAAATTATGATTTGCGTTGCATATTAAATTCCTTTATGAATTCCTTAAATTATGTACACAGATATAAATTTCCGAGAAGTGAGTGAATAATAAAATTATCATCTACTTACACTGCAATATAAGAATGTTATGCTAAATGGTTAGGACAAAGCTTTTAGTCGTTTTCCTGTAAAATACAAATTGCAAAATGTGTAGGGCATGGGCAGGTTTTCATTAAAAACCAGCATTTACACTTTGAATAATTTGTTTCCGAGAAACTCCATTCTTTTGGTTCAGAATCAAATTAACGCCAAGAGCAAGTCCTTTCTTAATATACAAGAAACCTAACTCAACTGACCAATTATCTTTCAAATTTAATTTAATATCTCTTATATTCGCTGTTGTAATTATTGCGTTTTTTGTCGTCTTTTGCTCTGTTATATAAATAATTCGTTTAAATTTAAATTTCAAATTCTAATTATTCATGCTCTAGACAATTCTTCGAGACGCAAGTACAATCTTAAAAAGTTTTCGTAACTCGGGGACATCATATTTCGTTATGAGAAACAAGATGAAAATTTACGCTTCCAATATAAGCTTGTTTAATTTTAATGTTCTTTTTGCTGCTAAATAGAGAAATCCGAATAATTTATAGATTCATAATAAAAATTCTTAACTGTTGCAAAAACATCACAGGCTACATTCTGGTTTCAAATATTTTGTGAATGAAATCTTGCACCAAACGTCTATGAAAGTTACATTACACGGAAGATTTTTCGGGAAAGAGTTTTTGTATTTACTCTGTGCTATACTCATTCAAAGCCTTATATAATTTTCTACATTAATTCTGTATATATATATATATATATATATATATATATTGTTATGATAATAGGGTTATTTAGGGGTATATAGAGTCATAAGGGGCACACTACATGTAAATAGTACTAAACGCTAGAAAACTAAACAGTTTTATCATGCAAAGTACGTAGTTCGCATATTATTCAAAAAGTAAACATTTAACACACTGTATAAGGATCACAATTGACTTTAACTAATGCCGGGAAGCACATTCTTGAATAATACAAACATATTCAGTAACCTGAATAACTCTGTTCTAATCATATCCCCACTAAGAGTATTGAAAGCTAGAAATCATGATTAGAATTCTGCTAAAATAGTACATGCAATGGTACAAAGAAATAACAAAGCATTCTTACAATAAACGCACATTTAAAAACCAATACGTTTCGGAAACGCAGGATGTAAAGAAACGTATTTCAATTTACGTCATTATAGAAATTCGCGTACGTGATTTTAACATAAAAATAAATTCAAAACCCAAAACATTATTTTAATCAAAAATATAGCCATAAGTTTGTCTACATGAGAAGTCAAATTAAATTTTCCTGCAGCAACACCAAACAAACGGGTAACAGTTCACGAATTATACAAATCCACTATATAGAGCTAGTATACTACGTGACCACAGCATTGTTCCGGCGAACCATTATTAAAAACATACCTGAGAAAGCCCAGAGTGTTGAAAATATTCTACAGCATGCCTTAAACCTTGACCGTAGTACGCTGATAACCAATCCTGTCAGAGGGAGGTGTTGCTTTATATATCACTCAAATTTTAACCTGAGTACGCTCCACATCAGTTTAAATTAAAAATTTACGTAAAAGTGAACATAGAAAATTAAATAATCCTATTTCGTGAAAGTCCTGATAGATAAAGTTGAAACTAAAATAATAGTGAAAAATATGCGAGAAAAGTTTTGCCATTAACTGGAAAACGGCTCTGGAAACTCTGGTAAATCTAAGAAAAAAGTGAAACTTTGGGAACTCTGGGAAATCTGGAAAAATCTAAGTAATAAACAAGAAATCTGGGAAACTCTAAAAAATAAATACGAATTTAAATCAATCTAAAATTGCATAAAAGTATTGGTTTGCATCTACGCATCGGAGCACAAACGGAGAATTGTTTTAAGCATTGAATTGGGTTTGGCCAAGTGGTATCATAAAATCAACAAGTAAAGTTAACTGAAAGCAATCCAGGGGTACTGGTCCACAGCATGCAGTAACAGAACAAAAAGACACGCAAGGAAAACTACAGGTCAGAGTTTTTAATATAATTCTGCGTAGCTCCCAAATTTTTGTTGACCTTTTACACACTATTTTAACACCTACAAATTTCAAACTCACTTCTAAATACACAAATTATATAACATTGCAAAATGCAACGAGGTATAAATTGGATAAATAGTCCTGATCTTATAATTTTTCTGTTATTTTTATCTTGCTGGAACTTCCTGGTTCAAATTTTTACTTGTTCTGGAACTTCCGACTTAGAAATCACTCTTGAGTGTTGTCCAGTAGCTTATAGTATTTTATTCCTTAGCTTGGAGTGCTAATCAGTTATTTAGAGTTGTTTGTCAGTGACTTAGAGCATTTACCAACACTTAGAGGTCTTAACCAGTATGTTAGATTATTTACCAGCAAACTTAGATGATTTATTCAATATCTTAGATTATTTATTCAGTACCTTAAATTATTTATTCAGTATCTTAGAGCCCTTAATTAATAAAATTGCAAAGATTTTTATTTATATTAATTATTTCTAGACTATATCAACGGCAAAATTCCACATAAATCTATTTTAACACACACTCTACTGTTTATATCACTTTACGCTTGAATTTTGTTAAGCTCTACCTTTTAAAATTATCAACCTTTACTAAAAATTCTATTCACGTATATTCTTCATTCAGAATAGAACAGTCGGCACTTAGATTATAAAAATGCCTGTCCTTTGTCTGCTTTGTTAGTTTTATAGAATCAAGTTTCTTCTCGAATATTCCACGCGGTCTCATTGGTTGACAGAACGCTATCAGTTGTTCGTATGTGGAAAAGGCGTTTTAATTATGGTTATATCTGCAATCTGCTGGATTTGGATGGTTTAATATGTACGTTCTAAACTGCACGTATATCAAAACTTTTAGAAGGACTTGATTAACAAATGGTATTTTAAATACGTTCTAGATTGTACGTATTATTAAGAATGGTATTTTATGTACGTTTTATATTACACGTATTATTAAATTATTATCAAATTATCAAATATCCATACTTATTCGAATATGCTGGTCTTTAAATGTTTGACCATCACAAACTGGTATAAATTACCCGCATTTATTTATTTCTTTACCCAAATATGCTTATATTGAAAGAATTCTCATTTCACGGGTTTTTTCTTCAATTATGTTGAATTTGTATGTGTTTTGAGCTTAAGAATGTCCTTAAATGTTTTAAAAATGATTGAATTGCTTCAAACATTATTTATTTTGATAAATGTGGTGAAGTTATTACGGAATGAGCTTCCTTTAATTAATTGTATGTTATTGATTTTATACAGGCTGATTTGTATTTGCATTTCCATACTGAATAATATTATGTATATTTTTGGGGAAAAATGTTTGGTTATCGCGATTTTTATGATACTTACATGAAGTATTCCTCCATTGTGACCTTACATGACCTTAAATAACCTTATAATCATACCAATATATATATTACTCAAATTTAGACCAGGGTAGAAAATTAATTAACGACATCAAATAATTTTAATCACCCTGTATAAAGAATCAAATAGAAATTACGTGCGAAATTTATATTAATTAATTCAATTTTAAGTAGCGGGTATTAAACAAAGTGTACAGATAATAATTAATATTTAATTAGTATTCGCTAAAAATTAAAGGGTAGAAGTCAATGCCATTCATTATTATTTTAATTGAAGTTAATTGAACCATTAGTAATATATAATAAGCATAAAAGCCTGTGAAAATCCAAGGTTAAAATACCGTGAAAACAAAGCTTGGAGAATTATATTTAAAACATTCATTAGGAGCGCACACCTGCAAACTTTTAAATGTCAAATTCTAATAAATTCGAGCTGATAAACATGCAGATTCTACGTATATTGGAAACGGTCAGATGTTTTAGCAGGAAATGCTAGATGAGAGGTTATTTTACTCAAATAGGAATCCACGTGGATTTAAATAACAGATAGTAAAGAATATCGATTTGTACCACTCAGACCAAGGTAGAAAGGGATGGATAAACGCGTAAAGCAGAGACACTGTTAATAAAATGGTGATTTGTGAAGCTTCACTAGGGCCACGATTGGTTGAAATAAGATGCAAACATGAGAGGGGAAAGCATAGCAGTTGGTGTGTAAACTAATTAGTTGTTCTCGGACGCGTTGCGAGCCGTGTGGAAAATTCTTAGATTTTCAACTGGGACGTGTGCAAATTTAGTAGAATCGCTGCAAGCGTGCAAGCGGGCCATTATATAAACCCGTGTTTATAGGAGTTTCGCTCTCTTAGATTTTTGATTTTATTCGATACTTTATACAGTTTTGCTCTTTATTTTATTGATTATTTAATACTTTAAGTAAAATACGTGGTGATTACGTGCTACAATAAAAGTTATTAGTACACTTAGAGAAGATAGATAAGGTAATAAAGTCTAGTAATATTTGCGGGTATTACTGTACCAATTATCCAAATTAGTAGCGATAAATAAATACATTGAAGTATGCAGTTTTTAGTATAGCGTAAAAGAATTATGAATTTCTTTGCTATTTTGTTCGGGAGTGAGTAATCAAGTGTTATTCGTAAACGTGATTGGATCTACAAAACAAGATTTAGATATACATAGATGCGTTCCTGAGAAGCCCTGAAACTTTTTAGATGAATGGTGGTGTAGAACAATTTTAAAACGCGACCCGAAATCCAAGGACGTAAACATAAACCAGCTGGAATGGTGGGATGAGCAAGTCCGATGTACATTGAAGCCACGAGTGCAGTAACCTTCAGATAACTTATGCATTGTTGTTCAATCTTTGATGTTTTGGTGTGTGTTGAATATCTTTATAATTTATTTGATAAAAATGGACAGTAGTAAATTTGTATAAACAACAAATTTTTAATTTTAAGGTAAAATTTTCTTGTATAAGTAGAAAGGAGTATTTATCAAGTTTATCTTTTTGATTATGATGAAAATTTGGGTCTGTCTTTGAGCTCAATTAGACTAACCTGTTAAATTAACGTAAAAGGGTGGGAGATGCTCCCTTTTATTCAGACTCAGGTCTGCACATATTGTTTATTTAATTAGTATGCATCCTACAAGGACTCTAATTCCGGATGCAAATTAAAATGATGACAAATTTTAACTTGAAATTTTATGATGCTGAAATTTATGCTACAATTTAATTTTGAAATTTTATTGTATTATGAATATTGATGTAAATAAAGTTAATGTTGATGTTTGTGGTAGGAATGTGTTTGTTTTTTTTATGAATGAGGATGAAAGTTTTAACTAGGTGAGCAGCCGAGGCGGAGAGAGTAAAGAGGCGATTATCAGAAGAAAGTCAACGGACCAGTTAATTTTGAGGGTTTCACAGCATATCTTGGTGCCCAATTCGAGAGGCTCGAATATTATTTTTACTCTGGTAAGGCTTTTTGTAGGTTTCACAGCATCTCTGGGCGCCCAACGTGGGGCTCAATTCGGAAACCGTAGTTCCGAATTTTGGTGAGGATCACAGCATTTTATGCCGCCCAATTCATGAGGCTCGATTCTAATACGAGGAAACACAGCAATATATATATATATATATATATATTGCTATGATATAGCCGTACTTCGATGTATTTAACGCTCAGCTGCTTGCTGCTTGCCACCGCTCTGTGTTCCTAAATAATCTCGAATAAATTAAAAAATTTCACACAATTAGATTTATGCCTCGACTAGCTCGGATCAATCCCACATAGAGTGCACGACGATACGATAACATAAAAAATTTTACCCCCTTTTTTTTAACACTTTATACCCAAATAAAACAAACTAAATAACCAAAACTTGTACCAAGAAACATGTACAATTTGCTACTCTTCGTAATATTATGTGTTATTTAAAACCCTTGAATCAAAGTAAAAATATAAATCTGCTCATCACCAAATTATAACCCTATTAAAGCAGTGAAAGTCAGCAAACATAACTCTGTATTTTTTGGAAACCTCGTTGAACGTTCAATGACTCTTCTTTCTCTTAACGTAATTTCTAAGTATCAATCAAAATTTTTGATGACCCTTCACAAGTACATGCAATTTTTAAATGTTTAAAGAAATAGGTCTTAAGCTATCAATTAACTATGATCCCTAACCTGGTATTTTTCTCGATTGACTTCCTGGTTCGAATGTGTAGTTCTGCGAACACCCCAATCCTTTGAACTGCCGCTAGGTGCTGTTAACCAGTGACTTTGGGTTGCTTTCAGCTTAACGTCCTGATTCAGAGTTTTCCCCTGCATTATATTTGTTACATGTAGTATTAAATTTTTCCGTTAGATTTCTTATTGAATTTTCTTAGTGAATTGTTTATTGAATCGCTTCGTAAATCTCTCATTTGATTTCTCCGTGGAATTTTTAGTGAATTTTTCAGTATATTTTTTGAGTAGAGCCCCAAGTTAATAAATGTTAAAGATTATGTTTACCTTAATTAAAATTTGGACACACGTCTTATGTCGACGGCGAAACTATATTACACTTGTATATTTCAACGTACACTTGTACTTGAAACTTTTAATTATTGACTTTCACTTATAAATCGTGGTTTAATTTCACACTTGAACTTTGCGTTATATATTTGTTCAGACTAGTACAGTTCGTGCTTCAGTTATGGAGAGACTTACCGTTATCAGCTTGGTGTAATATATAAAGACAAACCATCCCACGCGCTGTCTTGGTTTACCGCGCATAATCTTTGCTGTTTGAGTATGGTAGAGGCGTTGCACTTGGTTTATCATGTAAGCATTTAGGTTTTACACGAAGTTACCTATTCTATATTTTGTTGAAATGTTCCCAAATTACGTAGACACCAAAGTTTTACGTAATGGAGTTCTTTGGCTACCGTGCTGTGTACCTTTGATTTTCATGTATTCGTATTTTGTATTGGAAATTATTAACTATTATTCCTAAACTGTCACGTCACCAAAACGTATGGTTCCATATTTTGTTTTCCTCATATGGTGGATTTTATTCGAATTTGTTGAGCTTACTCTTGAAAGATTACGTAGGTAAATTTTGTAATGAGATTCTTTAACAAATGACGTAAATTAGATGCGTTTATTGACTGCATAGTTCTGAAATATGCTGGTTTTGCAGGACCTGTTTATTGTGAGCACGCGTGATTATTTTCTTACACTAATGCTTCAATTTTTAAAAAAATTCATTTCATGTTCGTTTGACTTTAGATACTCCTAATTTGTATTTATTTAAATTTCTGGATGTATTACTGTTTTTAAAATGAATTGGATTGCGTCTAGAGTTATTTATTCTACTAAATGTGGTTAAGTTATTAAAGAATGAGCTTCTTCTCATTGATTAAAGTTAGTTGTGGATTTTATTTATATATATATTTATATATATATATTTTTATATATATATTTTATTTTATATATATATTTATATATATATATATATATTATTATGTAAGGGGGGGTATAAGGTTTCTAAAGGTATATTTGTATTAATAGGGGTGTATGCCAAACGATAGGATCAATATTTCAGATTTAATAATTTAAAAAACTATAAATTTTGCTATACTTTACATACGTTGAAGTATGTACCATTTCAGATTGAAACTTATATGCCAAAAGGTAGATAACATGACTATATGACGTTGATATAATGCACGGTACTTGAGGTTTTATACTGAGTTGATATTTCATGAGCCAGTTGAGAGTACATTTGCCGTCGGAAAGCCGAACGCATTTATGGATATCTGCAATATAACAAAGCGTCCAGGTCGTGTATAAATTATTTGGCTTTTCTTTTTTATAGAATCAAACTTTTGGACGAATTGTAAATCAAAATTTAAAGTGAATCAAAATGTAAAAGGTTATTGGAGTTTAGTGAAGTGTTTTGGACCAATAGTAGAAATTTAAAATTATTATAAAGACTGTAGCGAAGGTATGTTGGACACTGAAAGAAAGATGATTTGTTATTGGATGTTATATGTTTAAAAATGTTATTCTAGTAAGCTAAGTTTGTTGATTTAATAACTAAGCAAAATAAATAAGGGACTTACTTTTCGAATTTGTTCAGATAAAGACCTATTTTATGAAACCTGCGTTAAGGTGTATTATATTAATAAAATAAAAGTTTATATGTGTATCATCGAGTATTATTTAATCCAAGTGTGAAAGGAATAAGAAGCTTCGAGTAAAAAAAAAAGGCGACGAGTATTAAAAAAAGCAAAAGTGTTTAAAAGTGCAACGGGAAAGTCAGCGTGTATTTAAAGAAGATTTGGAAGTGGTTATTAGTGGAACGAGGAAAGCGACGGATATTTGTTTGAGAAGATTGGTGTTGGTTTTGGTATAGATTTGGTATATGGCAGTAAGGGATAGGAGTGGATAAAGAAGGCATCGACGACATAAGTAATTTTGGATTGAATTGAGAAGATTAAACGGCAGTAAGGACATCGTATGGATAATTGGAATAGCAGGACTAGGAGTGATTTGTATTAGGACAGCGGGTTTGAATTGGATTGTACGAAGAGAGGATTAAGTGGGATACGAAGCAGAGGAACAGGAGATCGATATACGAAGAGGAAGAACTAACGCAGGGGAAGTAGACAACGGTTTTTTGCTAAATTCTAAATTGGGGTAACATTATTTCAGGTTTGGGTCAACTAAATTGTTTTAAGAACACCTGGAGGCAGTACGCAAGCGGACATCATTGGAGAATCTTTTGTAAAAGTGCGTACGGTGGTTTCGAACTTGAGCCAGCAGTTAAAGGAAGGCCTTCAGCGCGGTATATTTCTGGTAAGTACCGTAAATATATCATAACGTCAAAAATTAAAGTCATAAACAGTTACATAAATTAATTTGGCATCAGGCAACTTTGATATATTAAAATTTGGCATACATAATAAATTCAGTACATTAAAAAAGTGGTAAAACAAACGAGGGTGCAGTTTGGTTGGGTAGCGTACATCTACTCACGATTGAACTCACGGTGAGTAGGTGAGAAAACCCTGAGATTAAAGTTTCAAATAGTCGAGGCATATAAAAATATAGTAATTAGTAAAAAAAGAACCAACCAAACGTTTGCTAAAGCACCTCGATTTGAAATCATTAGGGACGACGACAAAAGTCGTTAAACAAATTTTGTTTAAAGTTAAAAAGTAATAAATAAAGAAGGTATTAGCCCAAAGCGAAAGTAAAGTAATAGGGGTGATATAATATAAAATAAATAAGGGCGGATATAAGAATATATATATATTTTTATTTATATATATATATATATATATATATATAACTTCTGAATAATCACTCACCTATGCTAAAAATATAGTCCAAAATCTCTTTTATAATTGGGATGAGCACACACTAATTCTAATCTCTTGATTTTCATTTGCAAATAACTCATTAATCAAGTCTACTGTGTACAAAATTTGTCAATATAAGTTTGATAACTCAATATCTACTCATTTAAAATTAGATTTAAACGTATCTGACCAGTTAGTGTTAATAATTCTTTATATACTGGCAAAATCTCACCGAAGGCCGCCACCCTTGAATCAAATTATCGACTTTCACACAAAACAAACACCTTATCATATAACTTAACTAATTAATAGATATTGTAATGGTTTTTAAATATTAAGAGAACGCGCTTTGAGGTCTGGCCGTAAGAGAGGACACAGAAAAACAGAGTGCGCCTCAATATGCGATAGAAACTGTAACACGTTTCCAACAAATTTGAAATTAGGTATTATTTTTCAAAATATACCCAACAAGAGTGCATTTTCCAGGAAATTCCCTAGAAAATATTAATTAGTTTTGGAGGAGCACTTATATAATGCATTTGGAAGTGTGTTTTTTTTTAGAACAATACCTTTTTTATTGGGTCCAACAGGATAAAAAGCTTGCATATGCTAAATAATGCGTGTAAGAATGAATATTTTTCCCAAATAAATAACAAAATGTCAGTTTTTGAAATTTCTCAATACATAGCTATTATTAAACCTAGATTCTAATATTTCCAAAAGAATGTTGCAAAATGTATTATAACAACAGGCGATAATATGCGGTGGAATTAAAGAAGGCGTCGCCGTGGATCAATGTAGTAAGCGTAAGACTACGGATCCCAAGGTCCCGGGTTCAAATCCCGACACGGCCGACTGCTTGAAAAATGGCAAGTGAGCATTTTTCACAAATATTACGCCCTCGTTCGGATGAGAGGTTAAATGGAGGTCCCGTGTGTGAGTGTTGTCACGCACGTTAAAGATCCCTACCTTGCCTGGAACGACAAGGGTTCGGCAAAATTATAAATTTCCAGGCAACAAAAAACTCGCCTCCTGGCCAATGTAGTACCTTCGGGTGGAGCATTGGAAATGTAAATGAACGGTGGAATTAAAGAACTTTGAGTAAAATTCAGACATTATGGAGAACTTAAATCACACAGTTTGTAATTCAATTAGGAAATTTTAGCAGTCACAGTACACCAAAGCGTATGCGTACCTGTTGTTCAAAATATTAAACACCCTAAAAATTACATAAAAAATAACAATAGTTGAACAAAAGCATCCTTCTAAGGAAAAATACCAGGAGGTGTATGTAAACATTATTATAAAGATGCATTTGTTTGTTACAAAGTTAGGTGCATAAAGGGAGCTTGTTCGAACAATGCAGTGTTGGACGTTTGCAAGGAGCATAAATTTCATTGTTATAAGTCACGTATCCAAGGTTCTAAGCATTCATACATGATGTAATTCAATGCATTGTTTACCAAAATAAACCATTATACTCAATTCTCAGCAGAATAGCGCCTATTTTAAGAATAAAAAATTTAACAAAAACAGCAGAAGTAATTATAATCTAATTTAATCCTACGCTACTGTATCGCGTTTTTGAAAACCATTTCGAATTTGAATAACAGAAGTTTTCAGAAAAAATCTGAACATACAGTTTCAGCAATAGTGATTTTAAACTTCCCTACGATATGTAAATCTGAAGTTGTTTGTAGTACGTAAAGAGAAAGAAGAAATGGACTAGAAGCGTTCCAGAATGTTCAAATTAAGTTTTTGCCAAAGATACCGAACCTTTATTGACTTAGTTTCGGCAATTCATTGTCAAACCACTAGTGCAATACTCGTATATGAAAAATTTAACGGTTATTATGGTCTGCAACTGATTAAATTATACACACAAACAAGTTCCCGTCAACAAAATGAAAGATAAACTAAGATTTGTATATTCTAGCACTTGAATGTTGACACGATATGCAAATTATTAGGGTAAAGTTTTTGGTTGCAATCCTCTAAAGCAGAATGTATGCTTTTTAAAATATAATTATGATCTCATTTGAATTTTAAATATCTTGTTGCGAAACGTCCGCTCTTTCTGTTCTAAATCAAATTTACATCAAGGACAACCCCTTTCTTAATATATAAAACCCTAACCCAGCTGAGCAATTTTCTACCAAATTTAGTTTATTAGCTCGTATATTTGCCATTGCAGCTATTGCGATTTTTTTCTCTCTTGCTCTGCAATATAAATAAGTCCTTTAAATTAGAATTTCAAATTCTAATTATTCATGCCTCAGACTATTTTCTTGGACGCGAATCCAATCTTGAGAAGTTTTCAACACTTCAAGACATTATTTTATATGAACAAGGTACAAGTTTATGCTTCCCAAAAGAACCTTATTTAATTTTAACGACCTTTCGCTACAAAATAAATAAGATGTAATGATATACGACATTCGTATAAGCTTTTCTTGTAAATATATTCAACTGTAATAATATTATAATAGCTTTATATTATATAATTTTTATGGAAGATATACATAAAACCACAAGCTATATTAATACAGTTTTTATTCTATTCAAGGTACATAAAACAACTACAAAGTATATATTTTGCACACTATTAGTATTGTTACATCATTTAAAACCTTTTAATGACCTGAGACAACAATATTGAAAACTAGTTACTGACTAAAGATTTTAAAGTGACAGACGCCGATATCTATAATAAAGGACAGACAAATAATTACTTTTAAATAGGTTCAACAATACATGTATATATATTGCTGTGAAACCTCTTGAATTACCTGGTCTGTTGATTTTCTTCTGTTAATCGCCTCGGCTGCTCCTCTAGATAGCTTTCATCCTCATACATAAAAAAAACAAACACATTCCTACCACAAACATCAACGTCAACTCTATTTACATCAATATTCACAATACATTAAAATTTCAAAATTAATATTCAGCATAAATTTTAATATCGGAAAATTTCAAAATTAAATTTATTATCATTTTAATGTGCATCCAGAATTAAAGTCCTTGTAGGATTCCTACTAATTACTATAACAATATATGCAGAGTACAAAGGAGCATCTACCACCCTTTACGTTAATTAACCAGGTTCGTCTAATTGAGCTCAAAGACATACCCATATTTTTATCATAATCCAGAACATCAATACTAAATACCCCTTTCTACTTAAACAAGCAAATTTCACCTTAAAATTAAAATATTATTGTTAGTACAATTTCACTACTGTCCATTTTAAATAAACAAATTAGAAAGTTATTCAACACACACCAAAATCTCAAAGTTCAAACAAAATAGTATAATTTACCTGAAGGTTACTTGCACTCGTAGCTTCAATGTACATCGTCCCTTTGTTAATCACACCATTCCAACTGGGTTATATTTACGGCTTCTGATTCTCAACGCTTTAAAATTTTCTCCATCACCATTTATTTAAAGTTGTTTCAGGGCTTTTCCGGAACTCCTCTGTGTATATCTGACCCTTGTTTCGTGGATCCAGACACGTTTATGCACCATTTAAGTATTAATACCCCGAAAATAACAAAGAAATTCATACTTCTTTCACCAAGATACGCCAAAACTGCCTACTTTTGTGTATTTATTTGTCATAGTAAATTTTTCCAATTGGTACAGTGATACTAAACTTTATTACCTTGTATCTTCTTTTCTAAGTGCACTAACGTACATTCATTGTAGCACGTAAAGAACAAGCTGTTTTAAATCATATAATATTCGAGCAAACTGTTTAAATTATTTAATATTAAAACCGGAAAACTAAAAAGCACTGTTTAACGCGTTCAATCAAGTCGAAGATCTAAGAGAGCTTGTTCATATTCCCCTGGGTATATATAGAAGTTAGCCTGTCTGTCGGTCGAGTCCTCAAAACGGACCATTCTAAAGAATTTCGCATTCTCGGTTCCCATTCCGTAGCCCGCGCGTCGGTTTTTACGAATTTTGTACTCGCCCCAGTTAAATCTCAGAAATGTTATTTTCACCTCTCAAATTTTGCCTTTTACTTTCAACCAATCGCAACCTCATGACGTTGCTCTACTCACGCCTTTTACTATATGTGTCTCGGTCTTGTGCATATTATCTGTCTCTATCTAACCCGTTCTTATTGATGCAAATTGATATTCATTATTATCGATTATTTTAGTCCATGTGGAGTGTGAAATATCCCACCTTTAGCATTTCTCGTAACTATTAAGCTCCGGTTTCTCCAAGATTCTTTGAAACCATTTGTTATCTACAAAATTTTCGCCGTACGTGACATTTAAACTAAGCAGGTGTTCAAACATAATATTAATTCTTAGAGCTTTATTTTCTGGTATTTTAATCTTGGATTTTCACAGGCTTTTATGCTTATTATTAATAATGGTTTAATTAACTCCAATTAAAATTGACTTCTATCCTTTCATTTTTAGCGAATACAAATTAAATATTAATTATTATGTGTACACTTTGTTTAATACCGGTTACTTAAAATAGGGTTAATTAATATACATTTTGCACGTAATTTCCATTTGTTTCTTTCCTCGGAATAAATACATTACACGTAGAGCTTGTTAATACTGTTTCTTTTGATATAAAGCGTCTTGTACATGATTTAAATCTCTTATTTTACTGAAACGACCGAATTTATTTATGCTTCACGGTTTTAATAAAGCGTACTTTTTCCAAAGCTTCTACACGGTGATTAAAATTATTTGATGTGATTATTTAATTTTCTACCCTGGTCTAAATATGAGTATTTTCCCCCTATTTGAATACAAATAATCCCACTTATTTGAATGCAAATATAAAGCATTTAGACAAAAAATTACAAAAAATTGCCTATCTCTCTCTATCCTTATCTATCTAACTTACCTACTTTATCTCCAATTCAAAAAATATTTACACCTATCCTATATCCCTATCCTATTCCTAACTCTCACTTAATTTTATAAACTGAAATTATCCCTAACTTCATCCTACTTATCCATCTAATCCTATATACATCCTATATACCTATCCTATTCCTAACTTTTAACTAATCTTCACTATACTTTACTTCATCCTACCTAATCCTATATACCTATCCTATTCCTAACTTTATTCCTAACTCTCCACTAATCTTATATGAATTTACTCTTTATTCTCATCCTAAACCTATTCCTAATTATCTCCCATATTTATCCTATACTTAGCTTTATTTTCTATACACACCTACTTCTACTCTTCTATCTACACCTATTCTATCCCTATCCTATTTAAATCTAACTCTCTTCTTGACCCTCCATGTCTTTCTTCTTACCATCCTAATACTCTTCATCCCTATCTCTCCCCCTTCTATATCTATACTTAACATCTCTATTATCTCACATACAATAAACTTATCATCCCTCTTATCCTGACTCTTAAATATTACTTCTTCTTCAGTCCCTACACTTGTCTGTTTCTCATTTATTGTTGTTTCCCTTTCTGCCGACAAACCAAACGATTCTACTTTACAATTCTCGATTTTTCCCTCTACGGAAAATCCTATGTACCTTCTAGAATTCTTATGTAATGGAATCCGCCAGAATGAATCCCTTGAATCTACTTGATTAAAAACAAACTTGCCATCTTTACTTAATTTCGCCTTCACCTGCTCCTGATATGCTGCTTCTACCCCACTACTTCTGCATGTTTTGTATTAAAGCTTGAACCTCTACTTTCCTTTCCTCTGGACATCTTATTGTGTTGATCTGTTTACCTTCATCATCCTCTACCTCTACTACATTAATACTAAACCCCGTGTCATCCTCTGTGACTTCATAACTGCCCTTCCATGGCACTACCCTATCTTTAATCCTTACTACCTTCCTCTCCATATCTATCAAAACCCCTAACTTCATCATACAGTCAACACCTAAAATGCTCTGAAACTTCAGTCCAGGTACAATTACAAACTCCTGTTCACAGCTTAAACCTCCTATATCTATCCTAAGCACCACAACACTATTTACTACAGCAAACTTCTTTTTATTTGGAGCTACTAAATGGCTACGCTTTATAGGCATAATTCTATCACAAACCTTATCCCTAATTTTGCTGACGAATTCCTCCGATATTAAACTCGCCTCTGCCCCTGTATCAAGTAATACTTCTACATTATTCTCAAAAATTTCTAAACTAATAATTGGCAAACATAAATTTTCCTTAGTTTCTGGCTCTACTTCCTCCTCAATTTTGAAAAATTCACGTGGATGTTCATATACATTTACACTGAAATCTAGTGGTCTGTCGCGTTCTAAAAATCCTGTCCAGGTCTGTTTTCCCTACTTGGTCCTGGTCTAGCCGTCACCTCAGCGTATGTCCTAGGCGTTTCCACTCGTTCCGTGTCTGTGTTAGCAGTCCCCCTCATGTCCGGTGAACTATTCCTTCTGGTAGGTTCCGGTCTCGGTGCAGGTCCCCTTCCTAAACTATTACTCCTAACGTATGGTCGTCTCTGTTCCCAATTCTGTCGCTGATATCAGTAATTATTCCCCCTTCTAGCATAGTTGTCCCGTCTATTGTCAAACCTAACTGTGTTGATCTGTCTTTCCCTATTTTCCCGAGGTCGTCCACTACTTACGTCGTCGTACCTCTGCAAGTATTCTAGAAACATTTCTCTGTCCACTATGTTCTGTAGTGCTACGTGTTGTCTTATTTCTACCTCGAAGTGTCGTGATAAATACTTAATAATTTGTCGGTCCGTCAGTGGTGGGTTCAGTTGCTTTGCTATGCTATACTTGCGTATAGCATATTGCTCCCTACTTCCTGAAAATTCTCCCTTAAATTTCCCTGTGATTAAGTCGTCTCGTACCTGGTCTTGTCTGTGGTCACTCCAGTAGTGCTTTAAAAATTTGTTTTCAAAGTCCTGATACGTGTCTATGTCCTGTCCTACTAAATTGTACCACGCTTCCGCATTGTCCTTTAATAAAGCCTTTATCGTATTCAGTTTAGTCTGTTCGTCAAATAAATGTCCCACTAGATTTCTTACACTATTAATAAAATTTGTGGATTTACCCTGTTATCGCCATAAAACTTCATGTGTTGGTCCAATGATACTCCACCTGTAGAAAATCTGGGACCATCCCCCGTTAAATTTGACATGTTGTATTTGATACTACTAACTTCGCGTTCTACCCTGCCTAACTGATCCCTACATGAGTCCGTCACTTCAGTCATTTTACATTAATCTCTTCTTCACAGAACATGCGTACTTCGGACCTTAAATGTCCCATTTCCTGTCGAAGACCTGTAATATCACGCTCATTTTTTCAACCCTATTTTCAACTTCCCCATCTTTACGGTAAGACTATTTTAAATTCTGAAACTTCTTTATTCGTCTTATCTATTTTCTCACTTAGGGTTTCCCTAACTCTTGTTAATGTCTCATTCATTCGGTCAAATTTTCGATTTGAGTCCTCTCTCGCTCTATTCGATTCATCGCTTAGCAGTTCTAATTTTCTGTTAGACTCCTCCATTGCTCTATTCGATTCTTCCCTAGCTAATCGCATTTCCTCAAACATTCTCATCATTAACTCATTTCCTGTTTCTTCTGATTCCGTCCTCGACTGATCTCTACTGCCTCCAGCTTCTTCCATTTTCGAAATTTTCTCACACAATGCACTATCGTCACTTCCAATTTCCACTCCTTGACTCCTTAACCACTCCTTTCTCTGCATACGTTCAAATCACTCACACACACTCTAAAATACTCCTAAATTTATACACACACAAAACTCTCTCTCAGATCGCCAGTTTCCTGGAATAAAATCAAAAAATTTTATTTGGAACTCGAGCCTCACTTTTGGGTCGCCAAGAATGCTGTGAAACCTCTTGAATTACCTGGTCTGTTGATTTTCTTCTGTTAATCGCCTCGGCTGCTCCTCTAGATAGCTTTCATCCTCATACATAAAAAAACAAACACATTCCTACCACAAACATCAACGTCAACTCTATTTACATCAATATTCACAATACATTAAAATTTCAAAATTAATATTCAGCAAAAATTTTAATATCGGAAAATTTCAAAATTAAATTTATTATCATTTTAATGTGCATCCAGAATTAAAGTCCTTGTAGGATGCCTACTAATTACTATAACAATATATGCAGAGTACAAAGGAGCATCTACCACCCTTTACGTTAATTAACCAGGTTCGTCTAATTGATCTCAAAGACATACCCATATTTTTATCATAATCCAGAACATCAATACTAAATACCCCTTTCTACTTAAACAAGCAAATTTCACCTTAAAATTAAAATATTATTGTTAGTACAATTTCACTACTGTCCATTTTAAATAAACAAATTAGAAAGTTATTCAACACACACCAAAATCTCAAAGTTCAAACAAAATAGTATAATTTACCTGAAGGTTACTTGCACTCGTAGCTTCAATGTACATCGTCCCTTTTGTTAATCACACCATTCCAACTGGGTTATATTTACGGCTTCTGATTCTCAACGCTTTAAAAATTTTCTCCATCACCATTTATTTAAAGTTGTTTCAGGGCTTTTCCGGAACTCCTCTGTGTATATCTGGCCCTTGTTTCGTGGATCCAGACACGTTTATGCACCATTTAAGTATTAATACCCCGAAAATAACAAAGAAATTCATACTTCTTTCACCAAGATACGCCAAAACTGCCTACTTTTGTGTATTTATTTGTCATAGTAAATTTTTCCAATTGGTTCAGTGATACTAAACTTTATTACCTTGTATCTTCTTTTCTAAGTGCACTAACGTACATTCATTGTAGCACGTAAAGAACAAGCTGTTTTAAATCATATAATATTCGAGCAAACTGTTTAAATTATTTAATATTAAAACCGGAAAACTAAAAAGCACTGTTTAACGCGTTCAATCAAGTCGAAGATCTAAGAGAGCTTGTTCATATTCCCCTGGGTATATATAGAAGTTAGCCTGTCTGTCGGTAGAGTCCTCAAAACGGACCATTCTAAAGAATTTCGCATTCTCGGTTCCCATTCCGTAGCCCGCGCGTCGGTTTTTACGAATTTTGTACTCGCCCCAGTTAAATCTCAGAAATGTTATTTTCACCTCTCAAATTTTGCCTTTTACTTTCAACCAATTGCAACCCCATGACGTTGCTCTACTCACGCCTTTTACTATATGTGTCTCGGTCTTGTGCATATTATCTGTCTCTATCTAACCCGTTCTTATTGATGCAAATTGATATTCTTTATTATCGATTATTTTAGTCCATGTGGAGTGTGAAATATCCCACCTTTAGCATTTCTCGTAACTATTAAGCTCCGGTTTCTCCAAGATTCTTTGAAACCATTTGTTATCTACAAAATTTTCGCCGTACGTGACATTTAAACTACGCAGGTGTTCAAACATAATATTAATTCTCAGAGCCTTATTCCGTGGTATTTTAATCTTGGATTTTCACAGGCTTTTATGCTTATTATTAATAATGGTTTAATTAACTCCAATTAAAATTGACTTCTATCCTTTCATTTTTAGCGAATACAAATTAAATATTAATTATTATGTGTACACTTTGTTTAATACCGGTTACTTAAAATAGGTTAATTAATATAAATTTTGCACGTAATTTCCATTTGTTTCTTTCCTCGGAATAAATACATTACACGTAGAGCTTGTTAATACTGTTTCTTTTGATATAAAGCGTCTTGTACACGATTTAAATCTCTTATTTTTACTGAAACGACCGAATTTATTTATGCTTCACGGTTTTAATAAAGCGTAATTTTTCCCAAAGCTTCTACACGGTGATTAAAATTATTTGATGTGATTATTTTATTTTCTACCCTGGTCTAAATATGAGTAATATATATATATATATATATATATATATATATATTAGGTAGTTTTTTCTACACAAGGTTGATAAATACTAACGTATTGCAATTAATAAGATGAAATAATAACTTAGACTTTTGTGCAAAGCCCAAATGATCATTTCAAATCGAGCTAGTTATTGAAAGAAGGAAAATATAAGGTCTTGGACAGGATTTGAACCTGCATCTCAGTTTTGCCGTAACTGTGCGTTTACCAATTACGCCACCGAGACCAATGACTATAATTGGAAAATTTACAAATCCAAATCGTGTACAGAACCATATATACTACCTGCACACGATTTGGATTTGTAAATTTCCCAATTATAGTCATCGGTTTCGGTAGTGTAATTGGTAAACACACAGTTCCGGCAAAACTGAGGTGCAGGTTCAAATCCTCTCCAAGACCTTATATTTTCCTTCTTTCAATTACCAACTCGATTTGAAATGATCATATAGACTTTGAATAAAAGTCTAAGTTATTATTTCATCTTATTTATATATATATATATATATATATATATATATATATATATATATATATATTTATATTGTTGTGATACTGTAGCAATACCCCTATGCGCCAATTTTGTGAATTAAAAAGGTAAAAATTTTAATCTGTCAATTTTTAATTTTTAATGTATAATTTTAATTGCGTCGGCTAGCTCAGTTTCTAATTACGCACGGAGCTTGCGACAATACGACAAACAAAGAATTTAAATTTATCTTCTACCTCTCCGTTCTGTTTTCAATTTTTAAACCAAAACACCATTAAGCGCAAATTATTATAATGTTCTCAAAAATATTTACAGCGTATAAACAGTTTAAAAAATTCTCTAACTAGAATTTTCTTCTAATAATTGAATAAAAGAATTTAATAATTATCATTCCCAAAGATGATCAAAAACCTAGCAAAATCACTATTATTATTATTATTATTATCAATAACTGAAGCCTGATAAACGTTCATTCAACCTTTTTAAACATTTACGTAATTTACAACGTATAGTCAAAAAAAGCAAACCTTGCCGACCTCTCACATAAATTATCATGAAAGCAATTTTTAAAGTACTTAAATTAGAAATAATCAATGCAATGTTAATTTTTAAATCATTCAGTTTAGAAATGTACAATGAAATATTCACAAATAAAATAATAAAACATTCAAATTGGCTAACCTGTTGTTTTCAGTTCGAATCAGCCCTGGTCCAACTGTTTTCGGTATTGTCTGCATCTCTCATAGCATAGCCTTAATCACACTAGCGTCCCCTATTAAACTCCCTGACAATTCATCGTTGAAGTAAATGTTTGTTGCATTTCCTCATTTGTTCCAGTAATCATTTATAATCGCTTCCAGTATTTATTTAAACTTGTTTCCCAGTAACCATTTCGACTTGCCTTCCAGTATTTATTTAGAGATTGTCTCCAGTAATCATTTAAACTTGTCTCCAGTAATCATTTAGAATCCCTTTTATTAAGATTAATATTAGAATTTAAATTAAAACAACTTTTAGTTACTTACGCCTTTTAAATGATAAAACCACAAACCCAATAATTTTCCATAATTACAATGGTATTGTTTCACACTTCACAATTAATCACTTTACGTAAATATCTTTGTTTTCAGAAACGTGAACTAAGTCTTACTTCATGGCGAAATGTTTTGTTTACAAATCCAATCATATTTAAATGCACCGTCTATCTATTGACAAGCGCAAAGTTTGTTGTGTATAAAACTTTCATACCAGGTTTTCGGATACTCCATCGTATTATTATTGTATGTTAACATCAACGCGTTACTTTTGTCACGTACCATTTCGAGTTAATAGCAATGATTCCTTTGAATTTTTATACTTCTGGATAAGTGAACCATTGTTGGTTCAAATAAATTTGGCAAACTTTGATTTTAATTACCATGCCTTGCGTGTTCCCAATAAATCAGGTGTCAATTTTAATTTTCTAGTCATGTAGACTTAATACAACGTATTCATTAAATTATATGCGTTTGCTATCTTACGCATTTTTAAACCTGCTTGTTTTAATTGAGATTCTTGACTTAATAATGATGCGATATCCATGCGTGTCGCGTTTCAGCTTGCATTTATGTTATTTAAGTATTTGCAAATTTATTAATTCAAATAAATCTTCAAAATATTTTTCATTAATTAAATTAATTATGATTATGATTTATATATAGGGCGTTGTCTTTTACTTTCCAGCCTAATCATCGTATTTCTTGTTTTCTCCAGAAAACTCTCGTTTTCTGAGCCCTCATGTATTTTATATGAAGTGCGCTATACTATTGGTCCTAACTACCCCTAAATGTCCCTATTAATACAGCATTTTATATATAAGTTGCAATATTTTGACTGGTTGAGTTATTCATACAAAAATTAATATCGGGGAAGCAGTCACAATAAGGTATTTAATTAAAGAACTTTTTTAATCATTCAAGCTTTCGACTAATTTATTGTCTTTATGAGGAATTTAAAAACAATTGCTATGGAAATAAATAAAGAAATATAAGTACACCAACTTAAAAGTACATACGGTTCAATGAAACTTTTCTAAAAAACAAAGAACTGGTCAACGAACATTATTACTTTACAGAAAACAAAACCGTGAAGAGGGCGCACCGTTCACAATAATTATAACTCGTGCTAATATATTTAATAATTTAAGCAATGCTACAGCTGTATAAAGATAGACTAGAGCGAAAACAGATAAGAGTACAAAAAACCAGATATCATATAAATGTATAAATATAGCAAAAGTTATTAGCTAATTCAGGCGTGTAAGTTGGTAATCTACTCTACGTTACGTACGTATAGATTTATCTATCAAAAAGAGAATTTAAGAGTTTTTTCTTAAATTATAATTTATTAATAACATTTTATGTGAATAGATGTTAATTAGGTTTTGCGTGTCCGTTTTTTCGTTCAGCACATTATTTTTCATAGATACATTAACTTTAGTTATAATTATTGTGAACAGTGCGATATGCTAAACGTTTTGTTATCTTTTGTTATATGCAAAATAATAATGTTCGTTGACCAGATTTTTTCGTTTTCAGAAAAATTTTATTTAACCGTAAGTAGCTTTAAGCTGTTTTATTTTCGTATGTATTATTTTTGGAATCCTGATGAAAACAATAAATTAGTTGAATGCTTGAATGATTAAACAAGTTCTTTAATTAAATACCTGGACTGATTGCTTTCTTGATATTAATTTTTGTAGGTGTATTTTATATATATATATATATATATATATATATATATATATTTCGTGTAATTCGTGGTTAGAAAGCTTGAGGTTAGAGTAACAACTTCTAAGAAAATCGAGTTAGGCATTTTAAATAATTAGGGTATTTTAAATAATTAACTTAGAGCTTAGTCAACGTATAATAATGCAGGGTTAACTTATTTCTAGTTATATTTATTTAGGAATGACGTAGCTTAATATTTACTGTAAGATAGGGCAATATTTATTAGAAGCAACGAGGTAAAAATACCATTTTTAATTTTTATTAATAATAATTTATTGTATTATACTACTTTCAAGTAAATGAAGTAGAGTCACTGTCATTAACTAAATTATTATATATTTATGAACAACAGTTAATGTAAGTTGTCATGTTTGTAATTGATTGACTAAATCTTTTTTATTATATAGACTTATGATTATGGCAAAAATGTGTTGCCGAAACGTTAAGAAATATAACAAAATATTTTAAATTGCTATTTATTTTGACCAAAAAGATTCCAATAAATTTATAACATCTTATCTAATTATATATATATATATATATATATATATATATATTGCTGTGTTTTTTATATAAGAATCGAGCCTCACGAATTGGGCGCCAAGATTTGCTGTGATTCTCTTGTCTATTTTGAATTGCCCACGTTCTGTGCCAAGAATTGCTGTGATTCTCGTTACTACGGTGAAATCTCCTCTGATAATCGATTTCTTACCTGAATATCGCCTCTTGACTCCTTCCACTTCGGCTGCTCACCTAGATAAAACTTTCATCCTCATTCATAAAAAAAAAACATTCCTACCACAAACATCAACGTTAACTATATTTACACCAATATTCACAATACATTAAAATTTCAAAATTAAATTTTAGCATAAATTTCAGCATCATAAAATTTCAAGTTCAAATTTTATCATCATTTTAATTTGCATCCAGAATTAAAGTCCTTGTAGGATGCATACTAATTAAGTAAACAATATTTGCAAACCTGAGTCTGAATAAAAGGGAGCATCTCCCACCCCTTTACGTTAATTTAATAGGTTAGTCTAATTGAGCTCAAAGACAGACCCAAATTTTCATCATAATCAAAAACATAAACCTGATAAATACTCCTTTCTACTTATACAAGAAAATTCTACCTTAAAATTCAAAATTTGTTGTTTATACAAATTTACTACTGTCCATTTTTATCAAACAAATTATAAAGATATTCAATACACACCAAAACATCTAAGATCGAACAACAATGCATAAGTTACCTGAAGGTTAATGCACTCGTGGCTCCAATGTACATCGTCCTTGCTAATCCCACCATTCCAGCTGGGTTATGTTTACGTCCTCGGATTTCTGGCCGCCTTTAAAATTTTTCTACACCACCATTCGTCTAAAAGGTTTCAGGGCTTCTCAGGAACTCATCTATGTACATCTAAATCTTGTTTTGTGGATCAAATCCCGTTTACGAATAACACTTGATTACTAACACTCCCGAATGATAGCAATGAAATTCATAATACTTTCACTCTATACTAAAACTGCATACTTCTATTTATTTATTTATCGTTACTAATTTGGATAATTGGTAAAGTAATACCCGCAAATATAACTAGACTTTATTACCTTTATCTATCTTCTCTAAGTGCACTAATGCATAATAACTTGTATCGTAGCACGTAATCACCACGTAGTCTACTTGAAGTATCGAATAAAATCAAAAAATAACGAACAAAACTGCTTGAAGTATCGAATAAAATCAAAAATACAAGAGCTAAACTCCTATCAGCACGGGTTTATATAATGGCTCGCTTGCAAGTCGAATTTGTCCCGCGACGGACGATTTTCAGAAATTCGCATTCTATTTTCCCTTCCGATGGCTCGGCATGATTTTACTAAAATTTGCACTCGTCCAAGTTGAAATCTAAGAAATTTCCGCACGCCACGCAACACGTCTGCGAACAACTAATTAATTTTACATAGAAATTGTTATGCTTCCACATCTCATGTTTGCATCTTATTTCAACCTTAAACGCCAATCTAGTCTGTTCGTTCTATCTAAAACCTGTGCGCTTGTTTCACATTTTTCCCCTAATTTAACTGCTAATGCATTCCATCTCGCTTGTCTTTATACCACAAACTCGCTTTCTTACTTGCACTCATATAGCTTAAAGCTTATCGACTATCATATACATCGTTATCTTTGCAGGTGTTCTGAGTTCCAAAACGCCGAAGGTTCCTACGTGACTTCCCCACGTCTTTTATAATTTCTCGATAGTTTTAGTACTTGGAAAGATTAAATTAAATACAAATTGAACATTTTAACTCTGCTTCTTTTTATAGAAAGCGTCCAGTGAATAATTTAACCCCTTATTTTTAACGAAACGAATAAATTTTTATGCTCCACGGTTTTAATTATCTAATGAAATTCTACATTACTTCCTTCTACACGTTGATTATGATTATATACAAACCCTACATTCTAATTGAATGATTTAAATCTACACAGTAGGCCTTTAATTAAGCGTACTATTTTCCACTGCTTTAATATACACGGTGTTTAACATTATCTAAACAATATAAACCCTATGTTTTGAAGTAAATGACGAATTTATCCAATATGCCTTTAAATGAAGCGTATTATTACCCAAAGCGTCCTTATACACGGTGATTAAAATTATTTGATGTCGTTAATTAATTTTCTACCCTGTTCTAAATTAGAGTAATATATATATATATATATATATATATATATATATATTATTGTGTAGTCGCTTTGGCTGCTCCGCTCTGCTCCTCTTTACTTCATTAAAAACTCTTCTACTAACACACGCTTACTTGGATTACTGAATCCCACAACTCCGCTTCACTGCTACCATGCTATAACCTAAAAGAAAATCCCCTCTACAATCACACTCAAAATAACGCAATTCACAAATACAACACACTCTATTTACAGTCGATAAATATTACATTTTTATAAGATTTTTTATTACGTACACTTGGATTCTTCGTACTAACAAGAATTTTATTTTCAAGGAAGTATTTCACTTCGATAACCTTATTAAACAATTATCCTATTAAAGTGAAAGGGCATTCCTCATACTTGACTTTGTCCCTTCGTCTTGACATAAATAAATTTATGAACAACAACTTATGATTATGGCAAAAATGAATTGCCGAAGCGTTAAGAAATATAACAAAATATTTTAAATTACCATTTATTTTGAGCAAAAACATCCCAATAAATTTATAACTTCTTATCTAAATAATATATATATATATTACTCATATTTAGACCAGGGTAGAAAATTAATGAATTACATAAAATAATTTTAATCACCGTGTATAAGGAATTTTATTAGATAATACGCTTTATTAAAACACCGTGGAGAATAAAAATTCATTCGTTTCAGTAAAAATAAGAGATTTAAATCATGTACAAGACGCTTTATATCAAAAGAAACAGTATTAACAAGCTCTACGTGTAATGTATTTATTCCGAGGAAAGAAACAAATGGAAATTACGTGCAAAATTTATATTAATTAACCTTATTTTAAGTAACCGGTATTAAACAAAGTGTACACATAATAATTAATATTTAATTTGTATTCGCTAAAAATGAAAGGATAGAAGTCAATTTTAATTGGAGTTAATTAAACCATTATTAATAATAAGCATAAAAGCCTGTGAAAATCCAAGATTAAAATACCACGGAATAAGGCTCTGAGAATTAATATTATGTTTGAACACCTGCGTAGTTTATAAAGCTCATTCTGCGTAAATTTTGCAGATAATTAATGGTTACAAAGAATCTTGGAGAAACCGGGGCTTAATATTCACGGGAAGGCGCGATACGGAGTTATTTAACCCAGATAGTCCACATGGACTGAAATAATCGATAATAAGGAATATCAATTTGCACCACTAAGAACAGGTTAGATAGAAACAGATAATATGCGCAAGACCGAGACACATATAGTAAAAGGCGTGATTTAAGCAACGTCACGAGGGTCACAATTGGTTGAAAATAGGATGCAAATATCAGAGGTAGAAACAACGATTTCTGTATAAAATTTAATTAGGTATTCTCGGACATGTTTTCGTGCCGTGTGGAAATTTTCTGAGATTTAACTGGGGCGAGTACAAAATTCGTAATAACCGACGCGCGGGCTACGGACTGGGAACAGAGCATGCGAAATTCTAGAAACTGGCCGTTTTGAGGACTCGACCGACAGACAGGCTAACTTCTATATATACCCAGGTGAATATAAACAAGCTCTCTTAGATCTTCGACTTGATTGAACGCGTTATACAGTGCTTTTTAGTTTACCGGTTTTAATATTAAATAATTTAAACAGTTTGCTCGAATATTATGTGATTTAAACAGCTTGTTCTTTACGTGCTACAATGAATGTACGTTAGTGCACTTAGAAAAGAAGATACAAGGTAATAAAGTTTAGTATCACTGTACCAATTGGTAAAATTTACTATGACAAATAAATACACAAAAGTAGGCAGTTTTGGCGTATCTTGGTGAAAGAAGTATGAATTTTTTTGTTATTTTTCGGGGGTGTTAATTATTAAATGGTTCATAAATCTGTCTGGATCCACAAAACAAGGGTCAGATATACACGGAGGAGTTCCGGAAAAGCCCTGAAACAACTTTAAATAAATGGTGGAGAAAATTTTTAAAGCGTTGAGAATCAGAAGCCGTAAATATAACCCAGTTGGAATGGTGTGATTAACAAAAGGGACGATGTACATTGAAGCTACGAGTGCAAGTAACCTTCAGGTAAATTATACTATTTTGTTTGAACTTTGAGATTTTGGTGTGTGTTGAATAACTTTCTAATTTGTTTATTTAAAATGGACAGTAGTGAAATTGTACTAACAATAATATTTTAATTTTAAGGTGAAATTTGCTTGTTTAAGTAGAAAGGGGTATTTAGTATTGATGTTCTGGATTATGATAAAATATGGGTATGTCTTTGAGCTCAATTAGACGAACCTGGTTAATTAACGTAAAGGGTGGTAGATGCTCCCTTTGTACTCTGCATATATTGTTATAGTAATTAGTAGGCATCCTACAAGGACTTTAATTCTGGATGCACATTAAAATGATAATAAATTTAATTTTGAAATTTTCCGATATTAAAATTTATGCTGAATATTAATTTTGAAATTTTAATGTATTGTGAATATTGATGTAAATAGAGTTGACGTTGATGTTTGTGGTAGGAATGTGTTTGTTTTTTTTATGTATGAGGATGAAAGCTATCTAGAGGAGCAGCCGAGGCGATTAACAGAAGAAAATCAACAGACCAGGTAATTCAAGAGGTTTCACAGCATTCTTGACGCCCAATTCGTGAGGCTCGATTCGAAAAGCGTAGTTCACGGATTTTGTAGGTTTCACAGCATTCTTGACACCCAATTCGTGAGGCTTGATTCGAAAAGCGTAGTTCACGGATTTTGTGGAATCAACAGACCAGGTAATTCAAGAGGAATCACAGCAATCTATATATATATATATATATATATATATATATATATATATACTCATATTTAGACCAGGGTAGAAAATTAAATAATCACATCAAATAATTTTAATCACCGTGTATAAGGAATTTCATTAAATAATACGCGTTAGTAAAACCATGAAGCATAAATAAACTCGGTTGTTTCAGTAAAAATAAGAAATTTAAATTATTTATAAGACGCTTTATATCAAAAGAAGCAGTATTGAAAAGCTCTGCGTGTAATGTAATTATTCCTAAACAAAGAGAAATTACGTGCAAAGTTTATATTAATTAACCCTATTTTAAGTAACCGGTAGTAAAACAAAGTGTACATATAATAATTAATATTTAAGTTGTATTCGCTAAAAATGAAAAGGATAGAAATTAATTTTAATTGGAGTTAATTTAACCGTTAATAACATATAATACCTATAGAAACTTGTAAAAACCCAAGATTAAAATACCACGGAATAAGGCTCTGAGAATTAATATTATATTTGAACACCTGCGTAGTTTAAATGTCACATTCGGCGTAAAGTTTGCAGATAATTAATGTTTCAAAGAATCTTGGGAAAACGTCGCATAATAGTTACGAGAATTGCTAAAGCTGGGTTATTTCACACTCCATGTGGACTAAAATAATCGATAATAAATAATATCAATTTGCACCAATACGAACAGGTTAGAGAAGGAAAGAGAAAATGCGTCAAGCAAAGACACATATTGTAAAAGGCGGGATTTAAGCAACGTCATGGGGTTGCGATTGGTTAAAATAGGATGCAAATATCAGAGGTAGAAACAACAATTTCTGTACAAAATTAATTAGTTTTTCTCGGACATGCTTGCGTGCCGTGTGGAAATTTTCTGAGATTTAAATGGGGCGAGTGAAAATTCGTAAAATCGACGCGTGAGCGACAGACTGGGAACATGGCATGAGAAATTCTTTAGAATTACCCGTTTTGGGGAACAGACCGACAGACAGGCTTTTGCTATATATACCGAGATGAATATAAACAAGCCCTCTTAGACTTTTGACGATTCGATGCGTTAAAAGCTCGTACATACGCGACTTGATTGAAGATGTTAACCAGTGCATTTTAGTTTGATTAAATAATTTAAAGTTTGCTCGTATATTTTAGTGATTCAAAATAGCTTGTTATTTACGTGCTAACATGAATGTACTTCAGTGCACTTAGATACAAGGTAATAAAATTTAGTTTCACTGTACCAATTAGCAAAATTTACAACGACGAATGTATACACAAAAGTAGGCAGTTTTGGCGTATATTGGTGACAGACGCATGAATTTCTTTGCTATTTTTCGGGGGTGTTAATAATTAAATGGTTCAAATACGTGTCTGGATCCATGAAACAAGGGTCAGATAAACACAGATGAGTTCCGGAAAGGCCCAGAAACGACTTTGAATGGATGGTGATGGAGAAAATTTTAAAAGCGTAGAGAATCAGAAGCCGTAAATATAATCCTGTTGAATGGTGTGATTAACTAAAGAAACGATACTTTGAAGCTACGAGGACAGTAACCTTCAGGTAAATTATGCTATTTTGTTTGACATTTTTGTGTGTATTGAATGACTTTATAATTGATTTACTTTAAATGGACATTAGTGAAATTATACTAACCATAAAAGTTTAATTTTAAGAGGAAATTTGCTTGTTTAAGTAAAAGGGTATTTTGTTTTAATGTTCGGGAATATGATGAAAATTTGGGTATGTCTTTGAGCTCAATTAGACGAACCTGGTTAATTAACGTAAAGGGTGGTAGATGCTCCCTTTATACTCAGACTCCGGTCTGCTTATATTGTTATATTAATTAGTAGGCATCCAACAAGGACTTTAATTCTGGATGCACATTAAAATGATAATAAAATTAATCTTGAAATTTTTTTTGAAAACTGAATTTTATGCTGAAATTTAATTTGAAAATTTAATGTATTCTGAATATTGATGTAAATAGAGTTAACGTTGATGTTTGTGGTAGGAATGTGTTGTTTAATTTTATGAATGAGGAGGTTTATAAAATTAGGTGAGCGGCCGAGGCGAAAAGCGTAGTTCACGGTTTTTGGAGGTTTCACAGCATAATTTAGCGACCCAAAAGTGAGGCTCGAGTTCCAAATAAAATTTTTGTGATTTTATTCCAGGAAACTGGCGATCTGAGAGAGAGAGTTTCTGTGTGTGTATAAATTTAAGAGTATTTTAGAGTGTGTGTGAGTGATTGGAACGTATGCAGAGAAAAGAGTGGTTAAGGAGTCAAGGAGTGGAAATTGGAAGTGACGATAGTGCATTGTGTGAGAAAATTTCGAAAATGGAAGAAGCTGGAGGCAGTAGAGATCAGTCGAGGACGGAATCAGGAGAAACAGGAAATGAGTTAATGATGAGAATGTTAGAGGAAATGCGATTAGCTAGGGAAGAATCGAATAGAGCGATGGAGGAGTCTAACAGAAAATTAGAACTGCTAAGCGATGAATCTAATAGAGCTAGGGAGGAGTCCAACCAAAATTAGAGCAGATAAGCGGGAAAATTGAGCAGTCGACTAAAGAATTTACAGAGTTTAAAATAGTCTTACCGTAAAGATGGGGGAAGTTGAAAATAGGGTTGAAAAAAATGAGCGTGATATTTCAGGTCTTCGACAGGAATTGGGACATTTAAGGTCCGAAGTACGCATTTTCTGTGAAGAAGAAATAAACGTAAAATGACTGAAGTAACGGACTCATGTAGGGATCAGTTAGGCAGGGTAGAACGCGAAGTTAGTAGTATCAAATACAACATGTCAAATTTAACGGGGATGGTCCCAGATTTTCTACAGGTGGAGTATCATTGGACCAACACATGAAGTTTTATGGCGATAACAGGGTAAATCCACAAATTTTTATTAATAGTGTAAGAAATCTAGTGGGAAATTTATTTGACGAACAGACTAAACTAAATACGATAAAGGCTTTATTAAAGGACAACGCGGAAGCATGGTACAATTTAGTAGGACAGGACATAGACACGTATCAGGACTTTGAAAACAAATTTTACAACATTACTGGAGTGATCACAAACAGGATCAGATTAGGGACGACTTGATTACAGGAAAATTTAAGGGAGAGTTTGCAGGTTTTAGGAGCAATATGCCATCCGCAAGTACAGTGTGGCCAAACAACTGAATCCACCATTGACGGACAGACAGATTATCAAGTACCTATCACGACATTTTGAACTGGAAATTAGACAACACGTGGCCTTACAAAACATCACAGAACGGGAGACATTTTAGAGTATTTGCAGAGATATGACGATGTATGTGTAGGACGGACAAGAGAGATACGAGAACGAAACGTTAACACAGTTAGGTTTGACAACAGGACACCGAATTATCCGAGACGGCCTGACTACAACAGAAATTTTCGACCGAATTGGGAACGACGAGGACAGGAATACAGAAGTAATAGTGCGACTAGGGGACCGACGCCAAGACCTAGTTACACGCGACAGAACAGTTTACCGGAAGTAAACAGAACTGTGACCAGCACGCCGAATAGAGACAGGGACACGGATATTAACACGAGGAGGACGTACGCACAGGTTGTAGAAGGACAACCAGGACCAAGCACGGAAAACAGGACGAGACAGGATTTTTAGAACGCGACAGACCACTAGATTTCTGTGTAAATGTATACGAACATCCACGTGAATTTTTCAAAATTGAGGAGGAAGTAGAGCCAGAAACTGAGGAAAAATTATGTTTGCCAATTATTAATTTAGAAATTTTGAGAATAATGTAGAAGTATTACTTGATACAGGGGCAGAGGCGAGTTTAATATCGGAGGAATTCGTCAGCAAAATTAGGGATAAGGTTTGTGATAGAATTATGCCTATAAAACGTAGCCATTTAGTAGCTCCAAATAAAAGAAGTTTGCTGTAGTAAATAGTGTTGTGGTGCTTAGGATAGATATAGGAGGTTTAAGCTGTGAACAGGAGTTTGTAATTGTACCTGGACTGAAGTTTCAGAGCATTTTAAGTGTTGACTGTATGATGAAGTTAGGGGTTTTGATAGATATGGAAAGGAAGGTAGTAAGGATTAAGGATAGGGTAGTGCCATGGAAGAGCAGTTATGAAGTCACAGATGATGACACTGGGTTTAGTATTAATGTAGTAGAGGTAGAGGATGATGAAGTAAAACAGATCAACACAATAAGATGTCCAGAGGATAGGAGAGTATAGGTTCAAGCTTTATTACAAAAACATGCATAATTAGTGGGGGTAGAAGCAAGCACAGCGTTAGGCTATGAGCACAGATTGGAAGTGGATAATTCAGAACCGTTCAACGCAAAGGTTTATCCAATTCCAGCAGCATATCGGGAGCAGGTAAAGGCAGAATTAAATAAAATGTTGGAAGATGGCATAATAGAGGTATCAAACACTCATTTCATAAATCCGTTGGCGGTAGTTAAGAAAAAGGATGATAGCATTCGTTTATGTTTAGATGCACGAAAAATTAACCATCTACTTTATGGTTCAGTAAAGAACCAGATGCAAGAGGTGAAAAAGTAGAGGATCTGATCAACGAATTGCAACTAAAAATATTAAACGGCGCAAATAACCCCCCGACGTACACAAATCGAGCAGGGGTGGAAACCAACATCGATGTCACACTGTCAAACGGAATAGCATACCCATATGTACATGAGTGGAGGGTACACGATGGGCTGACAGTTAGTGACCATAATATGATAACCTTTAACGTTAAAATACCAAGATCTGAAGAGAATAAACCTACCTCCAAATATAACGTATTAAAAGCAGATTGGGTTAAAACATTAAGTCAATTTAAACCACCAGAATGTATCATCAGAAATGGTGATATAAATAATTATACTAAACATCTAACAAAGACAATTAAAGATACAATGAGGAAAACTATTCCTCAAAAGAATGTCGACACAACTATACGTAAGGTCCAATGGACAAGGGAGTTACAGACATTAAGACTAGAGACACGAAAAAGACGGAAGATCTATCAGAGATCCAAAACATATAATGAAAGAACGTACAATCTAGGATTGTACCTAGAAATAAAAGAACGATACCAAATGAAATTAGCAGAGATGAAGAAGAAAACGTGGGATATATTTGTAGAGAGGCATCTACAAGTAGACCCGTGGGGAATACCCTATAAAGTGGTTAAAGGGAAAATAACACCACCTACCACGTATTCCACGCTGCTAAAAAATGATGGAACAATAACAACAAACTGGCAGGAAACTGCACAGACTATACTCGATACGCTCCTTCCGGACGATGTCCAGGAAGGAGAAAGTAACACACATAAACAAATAAGAAACAAGATCACAGAGTACAATACAATTGGGAACCGCCCATGGAATAGAGAGGACCCAGACATGCTTCCGATTACTGAGGAAGAGGTTCAAGAGAGTATAGATAAGAACAAACCGAAAAAAGCACCAGGACCAGATGCAATACCGGCGGAAGTACTAAAGGCATTAAGCCCCAAATTAGTGCCAGTACTTGTTAAATTGTATAACGAATGTTTACAACAATGTAAATTTCCGCCCATCTGGAAACAGTCCAAATTAATAGTAATACCAAAAACAAACCACAAGACACCAACGGTCCCAAAAATACAGACCTATAAGTCTCTTAAACGTACTGGGGAAAACGTTTGAAAGAATCCTATGCAATAGGCTTCGAGAACGTCGTCTAATAAGGGGCTGGAACGAAAGACAATTCGGTTTCAGACCAGGGAAATCAACCGAAGATGCCATAAACGAGGCAATTGAAAATGTACTAACATCTAAAAGCAAATATGTTGCAATGATTTCAATAGATATTGAGGGAGCCTTTGACAACCTATGGTGGCCCTCACTTTTCATGAAACTGCTCGATATAGACTGTCCATCACAGCTCTATCACATTTTTAGAAGTTACTGTATGGACAGATATGTAACAATAGAGGGGAATTGTGGTGTGACAAAGCGTGTGACCAAGGGCTGTCCGCAAGGATCGGTCTGCGGTCCCGCGTTCTGGGACATCGTAATAGATGAATTACTGGAGTTGCTCGAAACCTCGCAGGATGTTTTGTCTGTCATCGCGTATGCGGACGACATCCTGTGTTTGGTGGAGGGTTACTCCAGAATTCACCTCCAAACCAAAGCAAATGTTGTACTAGACAAAATTAACAAATGGTGTATCCAAAACAAACTGAGGATAGAACCAAATAAGACAAGATACATAATCACCAAAGGAAAACTAAACCGAGAACCAACCCTGTTAATAAATAACAGGCCAATTAAAAGAGCAAGGCTTTTCAAGTATCTCGGAATAACCATAGACGAAGCTCTAAACTTCGACGAACATATACAGAAAATATGTGGCGGAACAACTAAAGTTATGCAGGGCCTTGCGACGTTAGCCGCAAGGCACTACAAAATACCATTAAGAAACATAAGAATTTACTTAAATAGTGTGCTCGTGGCCATGGTTGCACATGCTGCGAGTGCATGGGCACACAGACTCAACCTAGTTAAACCAGCTCAAAGAGTAAATAGTACACAAAGAGGTCTATTACTCCGACTAACAGGAGCTTACCGAACAACTTCACACGAAGCTTTATACGTTATCTTGGGAACTATGCCATTAGATCTAAAGATAAGACAAGCAGCAGCCAATTATTGGCTAAAAAGAAAAGAGTTACAAAAACTCAAAAAGATTTTAGCAACAGAACAAGAAATAACTGAAAAGAGTCAAATCAAAGAAATGATTTTAAACATCTGGCAAGAGAGGTGGGATACCGCAGAAACAGGTAGAAGAACATATTCCCTTATGCCTTGCATAAGGGAAAGACTGAAGAATAAGCATTTTACACCATCTCAAGGTTTGATTCATTTCTTAACTGGACATGGACCCTATAACAGCTACAAGAAGCGTTTCAAGTTGGAAGAAACAGACATATGCTCGTGTGGTGAACTTGGGTCACCTGAGCATATAATATTTCATTGTTCAGAATTAGAAAACGAACTAAGAATAGAAAGAAACATACTTAAAGATATTCATATATCAGATATGTTAAACAACAAAAATATCTTTCCTTACTTAAACCTTATTACTAATAAGGTAACAACAATAATACATAAACGATACATAGAGGGGGCAAATGTATAACAGTGCGAAGAAGAACAACCCGCGTAATAAAGACATTTTTCAAATTCCAGGAATTATATTCCTGATGACCAAAGACACATAAGTGATTAAATTAAGTGAATAGACAATAAACATACTGTTTATCAGTATGTTGACGTAGGTTAGAAATAACAAAAAGGTGATGGACTAACTTAGTAGAGTAAGGATAACACTAACGACTAACATTAATAAAATTATTATAACAATCAAGTGGCAAACTATAAAGTAGCAATCGTATTAATCTAACCCGTAGAATAATAATAACATTGTATGTAAATAAAGTGTCAGTAAATTAAGTAGCATAAGCATGAATGTATGTAAATAATTAATGTAGCAATTAATAAGCATAAGCATAATTAATAAGAGCCGATTAAATATGCATGAAGGCAAATTCATAGAAAAATTTAAGCATAAATAATCAATAGTTTTGAAGCTTTTCCAAAAAGCATGTTGATTAAACAAAAGTAGACATTTGTTTTTGAAGTCAATTCCAAGAGTAAATGCATGTAAAGTTGAAGTAGAAGTAGAGATAAGTAGATTAGAGGAACATCTAACCTTTTGGTAAGAGAGAAAGAGACGATATAACAAGTACACTTATAAAACACAATGTAGCAAATACAAAAGTGGCACCTGCACGCAAGCGTGCAGGTGTCACAGAAAAATAATCATAATAAAAATTCAAAACACACTCAACACACAACACTAAACACATACACACATACCAACACACAAACACACAAACACCAACGTAGCAAATACACAACACCGGTGCACTCGAATGTCCTTAGGACCACTTCGAGTGCACCAAAGCACTTCGGTGCTACATAAACAAATAACACATACAAACACAATAAAAGATCAAATTCATGGCATACACAAAACGATGGCCTTATAGGTCCTGAAAGGGACCTATGAGAGTCATCAACACGTAGTCAATACCGAGGGTCGCGATTTCCGGCTGCCGATGGTCGCACCCGAGGGAAGGGACTAACACAACACTTACCAACATAACACAAACAACGTAGCAAATACACATTGGTGGCACACGCATATCTCCTCGGAGGTATGTGTGTGTCATCACACAATTCCTGTCCGGCGACTCGGAGCCGCGATTTCCGGCTGCCGATGGTCGCACTTCGGGAAACCGGACGGGAAACGCATCTTCACACACTACACCACAACAAAATCCATGAATTTAATCAACATGTAGCAAATACGTCAATCTCGGCTCGTACCAAGGATCGGGATTTCCGGCTGCCGACGGTCTCGATCTAAGGGAAAAGTTGAGATACCACACACATACAAACACACTTATAACACACAAAAGTAGCAAATACAACAAAAAGTCTCGGCTCGTACCGAAGATCGGGATTTCCGGCTGCCGACGGTCTCGATCTAAGGGAAAAGTTGAGAAAACACACATACAAACAATTACACATTAAACACTTCAAACAACGTAAAACACTTCAAACAACAACATCTGGGTATATCGTCGAATAAGTGGGAAAGTGCTGCCTCCTCGTGGCCAGGGACGACAACGAAGTCTAGGTCCCAGGGCAGACCGGAGAAGGGGTGAGTTCCTAGGAACGTACAAGGTCTCCCGCTGCCGCCTGTAATAAAAATCCTAGATACGGCCAAAGCACTTTTTTAACATCGGGGTAAATTAATACGAACGACCTACCATAATTTTTAGAAGGTAGGTTTACCAAAACGTTAGAGGAATAAAAAAAAAAAAAAAAAAATAAAAGCTCCAAATAAAAAGAAGTTTGCTGTAGTAAATAGTGTTGTGGTGCTTAGGATAGATATAGGAGGTTTAAGCTGTGAACAGGAGTTTGTAATTGTACCTGGACTGAAGTTTCAGAGCATTTTAAGTGTTGACTGTATGATGAAGTTAGGGGTTTTGATAGATATGGAAAGGAAGGTAGTAAGGATTAAGGATAGGGTAGTGCCATGGAAGAGCAGTTATGAAGTCACAGAGGATGACACTGGGTTTAGTATTAATGTAGTAGAGGTAGAGGATGATGAAGTAAAACAGATCAACACAATAAGATGTCCAGAGGATAGGAGAGTAGAGGTTCAAGCTTTATTACAAAAACATGCAGAATTAGTGGGGTAGAAGCAAGCACAGCGTTAGGCTATGAGCACAGATTGGAAGTGGATAATTCAGAACCGTTCAACGCAAAGGTTTATCCAATTCCAGCAGCATATCGGGAGCAGGTAAAGGCAGAATTAAATAAAATGTTGGAAGATGGCATAATAGAGGTATCAAACACTCATTTCATAAATCCGTTGGCGGTAGTTAAGAAAAGGATGATAGCATTCGTTTATGTTTAGATGCACGAAAAATTAACCAACGGACCAAACCGCAATTCCATTGTCCACCATCCATGGACACACTTTTGACGAGATTAAGTGGCAAGTTTATTTTTAGTAAATTAGATTTAAGGAATTCATTCTGGCTGATTCCATTACACAAGGATTCTAGAAGGTACACAGGATTTTCCGTAGAGGAAAAATCTATAATTTTAAGGTAGTACCGTATGGTTTGTCAACGTCAAGTGCAGCATTAATTAAGGCAATGCAAGCAATTTTAGGAGCATATGAGCAATTCTGCATACACTATGTGGATGATATTTTAATTTTAGTGAAACTGAGGAACAACATTACTCTCATTTAGAACGGATATTATTAGAGCTTAAATTAGCAGGATTGAGGCTGAATATAGAAAATGTGAATTTTTTCAAAAACCGTTAAATTTCTGGGGTATGTGGTGAACACTCAAGGTATGTGTATCGATAAAGAAAGATTGTCCGAACTTTTGACATATCCGAGACCTAATAACATTAGGAAATTAAGAGCTTTTGGGGTCCTTAACTTTTATAAAAAGTTTGTACCGGGATTTGCTGAAAAAGCGGGTCCATTGTTTAAACTTCTGAAGAAGGGAGTACGATGGAGTTGGACGGAAAGTCAAGAGGCAGCATATTTAACACTGTTGGAACAATTTCACGACCAACTAATTTTGAGGCATCCCAGATTTGATGTAGGTTTCGTACTGAGGACGGATGCATCGGATAGTGCATTAGCAGCAGAGTTGTACCAAGTACAAGAGGGGGAAGAGGTGCCCATATCTTTTGATTCACGCACACTGAAGCCGCATGAAGTAAATTACACGATTAGTGAAAAGGAAATGGCTGCAGTGGTGTTTGGTGTTACGAAGTTAAAATTTTTTTTGATAGGAAGACATTTTGTAATCGAAACGGATCATTCGGCGTTGTGTGCGTTGATGAATACGAGATTTTCGAACAATCGAGTATATCGATGGGGGTTGTTACTACAGAAGTTTGACTTTGAGATTAAATATATTAAGGGAGAAAATAATTTTATAGCAGACGCGTTTAGTAGAAACAGGGACATTGATAACAAAAGACCGTGTGACATCATGATTGCCATGAACAGTCTACTACAAAATGATTCAGTATATGGAGAAGAGGAGATCTTGAGGAACCAGAGGCAGAGTGAGGAGCTACAGATTGTTAGAACGAAGTTAGAAAGCGAACCGGGATTTAAAACTTCCATATGATAAACGGCTTTTGTGTAAAAAATTCAAGAATTGGAAGTGTATGTGGTGGATAGGGTACAAGCAAAATTAATTATCAAAGATCTGCACTTAAGATATGGTCACATAGGAATCCGAAAGACATGGTTAATTTTAGGAAACGTTTTTTCAACTAAAGATTTAGGGTTAGTAAAGTCTGTCATCAACACCTGTCACTTATGTACTTTAGGAAAGTACAAAAATAGTACGAGTCAGGATGTGGTCCAAAGTATACACGTACAAAATCCCTGGACTTAGTTGCTATTGATTATTTGAGCAATCTAGTCCGAAGTACAAAAGGACACAAACATGTGCTGATTGTGACTGATGTGTTTTCGAAATTTACCAAATTATATCCCACTCGGGATTGTAACACAGTCGGAACAAACAAGAAATTGGAACAATTTTGTAGGGAAGTAGGAACTTTTAAACGGGTATTAGCAGACAATGCTACTTATTTTAATAATCAAAGATTTAGAGATTATTGGGAGAGGCAAAACATTAAAGTGGTGTTTTGTAGCATAAGGCATCCTCAAGCGAATCCAGCTTAGCGATATATTCAAGAGACGGTTAAGTTTTGCGTTTAGCTTCACATAGGAATCATCGTTTATGGGAGGACAATTTGTCCAAGGTTGAATCTTTATCAATGAAACCCTAGTACCGTGACAGAAACCAGTCCCATCATGCTGATCAAGCAACAGTATCCCGAAAGACCATGGCAAATTGTGCCTAGGGACGATGAATTCCAACAACTTTTGGTAGATGTGAGGGAGAGGTTAAGGAAGAGAGCTGAAAAATATACAAGGAAGATGAACGCAAGAATTCGAAAGAGGGTAAAATTTAAAGGGGAGACCAGGTAGTAGTACAAAGCTTGAGAGGAGGGAAGAGATAGGATGACATGTGCTAAACTACACTTGCCATATGAGGGACCTTTTGAGATAGGTGAAGTAGTAGGGGAGTGCACATATTTATTAAGGGAAGTAGGTACGGGAAATGAGAGGGGACGATTTCACGTCAACCTATTATTCCCTTATACCGGAGAACCAGCACCACAGGAGAAATAGGTGTATAATATAGTAAAATTTAAATAGAATAAGAATAGAGAATAGGTGCATATAGAAGAGTAGAAGTAGGTGTTGATAGAAAATAGAGCTAGATATAGGATACATATGGGAGATGATTAGAAATAGGTTTAGGATGAGGATAAAGAGTAAATGTAGGAAGAAAATAAGATAGGTTAAGTATAGATATTTCATATAAAATTAGTGGAGAGTTAGGAATAGAGTAAGAGTAGGATAGGCATATAGGATTAGGTAGGGGGAAGTAAAGTATAGTGAAGATTAGTTAAAAGTTAGGAATAGGATAGGTATCTAGGATGTATATAGGATTAGATGGATAAGTAGGATGAAGTTAGGGATAATTTCAGTTTATAGAATGAGGTGAGAGTTAGGAATAGGATAGGGATATAGGATAGGTGTAAATATTTTTTTTGATTGGAAACAAAGTAGGTAAGTTAGATAGATAAGGGTAGAGAGAGATAGGCAATTTTTTTGTAATTTTTTTTTCTGTCTAAATGCTTTATATTTGAAGTCAAATAAGTGGGATTATTTGTATTCAAATAGGGGGAAAATACTCATATTTAGACCAGGGTAGAAAATTAAATAATCACATCAAATAATTTTAATCACCGTGTATAAGGAATTTCATTAAATAATACGCGTTATTAAAACCATGAAGCATAAATAAACTCGGTTGTTTCAGTAAAAATAAGAAATTTAAATTATTTATAAGACGCTTTATATCAAAAGAAGCAGTATTGAAAAGCTCTGCGTGTAATGTAATTATTCCTAAACAAAGAGAAATTACGTGCAAAGTTTATATTAATTAACCCTATTTTAAGTAACCGGTAGTAAAACAAAGTGTACATATAATAATTAATATTTAAGTTGTATTCGCTAAAAATGAAAAGGATAGAAATCAATTTTAATTGGAGTTAATTAAACCGTTAATAACATATAATACCTATAGAAACTTGTAAAAACCCAAGATTAAAATACCACGGAATAAGGCTCTGAGAATTAATATTATATTTGAACACCTGCGTAGTTTAAATGTCACATTCGGCGTAAAGTTTGCAGATAATTAATGTTTCAAAGAATCTTGGGGAAAACGTCGCATAATAGTTACGAGAATTGCTAAAGCTGGGTTATTTCACACTCCATGTGGACTAAAATAATCGATAATAAAGAATATCAATTTGCACCAATACGAACAGGTTAGAGAAGGAAAGAGAAAATGCGTCAAGCAAAGACACATATTGTAAAAGGCGGGATTTAAGCAACGTCATGGGGTTGCGATTGGTTAAAAATAGGATGCAAATATCAGAGGTAGAAACAACAATTTCTGTACAAAATTAATTAGTTTTTCTCGGACATGCTTGCGTGCCGTGTGGAAATTTTCTGAGATTTAAATGGGGCGAGTGAAAATTCGTAAAAATCGACGCGTGAGCGACAGACTGGGAACATGGCATGAGAAATTCTTTAGAATTACCCGTTTTGGGGAACAGACCGACAGACAGGCTTTTTGCTATATATACCGAGATGAATATAAACAAGCCCTCTTAGACTTTTGACGATTCGATGCGTTAAAAGCTCGTACATACGCGACTTGATTGAAGATGTTAACCAGTGCATTTTAGTTTGATTAAATAATTTAAAGTTTGCTCGTATATTTTAGTGATTCAAAATAGCTTGTTATTTACGTGCTAACATGAATGTACTTCAGTGCACTTAGATACAAGGTAATAAAATTTAGTTTCACTGTACCAATTAGCAAAATTTACAACGACGAATGTATACACAAAAGTAGGCAGTTTTGGCGTATATTGGTGACAGACGCATGAATTTCTTTGCTATTTTTCGGGGGTGTTAATAATTAAATGGTTCAAATACGTGTCTGGATCCATGAAACAAGGGTCAGATAAACACAGATGAGTTCCGGAAAGGCCCAGAAACGACTTTGAATGGATGGTGATGGAGAAAATTTTAAAAGCGTAGAGAATCAGAAGCCGTAAATATAATCCTGTTGAATGGTGTGATTAACTAAAGAAACGATACTTTGAAGCTACGAGGACAGTAACCTTCAGGTAAATTATGCTATTTTGTTTGACATTTTTGTGTGTATTGAATGACTTTATAATTGATTTACTTTAAATGGACATTAGTGAAATTATACTAACCATAAAAGTTTAATTTTAAGAGGAAATTTGCTTGTTTAAGTAAAAAGGGGTATTTTGTTTTAATGTTCGGGAATATGATGAAAATTTGGGTATGTCTTTGAGCTCAATTAGACGAACCTGGTTAATTAACGTAAAGGGGTGGTAGATGCTCCCTTTATACTCAGACTCCGGTCTGCTTATATTGTTATATTAATTAGTAGGCATCCAACAAGGACTTTAATTCTGGATGCACATTAAAATGATAATAAAATTAATCTTGAAATTTTTTTTGAAAACTGAATTTTATGCTGAAATTTAATTTGAAAATTTAATGTATTCTGAATATTGATGTAAATAGAGTTAACGTTGATGTTTGTGGTAGGAATGTGTTGTTTAATTTTATGAATGAGGAGGTTTATAAAATTAGGTGAGCGGCCGAGGCGAAAAGCGTAGTTCACGGTTTTTGGAGGTTTCACAGCAATATATATATATATATATATATATATATATATATATTAGGTAGTTATATATTTAATGCTGTAATTATAGAGTTAATTTAGGGGTAGGTTAGGTCATTGGGGTCGTAGAATAAGTAAAGGAAACTCGCAAGTAACAGAAACATATAGTTATAGATATTAGAAGAGTAAATAGGTTATTATAAAAATTATTAGTTGCGAGTGCACTGTATATAGCAGTACAAACAATTAAAACAAATATCCAAGAGTATCTACTAGCAAAGATTAGAATTTAAAAAGGTAACAAAACGCATTAAAATTAAATCAGTGAAAAACCTGCATGAATTGGCTAGATAAACATTCAAAAAGTGTGTTAAGATATTATCGTAAACGCACGCAGAAATTATGCATTATTTAAAAGCGTACGTGATCTAAGTGAATCACAGTTGTTCGAAAATCCAATTTATTAGGAAATAAACAAACACCAAATTTATTGGATTTAAATTAGAATAAGGCTAACAAACAACACTACGTGATCGATATGTACGAAAATTCCTAGGATTCCTGAAGTAGATATAAGGTATAACATTTGAATTACGTAACTTAGAGCAACGCGTCATACAATTAAAATACATACACTTGGTAAATTTTCCAAAATAACAAGTGATAATATGCTTGACCTCGCCTAGCACGTGAAACCAGCGAATCACAAACAAAAGTGGGACGATCCTATAAATATCACGAGAATTGAATATCGAGTTAGTATACTTTGAAACTGGGCAGTGACTATACTTGAAAGTGCCAAATATTTACGTGAATAATAAATATTTGTTAACAGTGCAATTCTAGAGTGTAGATTTGTGAAAATTGTGCCGTACTTTTGAGACTTATGTAAATAAGATTTAGGAAATTATAACATTTCTAATAATAAATAAAACAGGGCTCTGAATTCCTATCTGAATGTCCATCTGAATGACCATCTCAATGACAATCTGAAATACAATATAAATTACAATCTTAAATTACAATTAAAATAATGTTACGATTCCTGTAGAACTTTAAATTACGAGCCATTACGATCAGAAATACAATTTTGGAGAATGCTGCCTGCTCAAGCAAATTGATGGTAAATATTATATTGCGGAAACGGAAGACCTCTAATTGAAATAAACGCACCAATAACGATTTGGATATCGACTTCAATTCTTCAGAGCACCTATGAAAATACTTCAGGTTAGAGATTTTGATATGACTTATTTTTAAAACGGTTTTATCTCAAATATATTTGATACGATTTATTTTTAAACTGTTTTATGTCAATCATAATTTAAAGTGTAAAAGCCGACAAATTGGGGGTTTCTTGTATAAATTTTATGAAAAGCTATAGACATTTTTGAAACGTTTTAATAGGTCTTCTAAGGTAACAAAAATCTCGTTTTGCTGGGTTGATTTTCTAATGATTTGACAGATGTATATGATTTAAAAATAGAGAAGATATTTAAAGAGGTTGTAAATATTCAATCATTATACTGTGCATTATAGAAGTGCTTTATTTAATTGAATCAGCTAGTCGAGGCAAAAGAAAATTATAAATTAACAATTTCACAAGTTTTTGTGTGGTATAAGGGTAATATCAGCATTTTTATGTACGCCCAAGCCGTGGGGAAAGTTAACACGGTAAATTCATGGTCTGCCCAAGTCGTGGGACTTAATATAAAGGGAATAACACATTTTTATTGCACCCAATCGTAGGGGCTGAGAGAGATATCACAGCAATATATATATATATATATATATATATATATAAATATATATTGCTGTGATAATGCCTCGCTTTGGGGGTGATATGAAAAAGGCCACGTTGAGGTGCCACTAAAAGAGTGGCTAAAAACTTGAAATTGAAATAGGTTAATGCTCGCGGTCTTTTTCTATCCTACATTGAATGCGAAGATCATAAATATTTCTTGCTAATTTCTATTACATTTTCTGGGTATTTAGTGTTCCGGGCTGTTTCTTGAAATAAAATGTTTTATTTATTAATTAGATATTTACGTAGTTCTAAATACGGATAACTCATCCTTTTATATTTTTATTATTCTAGAAAATTCTTTATCTAAAATAAATTTCTGTAACCCACGGGGTAATCAATTTATACTTTAATTGCTTTTTAATGCAAAAGGAGTTGCATTTTTTTAGAAAATATTTTTAATGATCACTTGGGCTTTGCATAAAAGTCTAAGTTATTATTTCATCTTATTCACTGTAATATATATATATATATATATATATATATATATTACTCATATTTAGACCAGGGTAGAAAATTAAATAATCACATCAAATAATTTTAATCACCGTGTAGAAGCTTTGGGAAAAGGTACGCGTTATTAAAACCGTGAAGCATAAAAATTCATTCGTTTCATTAAAAAGAAGAGATTTAAATTATTTACAAGACGCCTTCTATAAAAAGAAGCAGTATTAAAATGGTCTACGTGTAATTTAATTATTCCGAGTAAAGAAACAAATGGAAATTACGTGCAAAATTTATATTAATTAACTCAATTTTAAGTAACCGGTATTAAACAAAATGTACAGATAATAATTAATATTTGATTAGGAGTCACTAAAAATTAAAGGGTATTATTTTAATTGGAGTTAATTGGACCATTAGTAACATATAATATGTATAAAAGCTAGTAAAAACCTAATAATATTCAGATCGTAGAAGTATTATGTTTGAACACCTGCGTATTTTTAAATGTTTTATGTTCTGCGTAAAATTTGCAGATAACAAATGGTTACAGAAAATGTTGGAGAAACCGTTGCTTAATATTTACGGGAAATGCTAATAAGGTGGGTTATTCCACAAGTCCACATGGATTGAAAAAAACTGATACTAAAGAATGTAGATTTGTACCACTCGGAACAGGGTAGATAGAGACAGATAATATGCGCAAGACAGAAACACATATAGTAAAAGGCGTGAGTTGAGCAACGTCACTGGGTTGCGATTGGTTGAAAATAAGAGGCAAACTTGAGAGGTAAAAATAACATTTCTGTATAAAAATTAATTAGTTATTCCCAGACGTTGCGAGCCGTGTCAAAATTTCTGAGATTTAACTGGTGCGAGTGCAAATTTAATAAGAACCGACGCACAGGCGGTCGAGATGGGAACATAGTATACGAAATTCTAGAAACTGGCCGTTTTGAGGACAAAACCGACAGACAGGCTAACTACTATATATACCCGGGTTAATATGAGTTTCGCTCTCTTAGATTTTCGATTTGATTCAATGCGTTAAACAGTGTTTTTTAGTTTTCCGATTTTGATAGAATAATTTAAACAGTTTGCTCGTATATTTTGGTGATTTAAAACAGTTTGTTTTTTACGTGCTACAATGAATGTAATTTAGTGCACTTAGAAAAGAAGATACAAGGTAATAAAGTCTAGTATCACTGTACCAATTAGTCAAATTTGCAACGACAAATGAATACACAAAAGTAGGCAGTTTTGGCGTATAGTTGTGAAAGAAGTATGAATTTCTTTGCTATTTTTCGGGGGTGTTAATAATTAAATGATTCGTAAACGTGTCTGGATCCACAAAACAAGCTTCAGATATACACAGATGAGTTCCGGAAAAGCCCTGAAACAACTTTAGATGAATGGTGGTGTAGAGAAAATGTTTAAAAGCGACCAGTAATCCGAGGACGTAAACATAACCCAGTTGGAATGGTGAAATTAGCAAGGACGATGTACATTGAAGCCACGAGTGCATTAACCTTCAGGTAACTTATGCTTTGTTGTTCGATTTTTGATGTTTTGGTGTGTGTTGAATAACTTTATAATTGATTTACTTAAAATGGACAGTAGTGAAATTGTACTAACAACAAATTTTTAATTTTAAGGTGAAATTTTCTCGTTTAAGTATAAAGGGGTATTTAGTATTTATGTTCTGGATTATGATGAAAATTTGGGTATGTCTTTGAGCTCAATTAGACGAACCTGGTTAATTAACGTAAAGGGTGGGAAATGCTCCTTTGTACTCAGACTCAGGTCTGCATATATTGTTATATTAATTAGTAGGCATCTACAAGGACTTTAATTCTGGATGCACATTAAAATGATAATAAATTTAATCTTGAAATTTTCTGATACTGAAATTTATGCTGAATTTTAATTTTGAAATTTTAATGTATTGTGAATATTGATGTAAATAGAGTTAACGTTGGTGTTTGTGGTAGGAATGTGTTTGTTTTTTTTATGATTGAGGATGAAAGTTTTAACTAGGTGAGCATTGGTGGATTCACAGCATTCTTGACGCATAATTCGTGAGGCTCGATTCTAATACCTGGAAACACAGCATTCTATATATATATATATATATATATATATATATATATATATATATTATTCCACCCCCCGTTTTCTTCTTTTAATACTTTTTTACTTTATTTTGTAAACTTTAAAAAATGTGCACACCTAATGCACGCCCGTACTTGCACTGTTTGGTTGGTTCTAGTATTAACTACTTATTGCAATGCCTCGACTATTTAAAACTCTTAATCTCAGGGTATTCAAACTACTTATAGTGGATTCGTTATAAGTAGATGTGCTACGTCCAACCAAAGTGCACTCTTTTGTTTTTACTAAATTTGCTACTCTACTTTTGTATATGCCAAAATTTATAAAATGATCAAAGTTGCTATGTGCCAAACTAAATTTCAACCAAAATTAAAACGACTAAATTTTTACGTATTAAAAAATGATTTTAAACACTCACCTGGTCTATACTTCGTTGATGCCTCGGTGAATCCTGGCACAAAATCCTAATCCTCGTATGCGTCCTTACAATGGTATTCTCAACTTTTCGTGATGTTTCCAGGTATCTTCTAATTTTTAACTGTTCCCCAATATCTGAAATGATTAACCCAAATTTAGAATTTTGAAAAAAACTAGTGCTATAACTTCCCTCTGTACTAATCTCCACTTCAAATCCTTGTTTCCTCTCAATGCTTCTGCTGCCTTTAACCCGCTCCAATATCCAACTCGTATCTTTGTTTCCGCTCAATGCTCCTGTTGCCTTTAACCCGCTCCAATATCCAACTCGTATCTTTGCATAACCACTCTCGATAACCTTCTAACTTTAAACCACACTCCAATATCCACTTCAAATCTGTATAACCATTCCCGATGACCTTCTAACTTTAACCACTTTCCAAATCCAATATTTTTCCGTCGCACAATCACTACTATTTACTTTATACTTTCGCTTATTTCTTTACCACTTTTTCAATGAAACTCATTTTAAAACAATTACCTTTATTTTCTTTTTCAAAATATTAGCACAGTTCTGAAAACACGTCTATTACAAAAATCTGTTCGAAAATAATCTCTGAAAACACGTCTTTTACAAAATCGTTTCGAAATATTATGCCTTGTTTATTCTCTAAGACGACCATGTTGATTCTATATTCGCCTACTACATCCTAAAGTTCATCACAAATAGTCAAGTCCGTGTCGCACATACCCAAGTTCATGTCTTTATACAATTTCATAATTACACTAAATTCTAATATATGTCCTAAATCTTTACATTCAACCAATCACATTTTACGATGTTTTAACTAATAATTTTGGGTTTACAAATATCGTCCAAACGTTGATTCTATAGAAAATGAAACCAAAATAATTTACACTTGACCCTGGATGCATGTTGATAGTGAACATTTACAGACGCATCCGGCTTTTGGACGGCAAATGTACTTTTAAAGGCTTTTTTAAAATTCAACTCGGTATAAACCCTTGAGCATTTCACATCTTAATACGCCACTTAGTCATTTAATATTACCTTTTGGCACTGAATTTCAACTACTATATTTGAATGGTATTTTAGTGTACATAAAATACGGTAAACATACATTTTAAGTTTATGTGATCGATTATGTGGATTATTTTTGTTTGGCATATACTATCTTGTACTAAACAACCCTTATAACTCTTAATAGCTCCCTTAGACATTATAATATATATATATATATATATATATATATATATATATATATATATTCATATTTATATATAAGGCTTTGCCTTTATTGTAGATATTACGAATTATGTGAAAACGAAAATTGTGGGAAAGTAAATATTTCAAATGAAATGTATTTGCTATAAATCGGTAATTCCTCAATACCCTATCACAAGCAATAAGTCTGGAAAGCGCACAATTTATAAGATGTAACAATAAGATTGGTTTATGAGGACAACATCTCAAGTATATATACTAGGCTGAAAAAGGGATCACTCCTGTTCATGGCATGGAACATATAAAATGCGTTATACTAATTATGAAATTAAGACTATGAGAAAGAGTGGTACAGAAAAAAATAGCTATTAGCTTAAATCTTTCTATGTACACACCTCAAAGTTTATCTTTGCTATATCTCAAAAAAATTATTCGAGATTATATATCAATACAAGATATAAATATATAAAATATTTAAAGCCAAATAGTCAATAATTCCCTACAAATTTTGCTTAACCGTTTAGTTTTAATCACTAGATGCAAAATATTAAAAAAATGAATTATTTAAAAATAATCGAATTACAAAGTTTAATATATCAGTACAACATTTATTGATTAGTTTCTCAAAATAAGTGCTAAAGTTTCCAATCAGCTGTCGTCATTCAAACATGCCTTTTAATTTGTAAATGGCGTTTAAATTAATTGGTTTCAAATGTGGTACAAAAAAATTGCTTACTTCGCTTTCAAGAAATAAACTCTTCATCTAAACCAACTGAGTTGTCAACAAATGAATAGATTAGCTTCCGAATACAAGTGACTGTAGTTGTAATGAATATGAAACTACCTCTAAAAGCTTTTTGGTTGATTGTTACTTTCTCTTTAGTGCTTTGTAGTGGTCAATTAAAAAAGTTCTCCACGCAGTTTGTTTTTTAAGAGGGCAGCAGGTTTCTTCCATCGTTAAAACCAAGTAGCGTTACATCAGTAAGTATGCTTAACTTTTGCGAAAATTTTTTGATAATGAGACATATTTGTTGGTTTAGTATGTTTTCCGCAATTGTTGCTTGTAGTAATGTTTCAGAAATTATGTACCCGTATACTTTTTGACTGGACCGGTTTTGTTCACACAGACATATCACATAATTTGCATTTGAAGAAAAATAGAAATACCTTGATATTGATCTAAGCTTTATCTTCTTGTTCTAATTTTGTAATAATACAAAAATGTGTTTTCTGTGCGTATTCCTTAAGGGCTATGTGCATTGACTTTGAATTTTTAATATATATTAGTCAATTATCACTAATTATGTTAACGCACAGGCTGGAGAAGTAAATTTTGCTCTTACTCCTAGTATCTCTGAGAAAAAATTAAGCACAATGCGAACTCACTGACTGATCAACTAATATCCTTTCCAAAAAATTTCAAAAGTTATTAAGCTCTAAAGTAATCAGTGTGTACGTTATTAAATTTTAGTTTTCATTTACAGCAAAAAAAATATTTTGCATACATAGTGCTGAAGCACAGGTAACTACACTCTTCCTACATTTTCCTTTCGCAAGTTACAATTTGCATGCAGAATTTGTATTAAGTATAAAATTATGTGTTACTAAGTTTGCTGTTATATTATGTAAATTAAAACACATTTCCGTTTTTAGCGTGTAAGATAAACAAAAGCTGTGCTTTCTGACACTTCACTGTTTGTATGATATGCAAAATAAGTATAAAGCGTTTGTGTCATTTCTCATTTCTCTACCGCAGAATTTTTGTTTGATTAAAGTATAAACCGTTGCCAATTCCTAAAACTAAACAAAGCAATTTTTGAACTTAATTTTAATTGATGTTTGCTCCCGAAAACTTTTTTGTCTCGTGTTTGACTTGGTGAAGAAATTAAGTACCGCAAAAGAAACGAAATTGAGGATGCAGAAATGGTGAGCCTGCTCCCGATAAATGAACTCCTCCATGGTTCGGCCAGCTGATGTTGCGACGGAAGCGGTTCGACGGGAACAGGGGAATTGAAAAATATTGACGATCCTGTCATAGCCTGTAAACTATTATGTACAGCATCCTTACCTCTGCAATAATGCCACGGATAGCTGGTCCTTATTGAAAGCCTACAAAAGAAGAACATACTTTGGTTTTCTCAATTTTCACACAACAAGATTCTAACAAATAACACTAAATTTATCAATCAATAATAAAGCTAAGTTGTTCTGCACTCCTGTGCTTCCAGAAATATTCTATAACCTCCGTAACAAATACAAAACAGGTATCTACCGGAAGCCTAATCGAAACACATATATTGAAAGTTAAACCCCTTAACTAATTTTTAGAAAATTTGAATAATACCACCTCTTAATTTCTGTTTGCAATCAGGTGTAACTCGTACCTATAATTATCGTGACTTATTGTCCTATTTTTAACCTCATTATTGCCTCTCCATTTAATCGTTTTCTAAACAGTTTTGCTTTAATAAACCCGCTCAAAACACTACCTTTGATATTCCAAAATTGGCATTCATAACCATAAAGCTACTTCTCAGTAATATATTCATTAATTCAAAATTAACAGTAAAGTACATTCATTTGATAAAAGAAAAAGATAATTAAATCTTTCTTTAAGGGATCCTCCTATGTTTTTACAACACCACATATTATGAATAAATAAATTTGAAGCTAAGAGATGAACTTGTATCGTTCCAGAAACCTAATGCATATACATCCTGAACGAGAAGTCTATTTATTTGCATGTTATTAGCAGAGGACAGTTTGTTACATGCCAAACTGGTCACGTATCATGTTTTAGGTTTAGAGATACTTTGTAAGGTAATTGCCGCGAGTTTTTGAAATGATACGCTAACTTCCGCCGTTGGTGACCGTCGAGTCTGCGCAGAAGGAATGCGGAAGTGCGCGAGTCGAGGAAGCGGGATTAATCAACTTGATAATGACGAAGTGTCTAAGTGCGGTGTAGTTTTTAAAGAAAAAAAGGTATATAGTTTTCTTTTACCATACTTTATCGTACCCGCTACCTCTTTCCCTTCAAACCCCTACGAGATGCAATAGGAAGTTAACAACGGATAATAATTTGATGTTCAACACGGCGTAATCACAAAAACATCCCACGTGCTGGACCCTGAGAGATATTCCGAGATATACAGTTCGCGTAAGTAATTTGAATTTTACTAAAGATGTGCTTGTAAATTGACTTAGACATAGCGATTGCATCATCCGGTAAAAAAGTGGTCGGTATAAGTTATATAACGGCGTTAGAACCACGCCTAAATTGTAATTCCGCGTAACGGTAACAATGGCGCCTTTGCGTGTTGTGTTGAATTTTAAAATCCGTTTATAACTAATCTCAATTGTAACTTGTAATTAGCTTTTAAAAAAATACTTTTTTGAAAAATTGGTTTTTTCACTCAATTATCTGTAATTAAACAGTTTAATCCTAGTGACTTTTAAAATAATTTGGCAACCACCAAATTATAGTTGTCTTTAGTTATATTTATCTTATTTGGTTGACAGCCCTGTCAGTAGCTTTATGTCAATTAAACTGGTTGAAGCTGTCACTTTAAATAACTATTTGTTTACTTTCTACTTGATCATGCAATTTTAAATTTAATGCAATTTAAATTTCCCTTACAAAAACAGTGTTAATTATATTTGAAACGTGTTTGGTAGTCACTGATATCTTATTGAATTCTTGGTTGTTTTTAGCATATTGGGAAAGTATGTTTGTATCTTTATTTAACTACTTATAGTAAGTATTCCTGTGTGTTTACAACACTTACCGTTTCTGAGAAATACCTTGGAATTGTTGGTTTTTTGTGGGAAGGTATCTACAGTGGTACTTTTAAGTTGGTTGTTTCAACTTCTTGTCTGATCTTCTTGTCTACCACATAAGAGTGATTTTTCCTCCACTCCGGACTACTAACCACATTGGCTGGTTGAGCAGTGCTTTTCTATCCACTCTTTTCTATCGCTGTTGCTCAACGCGAGCCCTTCTTCTATTTTCTTCTAACTGGAAGTCGTTTGCACATTCCAAAAATGTTTACCTCCCTCTTTTTACCTTCCCTTTATGTCTATCGCATTTTCATTTCCGCTAGCCACCATGTGGTCGTTCGGGAGATTTTCATAGACACCTGGAGCACCTCTCTGGGAATCTTTCGTTAGGTCATGCGGTGCCGCTGTCAGCCGCACGTGGCCGCTGACAGTGTAGGTATATATGAGTGTATGTATATATGAGTGTATGTATGTATGAGTGTATGTTTTATCGATTTCAACCAACGCCGAGTGCAGGAATGCACCCACAAGCCTTCCCGGTCCCTCGTACTGTTTTAACTAACGGTTCTGATTTACAGGTCTCTCTCTTTTAGAGGGTACGGGTATTTTCCTGTTTAACGGCTTTGCGGAGCCATTCTCTTTTATTTCTCTACAATGGAAGACAAAACGGCTTGGTAAGCTAGGGAATTCTACTCTTTATTTTTAAAGTTTATAGTTGTAGCATGCCTTGGCGTACTGGGACGTTTCGGATCCATCTATTGTTATCTAGTTTTAGCTTAACATTGCTATTTTACCTATTAACTTTGGTAATAACTTGAAACTTTGCCTTACTTTCTTTTGTTGATCTAACGTTTGGTATTTATGATCAGAGGTAAGAAATTTTTGAGTATTGAATGAAGAAGCTAACCTGATGGTAGCAATGTAATTTGTTATATTAGAAATGTAAAAAAATTAGTAAGATGGTACTGTTGGTAAATTTGTTAATGCGCAACCATGTCATTAAAAATTTTTGATGTGTACTGTTTATTAAGCTAGAGTACAAACACAAAAAATTGTCAAAACATATAGTAACTTGTTCTTTTGGGTATTTAAAAATTGGGGCATTTTCTTGCCGATGTACAAACAGTTAAAATGCAATGCTTATGTGCTTGTGCACTCAAACACTGTAAAGTTAGCTTTTGGTTATTGTGGAAATATTAAACGACTTGTTGCACTTGCGTTTAGTTGTAGTAAAGTGTTTCGTGCTCTCTGACAAATTTGTGCTGTCGATTATAACTGTGCCACATCTAAGACTCGTGTGTGCATTTATAGATGTAGTTCGATAATCTTGGGACTACACATTCCGTTTTCTGGTTTACTCGCAAGACGCGTTAACGGGTGGAAAAACCAAATGGCGCCTAAAATAAACATTTAGTAGAATGTAAGTTAGTTCATATGTAAGTAAGGCTCTAGACTTTAAGTTCCTACCGTGCTAAAAGTTTTTTCTTTTATTAAAATTTTTTTCCTTCTATGACTTAGTTGCGTATGTTACATGCCAAACTGGTCATGTAATCATGTTTTAGGTTTAGAGATACTTTGTACGTTAATTGCCGCGTATTTTTGAAATGATACGCCGCTAACTTCCGCCGTTGGTGATGGTCGAGTCTCGCAGAAGGAATGTGAAAGTGCGCGAGTCGAGGAAGCGGTATTAATTAACTTGACATGAACGATGCAACAAGTGTCTAAGTGTGGTGTAGTTTTTAAAGAGAAAAAGGTATGTAGTTTCCTTTTACCTTACCTTATCGTACCCGCTACCTCTTTCCCTTCAAACCACTACGAGATGCAATAGGAAGTTCAGCAACGGATAATAATTTGATGTTCAACACAGCGTAATAATAAAAACATCCCACGTGCTGTACCCTGAGATAAAATTCCGAGATATACGGATCACGTAAATAATTTGAATTTTACCTAGAATGTGCATGTAAATTGACTTAAACATAGCGATTGCATCATCCGGTAAAAACGTGGTCGGTATAAGTTATATAACGGCGCTAGAGCCATGCCTAAATTGTAATGCCGCGTAATTGTAACAAGTTAGACATGTAGATAAGCTTATGTGTATACCGGATGTCCTAAATTGGATATTTGTTATCTATCACAATATCAAAAAACTAGACCACGCGTCGTCGATCTCTTTGTATGAGAAAAACGCAACGTCGTTAACCAAATCTAGAATTTCTTTTTTATTTTCGAGTTATAGCCTAAAATTCGATTTATTCAATTTTTGATACATCGTGATATTTTGGCTATTGATCAAATTAGAGAAAAAGATTTACGTGCCCTTCTGATACTTTCTTGAATAGAGTACATAGAACGCAACGGTTTGCTTGATTTCAAAGAAAAATCAAATTTTGAAATTATGACATAAAGTTATGTTTTTTAAATGCAAATTATAGTTGGCTATTGCACAGTGATACCGCTTCTTCTTCCATTCAATAATATATATATATATATATATATATATTGCTGTAATAAGGGGTTGTTTAAGGGTGTATTGTATAGCAAGGGTCGTGCAATAGCCATAAATTACGATAAGAAGCAGAAAATTGCATTTATTTAGTAGAAAATTTAATAATTCTTATATTATGTAAATAGTAAGCATTTAACACCCTATATATAGAGCATAATTAGTTTTAAGCGACGCAAATAAACACATCTTACAATAATAGGACGCATATTTAGCATAGAAATAGGTAATTCATACATTAAGTAAATAACAAGTATTTTACACTCGGTATGTAGAGCTTCATTAATTTTAAGTAATGCAAATAACTATATCTTTCAGTAAAAGCACGCGTATTTAAAAGCAAGGATAGTACATGTAATTAAACACGTATTCAAGAGGGTTCTAATTAGTTATAATATAATACGGAGATAAGAGATAAAACTTAACAAAGCTTTGTGTAAGTGCGTAGAAACAATCAACATTTTTGATAAGAAAAAGCAGTTTAAAGATGCGTAAATAATTAAAAATAGACGAAAGTAAAATTCAAATTATATCATGTATTTTTGTATAATATGGAAAACACGATATCTAAACAAACAACGGATGGTCTAGATAGCGTACAATAAGATGTCAAATAAACACATTACATGGGAAACGAATATATTACATCAGAAAACTACTTCAAGTGTAGGATATACAAAGACCTTATTGGTTAAGATAAGCGACAGTCTTGGTGGAAACCCAACCCACATACAAGTGGGTTGAGCCTATATTAACAGCGACAATAATATCGGAGCTCAGTTTTAACTCGAGAAGGCCAAGCTGCGATACTCTGAGCCTAAAAGTCAGGCGTAATTTAATAATTGATAATATAATAGTGAAAATAGATAGTGAGAAGTAAGTGCTACAAATATGAAGATTTCTTTTGCCGATTAACGAGAGTAGAATTTGGGGTAATTTATTTAAACTAATAATATAATAATAGTGCTCCAAATGGGTGTATAATCCTGATCCGAGTGGATAGACAGAATACGAATCCCAGTGGATAGATATAATAATTCTGAATGTATGGACAATCCTAGTTGGTCAATAATGATTCAAATGTGTGTATAATTCTAATCCTAATTGAATGATAATAATTCTGAATTGATGTTGGTTGATAATGGATGCTATAATAATTTAAATGCATGGAAGTATTTAATTGAGGGTTTAATATTTCAAATGTATGGATAATTCGAATAAAGGGATATTTTAAAATGGATTAATATAATATTTCAAATCGGCGTCGACGATTTTGGAATAATTTTGAGTTGCGAGAAAATAAAGAAGCAATTTATGGAAACCAAGGGGTTCAATTAAGCAGAACAGAACAGGTCAGATCTAATTAGTTTTAAGACATTTTTTTCTATTTAAATTTGGATATTGAATTTACTTAATTTATAAAAGTGTAACAAAGTCAGCGACAAACTTTGCATACGTTAAAAGTTCGTAATATTATAAAGGGATTTGAACGTTCGAGGTTTCTTTGATAAAAAGGGTAGTTTTGGTGACTTTAGATTGATTGCAAAGCATATAAATTTTGGGATAAATAAGACTTATTGATTGAAGGGTGTAATTTATTAATTTCAAAACTTGTAAATAATATTTCTTTTATTATATGGAATTAATTAACTTCGTTTTATAATTCAAACCAGTGGTAATCAGAAAGGGGTGGAGAAAAGAAAAATTGATCATCGTAACGTTGTGCACTCTATGTAGAATAATAAAAGCTAGCCGTGGCATAATAAGTAAAATTAGTGAGATTTAAATTAAGTAGGAAAACACAGAGGTGGAGTTAAGTAGATAACGCCATTGACACCGAGTACGGCATTATCATATCAATTTTTATTGGACGGCTCGACGTCGGGGCTCGATTGTTCCTGAAAATCATAGCAATATATATATATATATATATATATATATATATATATATATATAGTGTATATATATATATATATATATATATATATTGTGATATTATGTGATATGTATGAGATTTGAACCTTGGCGCACTGAAGTACCACTCAGATATAGACTTTTAGTTCGTAAAATGATTGATGAAGGAGATGGTCGAGGCGCAGATTTAAAGACTCAATAGAAAAGTTAACAAATTAATTAAAGAAAGGAAATTATAGGGCAATTTGGTGCATTGCTAATTGCTCATATATTATAATTATCAACCTGAAAGGGGAGGGGTATATATTATAAGTGGCAATCCCAACGTGAGGCTCGATAAGTAGTGTCGCAAGCGTGGTGCTCTAGAGAGAGAACTAGCTTATTTGCAGGTTTTGAACATTTGTATTTTGGTGGGGCAAGTAAGAGTTATTGGTGAAAAAGCAATATTATTAGAACATGTTCGACGAAGAAAGAATCACCAGGTCAGGGAAGGTTTATGGTGTCGAGACTGTTGTGAGAGGGCAACCGGTGATGGAGACTGTAGCGGCAGGAGATGCAAAAAATGAAAGTAGAGAATATGTGGAGCCGGAGGTGGTTGTAATTCAGCCGGACGTAGAAAAACAGGTTGGAGGTGTCAGAGAGACAGCGAACGAGGAGGACATGCTAGACATTATGCAGTTTTTAAGAGAATTTAGGAACTCACAGGAGGAGTTCAAAATTGAGCTGAAGAACGAGGCTAGAAATTCACAAGCGGAAGTTAGGAGAAATTTTGAGGAAGTCGGGGAAAGATTTGAGAAAATGGAAGGAAAAAGTGAAAATTCACGAGCGGAAGTGAGGGAAAGATTTGAAATATGGAGATGAAATTTGGAGGGATAAATGCGTTGATACAGAGCAGTTTGGGTTCGCTTAGAGATGAGGTAAGGATGGAAGTAGAAGACATGGTAAAAGTAGTCGAGGAAAATTTAGTAACAGGTTTGTCGGAGCTAAAGAGTGAAATGGTAGGAGTAGATCTGAGACAGACTGAAAATCTTCAAAATTCAAAAAGGGAAGTTATGGAAATTATTCAGGATGAAATTAAAGATTCAAGGGAATGAAGGGCTGATGTAATAGGATTTAAGGACAGAGTTGATGAAAAATTAGGTGTACTTGAAGGTAGTGTTAGGGTGATTAGGGAACAAGTGACAGGATTAGAAGGGGGACGTTTAGTGATAATGGACCAGGGTTACTTTAAAAACGGACGAGAGATTTTACCAAAATTTGAGGGAAGACGTTTTGAACAGCCAATGCTATACCTAGATAAGTTGGACGAGATAATAGAAGGTGAACTAGAGAGGGTGCGGATGCAAATGATAGGAGCTAGTTTAAAGGGTAACGCCGAAAAATGGCACAGTATAATTAGAAAAAATTACAACACGTACGAACAATTTAAGACGCTTTTTAAGGAACAATATTGGGGTAATGCAAAACAAACCGAAATTAGAACAAAATTAATAACAGGACAATATTTAACTAGCATGGGGTCGAGAGAGGAATATATTATCGATAATTATAATCAGGCGCAACATTTGACTCCTAAATTTAGGGAAGAAGAGCTTATACAGTTTTTGTCGAGGCACATGGAAGCTGAAGTGACTAGGGTCGTGGCCACACAAAATATAAAAACATTAAAAGAGTTCTTAGAAATAATGCGAAACTATGATATGGCAAGGGAATTTGAAACAAATAATAATAAATATTGGGAAGGAAGGAATACAGGGAGAAACCGGAATCAGCATGAAAATTTCAAAATATGGAATAGGTATGACAATCAAAGACATGAACAAAGACACGGAGATAGACAAAAAAACGCCCATTTTGTAAATAAGTTTGTTAATTTAGAATTAGATATAGGCTTAAGTTTAGTAGATTTGGGTACGACCAGTAGTTTAAGTTTTGTGCATTCGTTGTTAGAAGACAGGGGTGAAAAAAAAGAAGTTTACCTTTTGTTAATTTGAAGTTAAATAATTGTTTATATGTAGCATTAATTGATAGTGGGTCTGAGCTGTCACTAGTAAAAAAGAGATAGTAGTCAAGCACGCTGAGTTATTAAAAGGGAGGATCTGCAAGATAAAACGGATAAGTTTGTGGTCTGCGATGAAAAAGAAGATATCGGTAATCGATGAAATGATTTGTGTACCAATTTCAATAGGGGGAGAAAAGCTAGGAAAAGCTGAGTTTTTAGTGGCAACGGGATTATATTTAGACTTTATAATAGGGATAGATAGGGAAAGATTTGGGATGAAAATAGATGGCAAGGATAGAAGTGTACAGATTTTAAATACTAAGAAAAATTGGGTGGTACCTAATGTGAGTTCGAATAAAGGGATGGATATAAATAGTGATGTTTATGGCACAGGGATGATTAGGGAAAGTATTTTAGAAGGACAGGATGAGATAATGTTAGGTAATTTATTTGAGAAGGTATTTGACGAAGGACAGATTGGGATTATAGACGAGGGAATAAAGGGTAGATTATATGAGATATTTAATGAGCATGTAGGTTTATTTAATGGGGAACCAAGGGTAGCAACTAAGTATGTACACAATTAGAAATAACAGAAGAAAATGGGTTTTACACGAAGGTATATCCAATTCCGTATAGTATGAGGGAAAGAGTTAAGGCAAAAATCAAAGATATGTTGAAAAATGGAATAATAGAGCCAGCAAGGACCTCTTTTATTAATCCTATCGTTGTTGTACCCAAACCTAGTGATAATTTAGATATAAGATAAAATTGCATTAAACATTGGAATTAAAATCATGAGTTGAATACTTAAAAGTAATAGTGATTTAATAAAATAAATATAAAAGTGTTACAGTCATTCGAGTTTGAAAGAATAAAGGTTTTATATTTATTTTATGAAATCAGGTGGGGCTTATGTGATATTATGTGATATGTATGAGATTTGAACCTTGGCGCACTGAAGTACCACTCAGATATAGACTTCTAGTTCGTAAAATGATTGATGAAGGAGATGGTCGAGGCGTAGATTTAAAGACTCGATAGAAAAGTTAACAAATTAATTAAAGAAAGGAAATTATAGGGCAATTTGGTTCTTTGCTAATTGCTCATATATTATAATTATCAACCTGAAAAGGGGGGGTATATATTATAATATATAGCATGAGGGGTATTTATGATTTGATATTAATGCAATTTCATCGAAAACAATAGCACCTACAGGTGTGCAAACAAAAAAATCGATACTTTTTGTTAGGTATAGACGTAAAAGGGTCGATTAGGCTCCTTGTATTCACTTTTTACACATTTTGAATATCGGTCATTGTACAGTGTATACTACATAGCTTTTGAACTGAAGGTGTACAAACGAAAAACCGACTTGATTCATGATGTGCAAATGAAAAGATTTTGGTTTCCGTTATTACACGTCAGAATTTTGCAAAAATGCGATATTTGATAAGTGTGAAGTTAGCTCCCCCTAAATAAAATTTTAAAAAATTTAAATTTATAGCAGTGTAGAAACAAAAATTCGAGGTGTTTTGTAAAGTGCACACGAAAAGGCGTTAATTAGGCGCATTATGTTTCATTGTTGCGCCTTTTTGATATGTAGCTATCGTATACTGGATACTATGTAAAGTGTGTAAACGAAAATAAGGGATATGTGTACATGTGGAAACGAAAATATATAAATTTCATCGGTTTAAAATGAATTTGCTGAAAGTTGGGGGGCTAGGGTGAAGTTGACCTCCCACAATTGCTTCTTGAATAACTTTTAAATGAAGAGCGTAGAAACTAGATTTGCATACATGTATAAACAATGTTAAGTGAGCGATGTATAGAAAGTTATTTTTCTCAAAAATTGAGGCAGACTTCACGCCAGTTCAATTAGGCAGTCGCGCAATTTTTGGCAGTTGCGAACGGTATCGCAGTCTGCTGCAAACAACTATTTTCCTATTACATAACATAACAAGGACGAACTCGTTTTCTGCTTTTAACGTATATTATAACTGACTTGTTACCACTAACATCATTAAGTAAATAATCATCATGATGGCCTACGCTCGCCATCGCCGCAGCCGGTTTTCCATTATTTACTTAAGGTAACATTTGATTAATAAATGTATTAACTTTAAACACTTTTAACGTTAACACCTCTCATTTATTAGGTTGTCTAGATCTATTATTTACATAACTTTTACATAACTGTAATTAGTTTTCCCTTAAGAGCAAATAGAAATCCTCCATCAAGGCGTATCATAATCTATCTCATATGTCTTTTAGACTTGTTATTTTCTCTGGTTCAATTAAAATATCCTGACAATCTAGTTGATAGTAGGTTAATTTAATTATTTCAAATTTCTTAATTATATATTTGTTTCAATTATTGCAAACTATTCGAGCAGTGCTTAAGAAAACCTTTAATTATTTTTCTGACCATTAATAATAGTATTTAATTGAACCACTGGTGAGTCCATTTGATTTAATTTTAACAAAAAAGATTTTATAAAATGTTTCTGGAAATAAATTAAAAGCATTTTCAAACCCCTAAGGCGGAAATTCGTGATAAAACTCAACTTCCCTAACTGCTTAGATATAACTTGTTTTAAAATTTCCCGAAAATTAACAAAGTTAGCTATATAAATTAATTACGCAGTTGCAAATTATATATTTTCCCTGCTATTTAAGGTTTGCGAACGACACCCTACCAATTTAGTTTAATAAGATACCACACGCTTTCGAGTTTAAACCGCTGGAGTATTAACTCACTAACAGGAAATATTGCCTTGGTCACGTCTATTACAAACTGTTACGATAAAAGCAGGGAGCTCCATTTTTCAGCAAATATGAGCTCACCCCTGCAGTTTTCATTTAGTATACTGTTACCATAATAAATCATGGGAAATTTTATAGATAAGGGCCAATATGCACGACATGGTCGCTCTGTAACTGACATAAAATATAACTTTTGAGAAAATAACTATGCAGGATTACATTCACGATAGGGCAAAAGAGAAAACTAGTCCGACTTTAGAAACCAATTAAAACTAGATGCATCTATAACTTAATTTCCTAGATCAAACTTAATATAACAAAAACTCGAACTTTGTATGTAAGGCCGAGGTCTTATGAACGGATATCATAAACCAGTTGTACTTACTTCAGCGCGAACCATGCATGAGAACACTACTTTATAGTATCAACGTATAAAAGTAACTATCTTAACCGTCAGAAATAAAATTACGTTTTTAACCGTTTAACAGGTTATGGTTAAATACAGGGTAGGGCAAAAAGATGTTAAGACTGTATGGTAGACTAAATATTTCTTTCTGTAAATTATAACATGGCGCCCCGTTATTGTATTGACGAACGAAAGAAGATAGTTGTCTGGGAGAAGGCTTTTCAATTCCAGCATCGTACAACAAAAATCCAAGGCATGTAGCGGACCGGATGTACCATCGCGCCTAACAGTTGGTAGAACCTACGTGAAGTTTATTCGGACGGGGTCTGTTTAAGACGATTGCAAGGGGAATAGCGGTAGAAAGAGATCTGTCCGAAATGAAAGAATGTCATCCTCGTCCAAGAAGCGGTGGTAGTCAGTTCAACTAAGAAACAAACATTTTGCAAACTGGTTAGAATTTTGAATTGTGATTTTACAAGAGCTCACAAACGCGGACAAGTAAACACGTGTGAGTGCTGCAGGAATTATTTTAAAATGGTGCATATGCTGCCTTACAGTCTGTTCATGTTTTCTGACGAAACAACATTCAACATCAGCGGTCGTGTGAACAAGCATAACTGTGTTATTTGTGCGACCAAGCACCCAAAGAAAGCTCGAAAACACATGCGGGATTTTCCCAAAGTGAACGTTTGGTAAGCCGTGAGCAAATTTGGAGTGATTGTAACCTACTTTTATGAGAACAGATCGTCAGGGGAGAGGATTATCTTGCAATACTCAGCACGTTCATGGAAGAGATCGCATCACTTGCCATTCTCTGGCGGAGGTACCTTCAGCAAAACGGCACCACTGTCCATTACAGTCTCATAGTTTGGGATTAACTGATCTACACGTTCGGTAAACGCTGGATTGGTGGTAGTGGTCCTACACCATGGCCAACATGTTCACCCAACCTAACGTCATGCAAATTTTGGCTATGCGGCATGGTCAAGAATAGGGGCTACGTCAGCAAATCTCGTAACTTGAACGACCTCCGACACAACGTCATTGACGTCATCGCTGGAATTCCTGCCCCAATGACCCAGAGGGGTTTACAAACAACAATGGACAGACTCTATAGGTGCATTGAGATGAATTGGTGCCAAATTGAATCCCTGTAACCAAATATCTCCCTAGTAATTTTAAATGATTACACAACCATTTAATGTTAACATTTTTTGTCTCGCCCTGTGTAAGGTGTTACATACAGTTTTGGCCCCCAGAATATCTAGTCGGCGATTCACGGAAAACTCGACGAAGTACCCCTAAAAATCTTGTTTCGGTAAAATACCGGAACTTCGACCGTACTAACAAAGTTGGTTGTCGACCAACTCAGTGGGACGAGTGGTGTAAGTGTTTGAAGAGGGTTCAAAAATGCTATCGGGAATAAAATATGTTTTGATTGAAAAATACCTTCGATGCCACCTATTCTCGCAAAGTTACTAGAAGGAAAGCCCTAGAAAAAATAACAAGAGGATGCCAAAATCTGAGATCATGACAGTTACTGACTGAACAACGTACCTGAAAAATAGTTTCAGATAATATTACTTAAATATAAAACAAACATAAACCTTAAGAACACATAGTCTTATTTAAGACAGCTATCTGCAAAGAAGGTTTCGAAAAGCAAATGTTAAATGACCTGAATATTCAGTCACGTTTCTAGATAATTACAAAATAATTTATTCGGCAAAACTGTAACTATACCGTTACATTTATGAAATAAACGAATATTAGCATATCTACACTATTATACACGACTTGTTTCTAGCTATATAGCACACTCACGTTTTCATTACCAATGCCTAATACAGTCTTAAGCAAGTATTAAAAATCAGATATATCACCAAAGTTGCTTAACTAAAAGCTTTTCCCACTCAGACGTAATATAGATACGTTTCGTCAGTTCATGTATTAATCTATACTTGCTTATTTAGTTACCAAACCTTCTGTGGTATAGTTTCAGATGATTTATAGATACCTAAGGAGTGGTTACCCGTCGTTAAGGTGGATACCATAAGATCCTGATATTGACTTTGTCTTTCACAACTTGGTTATTTCCAACACAAAGTTGTCGATCGGAGACCAATGTGCATCTAAAATTGAAACTAACCCACTTATTAGCTTAGTATCTGAACATGATTAGTTTCCTCTTAGCCTAGTTCGATAACCTTCTGATTAAGGTAATTGACCTACTAAAGTTGAAACGATTTTTCCTTCTCTCTCTAATTGTTGGCTCCGCTAGCCTCATGCATGGGCGCTAGTGAAACGAATTTTCCTGGCCGACACTACTTTATTATCACCATGCTCCAAGTCAGATGTCTGCAAAACAAAGTCTTCCGACGTAACTAGGGGTCTATTCCTTGGGTAGAGCTATGAGCAATGGGGGGGTAAGTCGAAATCTGTGGGGGGTCACACTCAAACTAAAACAAACAGGCGCCACCAAGTCCAGATTGATTTATATTAATGGCATAGCAAATTTCTAAGGGCGGACGTGGAGACCCAAAGAAAAAAAGATCGCCTTCGCTGACACAAAAGCTTGTCTTAACAGAATAAGACGCTGCTCCTGTAAGGAAAAATAATAATTAAGTCACCTAGAAAATGGGAACACAATTTGCGTCCCTCAAGTATACCTAAAACATGCATAAAGAATATTTTCTACATAATGGAATCATAAAAATTTAACTCTTACTGTCTTTTGTTTATCAGGTCTGATCAAACTAGATCAGAATAAAAAACTTTAAATGTAGATAATTAATTTACTAGAAAGAATTTTCTTTGTTTCAGTAAATAAAATTTCATTGTAATTAAATAAAATAAATATTTGGTATTCTTGCAAAATTGTTGTAAGGCTTATCAACTGATCCTTACTCAAATATATTACAATTCGGTGTAACTAATAATGCTAAGGTATTTTTATAACCCAACCAGATCTGTGTAGGTCATTTACAAATGAATATACGAAATTTTCTCATTAATTTAACAAAATTAATATTAGTTTGAAGTCAAAAGAATCACCAAGATATTCTCTAATTTTATCAAAAGTGGCAGTACTGTAATGCTAAACATCTGTTAGCCATTATGCAATTGTTGACTGCATTGTTCAAACAAACAGGTGACGTAATAGCAGCTGTTAATTTACGTTGTAGCCACGTGTAGTCACATATTTACGGAACTAAGTGAAATCAAATTTGATACTGGGGAAAACCAGCCTAATCACAGGTAAACTGAATAACAATTTTGTACATCCAACAAACAAATGAAATAATGTACTTTCAGAAGGAAGTACTGAGGAAATTCTTAATTCTATTACGAACCCAAAACCGGCTGTCGTCTTTGGTTGCAATGGAAACAACTTCGCAGTGCGGGGCCTGCAGCTAAATATGCTTGTTTTCCATGCTTTAATACAGATGTAGGAGCGAAGCGGATTTCTCACATTGGTTCAAGGCAGCATTACTTCATAGCGTAATCTTCCGTTTTCTAATTTTATTTACAAATATAATCTTTCATTGTGTAGTCCATAAGTTAAGGTTTCTACATTGTAATTTCAAAGTGGTCGTGCGGTTTCTAATTTATCGTTGCAGTTTCTGACGTGTTGTTGCGGTTTCTGATTTATCGTTGCAATTTCTGACGTGTTGTTGCGCTAAATAAATTTTTAAATTAGCTAATATGATAACGAATATGCAAAATGTGGATTAAGTACTAACCGTTACTCAGGAAGTGTTTCACCAAAATAAGGCGACCCGGAGGTCACTCGCCATTCTTTTGAATGCATCTTCACGCTGCCTTTAACTATCGACGAGTGCGCTCGCTGCGTTCTTGCATGGTGGGAGGATCATAAGTGGGGTTCTCGAACCTCTCACGCGCGCGCCAGTGGCTGTGGAATTGCACCGAACTCCGAAACAAATAGACTACTAATCCTAGATATAGTAATACTATAAAAATTTGATTGTTACTCGAATCTTTATTTTAGTTAATAAAGGTATTTCAATATTCATTGTACGTTTAATGAATAGGTTCTTTTACTGCTAAAATAAAATTGTTACAAAGTGACATGTTGATGATCTAGATAATACGTACGACTTACTCTAAAAAATTGAATCTACCTTTCATAAAATCATTCGAGACATCTTTGGCAAACTTCGACCGAATGAAATAATAGTATATCTTAGCAAAATGTTAAACTGAGACCTCCCATTTATTTGAGTTAGCACAAAACTCCATGTGACCTGTCTTTGCACTTAGACTATGAGATCATCGTGGCACCAGCATAATACTTTATTAATCAAAACAGTACTAAGTACAACGATGCCATCATCTGTAACCTTTAAAGACTAACATATGAATTTGACAACATTTGAATATGATCATTATGTGATACAAAATAATTTTACTTCAGATAAAAATTGCACCAACCTAAAATTATTTTTCTTGACGAAAATAACCCAATCTTATTGGTAAAATTTACTACTACGGAACCTATTAAAATGAAATGCGATAATAAGTTTTCTAAGTAACGTTACAAAGGCCACAACCAATAATCTTACATTCAAATTTAATAGTTGGTTTCCAAAATGGATCGTGAACACTATCATAGTCGCGTTTGTAGAAATACGTGCATGGTTGGTTATCTAATTCTGATGTGGCTAGTTAGTAGCCACAAACCATTACTGCAGAATATAAGTGCGCGGGTGTCTATTTGTTTATTATTTGTTATCATTAAAGTAACGAAGTGTTTTGCAAACAGTTTTTTTTATGTGACCAATCATATTATAAAATATTTATAGACTTATCGGCAAGTTTGTATTCTGTGGCGGTAAGAAGATCGCTGTGTTCTTCTAGACGATAACCTAATATTTTTGGTCACAGCTGGTTTGTACAAATTTTCTGTACTCGAAAACAAGAATTCAGATGAACCGTTTGATTTTATTAAAGGCATATCAGAGAGCCAGGCTAGTATTCAGAAGCGAGTGGTGTGAGCAATGCTGGTGATCAAATATCTACTGAAAATGTATCACATTCTATTACTTCAACACGTAGTAACGCTGCAATTGAATTATCTATAATATCAGATCTCGAAGCACCTTTAACGTCAACAGCTGCTAATGTGCTAGTTACACGACAAACGCATGTTTGTGCTAAGGAAAAATTGACAAGCTAATAGAATTTTCGGAAGAGATTCAAGAACATTCGGATGACTCAATTGCAGATCCTGATTTTGTTCCAGAATCATGTAACACGAGCATACCTATTTTGGACATTCTGACGGACAATTATTTTATAAACAGTGGTGACGACAATAATGTTAATGTTGTAAATGATAATAATGAACGTGATATTTCTCAAATATATACCTACAGCTTTTAAAAAAAAGGCAACAAATCTTTCTGTTTATGCAAGCTGTGTTTTTGTAAATAATTAACGACCAACATTTGCAGCACACAACAGAGTTGTGTTAGAAGTTTTTAACAGTTTCTTTAGAAAGGTATAAATTTAAGTCTAAAAGCAACCGAACCACTGACTTTCATAGGAATATTGGTATTGATGGGTATCTTTCTTGTCCAGAGGATATCTAATATAATGAGCTTGAAACGTTTCTTGTGTATTCTGCATTACCTGCATATTAATGACGACACTAAGATGTCTGAATGGTAATCGAAAGATTTTGATAAACTATTCAAAATAAGGTCTTTTATAATATTTCTCAATGAAAAATTTCGGAAAAAATTTTAACCTTTCCAGAAACTTTGCAGTAGATGAAAGCATGACTGGCTTCAAAGAACACACGTCTTTAAAACAATACCTGCCATTGGAGCCAACCAAACACGATTTCAGTGTTTTGTCACGGTAAAACTTATTCATTTATCAATATAACAACCGTTAACAACAACAGTTAACAACCGCAAGGGACGTCAGAAGTTTCCAAAACGTGAAACATAAGAAAAATAATAAAGCGCTAGGAACGGGGAGCATAAAAAAACAACGAAAAATGTTTCGCAGTTCTCGGACAAACCCCAAGAAACAATATCCTGACCGAATTTGTCACAGGAATCAAGAATTAAATTTACACAAGTAGATATAATTGCAAACTCTACATATTCACAATAAGATTTCAGCAACAATCGAGGGCGTAGAAATCGTGGTGGTAGGACTGACAATGCTACTGCGCTTCAAACCTATGGGGACGCCAAACCCAACAGGGCATTTGATCCACTTTAATAAACTAGTACCAAAAATTTTTGACTTTAATTTCACTATACAATTTTTTTAGAAAACTTAAAATCACGTAAAAATGCAAGCACATGAATACATAGTGTAGGGATTATTAGAACTATATTACATTCTATTCATACCAAACCTTTGCTGATGCATAGTCGGTTTTATTACGTGAGGATTTTTACCAACATACTTATAATGTGCATTATCTAAACCCCATCTCTGGTAACTGTAGCATCATCACAAAATAAAATATGGGAAAAGAAATTAGAATCTTGAATCTTTTTGTTCCGCAACCAGTTTGAAAACTCTCCGCGATCAGTAAAATCACCATCAAATATCGCATGAACCTTTTTAAAATGAAAAGAATACAGGTTTTCTTTATCAATGATAATTCATACGGAAGATTTGAAAATGTCATGAAACATAGCAGTGAGTCTTCTGACGCTAATCTCAGGATTATTTTTAATTTCCAGCAAAATACCTGGATGTCTACCAGTTTCAGTATTTTTAGGAAATACTGAGCCTGTTTTTCTCAAATGGTTTAGAACTGTAAGTATTAACGCGGCTGGGATGCCATCCATTAGGATATTTTTCAGCATATCGTCGTTCCGCTAACGAGCACTATAATCTACTTAACTATAGACTAAATGCATATCAGTGTATTCTTCACTAACAAAATGAACAATTTGTATAAAAATTACACTTATTTTACCTTTCCAACACAACAATAGTAACAATAATTGTTCGTAATATAATTTTTTCTGGCATTGGAAAAGTAATTTGAGTATAGCGAATGAAAATTAACATAAATTGTTGAGTATGTTGCAAAGAGAAAAAATCAATGACATGCTTCGCTTTTATTGCAGCTGGTCCCACTGACGCATTTCTCTCAAGGCAAAGAAAAATGCGCCAGTCGAACGAACTGCAATAACATCGATACCGGCCATTGAATTTTCTCTTTGCAACCTACTCAACAGTTTAGGTTAATTTTCGTTTACTATACTCGAATTACTTTTCCAATTCATTACTAATTAGCTGGAAACGTATTAGTTTCCGTTGACCAACTTCCTCATTTAGCATTGGATGTAGTGCTTTCTTAGATTGCACGATAGTGTTAAGTAGGTAATCGGTCATTTGCTTATTTTTAAATAACGGTTTAGATCAAAATATTTTGACACAAATATCTGATCATTAGCTACTTGGTATTTCTATTAATCAAATGATATTTTATGCAGTGAACCCAAAAAGTATAAATTAATTTTTCTCGAAAACGGTGCATGCTAGACATTTCAAACAACAGCATATCATATTTCGGAATAGCCCTAAAGTTTCAAATTTGACGTAAAATATGTTAAAAATTTGAACATAAAGATTGTATTTCAAAATGTGTATTTGTTCCATCAAACAAGACGCTTTTAATTTTAATAAAGAAATCATACTTTACAGTGGTCGAATTATTAAAGGATTAATCATGTTTGAACAATTTATATAACGGTATTCTAAAGACATTTTTAGAAAATTGACAAAGGCGCTATATTTGAAAAGCTTCAGCTCGCTTGGGAAACATTTTGGTATTAAGATAATTTGGGTTAACTCAACATATCGTGGGCTTACTGCCAGAAGTGACCAAGTCCATAACCATACTTTTTGATTTTGAAAACTCTTCAATTTTTTAATATATTTTGTTAATGAATTTTAAAAAAATACTGTGTTTCTTCTATGCAGATACTAAATATGTAGTTCTTGATTTAGAATAACTCATCAACTTGTGATTCATTCTGTTAGTTTTCAAATAAAGTTGACTAGGTCATTTTTGCGTGTACAAATTCACTCATATCCAGTCATGGTCAAGCAGATTATTTTTATCCAATAAAAAAAAAACACGAAGAAAATAAGCTTTATTGTTATTCGTTAACGGTGTAATGCTATAAAAGAAAATAAACGAAAGTAATTATTGTTTAATTTTAAAAATTACAACCAAAATGTAGAAACTTTGTACGAGAACTGATCCGAATCTGAATCAGACCCTAGCAGTGGCTCTCGGGCTGCATCTTTCTTTGCTCCTGTTCTACACAGTTTCAAAAGATCTTGCTTTAGAGTACAGTCGCGGTATTGCCTTTGGAATATTGTTTAATGTTCTGCTACTGCGCCCAGCTACATTGAGCATAAGAAATACTGGTTCGTCTATAGTTCTGTTTTTAATTGTCGTAGCTCCTAGTCTCTTTATGTCAAGGAAATCATTATACTTTAACTCATGTACGTTGTATTGACCACTTCTTTTATTTCGGCCCCGATTGGAGCGGAACAGTCGAAAAATGTTTAATCAGTCATGCACAGTATATACGGAAATATTCTTTTTGCCATGTTCTATTGCACTATACATGGAATCGACTTCCATGTAAGTATGACCAGACTCTGAGAAATTGTGCTGTATAATATTTAAATTGCTGTTTTGTACTATGAGCGGCAATAAATTGATTTCTGTTCTGCCCGCCACAGGTATCTGAGAACAAACTTATTTCGGTGATATTTTGTGGTAAATTTTGAATCCATTGAAACAGACATGTGCCTATTTCTGCACTATATTGTAAGATTGTATGCACAAAGCTTTCTACTATAATACATGAGAGATACACTTGAAGATGGTATTTGAAAAACGCTTTGTAAATCAAATGTGATACATATGAAATTATGATCAGTCAGTGCACGCTCCTTATCTGATTATTTTGCAGCATTTGCTTGGTCTCTTCTTTGAATATGAGACTGGTAATTTTGTTCTAAATCTATTGGTTTTGTTTTCATGCAGTTCACACATATCAAGCATTGATCCTTTTTAGGCTTAAAGAAGGACAAATTGAAATTGTTACAAAATGTGCGGTGGTATGTTATTTGGGATGCTTATTCCTTATTGGCTTTCTTACATTCTTCAGCATACAAAGCATACACTTTTGCGATTGATAAATTAGAATCTAAATACTCTCGTTTGGTTGGTACTCTACAATAAGAGAGGCCATAGTTGGAAAAAATTTTATGTGAGCACTGACTGAAGCTATGATTTCTGGTTTGGTTTTATTTGCAGGCGCTTTTTTACCACGTTTGTCACTAGTAACAAATATTTCTATCTCATTTACCCCAGCAAAAGCCTTATCTACTGGTCCGTGGTTTATACACAAAGTACTTAAAAAAACACCTTGCAAACTCGAACTTTTGTGCCCTCCTTAAAAAAACAATAGTACCTGCTACAATGTTTTGTGCACCAGTACTAGATCGAATTTTTCTGCCAGCAGGTTCTTTGCCTGCAACACAAGAGAGAATAAAATCCTTTTGACGATTGGATTCAGTTTCCAAAATTCGGAGCATAATTGGTTTCTCAATTGATCATTAACATTAACTGTGCATTTGAATTTTCAAGAGTTGCAATTAATAAATTTAGAATTCTTTGCTACCCTGACTATTCCCCTGGATTCGTATGGTAAGCTCAACATTCTCTCTTTCTTGGTAATATTTTTTTCCATTGTGTAGGATTAAATTTTTTTTAACGGTACCTTCGTTTTGATAAGGGTGTTTCACTATCAGAAGATGATCCTGCATTTGGTAAACCTTCATCGTCACTGAGGTTATAATTTTCACTACTACCGGCAGAAAAATCTGAACCACTTCTTTCAAGTACATTTTCCTCCAACCAATGTGTAGGACGGTCATTGCTCTCTCTATGATTTTCGATTTTGCTTGTCGCATTAGTACCATCATAAACATTTCTAATAACTTGACCAGCCTGCGCCGGTAGCGTGCTGAATGTACCTAATTGAAAAAACTTATTACGTAACGTTAAAAACAACCAAACTTATGTTTACCTTCACTGATGTTACTTGCCGCAGACAAAGTGGAAATACTTTGGATCGTCGATTGTAAGGAACGCAATTCTAAAAAGAATATCCGCTATTAGTAACTGTTACTTGGCAAAATTACAACCCATTAATTTTGTGATTAGGAAGATACAATAACTATCATAAAATAATAAACACTGAACTGCATCATTATTCAGGATAAAAAGTTAGTCTGAGACAGGATAATATTCATCAAATTAATATTTTATTTAACCTCAACTTAACCTCAAACGGATTAATACAAAATTAATACAATTCAAATCTCTTACCTTCATTGTTTTTCTCTCCACTACTTGGATCTGCATTACTCAAACACATTTGTACTAAGAGCTTTCCCCTGGAAGTCATAATATAAGCATTTAAATGTTATGGTTTTACTACAAGCTTTTTAACATACAATGCATAAACATCAAAAAGTTACCAAGTCGTAATTAATAGTCAATTATTGCAGATACCTGATGAGCTTTAGTTATAATCCATGAAAATAGACCAACTCAAGATGATCATTTTTGACAGTAACTAAACTGAACTCAGTGACTTGGACATAATAATCTTATGCTAATGGCGACATCTATGAGTCATATTTTACTTGGTCACTTTTTCTTGATGTCCAGTAACTACTTTCAACTGACTTGAACACATTAACATAAATTCATATAAATTAAACTTGGTCACTTTTGGCAGTAAGCCCACGATAATCGATAATCGTTTGTGGTATGTATGGTTTCCAGTTGACAGCAGAGTTTCTAGACACCCTGTATCAGAAAATTATTTTCAAAACATAATGCATACTATAAGCTTTCTCAATAGACTTGCCATCTTTTTGTGGGTATAGAATGTACCTGTATAGGCTATCAGGATAAAGTTTTGAATACAATAGCGTTGAAAAGGTTAAATCCAAGTATGATTCCATTTTTACTCTACGATTTTTAACGGCATTAAGTGATATAAATTTGCAAATCAACAGTAGGGCAGAAAGGCCGGAAGCAGGCGGTTTGTTTAAACAAACTTAAAAATTTACATTTGTTTATCAGTCTTTTTCAAAAACATATTCCAAATTTTAAATATAGTCTCTAAATTGCTACAGCAAACCAATTGCGTCTTGGATTAAACCAAAAAATGGATTAAAACTGAAGAAAATGTTTGTAGCCTACACACTTCATACGAATTAATTAAGATATCGGCCAAAGAATTAGCGAAATCTTAGAGAGACTAATTTTGCTGAATAGAGAATGTCTAAAATCAAAAAGCAGTTTAAAGAATTATGCGAAGACGTAGTTTTAAAAATTCAGAACACCTTTTCAAATTTTCTTGTATTGTACTGTAAAAGACGTTATGGTATCACAACTGAAGAATCGGTTACAAGAATATCAAAATGTGGTTTTCGAATGCTGGGCTTTGAATACAAAGTGTTTAGTAACGGCTGAAAGCGCTGACTTAGTATGCAGTGCCAAGAATTTATGCGCCTTCTATGACAGTGACTAACCTGAGAAATTTTCTTAATTATTACTGATATTTCGTCAAACGCGGTGGGTACAAATGGAAAAACATACTAATACATATCAGTTAGAAAAGATGCTTCTTTGAGAGCATTTTACTTTGTCTGTTAGTATATCCGACGTAACACATATTACTTTGCTTCTCATTTTTCCCAGTTACTACCGCAACTGCAGTACAATTATTTTTAAAATTAAAAATTATTAAAATATGCATCAAAGATTCGATTGGACAAGACCATCTTACCAGTCTTCCTATCATTAGAATTGGAAACAAAGAAGCACAAAAAATGGATCTGGATAAATTAATTGACGTTTTTAAAACTAAAGCAAAAAACGCTACTTGAAATAGATATTATGTTTAATATAATCATATATTAACAACTATACATTAAATCAGTTTTAAAAACATTAGTAAGCAATTACGTGATTTACAAAACACGTACTTAAAAACGAAAATAAAAAGAACACAACAATGCAAAATTACACAATTCGTTCGTAAAATAATAAAAAGGCTTGTGCTTCAAGCACTTGTTTTTCTGGCACTTCTGAAACTTGTAGATCACTAACATAAAACCATTTGCCTGATGGCATTTCAATGTTAGCTTCAACGCCTTTACATTCTGAAAACTTTTTTTTTTTTTGGTTTTCTGGTATAAATTGCCAACGATAACTGTTGTTTTGCAACGGGGTTCTTATTTTAACATAAGCGACATAATGACCATTATCAATTGAACGTCTGTGCTCTACAACACCATATAATGTGTATATCACTTTGGCTTGATTGGGAATGAACGTTGGAATGTTGACACATTGTTTTGAGCAGAATGGTGTTAGGTCTAGTAACATGGGAAAAGAAACGTAGCTATTTATTTTTGTAGATCGAAAACTGAAGAACTCAAATCGTTTTAAATGTAAAATCAATACAGCGGGTGGATTGTAGACTAGGAGTTGTTTAGAAGTATTAGTATTAACAGTTGTTTGGACAAGATCAAATTGCTTTTTTGAGCACATAACACAGCTTACTTTGTTGTTTCCAGTTAGTAACTCACATGTTGAGAATTGGTTTAAGCAAGAATGTACGGAATATTGGCTTTCTTCGTATTGGTGTTTTGGTATTGTGGTGCTGTCCTTTGTAACATTTATTTGGCTGTCATCTAATTCTTCTGTTTTGTACTGCGATATTGGTGGAATTTGTTTTCGGATATTGGTAAACTCAAATCTAAAACAATTCAATCCGGCGTGAAATTTTCTTACAATCTTGACACTGCAATGTACTAACTAAGGCACCTTGAAAAACTTGTTCAGTGGGTGATAGTAATTCGGATGCTTGTGCTCTTTTCAAGACCTCTTTGCGTACTGCTTCAAACAGATGTCTTAAAAATTCATGTGAGTCATATTGTTGGCCTTTTGCAAATGCTGGCATTTTTTTTATAGAAATTGAAAATAGTATATTAGGGTTATATACTTGTGGTTTGCCACTTTGTAATTCTTGTAATGTTTGTGCTAAATTACATGTTAATGGTCGCCATTTTTCTGAAGTTGCGTTTAGTGAATCTAATATCAATGGATCTTTATCGTGTGGGTTTACTATGTTACCAGGTAGTTGAAAATATTGTCCAGGCTCTGAACTTTTTTTGAGTAATTCTAATAGGTATGGAGTTTGTCCGAGACATTGTATGACTGAATTAAAAAAACAAGTGTTGCCTAAATTGGTTAAGCCGCGTGTTCTTGGAAAAAAATTGCTTTTGTGTGTACCTTTTTTTGGTTTGTCTTGAATATTTTGTGTTGACTGTTCAAAATTTTTTTTAGGGATCTCAACTTTGTTATTGTTTCGCTTCCGTAAATTATACATATTTATTTCTTTATCGAAATAATTAATTAACGAATGTGCCTTAGAATTATTTATATTAGGTTTTATTTGTATAGTATTGTCTTTAAGTTTATTCGATTTGGGAGTTTGTGGGTTACTGTTACAATTTGGTTGTTGAAGATTAGGTGCAAATTATGTTTATCACTCTCAAAAACGGTTTTTTAAAAAAATTTTTATTAGCGTGAGAACATTACAACACTGATGTCATACTTGATCTAATCTCTAAGCCTAGCGTTACCTCTATTTATACTACTTCCTTATCTAATGCATTTGAAATACATAACTCCTCCGGCCCTAAATGAGAACTATGGGGAACCAGAGTTCGAAAGTCCAGGAAAGTTCCTTGTCTCATGTTCTGTGCTATCTTCGTATACATGTTTAGCTATTGACTTCTTTAAAAAATATCTATAAATTAAATATAATATCAGAAAAATAATAGCGACATACAAAATTATCGTATAAAAGCTAATATTCTTAAAATTGATTACAGGACTTTCTAATTTACTTAATTCTAGTTTTTCATTTTCCAAAACTCGATAGACCTCATTTAATTCATTGAGATGTATCGGATCTATTTCTAAAGGTTTAAGGTCAAAGTTTGGCATTTTTGAATTATTCGCATAAACTTCTAAGCGTGGTAATACAATATTCTTATAACTAGAAATTTCATTAACAAAAGTTTTTAACACTACTTCATCGATTGACACTTCACAAGAATCTTTAAGTTCTAGCAAATAGCTACCGTTTATAGGAATGCTGTTTTCACTTTTCCGCACTTGTATATAACAACTAAATTATGAGGCACTACGATGATCCATTTGTTCTTCTCCAGTTTTGAATCTTCTTTGTGGTTATCTTCACCGGTATTTGGTGACAATTACGTATATTATCGGCGTATCTTATTAATTCAATTTCACATGGTGCTGTTGAAGTAATTTTTGATGTTTGTAGTTGATGGCAAATGAATTCTGCCTGAGTGACTTCATAACAATTTGTGTCAGAAACTGCATAGGTGTGGTCGTTTAACAAAAGGTATTTTGCACTAGGGATGATCATCTTAAAAGAAGTCTGATGTGGAGTAGGTAGTGGATACAAATGATAATAGATAAAATCGTCCATTTCAACAATTGGTACTTCCAAAATAAACACTATACTGTTATCTTTGCTGTAGCTTTTAATATTGATGATTTTTCGAATAGCAACGTATTGAGTACTGTCACTTCGAATGGGAATTTCTTGCCTTGTAACTGTTTACTGGCTGTGGTTAGTTCAGAAAATAGTTCATGGGGTTCTACCATAGCATTATGAAAAATATTTAATTTAGAAAAGTAATAGCAACTTCGATTCGTTCCAATAGATCATATAGAATCTGAAAATTTGTGGAAAATTGCAGAGCTAATCTTTCTAGAGCAAAATAATGAAAAGTTTCTACTTTGTCAATACTTAAATTTTAATTTCTTTTGAAATCTCCTCGATTCGGTTTTTAGAATATATTGATTGTGAGCTAATATTTTAGAGTTATTTTCGAAATTCTGAAGAGAAGTTTGAAATAGAGTTATTTGATCATTAATTAAAAATTTGATTTTTTCTTGGTTATTAGTTAAAGATGAAATGGCATTGTCATATCTTTCTCCATCGTTATAATCTAAATTTCCGGTGAGAAACTTTAATGCTGAGCCTACACCGTTAAAAAGAGATCGTTTTTCTCGTTTATTCCAAAGCGGATTTAATTGTTTTAATTGTATCTCAATTTTATTTTCTAAAATTTGGACTGTGTGATACGAATTGTGAAATGATTGATTGAATTGGAATACATGTGGGGATAATGATAGTGTATTTTGAATTTCTTCATATTGAGCCTTTAAAGTCAAAAAGTTTTTTGTAATATTAGCAATATCATAAATTTGAATAAATGTCCAAAAATCGGTTTTTATTTGGGCTGTGCCTAAACGAAGAGGAAGAAGTCCGGGGTTGTCGTCTAAATTGTAGAACTGGGATGCAATTCGTCTTGTGACTGTGCAGAGGGCGAATCTGTAACAGGGGGTCTTTTTAGTTCTTTAATATGTATAATTTCTTTACTTAATGTAATTTCCTTATTTTTTTGTTTCTCTCTTGAAATTTCTACCCTATTCTTATCTAATATTTTAGTAATTTTATACGGTCCTAAAAACACCTTATCTTTTTTGTTTCTCTTTTTAGGATTCTTCTTAAAAACTATTTGTTCTACTTTAAATTCTGGATTAGTATCTCCATTGGTATTTTTCTTATCTACTACTTTCTGTTTATTTTCGACTAATTTTTCATTTACTTTATTATATACGTGTTCTAATTTTTCTTTATGGTTATTAACGTAGTCTGAATAAAAGTTAGGGGTTAAAAAGATTTCATTGGGGTCTCTCGAATTTGTATGTCCAAACGTCAATTCAAAGGGAGTATATTTTGTCGCACTGTGGATCGAGTTATTATAACCTATTATAGCATAGTCCATTAAATCGCTTTCTTTGGGGTAAATATCGCGTAAAAGTCTTAAGTGTTCAATTAGTGTGGAATGTGTTCTTTCAACTATGGAGTTGGATTCGTGATGTCCGGATGTTGTGAAATGTACATTAATTTTGTGTAGTCCTAAAATTTCTTTAACTGTAGCGTTGTTAAATTCCGTTCCTTTATCTGTCACAATGGTTTGGGGTATACCGAAAGAAGTAAAATATTTTATAAGTGCTTGACTAATATTTATAGCCGTTTTTCCACTTATAAATAGAGCTTGAGCTAATTTTGTAAAAGCGTCTACTAATGTTAAATAATTTTTCCATCAAAAGTAAATACGTCCATATGTACAATTTCGAATGGGCTTTTTGCCGTTTCTGTTAGCATTATTGGGGTATATGGGGTCTGTCTAGCGTATTTATTTCTTTGGCACAATGTACATTCATTTATAAAATTTGTTATACTAGTTTTCATATTTTTCCAGTAATAATTTTGTTTGAGTCTTTCATAGGTTTCGTTTATTCCTCGGTGAGTCGTTTTACCTTCATGGTAGTTTCTAATTACTATTGTCTGCTCTTCGATATCCTTAAGTGTATTAATCAATTTGGTGCATTTGATTAAGTTTGGTCTATTTTCAGAAAAATGCTGTTGATATACATCATTGAAGTCATTATACAATTTGTCTTTATTGAAATGTAAATAATAAGTGTTACTAGGGTCTGTGTATTGAATTAGAAAATCCAAAATTAGTTTGTCATTGGCAATTTCTGGAATTTTGACTTTTATAATTGTGGGGTCGCTTTCATTTTCTAACGTTACGTCCGTCTTGTAATACAAATTTGGGTAAACTAAAATCTGGCGTGGTTTGTTATTTATAATTTCGTCTAAAATAGCAATTCCTTTATTCGTGTTTCCATTAGAGTTAGAATGTTGAGTAGATATGTTGTCGTCGTCAGGAATATGTATTGTCCATGCAGGTTCAGGAGTGTTTAATTGAGGTTCTTCAGGTAATTCTGTTTGAAATTGATTTTCGTCATGCGGTTCATTATCTAAACTTTTAAAAATTCTGTTATATAGTCATCTATGTCACCTGGATTATTTGCAAGAGATCCTGTTTCTAAGGCATTGACTGGTATCCGGGATAAACAATCGGCATTGGTGTTACATTTTCCTTTCTTATAAAGAATTTCGTAGTCATACTCTAATAATTTTATCCTCCATCTTGTCAGTTTTGAGTTTGCGTCTTTTAAGTTGAAAAGCCATGTCAGTGGTTTGTGGTCAGTATATATATAAAACTTTTGTCCAAATAAATACGGTCGAAAATGTTTGCATGCCCAAACAATTGCAAGAAGTTCCTTTTCGATTGTCGAAACTTTGTTTCGGTCTCATTTAGTGTCCTAGATGCGTACGCTATTGGTCGGTCATTGGGTACGGTTCCTTGCGATAATATTGCTCCAATCGCATAGTTACTCGCGTCTGTCGTCAAAATAAATTTTTTCAAAGTCGGGATACTGAAGTACAGGTCCGTTGGTCAAAATTTCTTTACAAGTTCTAAAGCTGTCTAGAAAATCTTTGTCGTGTATTACTTTGGCATTCTTCTTTAAGCATTTCGTCATAGGTTTTGTAATTTTTGCAAAGTCTTTTATGAAACGTCTATAGTAACCTAATAGTCCAAGGAAACTTTTGATTTCAGTCGCTGTGCGTGGTAAAGGAAAATTTTTTACGGCTGTTATTTTGTCTGGGTTTGGTCTAACTCCTGTAGGGGTAATTACGTGTCCTAAATACATTACGGTTTTTTGTAGGAATTCTGATTTGTCTAACTGTATTTTTAAATTATGTTGTCTAAATCTGTCGAAAACTTCTCTTAATTTTTCTAAGTGCTCTTGAAGAGATGAACTGAACACTAGACAATCGTCAAGGTAAATTATACACGATTGATCTGTCAGTCCGCGTAAAACTCTGTCCATTACACGTTGGAATGTCGAAGGGCATTTATTAAACCCATAGGCATCCGTTTAAATTGAAAATGTCCTGCGGGGTACTGAATGCTGTTTTCTGTACGTCTTGGGGTCCATCTGGATTTGATAAAACCCGCTGGCCAAATCTAGGGTCGTGAAATAATTTGCACGGCCTAGCCTATCTAAAATCTCATTAATATTAGGTAATGGGTATTTGTCAGGAACTGTTTCGGAATTTAATTTTCTATAATCTACTACAAGTCGCCATTTTCGTTTACCAGATGCGTCAATCTTTTCTCCACTATCCAAATTGGGAAGACCACGGCGAAACACTATCTTCAATTATGCCCTGATCTAACATTTTCTTTATTTGTGTTTTTGCTTCGTTGCGGTGAATTTCTGGGAGGCGATATGATTTTGTAAAAATTGGAGAATCATTTTTTAAATTTATTGTATGTTTAATTTCACTAGTAAAACTGAGAGGAACTCCTTCACAATAAAATATGTCACGGTATTCTAAACACAATTTCTTTATAGCATCTTTTCCTCTTTATTGCAGTGATCAAGTCGAAGATCTTTCAAATTTCCTTTTAATTTATCGTCTTGTGGTTCGTCTAATTCTAGGTCTTTTTCCAAATTTTCGATAAAATTTACATCAATATCGTTTATAGGTTCAATTTCGAAAGGTTGAAAAATAGAAATTTTAACGGGATATTCATTTATATTTGTGACTACAATGGTCGCGAAATTTTCAATAACACTAACCAAAGCTTTTGTGTTTCAAGTCCATTTCCAAAATTCGTGTGGTTTAATATTCCGACTCCATTACGTATTTGTACTGGGATTTTTATTATTTGTCGGCAACGCTCGGTTACAATTATTGAATAATTTTTGAATTGATTATTTTTCATTTCTGGTTCAAAATTTAGAATAATAGGAATCGTTGCATGCGGGGTTATTATTTGTTTCCGGCTTAAGTTAAGATTTGCGCCTAATTGTCGAAGTAAATCGATTCCAATTAAACCTTGAAAATTATTACTAAATTTGAAAAGGAAAAATTTGTAATAGTCCTTTACGTTAAAGATTTGAAAAAGTGGTATACGTGCTACTTCTTTGTGAAAGCTGATATTGTGTGCTGTTTGAATATTAAAAAACTCCGGATAAATGAAATTCGTATAAAATTTGTGTGCTACTTCAGGATCTATCAAACTACGTGTACTACCAGTATCGATTAAAAATCTAGCATTAATTTCAGGGATAATAATAAATGGTAAATCTTGCTTGAATGTGTTTACGTGTATTATCTCTCGTTGTTCCGAGGCATGACCTGTGGAAAATTTTGCTGAGTAGGATTTACATCATTAACATCGTAATTTATATTCTCACACGCGTTATCAGGAAACTGGATATAGTTTCTAGCGGTGTTATATAGCGGCTGAGTTTGAAACGTCTCGTGTGTTTCCATAGAATGAACGGGGTCGTCGTGATCGCAATAAGCACTATAGTTTGCAGTATTACAATCATTCTCACGGTCTATAAAATAAGGGTCATTGCAGTTTGAACTATTTATATTCTGATTGTATAACCTTTGAGATTGAAATTGGGGTTTAATAGTTGTATTTCCAGAAGATGTATCCATCGGTTCGTCTTTATTAAAATTGGATATGTTATTTGGATGAACTTGAGCAAATCTCTGAGATGAACTTGCAAAATTTTGTTTGCTACTAAATGGCGTGTTTTGCATACCAAACCTGTTATTAAAATGGGAACTTGGATTAAATGTTCTTTGATGGTTTACAGGGGTGTAAAATCTGTTCGAATGTGTGTTTTGAAAATGAGGCTTTTGCGTTTGAAATTTCGAATATGAAGGTTGGTTATTTTGAAATGTGTTTGGGTGCCTATAAGTGAAATTGTTAAAATTCTGTCTGAATGGAATGTTAGAGTGATTTGAATAGCTACTAGGCGTCATTCTTGAAATGGGTTTGAAATTTGAATTTGAATTTAAGTTACTATTTCTCTGTGTTGAGTATAAGAAATTTTCTTCTTCGATAACTAATCCCATAGCCTGTTCTAAACTACTAGGGTTGCGTAATCTAACATTTGTTTGAATGGTTATTGGCAATCCACGAATATATGTTTTAAGCGAAAGGTCATCATAACTTTTAAGTCTAATAGTACGTTCTTCGGCTGAAATGGTCAATGAATTTAATTTTGCAATTATTAAACTCCTTGCGTCTTGGCAACGCATTCCAAAATTATATGGCGTTTCATGTTTATTTGGTCTTAAACTAATTAAATCTTGGATAAGGCAATCAATATCGCGTTGATCTCCAAAAGATAAATTTAACGCGTTTTTAATTTCGTCCCAAGTTTTTAACTCTATGCGCGAACCTATTAATATCTGAGCTCTACCTATCAATTTACCTATAATTGCTCTAAGCAAGAAACTATTTAACTGAATATTTGTTTGACTAGCAAATACATTAATTACGTTCTCGCAATTTGCGATAAATATTGTCAAGGTATGAGGGTTTCCATCGTAAGGGGATGGAATCTAAATGTAATTTTAGCAATTGATAATTTGTTTGTTCAGTTGCCATGTTTGAATTAATTAAGTTATCTAAATTACTGATACTATTTTCTGAGCTTTCCAAAATATTTGAACGAGCCCTTGAATTATTCCTAGAATATCTACGTTCGTGTTATCTGAACTTGCTTCTAAAATTTCCTCGTTACTTATTTTAATACGTTCTATCAAGACTGTTAAGTCGTTTATATCACAATCACTCATCAATTGAAAATCAATTATAAGATATCAGAAATAGAAATTCAAAGTTAGCTTACATTAATATGATGCATTGAGTTCGCATGATTTTCTTAAACTAAGTGCCCTGGTTAGACGATTCTGTTCCTTCCAAAATTGGGCTGGTGTCTGGATTGGATGATTTCGTTCCTTCTCCAAACTGCTAACAAAAATCTTCGTTTCTCGAATTCGAAAGTACAAACAGTTGTTGATTTTCCTAAAAGCAATTTCCAAAGCAATTTTCGCTTGCCTATATGGATATATCACTTTCAAGGTTCTTGATTTTGGTTAATCGTTGAAACGAAAAATTTCCGGCGATTCGAAAATTTCCAAAATCCCGTACTGACTGCGCCAATTATGTTTATCACTCTCAAAAACGGTTTTTTAAAAAAATTTTTATTAGCGTGAGAACATTACAACACTGATGTCATACTTGATCTAATCTCTAAGCCTAGCGTTACCTCTATTTATACTACTTCCTTATCTAATGCATTTGAAATACATAACTTGCAATATAAATATCAGAATTTTGTTTATTTGTTTCAATGTGTTTTGTTTTACAGACTCTGCAATTATTATCGTCGTTTAAGTAATAACTGTTATCAAAATTTTCTGATTCCTTCGTTTCTGGCGTTTTTATTGAATCTGAGATTAAGTTTATGTTTGGTATTGAATTATTGTTATTATAAATTGGTTTATTTTTTAGTGAATTATTTTCGAATTGTTTTTTAGTGGATTTGTTAATAGGTTGTGATGGAAGAGGTGTTGAGGGTAAATTGGGTGTATAAGGTGTGTTTGTATTACTATTATTACTTTTTATTTGGTTGAATTTTGTTTTGAGAAAGTTTGGAAAGCTACGTCGGGGTATGAGGAATAGTTCTTCAAAAGACTTTGAGGGAGGTATTGTGCCTATGACTGCGGCAGCGTTTCCGCGTTGAATGGCAATGCTTATTCTTTGAAATATAAAACATGTAGCTCTGTGTTCTAATGTATTTTCACTTATACGTTTGCCGATTGCTTTAATAAATTGTTGTCCGATAGCTCCAATTACCCCAAAGGTTTCTATTGCAACTGGATAAAAAAGGTATGAATCGGTTAAAATCGAATATTTTCTTGCTTTTAAAGCTTCACTTTTTTTAGCTGCTGCACCTGCATTACTTGAGCAATCGGCAGCATGTGATGGGGCAAGTGTATCAGTGCAAGTGAAATCCCAGACCGCGGCTTTACCGTATTTCCATGGAATGAGTGTAATTCCATCTGGGCGCTTTCCGTCATTTCTGTATAAATGACTTGGTTCTAAGATTGATGGAACTTTAGCGGAAATTAAAGCGCGACGAATTAAGTCATTGACTGCACTGTGTCTGGATTGTCGTCCGGCGCTGAGTTGGCAGCTCAAACCATGTGTTCCTGATTCATTCACTAATGCTCCGCAGATGCAATTGTGTGAGATGCATAATTGTGCACCTAGCCGTAAACCTATGGCTATTCTGAAGGAATCATTATCTAAAAGTGTGCCCAGAGATGAAGCTGGTAGGACATTTAACCACGCTCCGGCATATTTCGAGGCCGCCGCATGAATACGAGCTTTGTCGGATTGGCAAGTTGCTGATTCAAGTAGATTTTTCGAAACGCTGTCTAACAATAGTTGGTCCCAGTTCTTTTGGATATTCTTTGGGTGTTCTATTACTGTTTTTTGGGTTCTTAAAAGCCACAATTCTTCTCCTGCTAAATAATACTTGTTATTTAAATTTACATTAAATTTTGATAGAACTTGTTTGATTAAAGGCAGTGATGTATTGAAAGAGGACAGATATGAAGGCAGAGAAAGAGATTTCGATAAACGTATGCCAAGTCCGCCTCTATTTACAGGGAGTGTTGCTTGTAGCCATTCTATATCCTTAAATTGGACATTAGTAATTTCTTCCAAACTCCTGCGTAATAGACTATCGAAAGATTCCAATAAATTTTCATTTAACCATGTGGGATAACATCTTAGGGTATATAATAATTTAGGGATTGCTAGGCAATTTCTTAAGAGAAAAAATGAAATATGAGACGGTAAAGTTAGTTCGGGGAATCTATCTGAGATTAGTTGGAGAGCATTGATTTTATTTTGAAAACAAGCTTCAAATGCTTCGGTACAAAGAGGAGCTCCGAGTAAGGTCCAATTAAGTTTAGAAGGAATACTTATATTTGGTGCTATGGATTGAAATAGTGTGACTATATTATCGTTAGGAGGAGTGAGAAATAAAAGTTCGCATTTTTTGAAATTTAGTTCTAAACCTAGGTTGGAGGAAAGTTCGATTAATTTTATGAGGTTATTCAATACGCATTCAGTATCGCCTCCTAGGCAACCGTCGTCTAAATACCAGCAGTTAAATTCAGAATCAATGCTTTTGGTGAGAGCATCAATTACTAGACAGAAAAGGGCGGACCTAACGGATCACCTTGTTGAACTCCCCTTTCTGAAAGAATTAGTTTAGAGCCAAAGTTGAGGTAGGATGGAGACATGTAGCATTGAGAAATGAATGGATATAGAAATGGGAAATGTTTGCGGACAAGTTTGAAAATAGTATCTCTGTGTATGCTATTGAAGGCATTGTGAAAATCAATTTTGAGGAGGACTTTGTTGGAATTGGATTCGTTAGAATTAATAAAGGCTTGAGTGCAATGTGAGATTACTTCACACCCGCTTGGTGTTCCGAACCCAAATTGTATGGGTCTGAGAAGGTCTCCTAAAGGGTTGTGTATTTTCCGACAGCATATTTTGGCAACCAGCCTTCGAAAAAGGATGCCGATAGCAATTGGGCGGATCCCGCCATCTTTTTTTTGAGGGCGTGTAAGGAGGCGCCATATAAAATAGGGCATATTTGAGGGTTTACATTGCCGGCTAACATAAAATTGCATAATGTAGTCAAAGAATATAGGAGTTTCTGACCATTTGTGCCGCAGGAGAAAGATAGCATGTCTTGTAAATGTGATGGTCGAAGACCATCTATTCCACCGGCTGAACTTGTTTTAAAGGAATTTATAGCTTCGTGAACGTCTTCTTGTGTAATAGTTAATGCCTCATTATTAAAATTTGAGATCAGGGTTTCTGCAGGATTTGCTTTCGGGTGTTTTGATAAAAGTTCATTGAAAACCGATTCGCTGTAAGGGGTAAAAACATCATTAGAACACAAAATCCTAATAGCAGAGGACACGTCTCCATCTGAAATTTTTGAAACTATTCTTTTGGTGTTTGCAGCGTGATTAATTGTTGTGTTTCTTTTTACTTTCGAATTTTCAACTGGGAAAGGTTCTGAAGGCGTTTTTAAATTTTGTAAAATTTGTGAAGGTATAGAAGTTTGGTTTGTGGATTTTGGAGGAGATATTGAGAATGTTTTAAATGCGAAGTATAAAAGTGATTTCCATGCAGAGAGAGAATTTAATTTGATACAATTGTTAATGGTTTCACTTAGAGAAAGGGCAATTGGGATCGTACAGATTTTGGTATGCGCTTTATTAATATTTTGTAGTTTTTTAGTTGGGATAAATGAATGATTAATTCTGTTATGTTTATTGTTAGAGCGTGTGTTGCTTGTTTAACTGAGGAATTAGATATAATTTTATTTGAAGTTGTTTCAGTTTGAGACTTCGCATTGTTAGGTTCTTTTTTATGTGATTTGGTTGTATGTAGTTGGAGACCTTTTAGTCCTTTGTACATTCGATTACATAGCATACATTTGCGCAGGTTACCTGTATCTTTGGAGTTATCAGTGAGATGTTCCTTCTTTGAATTCTTGATGTTGCTGTTGGTGTGTGGTATGTTTTTAAAGACGATTTATTTTCCATTGTGTTGGATTCTATTGAATTCAACTTCCAATAACATTTTGAAAGGGTCGATTTTTTTCATACAAATGATAGTTTAAGGTTTGAAATGTCACGTTGATCTATCCAATTGTCAATTTGATTATTGTAAAATATTTCCAGATATTTCTTAGAAATTAACCCCTATTTTTTATTAATACGTCAATCTTTTTACTTTTTGTGTGGGTTGGAGGGTTAATGGAGTTTGCGATTACTTCTATGTAAATAATGAATCATTCTTCTAGGAAAAATCAGCTTGAATTGTGACGCGGCAAAATTACAATATTGTATAATTTTTTATTAATAAATGTGTAATATTTTTTAAAGTTTAGTTAGTATGAGAAACTGTTTCACTGTAAGGAGCAGAGGCGCCAAAGAAACTTAAGACACCATGCGCTGTTATGAGTAGCTACGCCACTGGCAACAATAATCCTTACAGTAGCTAAGGCTGTCCGCACTTATGGCCATTATAGTTATGGTTAACCCCAAAAGAAAAATAAATAAATAAATACCAAAAGTAGTATGTTGATTTCATGGCCACAAAACCACAGTACTAGCGGTAACAAAAAATTGCCAATATTTCAAACACTAAGTACTCAAATATCGATTTAGACATTGGTTTTTAATTTTTACTGTACCTTTTTGTTAACGCAAGTTGGTTGCCTACATTTATTATTAAAATATTCAATCTACTTTTAATTTCAAAGATAAAAATTCACGTTGTTTTGGAGAGATAACTCAAGCAACGCGATAAAGACAAGAGTCGTTAATTACTGTTCATAGAGTAAAGATGTGCCATTCTGCAATTACTTTTACATTTTTCCCGGAATGTATTAGTTTCAGAGTGCAAGTGCTATACGTTTCCTGACGCACCAGACTACTGGCCAGTGACAGACAACCTCTAAAAAAACAGCTTTTGTATACGGTGAATTTACAACGTACATGTTAATTAGGATTATAATTGAAACCTATGGATAACTTTAAGTTACTTTCTTGAAATGTTGTTAACGAGATAAATAAATATCACCCACAGTCCACTAATAACGTAACGTTTAATCTTGTGGCAACATTTTAAATATTCAATGAGCTGGTCAAAATGCAACAACTTTATAAATCTTATAAAGACAATAATGAAAACAATCATAAATGGTATGGGCTTAAGTTTAACTATAACAAGAGAACAACCGCACGACATAAATGTAAGAATGGTTGAATAGCACAAAAAGAAACAAGAAAGCTCTAACTACAGCAGTGGTATTTAAGCAATATTAAATAATGTCCATGAATCTGCATTCGAATCGCATAAAAGGCACAATGTAACCAAAGTATTCAATTTTGACCGCCGAAATTGATAAACGTCGACTATGGATATTGAATAAATTCATTGGCATTATTGAATACTGCATAATTAACACTTATATAGTTAGAGTTTCCTTGTTTCTTTTTGTGCTTTTCAACCATTGTTACATTTATTTAGTGTGGTTGCTCTCTCGTTATCGTTAAAGTTATGCCCACGCCATTTACGATTATTTTCATTATTGTCTTTATAAGATTTATAAAGTTGTTATACTTTGACTCGCTCTTTGAATATTTAAAAGGTACAGTAAAAATTAAAAATCAAGGTGTAAATCTATACACGGGTAGTTAGTGTTTGAAATATTGGTAATCTTTTGTTACCACTAGTACTGTGGTTTTGTTGCCATAAAATCTATATACTACCTTTGATATTTATTTATTTATTTTTCTTTTGGGGTTCACCATACTTATAATGGCTGTATGTGACCTATCTCGTATGCAGAGAGCCTTTGCTACTGTAAGGATTATTGTTGCTAGTGGAATAGCTACTCATAAATGCACCCAGTGTCTTAAGTTTTTTGGCGACCCTGTTCCTTACAGTGAAACAGTTTCTCACACTAACTAAGCTTTAAAAAATATTATACATTTATTGATAAAAATAATACAATATTAAATACAACATTTTTTATTCTATGTAGCGGTTTTTTTTTAATTTTTTTTAAAAACGTCACTCAATTTATCTAGGGCCATTTTCTGTGTTTCTTCGTTTTTAATTCTCATAAGAGCAAGATTGGTGAGATGGTCTTGTCTAATTGAATTTGTGTTCAAAGGTGGACGTTCGTAGAACTCCACCAACGGTATCGTACTGTAAATGTAGTTCAGTCCTCTAGCCATAAAATTGCATAAAATCTCTCCAAGTTGATGTAGCTCTTGGAATTTGAACATAAACCAAATCCATTGGCGTAAAAATATTAAATAGTTAATTTACATAGTACATAATTTTTCTAAAATAGAAGCAGCATCAATAATAAGAACCAATCATAAGAAGAATGAAACTCCAAAGCCGCTAAAACAGCTAAGTATGAAAAACCCCTAAAATTTAGGTAACTAAACGAAAATAGTAATTTCACGCTGATGTCGTAAGGTGACTAACTACATAAATCCTTTCCTGAAACAAGTTATTAAAGGAAAGGCAGTCTGCCGACATAACTAGTGGTTTATTCCTACGTGGTTGTGGGCCCTCATAAGCTATACTTCATACGACGCCCTAAAGAAAATAAAATTAGACAATACTAAAGAAGGCACCACCAAGTCCTAGATTCATAAAAACAATATGTACTCTAAGGGAGGACTAGGAAACCTGCATATAAAAATATGCTTTTGCTGTATAGACACATTTATCAAAAATTAGTACGTAGCATCTGTAATTAAACAATATAGTTAGAGTAAAAAAAGGCCATAAGAGGCGCTCTCCTCCTACCTTGCTATTCCAAAAGAAACAACTTAAGAATTACTTTCTATAATAAAATATATCTATTATCAAACCACACTATCGGAACCATAATGAGCTTGTCGTTTGAAACCTTCAGTAATATAAAAACCAAGTAATATTGCTGATAAAATCTAATAGGAAACACTGCGAAATGATTAGCGGTAAGTTACCGTTAATATCCCATCTATTTAGCTGTATATATTAAAGAATTGTATTAAGCTTCCCTACTTCTGGACATACTTGTCCAAAATAAAACAGTACATTTAACTTAAGTTTTTCGTCTATTATATCTGTATTCCTGTATTCCTACAAAATATACAACAATATTTAGTCAAAACAAAGGATTTTCAGAAGCGGGGACAAACTTAATTATAGCGGAATATACTTTGTTCACTAAATTCATATAAAACAGTAACATTTTATACAACATAATAACATGGCCCCTAGATATCAGATTTGTATATCCGGGTTCACAACCTTGTTGATACAAGTAAAAACATTTTATATTTTTGGTTAAAAATATTTACCGTTTGTAGTTTTAGGACTATATGTTAAACGTGACTTTAAGGTTGTACAATCTTTTAAATCAAAGGGCTATATTAAATAATACACAAGGGCATGAATTCTATTAACAATCTACTTAAGTTTCAGATAATAATTTTTAATAATTATTCGCTTGGCCTGCGTAAAGCAAACAGTTTTACGTTACAAATACTACATTAAATCTAAACACATTCTTTCAGTGAAAATTGTAATCGCACTTTACTATAAAATTTGTTAGATTAACATTCACGTGTAAATGTGACATGGATTTTATTTTTCACTTCAAAACAAACAGGTGGCACGACAGCAAATATAAAGTTAATTGTTTACCTCAAATTGTTAAACAGCTGTTGAAAGTTCACAAGGTAACACAAGGCAGCCAACAGGTTAAGGTTACAACAGAACGTATCAAAACCACAGAAAAAGATAGAAATTTGACAAGGCAGGAAAAACAAATAACCGTAGGCTAACACGGAACATTAAAAGAAATAATATGTAAAATGAAGGTAGAGAGTTACAGTATCTGAAGGTAAAACTAAAATTACACCAGAAGAAATGTTAGAAAAACAAACTATTACAGTTATATTAAAATTAATACCCGGTTTGTATTTTGATAACTTTTTCAGTAGATTTGATTTATTGTCAAAATATAAAAGTAATACATTTGCTTATGGTACTTTTCGTATCAACCGCAAGCATTACCCCAAAGGGCTGTTAGTGGAAGACAAAATGGAAATAAGTGATAGTGTTTAAGCTATGAGTGAGAACCTTTCTCTTGGTAATTGGCGTATAATGTAAATAAAAAAAGTGATGTGATTGCCAGTTCGTTCCTTAATCCTAGTGTTATCACAAAAGCTTTGAGGACTGATTTAACAGGAAAACGGGAAGTTGTAAATTGCTTTCCACCAATTGCTGTCTATAACTAATATATGAGCGAAATTGACAGATTCAATCAGATGATGGCAACTTGTTCAATATGTTGGAAATCACGGCGGTGATGGAGTGAACTTTTCTCCTATTTTATTGACGCAGCTATAACAAATGCTTATATTATACATTCAAAATATTTCTAAAGCTAAATAACAGCAAAGCAAACGCACTTCCAAATCTAAACTTTCGCGGTATACTTCCCGACTATCTGATTGGAGAGTACTGTTTTAGAAAACGTCATGTCAGGAGAGGCAGCGTAATTATTACAAAATCAAAATTGAAGAAAATTAGTGGCCGGATAGTAGGAATAGACAGTTGCGGCCACGTCCCCAATACTCCACCCGAAAAAACTACTTTGGGCTTAAACGCTGAAATAATTGTGCGTCAAACAAATCTTACTTCATGCAGGTATAGGCGGCTCGCTTAGAAAGCAAAACGGGAAGTCATCTACCCATCAAGAGAAATACAAGAAGATTTGCCCAATGCAGTACAAAAGCTGAGGTAACTATGTCTAGCATTGTTTGTAAAGCATGCGATGTAGCTCTATGCATAACGTGTTTTACGCCTTTTCATGAAAATTAATTTGAATTATTTTATACCTATTTTTATCATCAACCAATTGGTTTTGTAAAACAATAATAAATAGCAAATACATTTAGGTTTATCTGCAACTGATAATTTAAATAACCACAAAACATTCAGGAGTATACAAGGCCAATATAGTTTGTTGCTAGAAAATTTAAGAAACCAAATTGTGTAGACATCTATTTGTATAGAAAGTCGTGTTTGTGACAACGTCCGGTATAGAAAATATAAATGCATAAGAACCGTGATTGAAAACAGTTTTCATTCTTATTACATAATTTAATAAAGAATAATCGTGTTCTAAGATAAAAATAACGGAACTCATGACAGGTAAACAACCGTTTTCCACAAGAGTTCCATCCACATTTCACTATTGTATATAAAGAAGTATTTAATTGTGTATAAAATATGCGTAAATTCATGGACATATTCAAAAGGAATTTTAGTTTGCAATTAATAAACGGATCGTGTTTAAATTTTATAAAAATATTCTTAAGAAAAAGTTGCAAGTAAAATTTTACGCGAAGGAGAGTTTTCATTGACCGTGTTCTAGAACAGTCAAATACTAAAACAAAACGTAAGTGAATGACGCAAATAGCTGGAGGCGATGATAAAATTTCTTGGAATAATAAAATATTAAATATTGATAAGATAGGTAAACAAACAACATCAATTACTGAATAGCTTATAACAACGAAGGATAAATCTCCAAATGTTGCATAACGCCTGCGACAACAAACCAATTAGAAGGTTCAGGAAAGAAACGAGAGTAATCTAGATGCTGACCTCACAGAAGCTCGCATATAAGACCCAACGGGAGTGGAGAACTCTAGTAAGTCTTAGTTTAAACGTCACAATGTTGAGAAGAAGTGGTTCTTCATAAATATTATGTTTATGGTACAGTTTATAAGAGAGAACTGTTGTGGGTGTAATAATTAATTGTAAAAGAATATTTCGTAATATCCTTTTAAATCTGATGTACGATTTTAGTGGTTTTATTTGAAGAGAACTAGCAAAAATAATTAGGTAACGGGCAATTTAAGGCATTTATCAAAAGCAATCTTTTATTTAGGGTCATTTAGAATCTATCCACAGTAATCTTTATAAGACCATACATGTGATTTTCCAATGCTCCACCCGAAGGTACTACATTGGTCAGAAAACAATTTTTTTTTTACCTGAAAAGTTTTGAATTTTGCCGAACCCTTGCTGTTCCAAGCAATGTAGGGATCCTTAACCTGGGTGAGAACACTCATACACGGGACCTCCATTTTGCCTCTCATCCGAAGAGGGCGTATTTTTGTGAAAAATGCTTGCCTAACATTTTTCAAGCGGACCGTGTCGGGATCTTTATAAGACCGAGTGCAATCCACAGAACTTTTAGTAACACAAAACATGGGGCTTCTTTAATTTATAGCAATATATATACAAACTTTCACGCGTAGACAGGTAGAGTTGTGCACGCAGAAACTCGGACAAGCATCACAAGCAGGCCATATCACGCTTGCATAGATACAGGCATTTATAGAGACACTTACATATTTACGGTGTATTTTAAGTTAATAATTAATTTTTAAAAGAGTATAGCGCTCGCTAAAATGAACAAATTCTTCAAATAACTTTGTAAGCTCACTTTAAAAATAAGCTGAGCTTGGTATCTTTGAAGTGCTGTAATTGTACGTCCAACCTTGCATATTGAAGAATGCATGCAAATGTCACAACTATAAAAACTGCTTAAAGTTGTAGCCGTTGCTATAGACCACGATTCAGCAACAGCATTTAATCGTGATACATGTTTATTGATACAGCTGCTACTATCTGTGCAACTATATCCCCTTGAGTTTAGCGAGGTTTTATAAGCTATACCCTACATGATACCCCACAAAAGGAAATCATTCTGATTGATGTCTGGCGACTTTGGTGGCCAAGAAACTGTTTCACTTTACCATACCTATTCGTTGGAAAAGCTATTATCTAATACCGTTCGTACTAAGCGACAAAAATGAAGAGGTGTCCAGTCTTGCAAAATACACATGCCGCAGCAAACATTTAGCAGTACATCTTTTGACAGCCCAGGAAGATAGTTTCGAAGGTCTTGATAGTTTTAGCCAGCCCAACATTCTTATAGAATGCAAGGTCCGACGAGTATCCCATTTACAATTATTTTCTACACATTGGCCGAAAGTTTGTGTTGAAAATTTGGTTGCCGAATACCTTGTGGATTTTGTTACCTTTAATTTTTATAGAGTGTATTCTATCTTTATATTTCCTTTCGTTTAGTTGTTTCAGTTTCTATTGATGTCATAGATTAGAGTAGTTTATATAAAGATATTGATTAGGGTGTTACGAAGTAGTATAGGACCACTTTAATTTCTCTCATATGTTAACCATAGATGTAGTTTTTCTGTATTAGAATTGAATATTTCTGGAGATTTCCGAACAAACTCAGAACTCTAACTTCAGCGTGATGAGACTATCGGGAGGGGGGGTTATAAATACAAAAATGTTAAGGGCCACTAGACTCAAGGACTTAACATAAGCAAGACAGCATTACTAAAGAGAGTGAGTGTATAAACTTTATTAACGATTATACGCACGTAAAGCACATAGGCTGAGATTGCTAAATTATGTAATACTATTTTAGAATGAACAAGTAGTTCTACGTTAAATATCAAATAGATCATAGGTTGCATCTGAATAAGGAATATACCTATATACCAAATTTTAGTCTTAAAGTTACCCTCGTAATAAATTATTACCTTAGTATATTTAATAAAAAGTCTGAAGGAAGAAATATATGTATATCTATTAAATTAAAGATTATTCTCTGGTTACAGGTATTTACAATTCTAAATTAAGTTTTCTTTAAGTAATGTTAACTGAAGATGGAATTTATGTCATGTTATAATGATACATCAAAAATGTCTTATGAATGTATTTAATAAAAGTTTTTTTTATCATATTATATTCAGATCTGAGTACGATGTACATATAATCATCAGTGGATATTAAAAAATGTTAGTTATTTCTTAAGCATAAAATTTTCAAATAAACACTTGAGATCCTAAAATAGGCTTCAAATAATTTATACTACTTTTAGTGTTAACGCGTACATGTATGTTTTAGGAATTAACCAAGTTCTATTTATTGTCGAGGTTTTAATTACATAAATTTGTAGATACTTTATATAAATAATTAAAGCGTTTAACTTACCGAGGACTACGGCATTAATTCATAATAGCAACAAAAATATGTTAGCAAGCTTTACAATTTATCTTGATTATTAGCGTCCTCTTTTGATTGAAATATTACAAAAACAAGGCATCTACTCGAACAGCTGTAGTGTTGGCAACAGTCGAATTGGAGTTTACTTCAAACCATGAATATCCGAGTTGTTAATTAAAGATTATTGCATCCATTATATTGCAACATCTCTCAGTTTACAGTAGTTTCTTCGGTTCAATTTTTGAGTTTGCATAGTGTTAAAAGTCGTTCATAAATTAAATAACAACGAAGATTAATATAAATTAAATAACAACAAAGATGGTATCATGGTACTTCTGCTTATCGTTGAATTTATAACATCATTGACGAGGACTTTGAAAAAACTATTTCAAAAAGGCTATGCGCAAGTCGCATAGTTGCAATACGAGTAGCTGTTTACAGGAAAAATTATCTACACTATAGCGAGCGTTCAAAACTGCACGTGCGGCTTGGTTATACAATAAATAACCAATTATATGTATATATATATATATATGTATGTATTTATATTATTAATAGGGTCATTTAGGGGTAGATAGCATCACTAGTATAATGCGCATCATGAATACAACATGAGGATTAAGAAAACTAGACATTCTTAGGAAGAAAATGAGTAATACAACGATTAGGCTGGAAAGCAAGTGACAGCGCCCTGTATATAAATTATAGTCATAATTAATATAAGGAATGAAAAGTACTCTAAAAAATTTAATTAAATATACAACTTGGCAAGTCATAAAACGACGTGAACGGAAGCTGCAACACAATACGCGTGAATAATGCATCATCATAACACTAAGAATCCCAGTTAAACAAACAGGTTTAAAAATGCGTAAAATACAAAACGCATATAATTTAATACATAAATTAAATTAAGACTACGTGATCAAAAACGTAAAATCCAACACCCGATAGATTAGAAATAAATACGGAATGGTGATAAAAGCAAAGTTCATCAAATTTATTGTACAAACAAAATGTACATGACTAGGAAAAGTGAAAATCCGACAAAACCAATGCAATAACTGGAATTCTTACGTGCAGGAAATGGCGCATCAATTTCATTTGCACATCAAAAACCCATAAGAATACCCAAAATCTTATATGTAAGAATTACGTACAAAGCTTAATTGTTGAACTATGCGCTTGTTAACAGATAGGCGGTTCCTTCTTAATACGACCGGATTTATAAACAAATCTGTTAAACACGAATTAAAGCATAGTTTACATCGCCTGAAAAAAAATATTTACGTGAAAAAAGTAGAAGTGAGTTTATAGTTAATAAATTGTATAATGGTGATAGTGCAAAATTAAATGAGGTTGGCGTTTCAATCCTTAAAAACGACTCTGAATAATTACTGGACCCAATGGGGAAATTCAACAAGTATTTAATTCAATTATTAATTACTGGATCTGACCAGGAAGTTTAACAGAGGACGCTAAAATATTTAAAGAATTAATCAGAAGGAGCTATGCGTAGAAAAATGCGGACCATATCTAAAGTAGATTTGGATTCAATGTTGTGACTATTTAAATCATTAAGCTGAATACGCGAACAGTTGGGACAGGAACTAGTTTGAGCTGGAGACAACAGGTTAGCCAATCTGAATATTTTGTTGTTTTATTTTATGAATATTTTAAAAATTGTTTTGATAAAACTTTATGTTAGGGTCAACAAAGATCTTTTTTAGTACACGTTATAAATACACGTAAAAATTGAAGGAAGTTTAATGCACGTTCATGGGGCTTCAAATAAGAATAATAAGGATGATTTTTGCTGGCTTTTTGTTTAATTAACGGGAATGACAATTATAGAAAGAATTTAATTCAATTATTAAAAAGAGGTTCTTTTCAAAGATTTATTAAACGTTTTGTACATTGTAAATATTTTGAGAATATTATAGTAATTGTGCTAAATAGTGTTTTGACTTAAAGAAACAGGAAGTAGAGGTAAAAAGATTTACAATTTTGTTGTCCTATTGTAGCAAGCTCCGTGCGTAATGAAAACTGAGCTAGTCGAGGTATTAAAAATTAAAAATAAAATTAAAATTGATAAAAAGAAATATTTTAACCTTTTTATTTCACAAAAAGAAGGCACTGGGTTATTGCAACGATATCACAGCAAAATTATAAGACGCTACCAACGTGGGGCTAGACCGGAAGATCACAGCAAAATATATATATATATATATATATATATATATATATATATATGTGTGTGTGTGTGTGTGTGTGTGTGTGTATTTTAGCTAAACAACGTTTTCTATTTCCATAAATAAATCGAAGGTGACTTTTTAATGCTTTTATAAATCTTAAGAACTAGCGAATGTTAATTTAAACAATTGGATATGCAGACAAAATTTGTTTTCAACCATTAAAGCCCAACACTTGCCATATACATGGTGATTTACTAACAAATATCAAATTCAAATTTTTTTAACTTGCTTAATTATATTAATAAAATAAGAATGCTTCAGTTTGTCAACACCCAAAACGTGGGGATTCCGTAAATTGTTAATCACGTTTTGAGTAAATAATATTTCGTCCAAAACTGCAATATTCCTTTTAAAATTAGAATTGTTTGCTAGTTGTTGTAAATGCCATTCACAGAACTGCACCCTCTGGGGATGGAGTCCCCAGGTTATAGTGCGTCGATGCGTTGAACGTGAAAAGGATACAATTAGTTCTCACGCAATATTGACCATATCTTCATGTGACCTACTCGACCTGGTGTACGACTTTCCTATTACTTGCTTTTGGATCTTTTTCGATAATTATTTTTTCATTTTATACATTTGTGTGTCGTCTAGGACGTCCTGCCTGTCCACCTTAATGTTTCCGTAATGCACCGGCTTTTGTTGTCCTTTGAATTAGACTAACAAAAGACCGGAGTGTGGGGTGTACTCTTAAGCGAAGGCAATCTGCGTATAACCGCGGGGCAGCAGCCGCATTTTGTCCACATTCGCCTAGAAATAATATTATTCCATCAGTTCATGAGTCCCATTTCACTTATTCCAACACTAAAGCGGAAAGCATCCGACAAAAATGAGTAATCACCATTTCAAAATAAACTGCAAGAGTGCCTATATAAAAATTTTTTGTACCAATAGTGGATATCAGCAGACTCGCACCTTGATGTTTTCTTATGAAGCCCCAGTTTATTGTCTATTTATATATAACTACTGTAATTATGTACCCTAATTCTCTAAAATTTACTAAATAAAAGGATTTACCTGACAAAATCAGTACCGTAAAATTTGGCAAATTTGAATTCAAATTACGCACTTATTTACGCAACCACATACACAAAAGCATTCATGTACGCACAAAATATTACGAAAGAAAATTGATGGGTTATTGAGATAACACTGAAAAATTAGAAGACGATTATGAACAAGAATATGGTTTGAAGGAAGAAATAAGGTGAAGATTATTAACTTACAAGCTGAAAGAGTAGAATCAAATTTTTATAGTAGTGATTTGTGTAAAGTGTAAATAAACGGTTTATACATATATGTGTTTCTTTTGATATGCATAATTTTATAAGCAATTTTTTTTTATAAACTACTAATCTTGTTAAACACAATATATCGAGTTATATTTGGCTTCCTTCCGATTTCATGTCACGAATCGGAGTGGATTTTTTTCTGTCTGTTTCGGAAACAATTAAAATAAATCAATTTTAAAAAATACTTTTCCGAAAATCAAAGCATATAGTATTTTCGTTGCAGTAGATGTCCTTTAAAACCTACCCTCATTTAAATCTTTTGTCATTTAATGCTGATTTAATTTTCTCACTGTCGTGTAATTCGTTCTGGATAGCATAAATCAAATGCAATAATTTAATTTGAAGAAGAATATTTTTTGACAGTTAAAATAAAATATAATAATTAGCAAATTTAGTTCAGACGAGCTGTGGTGTTTTTATTCTACAGTAACGCCGACGCTTTTGAATTTGTTCAATTTTGAAACTACTGCATTAGACCTTCTCGCTGAACGCAGACTGTAGATAAATAAAAAATTTTTTATTTAGCAAGCAGTACGACAGTAGAACAACGTTAGTCCAAATACACATAGACCTGGCTCAGGTGATTCCGTGAATCAACATCACTTTGGACGCTTGACGTCATTTGTCGGAAACGCGTAGACGCGCAGCATTACGTACCTATATCAACAAGAGGCGATTTTCTTCTTTTACAAGTAATAAACAAGTTTTTAATACCCAAAATATTAAATTTTCTCTCGTACAAATAAATTGTAATTAATATACAAGTAAACAAATGTAAAATATACAAATAATGTTCTAAAGCTCACTGCGGTGTCCGGAATAAGACAGTTTTAGTCAACTTCCTACGTATTCTGTTTACATTGTTATAGCTATTACTTATGTGATGTAATCTTATATTGCAGTAACACATTGCTATCATCTTTATTAATTGAATGAGATGATTCCCACACATCAGAATCCAACACGTGATTTTTGTACTCTTCGAATATAGACATTCGTACAATTTTAAAAATGCTCATTGCAGATCTGGCTAACAGGTCCTGGTGTTTTGCAAAATTCTAATTTCACTCTCCACTATTTACAAATGACTATAAAAGCTGGAGCGACGCGTTTGAAGGGTTTTTTTTGGTATAGTTTTCAATACGACGAGTTTTGAATTTAATGTCTCCATTTCAATCATACATTTGCAAATATCGTATGCAAGTTTCCTTTGAAGTTGTTTAGTTACAAAGTCAGCAATATATTTTGAAAGATCGCCTACGTATTCAGATAAATTTTCGGAATATTTTCAGCAATTGATAGAATAATCATGATCGCCTATTTGTTCCTCCTTCTGTTCAAATTGATGATTGATTGCTTTTATCCTCGTGCTAGTGATGCTATAAGCTAGAAACATGGTAGGTTTTCTTTCAATACAATTGCGTTAAGCAAACCTTTTCCACTTGTGCGAGTGAGTAGAATTTTATATGCAACTTTGAATTGTGTAGTCGTAAAATTGATAAATCCTTCACGGCTTCTTATTGCGCTGAAGAACACTTCGGATGGTTCTGCGATAACTTATAAACACTGAGATATTTCAGTTTCGTTTGAATGTAACGAGCCACCCAAATTGATTTTAAAGACATCACACTGACGATTAGACCCACGAAGTGAGTTTTTCTGATTGTCTGATGAAGTGGAATTAGCGTCCTTGCACATTAATACCGGTTAAGTATTCCACACATTCTTCAATCTTTTGAATAGCATGCCCTTGTTTCATTTCTGGAGGCTTGCTTTGCAATACTTTACCAGAAAGTTTCTGCTATTCAATATATCAAATACTTCAGTTTTATCATGAACTCCTCTATTGCTTCGCTTCCTATAAACGCATTACTGTAGTCTTTTTTACTGTCTCAAAAAACGAATAGCTTTTTCAGCGCTTATAGATATGGTTTGAGCAGCCAATTCAACTTTCATTTTTTCTTTGTACCAGTTCAAGCGCTGCTTGCTAATTTCCTTAGCTAAATGAAACCCTTATTGTTCTTGTATTTCAACTACTCTTCCAAATATTTCCATTTAAAGCTTATACTTTGTTCGTCCATAAATATCCGGCTGGTTCCCCAAATTGGCTCATTGATGACCGGACGAACTATATAAGTTTTGAAATAATTGGCCCTTATCTCTGATCCAAGGTTAGTAATCATTGTACCATTCGTCGCAGCTACATAGAATGTTACGCTACTATGGATACGTCGACGTCATTTAAAATTTTAAGATACGTACTTAATGAATTTGATTTCAATCAAAAATAAAAACACAGGAAGCTACCATCTATCGTTGACACTGGTTAATAGGTAGACAATAGCCTGCGTGACTAGTGGAGACGATTCGTTGTCTTCCATTGTGTTTCCGATATCCTCTTACTGCAACAAGTCAACCTTCTATATAAATATACATTTATGCAAAGGAAAAGAAAATGCATACCCAAAAATTTATTTGCTTCACATTCGACCTTTCTGTATATTGCTTCATCCACCATTAACGAACAAATTCAAGGTTTTTCTTTTTACCTCAATCTCAACTACCACTTGTTTCAAAATACTAAGTGTTTCAGTTTAGAACCCTGGTTTGCAGTATATTGCTTGATACCACTTCTAGATAGTCCGAAGATGTGGAAGTATTCAAGAAAGTTTAACTTCATATAGTGGTAAGCTTTTGGTGATTAAAATTGTAAACCCCTTTAGTTCAGCGGCATAGCTTCACTTGATTTCGTACCCACTAGCTGCTGAAGTATCACCTTAGTCGTTGGAGCTAATGCATCGTAAAGTAGAACAAATGTTTTAAAACGAACATAATTACAACAATTACTACAGTAATGACAGTAATAATTGTTATTGTTATAATACATAATAATAATAATTTATAATAATAATTCTTCAGAGACCTCTTACCTCCCAAACAGGTACGGACAGGACAAGCCGAGATGCCCGAACTAAGCTGTCTTTGTTGACCCACCCTTATTTTCCATCAACACCCTGCCCATCCAGCCAACACCCGCCTACCTCCAAATCCTCACCCCAACAAAAAAGAAACCACAAGCCAAGCTGTAAAGCAATCCGTGGCGTAGGCTGCATTGCACTGGAAGTCAGAACAGTGTAATAAGCGGATTCCTGCAGTGCACCAGACACAGTAACTACCCTTTGCTGGCCAGTGTCGGCTTTACTCAGGTGGACTATCATTACCGCGGTATTCGTGGGAACGCGATGATATTAAATAAAAACAAAGTCACACCACACCACGGTCAAGGATGTCGCATGGGAAACACACCTAACCAAAAAGCACAACAGTCGCAGAAATAAATAACAACCCGAATATAGATGTTTCACGGGACATGTTGCCCGCAACCACACTAGTAGGAATACAAAGTCAGCGACTGAGATAGTCAAACAAAATCGACCGACACCTCATTCTATGTTATTACCAAACAACTAACTGACACACCCTAATAAATTATAGATTTCTACTACACAAAGCATTCACTAGGAAATACCCGGAAATACAATTCATCACAGAACAAGGTCAGTCTGACCAAATACGAACAGTAACCAAAAACACCGGAATATCAAAACCAGAACTAGATTACATGAAAGAATAAATTCAAGTATAGCAAAAGTTACAAAACAACAACCAAAGAGAAACATACACCAAAAGGCAAACAGACAAAGGAAACGAAACACAAAAGAACCAGAAATATACAAACAAAAAAATTACAGAAATAGAAGAAAATTTTGAAATAACATACCTGAATTCAAAAACACAAACAATCAGATCAAACGGTTCATTCACAAAATACCACATACCACAAAGATAAATACAAGAATTACACACATTAACACCATTATAGGGCACAATGTACAAAACGACACAACTATGGAAGAACTACAGGAACTAATCTACACGGGAGCACTCACAAGAACAAGAATCCATACAAAAAAAAACAACAGACAACAAACAAAAGAAGCAAGCAATACCACCATGGCAACACGGAATACACACAACAATACTAAAACTGAGAAAAGACAAAGGACAACTGACACAATACATAACCAAAATATCAGAAAAGGAACAAGAAGTAATGAGAGAAATACCGAAACGAAAAGCAGTATAACAAGTAGACAAAAAACAAAAACTACAAAGACTTAGAAAAGTAATAACAGAGAAGAACAAAACAAAATATTTACCCACAACCAAAGGACATTATGCCAAACTATAGACAAGACCGAAATCATAATAAACAACCCACCATGCATAACAGACACCGAACAATTTTGAAACAATCTATGGTGCAACCCAACATAACACATCCAACGCTCACAATGGATCCAAACAAGAACAAATAAATACAACACAGTAAAAAGGAAATAAGAAATAACCATCACACACAATTACACAATTTTTAAAACTTTTGTGCAATTTTCAATTTTAGATTTTTGTATGTTTGCAAACGAATTCTATAACTATATATTTGCATATGTATATGTATATTGTTACCTAATAAATAAATCATCAAAAAATATTTATTTATCTTTCTTTTATATTTATATGGGATCGCCAGGAAACTCGCAATCATAAATGGGGTCGTGAATGAAAAAAGTTTAAGAAGCCCTGGTTTAGATGACCAACCATTTGTGTTGAAACAGTCATTTGTAAAGTGTAGAAAACTTATTCTTGCTTGCTCTCAGGGATCGAAATTTTTCCTGCGCAATGCTGGAATCCACTTTTTTCTCATTCGCCATCCTTGGGAAACGTGAAAGTTTATTGCTCGTGTTAAAAAAAAATTATAAAATTACAGGAAAAGTACTAATAAGGTACCATATTCTGATCCCCATGCAATGGTGCTCGTTCAAAAGGTACAATAACGTTTTGGCAGAGCACTAACCCTATTAAAAGATTTAATTTGGTTGGAAGTGTGTGCTGTTTAAAAAAATCATCTACTTCGGAATGATGCAATTTTTAGAAATAAAATTTTAATGAATACGTTTTCTAAATAAGTAAGGAACCTCTTGATTGAATTTTAATTACCTGTAGGTCATTGGTATTACTTTTAACAATAAAACTGATAAAGCTATAATCCACCCCAGTAATTTATGTACCTTGCGTGCAAATTTGGCAAAACTAACTCCACTTTGCTGCGCAAAAATATAATTACTAAACATAAATTCAGCTTTCTGTTACTTATTTAAAATAAAGTTCACGCCAGCCTATTCGTCTTAGGACTGACATGCAATTTACTCGTTCGGTCTCTGGATTTAGTTCAGTAGGCGAGTGCTGCACTCCTTGTTTCAAAATGTTCAGCTTTGCCCGCTTCTGTGACCCGGAATTCCAGTGTCCCCCAAAGCAAGGAATCAGATCCGTTTTAGTAAACGAATTATTTTTAGCTACCTTCGGAATGATAATTGCATTTTTAAAATCAATTTTATGTGGAATTCCTATTTTATGCGTAATGTATTCCAACGTTAGACCCTTAAAATCTTTCAACTAAAGTAATTTACAAACTCAAGTAGACCCTTTCAGCCTTGGACAATCGGATTTTCTAGATCCGGAGCCTGCGGTGTGTGTAATGAATACAATATTGGAAAGGACCACAGAACTAGAGCAAGTAAACAAGCTGAGGAAAGTTTAATAATGTAGCTGAATGAATACTGGGCTTATACTAATTACGACTACTTCATCAAAGTTGTAATAACGGAATACTAATGCTCTCTGAATATTAAATTCTGTACTTGTCTAAAAAGTTTACATTAATGGAAAGATACTTGTAACAAAAGTTATGATTAGAACAAAACTTCAGGCGGTTTGCATTATTTCAGGCGCCGCTTTTTTGTACAGCCTGTCTACTGCATAACCTCAATGTCTTGAAAAATGGAAATAATACGCAGTAACCTCCACTAAGTATGTTTGAAAGTCATTAAGTTATAGAGAAACCATTTTCAGGATTTAACAATGTTGTGGAAAATACATAGGTAGCAACTGTGTTGTCTGTGCACTGTGTTAAATAGAGTACATTAGGTAATGAATGCATATATTTATATATTATTATTATTTAGAATTACAAGAGGAAGAGGCTTTATTAATTATGCATGCCCGTAATTCCAATGACACGTCTGTTACTGTTCGCCGACGATACATCAATGCCCATGTGCCGTGTTTCCACAACAACCTTGTTTAACCAGCGATGCCAGACGTATTAAATTATCTTAGTAATTAACACCTTACACCTTCCCTTTTATTCTAGCAAGCCAAAATCATACACTTCGTCTACAACATAGTCCTTTAAATGATCCGGAACTCTTTTTACTCTAATTGGCTTTTAAGAATTTACATTGGTTACCTTAGGTATATTCTGAAAGGGACAAAAATGTCAATGTCTCCATATAGAAATTTATTATCACCGTCAGTCTTAGCTAGCTTTAAAAATCTTCTGTTTGGCCTATAAATATTACCATATTCATCCCAAACCATATAAGATCTATTAACAATATCAACTATTTTACCTTTTACCCACCTATTATTTTTTTGTAATAAGATATTTCGGTTTATGCTAAATTTACAAAGTTTTTTAACATTTCTATCATAATAAAATTTTTGTTTCCTTTGTTTCTCAGCTATATTTTTACTAATCAATTTAGGATCGACATTTGTAAATTCATGGCATTTTTCAGATATAGGTATTTTTGTTTTCAGGTTTCTGTTTAGTAAAAGTTGAGCTGGTGAGTAATTCATATCAATTAAAGATGTATTTCTGTATTCCATTAAATATACTTCTAAATCAGAATTAGGGGTCATTTTCTGTAACATGTTTTAAAGATTCCTACATATTTTCTGCTAGACCATTTGACTGATGGTAATGTGGGCTTGAAAATTTTATTTCAAAATTCCACTTGTCTGAAAATTCTTTGAACTTCAAACTGTTGTAAAAGACGTTATCTGCATACAATATATCTGCAACACCAAATCGAGAAAACAATTTTTAAGGAATTTTATTACAGATTCTGCTGTTTTATCACGAATTTCTGTGGCTTCTATCCAGTTAGAGTTTTGATCTACAAGTACCACATAATTTTTATTTTTGTATCTACATAAATCTGTAAATAAATATTGCCATGGGCGAGATGGAACTTTGTGATTAATTAGTAGTTGTTTTTGATTACTTTTTTGATATTTTTGACACAGTTTTCTACTAACTTTCCTATATCGACCGACATTCGTGGCAAATAAAATATTGGTCTGGCCTTTAGTTTACATTTGTTCATTCTAAAATGTGGTTCGTGAATTTTTGAGAGCATTTCTGATTTTAATGATTTAAGAACAATAATCTTTTCGTTTAAAAATAATAAATCATTTGATACATAAATATTATCTTTTCGTTTATAGAATAGTTTCAATTCTATTTCAAGAGCTTTATTTTACTTCGGCCAAGACGCATTACAAAATTGTTTTACCAGTGATAAAATTGTATCGTTATCAATTGCTCGAATAAATATTTTCTTTTTTTCTTCAATCATAGGAATATTATTTGACAGTGAGTGTATTATGTATTCTATTTCAGGGTCATCTACTGATTTTGTGTCAATGTACGATCTAGACAGCGCATCAGCCTTTTACATTTCTTTTCCTGGCAAGTATACAATACAAAAATTGTACTTTAACAATTTCAATCACATCCGTTGAAAACGGGCTGTGACAGCTTCTAGATTTTTGGAAAATATTGATATTAAGAACTTGTGATCTGATTGAACCAGAATATTATGACCATAAATAAAGTAATGAAACCTTTCACACGCAAACACGATTGCTAGTAACTCTTTTTCAATCGGTGCATATCTTTTTTCACTAACCGATAACGAACGCGATGCAAATGAGATGGGTCTTCCATCCTGCAATAACACGCACCCTAAACCTTCACTTGATGCGTCACATTGTATTATAATGATCTTTGTAGGGTCATAAATTTGTAAAGTAGGAGAACGAGTGATACACGATTTTAAATGATTTAGTTCTCGTTCGTGCTCCTCACATCATTCAAACTTTGTATTAATTTTTGTTAGTTCTCTCATTGATGAAGTTATTTGTGATAAATTAGGCGTAAACTTTGAAAGAATTTTGCCATTCCCAGTATTCTCATTAAACTTAGTTTATTATCTGACGAATTCATTGAAACTACTGCCGTCACATTCTCAGGACAGGGTTTAACACTAAGTTCTGAAATAATCTGCCCCATAAAAACAACTTCATTTAGTTTATATTGAAACTTTTTAAGAATAAATTTTACGTTATTTTCTACTGTCTTTTGAAACGCTTCGTTTAATGCTATATCATGCTTTTATTTAGTTCGGTTCGAGATGATAAGATCATCATAATATATATCAACATTTGGAATATCCCCAAATAGCTAACAATTTTTTTTTTAAATATTTCTGGTGCTGATGAAGTGCCAAATGGAAGTCTTTTAATCTTCCATATGGAGTATTAAACGTGCATAAATCAGAGCTGTTTCGTCAAGTTGGATTTGCCATATTCATCTTTCATATCGATAACGGTAAATACCTTTTTTTCCAGGTAAGTTACTAATTATATTCCTACTTGTCGGAATCATGTAAATTTCTCTCTTAATATATTTATTAAGTGGTTTTGTATCAATACACAAGCGCAATGATTTATCAGGTTTTTGGACTATTATTAAACTATTAATCCGTTCCGTAGGGTAGTTTACTTTTTGTATAACTTGTATTTGCTCAAGTTTATTCAATGATTCTTTTAATTTGTCTAGCAAAGATAATGGCACCTTTCTTTGACACTGAATTACTGGTTTTGCATTTTCATTTAATTCTATTTTACATATACCTGGTATTTTACCTAAACCTTCAAATGTCTGCGAGTATTTTTCTTGTATTTCCAGTTTACTTTTTGGTAATGTAACCATATTATCTAGAATGTTAATCCTAGCGATTAAACCAAAATCAATACATTCCATCAAACCTAATATTGACTGAGAATCAAAGTCTACAACGATGAATGTAACATATTTTTCGTTTTGATTATATCTACATAATAAATTAATCTCACCTATATATTTTATTATAAAATCTCCATATGTGATTAAAGTTACCTTTATATTTCTAAGCTTACTTTGCAATGCTTTATTAAGTTTTCTAAAATAATTATTTGGTAAGATACTTGTTTCTGCTCCAGTGTTCACCTTAAATGTGATGCTTTGTTGTTCTACAAGGAATTCTTCAACCCATGCATTTTCTCTACTATTTGAAAATTCATTTATAAACAGTACAGTCGTATCTTGTTCTTCAGCATTATCTTCTCTGGTGCCAACTGCATTTGCTTCTGTAGTATCTGTTTCGATACCGCTTTGGAGTTTTACTTTTACACACTTTTGCAAAATGATTTCTGCGTTGACACTTTGCACATGTTTTATTATATGCTGGACATTTACCTGCCTGATGAATAAAGCCACATCTGCTACAAGATCGTTTCTTTGAACGAGCTGCTCGTTGTACAACGTTAATTTGGTTCTTTGGATTTATAACTTCCAAATGCTGTTTGCTTAATTCGATTGATTTGCAATACTCTAGAACTTTCGTTGTATCAAGATTTGGTTCACGAATTAAACGTTGCTGTATTTGTTTGTCATACACACCAATTATAATCCTGTCTTTAATCATACGCTGTTCATAACTTGTGCCACATGATTCCTTAGAACACACAAAATTACACATTTGTGCTTGCTTCCTTAATTCAGTACGAAAACTATCGATACTTTGCCCTTCTTTCTTAATTAAGTTATTAAACTTATATGATTCTAAGGTATGATTTATTTTAGAAACAAAGTGTCATCACATGCTGCTAGTACCTTATCTAGAGTTCCAATTTGTTGCGTGCTGAATGTGTTATAAATGTCCAGACTTTCATCACCTATCGCATTCAATAAAACAGCTATTTTTACGTCTTGCGTTCTCTTATTTTCTTAGATGCCTTCAAATAAATTTGAAATTTTTGTTTCCATTTCTCCCAAGTATTATTATAATTAACACCTTCCATTTGTAAACTTGACGGTAGATTAAATTCCATTATTGGTACAAAAGTTTTTTGATTACTTCCACGTGTATAACCTAACTTTTTAGTTTTTTACTTTTTTACCTTACACCAGGTGTTGTCTGTGCACTGTGTGAAATAAAACGAGAGTGCATTAGGTAATGAATGCATATATTTATATATTATTATTAATTAGAATTACAAGAGGTTTTATTAATCATGCACATCCGTAATTCCAATGGCACGTCTGTTACCGTTCGCCGCCGGTACATCAATACTCCTGTGCCGTGTTTCCACAACAACCTTGTTTAACCAGCGATGCCAGACGTATTAAATTATCTTAGTAAGTAACACCTTACAGCAACCTTACATCTGCCTTTCTTTCGGACACTGTATCATCTTTACAATACTGAAGGGTATTGCTTCTACTTCCGAAAAATGTCGCACCGTTTATTGGTGAGCTACGTTCTAGAATATTGTCGGTGTATTGATGGCCCAACGCAATTTTCAGTGGTTTTTCAAACCGTGCACTATAATACAGTGATTCAGAATAATGAAAACCGTTATTATTTATGCGGTTTGGTGTAAAAGTAGTAATATTACTTGTAGCATAAAACGTTGTTCTTGTGGAGCTTTCTTTAGACTAAGCGAATGCGTGTCTTCTGCAACGCACAGGCGCTGCTGTTAGGCAGTTTGCTACGCAGTCCGTCGTGATGCACCGGAAGGTAAGAGGATCGCATTAATGGAAGCTTACTTCGCGGTAAAATCTAACAAGTGGTGCGTTGTGTTATTCCACAAGAATTTCCCTATTCCAGGAAAAACAATAGTATTTGATATTGTCAAACATTTTCGTGCAACTTGAAGTGTTAATGATAGGTCCTGAAACCGTCAACGCCAGAACGGTAAATCACTTCGACTGCAGTCTTAACAGCTTGGAACATCTTATTCAAACTGTCAGAGCCATTAAAGTCTAAAGTTGCCGTTATACCGAGTTCGAGTAGTTCAGAAACGGCCTCCTTTGGATTTCGAAAATCATGTGGCCTATTACAAGTGGTTTAAGAGATTTGCTCATAACGATGAGAGTAATACGCTGAACAACAGACTTTAAGCGATGAAGCTTGTATTTACTTAAATGGATATGCAAATAGTCAGAGTATTCGCGTTTGGACTGCTAATAATCTTCACCCCCTGCATGAGACTCAACCTCGTTCAGAAAAGAATGGAGTGCGGTGCATCATATCTAGGTAGCGGAATTTTGGACCAATATTTTCACAACCGAAATAAGAGTTGTTTAAGCGGACATGATAGATCAATTTGTAGTCTTGCTTGAACGAAATGAACGTTAGTGCTGGGTTCAACAAAATGGTGCACTTCCAATAAAACGATAACCATCTTTGTGAGTTCTTCGGCGACGATTAGTTTCTAAAAGCATATCGGTCTCAGGCTGATCAGACCTGACCTCAGCAGATTTGTTCTTGTGTGGCCATCTTAAGGAGAAGCCATAGTGCAATAATCAGGGAACGCTTGAAAGTTTAAAGACGATCATGATCGCTGCTATATGGGAAGTCACATTCAGTGTACTGAGACGAGTATCTGTTAACATGTGTCGTCTAGTGAAAATACCTTTACTCTAAAACGAAGGATAACCTCAGCATACTATACAAAAAAATTTTATTTGTATTAAATCATCATCATTTAGTCTTCAGTCTTGGAACTGGTTTGACGCGTACTTCCATTGTTTCCTATTCTGAGCTAACCTACACATTTCGCTGAAATTCCCAGTGTGCATCTTTCCACTATCTGCGTACAATAGTCGATCTAGGTCTACCTCTACCTCTCTTTTTTCTTATATCTGCTTGTAATATGGTCCGCAATATTGCTAAGAAATTCCTTAGAACGTATCCTGTCCTTCTACTTCTCCTATTTCTTTTATTTTCCACCGATATTTTTATTACCCTACTATTCCTATAACCTTTTTGTTATTAACTTTATATGTTCATGCTATCAACATCTTACATCTGAAGCATAACATTCAAAAAGACTTTTTCTGTTTCCTGTCTCCTTCTTCTACTGTCCATATTTCATATGCTGTGCTCCACACATATGCTTCCAACACATTTGACTTTGTTTCTAGGTTTGTCTTCGAACACAGCCGCTACCCTTTCTCGTTAGATACAGTTTGGTTCTCACTTTATAGTTTGGTAAATGTATACCCTGTTTCACCGATATTCAGTGGTATGTGAAAGGGGTTAAGATCCCCCAGCTCTTAGACATTTGCCGAATTAATAGTTTGCCAATAAATCCTTTCGCACAATCAAGATTAGTTGAAAATATAGCAAAACCAACACCTGTAGTTATGAGTAATAATCATCGGGTTTAACTGCAATTATTTTTTCGTCTTTAGATTTTCCGCCTTAGAACTGGTTTGACACGTACCTCCACTGATTTCTATTCTGAGCTAGCCTACACAGTTCCCTAAAATTCCTACTGCCTAGATACAGCTCTGTTCCCCTTCTATTGTTTTCTTAATATATGCCCTATTTCACCGATATTCAGTTGTATGTTAAGGGGTTTAGAAGTCTGCAGCTACCAAGACCCCAACACACACAATTGCCGAATTAATAGTTTTCCAGTAAATCCTTTCACACCATTAGCATTAGTTGATATTATTGCAAAACCAACACTTATAGTTGTATATAATAATTATCTAGTTTAAGTACAATATTTTTTTAATCACAAGGTAATCCGTTTTCGAACTGGTTGGACGCGTACCTCCATTGATTTCTATTCTGAGCTAGCTTACACATTTCTCTGAAAATCTCACAGTCTATATCTTTGACTATCTGTGTACAATAGTCTAACCTAGATCTACCTTTACCTCTCTTTTTTCCTATCGCAGCTTCTAATATATTCCGCATTAATCCCTTATGGCTTAGTATGTGACCTATCATTCTATCTCTCCTATTTTTACTCTGTTCTACATATTTCTTTCTTCCCCTACCATTTCTAGAACATCTTTGTTCTTTACTTTGCCTGTCCATGATATCTTTATTATACGTCTGTAGTACCACTTTTCAAAAGCTTCTATCTTTTATCCTGTCCGCTTAACCCTACAGTTCAGGTTTCACAGCCGTACAGTGTTGTGCTCTACACATATGTTTTAAGCAATCTTTTCCTTGTTTCTATGTTTGTTGTCTTTGTACACAGTAGTCACATTTTCTTGTTAAATGTAGTACGACCTTGTGCTAATCTTTGTTTTATATGTTTTCCGCTTTTACTATCTAGTGGCTTCCTAGGTAGTAGATATCCTTAACCTCATGTAAGTTCCCGTTTCCTATTTGTATTCTAGTTTTTTTCTTTCTTTGCATGCTAGTACTTTAGTTTTATTTTTGTTAATTTTCATGCCGTATCTCTCTGTTAGAAGTGTTTCCATTTCATTAAGGGTTGCTTCTAACTTTTCTTTGCTAGATGCTAATACCACTATATCATCTGCAAATCTAAGCATAACAATCTTTTATACCCGCACAACAATTCCAAATGTCTTTCTGCATTTGACAGTATTAATTGTCTCTTCGGTATACAAGTTAATTTGTATTAACGGGGATAGGGCACATCCCGGTCTCACTCTTTTCCTAATACCTACTTCTCTACATTCTTGCTCTAATTCTATTACAGCCGTTTGCTTTTTGTATAAGCCATGTACCATCCGTTTATCTCTAAAACTCATTCCAATCTTTTTGAGTATTTGAAACATTTTCTTTCATTTTACATTGTAGAATGCTTTTTCCGGATCTACAAGCCCTATATATATGCTTTCTCCTTTTCTAATGTCTTATCCATTATCACCCTTATAGCCAAAATTGCCTCCCATCTTCCCCTGTTTCGCCTAAACCCAAATTGATCTTCTCTTCTTACTTTGTAGAATTCTAGTTCATATTTTGGACACGTGTGCCGTCAAACTAATTGTTCGAACATTTTTACATCTATCTGCGTCTCTCTTATAATGGCTATGATGTTACGTTTGAAATCTTTCAGTGTCTCGCCTGTCTCATCATATAGCTCACAAGTTGCAGGAAACGTTCTGTTACTGCTTGTCCAACGGCTATTAAAGTTTCTGCTTGCACCTTATCTACACCCAGTGCCTTATCATTTTGAGACCTTTTAATGCTACTTGACACACATCATAGGTATAGGATATCCTAAGTCATGGTTTTTAATATTTCATTCCTGTTCTAGTGCATATAAACTCGGTATATATTCTTGCCATCTATAACTACCTTCTCTACATTTTCTATAATGGCGTCTCCTTCCGCGTCCCTTATATTTTTGCTGTACGGTTTTATATTCCTAAAATTCTGGTTATGGTTGTGTATCTCTGTTTTCCAGCTTTGTCCGGTCTGTTTTTGTATTTTCGTCTTTCTTCTATTAGTCAGGATATCCTTTGTAATCCATGGGCTTTTATTTTCTTTTCGAAATAACGGGTGTAAAAAGATATCTTATTTGTATTTTTGTATTTTTTTAATATTAATAGTTCAAGTTTTATTAGGACTAAATTATCGATACTACAGGAAATTGGTGATCCCATAGGTACACCAAAATGTTGCATAAAATATTGGTTATTATATGAGAAATATGAATTTTGTAGTATAAATTTCGTTATGGTTATAAAATTAGCTTTGTGTGATATGATATTTCTTCTCAATTGTTTGTTATTGCAGTAATGGCTAAATCGATAGGAATGTTAGTGTATAATGAGACTACATCGAATGAATAAAGTTTGTGTTCTATAAGTAATATAAGGCTATCGATCAAGTTTTTAAGATCAAGAATCTTTGGTATTGTAAATATGTTTGATAAAAATTTTGATAAATTATAAGTTGGACTATTGCAAGAGGCAACAATTGGGCGTAGTGGGAAATTTGTTTTATGAACTTTTGTAAACGGTAAATAGTTGGAGATGTGCTATTGTGTGTGATTATTTTTTATATGTTTGTAATATAATTGTTGTTTAGTAGTTGTTTGACGAGTTAGTTATTTTGTTGTTGAAGATTTTGAGTTCGATCTTTAGTTAACGGTTTATATGTTTCTTTATCATTATGTAATTCTTTCATTTTATTATTATACTCTTCTTTTTTCATAATTACAGTTGTTTGTGTTTTATCTGCTTCTGTTAATAATATTAGGATATTGGTTTAAGATTTTTCTTGTTTTTTTAACGTTTGATGGTAATAGCGCATTATATTTTTGGTTTGTATATGGTATTTTATAATTTTATGAGTTCTTGTAAGTTATTAATATATTGATGATATCGGCTCTTGTTTTTTATTGGTTGGCTTGTAACCTCTACTAGGTTTAGTTGTTTTTGTATTGAGACGTGTCCAGAAACAATAATCAAAATAGGTCGGAACACTCGGTTCGGGTGGTTAATACTTTATGATCAACTCCCGATGTATTCACAAAGGTCTGGGCAAAGTTGTTATTTTCCGTAGTTAAATGACCTTTGGAATCTTCCGGACTAGCTTGGGACTCTATCTCCCTAGGTTATTTATAGAGACTATCAGGTGGGTTCCTATTCTACGGACATTTTTGGCGCCACTACTTTCTTAAATTATTTTACAAGACAACACTATAGCGCGAAAGTAGAAGCTCTATAGTGTATAACGTATCTTAAAGAATTTACAATTAAAGTTGCTTTATCTTGGTTTTCAAATTAAATTAATTATAAATACATATTATTACCTCTAACACTGCAGATGGTAGTCAAGCAAATAGTTCTTATAATCATTTAATTGATATCTCGAATCGAGTTCTATTATCTCTGAGTCGGTCTTTACGACCATAATTGTATAGTTTAAACTCCTCTTATGTTAATTTATATGTCGTAAACCTGAGTAAATAAATTTTAAGTCAACTCAAAGCATCTATTTCTACTGAAAGGAGTTATTTACATAAAATCAAATGAAATTATTTCTCTTTAACCAGTTTGTCAAATTTTAAATTTGAATTCTTACTTCATAACAAAAAAACATTTTTGGTTATCGAAGGTGATCAGATCTGAGGCCCTGCGACTTACATTTATGAGCACACAGTCATTATATATTGCAATTATTAAAATTTCATTGTTGGCGAACAATCATTTCCTAATATGAAAAATTTCAAAAATCAATTTCATTTATACTTGGCTCTTAAAACAACCTTTTAAATAGCATTACACACGATTTTCTACCAATTAATATACAATAAAGTTTTTAGAACAATAAAAATTAAGCAAAATGCATGTAATATTCTTACTTCGAATTTCAATGGAAATGTTTTTATAACGACTCACCGTACATTACAGGCGTGGTAACCTGGCTTTTCCATGACGTAACAAATCGAATACTTGGACGAAACCTATACGGAGCCTCTCGCCTGCATAGTTGTTTATGACATTGAAACGTGCAGTAACTTTAATTTCTTGAGTTCAAGGTTTAGCGTCGGTAGCTAAATACATCTTGGTTAAAAAACGTATTGCTGTTTTTCACAGTGCCATCATATGTAAGGATAATAAAAACTGCTCATGGTTGAATTAATTTTTGTTTTAGTGAAATTTATAATTAAACGTAGTTGTGCTACAAGTAAATAATATTTTATTAAATTTTACGTATAGAAATTATACGAACCATTGGTTAATTGGTTTCTATTAATTACCTAGGTGAATCAGGAGGATGGCTATACGTACACTTGCGACCAGTGCGCTTAACAAATACATGTTTGCGGACTGATATTTGGACTACAAGTGGTGGATTTTCCATGTAGCCGGCAGTGCTCAACAGAACAACCTGTGGCATGTTACAAAACCGTTAGATGCGCATTGAACCTATGACTTTATTTACTTTGTTACAATAAATTTCTATTTCTGATCTATAGAACTTATTGAGATTTATTTTATGAATTTTATACAAGATTAGGGCGTTGAGTAAAATTTTATAACACAAAATAATTTATTAGTAAGACAAAATGTAAGCTAAAAATAATCGATTCGGTGCAATATTGTTTCACAAAGGGCTGTAGACAATTAAACTGTTTCAAGCTATTGCAATTTTTTCAATTGCTGGTTCTATATTAATAATAAATTTTTCTAGTTGGGTGGTTTTATGATATATTGAAATTTGGTCCATACTCGATTATAGATTTGACTTCAGTTGGAATTTGAATATTTGTGAGATTTCTAGTCCATGTTTCTTGAATATTATAATGTATATAATTTGAATATTGGTTTGAGTTTTTTATTTAAATAGTTTGATTCTAAGTTTAAATTTTTTTGAGTAACCTATGATGTAATTTAATTTGAATTTTTTTTTTAAAGTTGTAGTTGATGTTAAAAAATATATAATTTCAGGATGTGGTTGTGATTTTTCTAAATTTAGTTTGCATTTTATAGTTTTTTGTTTTAAGAAATTATTAATTGTATATTATGTATCATTCAATAATAAGGATCTTATAAATTCTAAATGGTTATTTTGAAAAAGGTTTGTGTTTCTGTAACAAAGAAAGGTTATGTTACTATAATTTTTATGTAAAAATTTTGGTGTAATTAATGATTTTTTGCATTTGGTTAAATATTTAATTCTTTCACTTACCTTTACAAATTTGATACTGTAATTAAATAAATCTTGGAAATAATTCTTCGTAGGTAAATTTGTACCTTTTTGTAGTTGTCGATTATGGTTCCCTTCGATGCAATTCATGTTGAAGTGGATGTGTTTTGGAAATAAAATTTTCTTCGTAGATGATATTAAGATCCTTTGAAAAAGATGGAGTTGTAAAGTAATCAATATATTAGTTGATTACATTAATGGAAAGTGTAAAATTTGATACAGCTGTGGAATATGAGCAGCCAAAAATGTAATTGATTCAAGTAAGTTGAAATTAAAACGTTTTTGCTGTTAAGTAAGCTTCATCGGTAACATAAAAATTATTTTAAAAATTTTGGTATAACTGTACGTAATACCACCTTAACTGCCAACCCAACGATTCAAAACAACTTCGAAGATAGTTGCACAAAATGGACATAAATAAGGAATGGAAACGGAAATAGAATATTAGCAAAGAACATAATATTAACATACACCGTTATACAACTTTGACTAGATCATTTGCACTGCGCAGGTGCAGAAGGATTCCAGATTGTATTCAAAATAGAAAATTGATAATAATTCAATAAAAACAAATCTGAATTAAGCATGTCAGATGTTCAATATGAAACATTAACATTATTTTTGCTTTTAATGTTAAGCGCGAGTTTATATGTACAAATAAATTGTAGATGGCAAATGCATTTACATGTTTCGATAAAAAAATAGTGTCACAAGCATAAGCTTTATTAATCCATAGATAGAGATACGTATAACAAAATTTTAGCTTTAAATTATATCGTCAGATAGAAATACAGTACTAAGGTCGAAATAACTGCATAATTCTGTACCTCCGAACGCTTGCATACCCTGTAATCGAACAACCATTATTTATTACAAAAACGTTTATCTTGGAAACCTTGCAATACGCTCTTTTCAGTACAAAATCCAACCCACGTGTGGACGTGTGTGGACATTATTGATTCCCGCATGGTTGTAATTAAAAATCAAAGCAAATGTTAATTTCCAACAGGAGTTATTTTTTTGACACAAAGGCTTAATTCAATTTCACGCTCTCTTAATCAAAGCATTGAGTACGTTTTAGATTATGAAAAAGTAATTCAACACAATCGGTATATGCCATAACCGATATAGTCGATAATAAAAATGTAAATACTTTTAATGCTGGTTATTTTAAAATTTTCACACAGGAACATCTTACAAACCTCCAGATTATAGCTCTTTTAAAGTATAACTGTATTTTTGTTACTGTTTTACCTATTCGTCGAAATATTGCTAATCACCATATGACATCGGTAAATTAGAATTACAAATTATAGGCAGAGGAAAGAATTATTAATAAAATACAAAAATAGTAATTGTGAATGAAATAGTATACATATGGATCTATTCTGTAACTTATCCGTTAAATTTTAAAAGCCTTTAAGATTTGTAATTTTAACAGCGCATTAAAAATAATGGAACAAATGCTATTCTGCAAATGCGTATTTTAGAGTACTGTTAAAAATATATTGTTTTAGAGGATCCTTTAAAAATTCACTGTAAAACGTTTGAGAACCACGCGTTGTATGTTAAGACACACATTACCTATATTTGTAAGAGTATTCATTTAAGGAGTTTTAATTTGTTTGGTATTATTCTAATAATGTCTCAATCTCATGCTTCACGAACAACAAAAAACAAACGGAGTTTATAATAAGCTTTCTGCGTGATAGTAAAATGCTCCTTGGTGTTAAAATAAATCCTCTTGAGCTACCTACAGTAAAAAAATGATGGGAAACTTTATGTAAGAAAGCGAATTATTTAGGCCTCTCAAAAACTGTGTAACATACTGTTTTAATACGCTCTAATTAGTTCTATGATTTCTAAAAATAGTTATTTTCTAGTTTAATTTTAGCATTCTAATTATTAGAATGAAGGTCTGGTAACATAAATATGTCTGTAATTGTAACGGTGGCAAGACTACCCAAGTAGCGTCCTAGCGAAGTTTCCAGGAAGATTTAATCCAAGAGTTAATCAATTTTTCTAAAGGCACTTTACTTCAAAGGCACTACACATGTCAGATTAGTTGCTATCTATGATTAGATGTCAATCATGTTTTAGGATCCTATTTATGTCAGGGTGGTCGGAATCAATTTTTCAATTAGCGGAGTACTCAACTAAAATTAGTTCCGAGATCTACTTGTGTGGCTATCTTAGGGCAATTGGTAGTTTAATTATTCTTAAAGATTTACGACCGGCGTATCCTAAGCCGAGTATGAGGGCCAAGAAAGGGGTTATTTTTCAATTAACTTAAATGTATATAAGGATGCCATCCGGTGGTAATCGGGGTTGTTTATTTCCAGACGCGTTAGAGTCTAAAGCTCGCGGACTTGCAAGATTGAGTAAGTGTTTTATTTCTCTGAATTCAAGTGCGTGCCGTTGTGTTCAAAGTTAGTTTATTTCTCTGAGTAAGTAATTATTATATATGGTATTACTATGAACTCAAGGCTGTGTTATGCATCATAAGTCATTTATTTGTTTAAATACAATATCGTCTTTCATAACATACAACTTCGGGTTAAAGCTCCGTTCCAGTAATTTAATCCCGTTAGGTTATTGTTAAAGACCGCATCTTTTAAAGGGTTTCTTATTTTATTGTGTTTTGACGTTGTCCGAGGCTTGTAATAACTAAGCCACGAATTCCGTTACTGTACTATTTGACCCGTGTGAAGGTCGTGTTTTTCCTGTTATTGATGACCCCGTGTTTAAAGGAAGGTCGTTTCAGTATGCAAGCTAAGTAGACTACGGTAGCGTTAATTAATTATAAGTATTGGGGTGTTTGCACCCAGAACTGTTGTTAATATTCATAAAATAAGGACTTTAGAATTGTTTAGTTAAGTTGTGTTTGTGCTAGCCGGAGACTTTATAAGATTTGCCCCTGTGAAGTGAAGTATTTTCTGTCCTGCAATCTTGGTTTATCGCCACGAACAAAGTGCGACGAGAGCTATTACCGCGACGGTCCATGGGCCGTTTAATTCCCATGGTGCCGCCCTATTGTAAATAATGTTAATTACTGTATAATTTTGTATGCATATGTAATTAGGTTAAGTTACTTAGTAGCCCATTTAATAAAACAATTGGAATTTTGTCTTAGTGTGTTGTTGTTTAATGAACCTCCCCTTCTCACCGACTGCAGCAGCTTGCGAGGCAATGTCCCGCAACGTGAGGGTACTATAGTGTTAGAGGTCCTTCCCATTTATTATTTATTGTTAATTGGATACCTTCACGTTGCAGGTAAATATTCTAATTACAACTGTTAGACACTGAAAAGATGTAAGTATTATATAGTGCTATTAGTAAATTGCTCAACTGTAAACATTTTAGACAATTAGTGAAATGAAAACCAACGTGAAAAAGCGGGCAAGAGAATTTCGATATGGTCAACATTATCATAAGACCTTTCCTACTCTACACCTCAAAAGCGTACTGAACCACCTCCGCAACGTCCTTGTATACCTTGCTTCAAATTCCTCCGATCAAAATCCAACTAAACTCTTTCTGCCGGGCCATGGTAACTTCCGTAATAAACTTCATCAATTCCATTTAACTCCTTCCCTTCGCTGTCCTTGCAACAATCAATCTCTAGAAACCCCGCAACACCTGATATACTCCTGTCCCCTAACCCCTCTACTACAAATCAACCTCAAGCAATCTACAAACTTTGACCCGTTCTCGCCACTTTCTAACATAAACTTTCTAGTCACTAACTACCCTCAAGAATTCAACCATTTCCTAAATGAAATCCTCTTAACCAAACCTACCACCCACAACCAGCGGCACTAACACACTTAATATGCACTCTTGCAATTGACTACCACATCACACCTACACTCACACAATACACACAATCAACACCACTCCACGTGCACAGTCGACGACTAAAATAGGGGCACAAACATCCCTCAACAGAACTTCAAAAACCATAGTTGTGTTTGAATTAATTGTTCTACGTTCTTCAAATATGTAAATACTTTTAATGTACAACTAGTGTTGGCTCTGGCCTAGGTATAGTCCACAACAATAAATTAATTTATTTATCTATCTATCAATGGTCATTGCGGTACTGGAGGTGAGTCTCCAGTGAAACCCCTCTCTGATCTAGAAGGAGTCTTTTATACCTTGTATCAGTGCTTACTATTGAAGGAGCTAACCTAGTTGAAGCTGGAACATGTGATAAAGTCTCTGCCATTCCAGAAATAATTAGCGAAATTGCCGTTGAGGAAGTTCTTGATACACCAGACGTTTGCATAGTAATAAGTACAGTAAGTTGCTAACAAATTATTGCATTTTCCTAATCACGTGATGGTGTATATCAGTAATTAAGATGTTTACTGTATCACACTAATTTTAACTTGTAGGTGTTGAGTCTTGTAATGTAATAAATGATAACGATAAAGAACAACTAAATTTATTACATGTTATTAGGCGAGACACTACAAACGAATTTAAATGTTTTACATCTACACCACAAGAAGGCTACATTAAGACTCGTGCTAGTAAAACATTCAATGTAAAAATGAAGCATAAGTTTTGTTTTTTTGAATTTAACGACAAATATGACGGACTAATCGGAATGGACCTCCTAAGAAAATTAGAAGCCAACATTGACACAAAAAACCATTTCATCATCATTAGGTCTTCAGTCCTAGAACTGGTTAGACGCGTACCATCATTGTTTCCTATTCTGAACTAACCTACAGATTTCCCTGAAATATGCACAGTTTGCATCTATAACTGTCTGATCTAGGTCTACATCTACCTCTTTTTTCCTATCTCTGCTTGTAATATATCACATACTATTCTCCAAAAATGCCTTAGAACGTATTCCGCCCTACTATTTCTCTTTTTTCCCAGATATCCTTGTTCCCCTACTATTTCTGTAACTTATTTGATATTATCTTTGTCTGTCCATGCTATCGTCCTCATACATCTGAAGCACATCATTTCAAAAGGCTGCTACCGTTTTTCTGTCTGCGTTTCAGACTTCCCGTATTTCATAGGCATACTGTGCTGTGCTCCACACATATGCTTTCAACAATTTTCTTCTTATTCTATGTTTGTTGTCTTTCCTCATAGGCGATGTTCTTTCTTGTTAGATGCAGTTCGATCACTTTCTATTGTTTTACAGTTATATGCCCTATTTCTGCGACCTTCAATGGTTGTGAAGGGAGGTAAGCAGTCTGTGGCTGCCAAGTTCCCCCAACACTTAATGGCGATTTAATATATTTTGCAATTTATCTTTTCGCACAGTCAACATTAGTTGCAGATATTTGGCAGCCATTAGGTTTTCCGTCTCAAAACTGGTTGGACTCGTACCTGCACTTATTTATATTCTGAGCTAGCCTGCATAGTTCCCTGAAATTCTCACACCGCATGTGTATTCAGGTTAATCTTCTTTGGGAATTAAACCACTCATAGTTTTTAAAATCAACTTTATTTACGTTTCGATCCATGACCTAGGATCACTGTCAAAATAATAATAAAAACTTCAAGTTTGACATTTATGACATAAATTGAAGGTGACTTTGATTTATTGATGTTCGAAATATTTGGTTTGAGTATACTAAGCAAAAATTTTTAAAGTTTAACAGAATGATTGCCTTCAATTTGTGTTGCGACCTGGGATCGACTTTCTTTAGGTAGCCAATACGCTTAACGTGAAATCAGCTGATTAATTTTTATTGGTGAATTTTATATAAATTCAATAACTTGGAATTGGAAAACATTTTTTAACATGTTTCTATTTATACAATTGAGAGGAAGGTTATTAAAGAAGTGTGCGATTGCATTATTGAAAGGCTTAAGTAGTCGTTTTTTTTATATTTATTTTGAGGGGGAAAATTCATTATGATTTAAGTTACCTCTTTGGTAAATTTTAACATGGTACTGAGGCGACTCTATGGCGAGTTTACACTTGTCAGATACCAATGTTGTTCTATGAAGATTGTATATGGATCTGAGGCGACCCTATGGCGGGTTTACACTTGTCAGATATCAATACTGTTCAACGGAGATTGTATATGGTTTTGAGGTAACTTTATTGTGGATTTATGCTTGTCAGATACCAATGCTGTTTTACAAGGATTGTTAATATGCTTATTTTTATGTAATTAGTTATTTTATGTATAAATAGAAATCATGTATGTAGGCTGTATTTCATGTTAATATTGCAAGGAAAACCCCGGAAAAACTTGCAATGTACCTAGATATTGTGGGCATTGTGGGCATTTGTCGCACCATCGACGATGCGAACCGGGTGCATGCATTGGCGCTAAATGTATTGGACGAGCAGCAAGGATTATGACGTCATTTAGTTCCCGCTGAATCCTCAACTTCGTTCGGTGTCTTCGAAACCTTCGGTTTGCATTCTATAGGGTACATAAAGCAGGTGCGCAAGAGTAAACTCTTTAGTTATAAGTTAGTTCGCTTACAAGTTTAACCAAAGTGCTATAGTGCGGATTTTGTTTTGTACTAAAATGGTATCTGCAAACGTTTTTAAGTGCAACTCTTGCGGTGCTTCCTATACCTGGAAAAATGCTCTCAAACGGCACCAGAACAAATGTCGTGGTGTAACATCGTCTACGGTTAGCTTATACATCCGTCCGCAGCAAAGTACTTTAACTGTGGGTCTTGCGGTATCGCTTTTACGAGAATGGGCAACTTACAGCGACACAAGGAAAAACAGCACGGTATGTCATTAAGCCGTAAACGTTCAGCCCCGCTAGCTGTTAAAGAGCCTTGTACGAAACAACCATGAATTATGTGTAAAGTATGCGATTTCGAAATGGAAAGACTACCTATGCCGCACACTTGAGAAGCAACAGACATAAAATGCATCAGTTACCGCTACTAACGACGATGGTGTAGAAATGGTTAGTACAGCGTTTAACAACCGTATGGCTAGCTATCGCATAAAGAACGCCAGTGTCGACGATGGAGTGCCGAGTTTCTTTGGAAGCAGAAAGAGCGATTAATTCGATTAATAAATGAAAAAGAATACAACATACAGCAATTAAAGTCTATTGCGAACTCTACGGCGTTTACACCAAAATGGGGAAGAGACTACCGATGTGAAATCCTTTAACACAAAAATGTGGTTATAACGTCTTCTAGTAATCTGGAAAATATGTACGAGGTCTTAAGCGAAACCATAAGAACAAAATCAGAGGAATTTGAAACATGCGGGTCCGGTTGGTCTTTGGAAAAGGTGCTCTATTTAGAAATAAATATTAATAAGTATAAGCCGATATGAGAAGTTCTAGGTTGAAAATAAAAAATTGTAAATATGTATTTAGAAATGTGGTTTACAAAATTTAAACTGTATTAGTAAAAATTGTCTGTAATAAAAAGTTTTAAGAATAGTTTTTAGATTTTCTTTTAGGTATGAGCCGCAGGAAATTTATAATTTGAGGGTGTGTGTAAAATGGTAAGGGGTGGTCCGATTTTAAATCTGTTTACGGATTCGGATTCTACATAAAATTCTAGACTAACAAAATGTATTGCATGTATAAAAAATTTATAAGAACGCTCAAAAGTCGCTACAGGTAAGAAATCTTAAAATTGGGGTAGCCCCCTGGGGGATGATGATATCTGAAAAATTCCTAGAGTTTCAGGTAGCTGAGAAAAATCTAATATTAATTGATACCAAACAAGATAGGTTTATCCCGTGGGTGGAAATGTGGAGAAAGATTTATCTCGCGGGTGGAAAGAATGCGGGTGTGATGTAATCAAAATGGTTGTGGGGGTGTCCGAGCAAGGAGGAGAGCAAGGAGGAGCCAGGAAGAGATTCTTAAAAAATAAGACTTTATAGTGCGAATTTACATGTAAATTTGGTCCAGATGTGAGAGCAAATGTGGGATTCTGGAGCAAATGTGGGGGTGATTCGTCACTAAATGGTCTACTTATTAGTTTTTAAGTTAATAAATATGTTCTTCAAAGTATTTTATTTTACATACAAGTTTACACAAAATGTCTATTGATAAAAGCATTCCTTATTGCAGTTCCCCTTGCACCATTTGGAGCAGGAACTTGAGGTATGTCGTTTTCAGGAAGAAAATCTTGTTCTGCAAACTGTAATCGATGTTCAATTGCAATATTATGTAAAACTGCAGTCGCTGCAATGACCCTCATAAAATTGTGAAGGTCCAGTTGCATAGCCACACCAAGACAACGAAAGCGACCTTTCCATATACCAAACGTACGTTCTACCACATTTCGTGTTCGAATATGTGCTGTATTGTATTTCTGTTCCACTCTATTTTGGGGATTTAACAATGGAGTGAACACATATCGTGTTTGTGCATATGCACTATCACCTAATACAATGCCCGGCAAATCCCCTCGTTCTAACCTCATATGCACAGAGCTGTTATTGAAGATTCTGCTATCATGAGCAGTTCCTGGCCATCTAATAATTATGTCCAATATTTTTAGTTGTAGACTAGCTACCACTTGAACGTTTAAAGACAACCATCCCTTTCTATTACGAAACACTTCGGCATTCAGACCACCAGGGCTCTTGATTTCAATATGTGTTCCATCAACACATCCAGTTACCCCTGAAAAGTTTGCTAGTTGATAAAACTGTCGTTTTAGTGTTCTGAAACCATCTGCATCTCTCGGAAATTTTATAATTTCGTTTATATTTCTGGCCAACTTCGTGCTTACTTCTGATGTTATCCTACAGACAGATGACTGACTGATGTTAACCAGATCACCACACACTCTCTAAAATATTATGTAGTTCTTAAACAAGCTTTGCCATATTATTTTAATCTCACCTAATAGCTGCCTGTTGCAAAATATCGTAGAGCGATACACAATTTAATTAATGGTGGAATAGGTAGGCCACGATTACTGTTTCCATTTTGTGAGTAAATCATGGGCAATAATATATTCCGAAAAACAACTCGAGTAAACCGATACCGTTGCACCAATTCCAAATAGGTATATCTTTCTAAAGGATTTTTTTTAACTTTGATAAAACGTCTGAAATATAAAATAAATGTATACAACAAAGAAATATAGCAATGTTTACTACCTGGGAATAGGCAAGTATGGATTATCTTCTGCATAGTTTACGAATTCAGCAAAATCCTCATCTATACCCATATTGAGAATATACACAACTTAGTTAATTATTCAATACAAATCCAATATAAACCAGTTTTAAACAATTAAATTCTAATCTAATCGAATAGCCTATAATATATATAAGGTTAATCTAAGGTAAAAACGATTCTAACAATTAAATTCAATACAATAAGCTAAATCCTAGAGCTAAAGCAATTGTAAACGATTAAATTAATTAAACCAAGACAAAAAATTGTAAACAATTGTATACAGAGAGTTATTCTAAGGTAAAAACTATTTTAACAACTAAATAATAAATTTTAATATATAGCTACCATAATTATAAACAATTCAAAATTTAAAAGTCCCAATTTATAACCTACACACATTAAATTCAAGTATCGTATACTTTACAGCAATAGTTAGGGTGATATGAGTGAACATAAAACCATCACTTATTAGTTTTCCAGTAAATGCTTTCACGCAATTACCATAATTCGAGAATATTGCTCATCCAATGCTTGTAGTTGCTTATAATAAATATTATGTTCAAGTGCAGTTACTTGCTTCGTCATTAATTTATCCATCTTGGGACTGGTTGGATGCGTACCTCCATTGATTTCTCTTCTGAGCTAGCCTACAAAATAAAAATTCATTTTATAACTGAAAACCACCCTGAATCAAATGGACTAATTGAACGACTACATTCAACCCTGTTAGAACAAATCCGATTATTGAGAATAAATTATAAGAAAGAACACATCACCAATTTAATGTCACATACACTAATCGCCTACAATAATACAATCCACTCATCATTCAATTTTACACCATTAGAATTAACGTTAGGACATTCAGATTCACGCAATCCTTACGACATACATTATAATGAGGAAGTATATCAACAATACCTTAAAGATTACAAAGAAAAACTAAAATTAACTTATGACAAAGTAAAAGATAAATTAGATAATGACAAAGAACGTTTCACCACAACCCGTAGTAAGAATACCGACGCAAATAAATTCTCAATAAGACAAATCGTATATGAGAAAATTATCCAAAGTAAACGACACAAAACGGCACCCACAAATTTAGGTCCATTTAAAATTAAGGGAATATCCGACAAGAATATAGCCGTAGTAGACAACGGCAAAATAACGAAATACATTCACTTGAAAAATTTAAGACACCCTGTAATTTCAGATGGACAATCATCACCCTTACCGTCAACCTCCGTCCAGGTAGAACGGACAACGAAATAATAATTGACGATATAAAAAACAACCTCGGTATACTACCAATAAAATTAGGCAGTATGCAAAATACCATAGACTATTGGACATTCGCACAAAAAATTCGACTTAACGGAACTAAAACAACTATTTCAAACAATCAAAGATAATTATTGCCGATTAAAACAATCAATGGACACAGTAAAATTTGGAAAGGAATACGCAATAGAAATGATGAATTACAACAGTATAATAGAAAGCGTTTTAAGATACATAAAAGATAAGTTTAATAGATTAATACCCACCGAACAAACTACGAGACGAAAAAGAGAACTAATCAACGGATTAGGTAACATAATAAAACACAGGCAATTTAGACAATCAAGACGCAGAACGTTATGACAACGCAATACAACAATTGATTGAAAATCAAAACGGCATAAAAACCATAGTTAGCAACCCAATCAATATTTATAAAATTTAACGAAACATTAAGAAAGCTAGTAAGAAACCAAGATAGTATAGCCAACAGAATACAAACCCTTAAAAGTAACATGCAAACTATCATGTTAGGCATGCGAGCCTTAATTAGTTTCAACACGATATACACTCAAATAATATCAACCCTTACTTGAATTCAACAAATTTTAGCAACCTTAGAAAACGCAGTAACATTTGCAAAATTAAATACCTTACACCCTAGTATGATTGAACCAACCGATTTATTAAAAGAATTATTAAGATCATTTATAACTAACAGAAAACTACCCTTTGATGTAACAGAATCAAACATTTTAATATTTGAAAAAATAGCTATAGTTAAAGGCTATATAAAGAACAGTGAAATAATATTTTTAACAGAAATCCCAATAGTTGAGAGTAACAATTATAATTATTATCATTTATTTGCTTTTCCAATGAAAATTACAAGCACATACCAAGTTATCATACCTAAAACCAAATTCCTATCCTTAAATTAACTAAGATATGATTATACAAACGAAAAATGTAACGAAGTCACACCAAGCCAATATTTATGCCAATCGTTGACGGCAACAACCATTCAAAAAGACAGCCCTTGCGAAGTACAACTATTAAAATTTTCAAACCATTACGAAAACTGTGAAGCAAAACCCGTACAAATAACCAACATGAAAATTCAAAAAGTCACAGAAAACAAATGGATCGCCATTTTCGCCACAGAAGTAATAGCAACCGTCCACTGCAATCAAGACGAAAACAATTTAGCATTAACCGGAAGCAAATTAATCACCCTCAAAGAAAACTTATTTAAAATTGAAAAACGAAATGGTCAGAGTTTATCAAGATCCCGTAGCAACAAAGAAACTCGCAAACTTACCAGAACTACAGTTCAAGATGCCATAACTAGAAGACGAAGAAATAATCCAAAAACCCATGCAACCAGAGCATCTAGAATTGGACGACCTCAACCACGCAGTGAAATTAATGGAAAACTACAAAGAACAACTAAATGAACTAAAAACGCCCAAGTTACACTACGACAACGTAAGTGTATGGGCAATTGTGTTAATCATTTTAATTATTTTTCTAATTATATATGTATTTTACAAAATGTACCTTAGATATAAGAATAAAGAAAACAGTTTTAGATTTAAAGAAAGAAAGAGAAATAAAGAAACAATAAATGTACCCTTAGAAACAATGGATTTTAAATAATGAAACTAAATGATGAATTTTATGAATTTAAAAGATTAAGCAAGAAAAACCTTAATTTTTCATGTACGTCGGGAGGAGTTATGTGTCCCCCAATTTATGTATGTATAACGAAATAGAAATAATTAGGAATTATTAGAAATTATTAAAGGAATTATAAAGTAAAATGCAACAATGTAATACAAGGATAAACCAGACATATTATTAACAGTTTATGAAAACGGATGCATTACAATGTATTCCAGACAATAGTGATACTGCAGATGGCAGGTCACAGACGGTTAAGATATCGCAATTACCTAGAAAGTAAGATTGTAACAATGTAACAAAGTATAGAATTAAGAATAGACAGACATGAGCTCTGCAAGTTCCCACAGAATTGTGAGGGGCAGGGACATCATTAATAGCCCGGGAGCCCCATGACCCGGCAGTCAGTCAAAGTATTTAGCTTTCGCATTGCAGTTTGCCTAGGCGACTTATAAAAATTCATTTAATCAGTTTATTTCGACTTTGAATAATTAATACCAGTTTGTCAAAATTTTACATTAATTTCTGTTTAAGTAAATAAATTTGTTAAGAAGTTTGGAAGTGTTTTTTAAAAACGCAGCTTCCAAGGCCCTTAACTCGCGTCAATTAGCAATATCGCCATCTGCAATAATGAAATATTCTCCGAATCGCTTGTAATATACTAATTCAAAACACCTACATGTTAAAATTACTTGATATCTTGTGTGACCTACTTAGATTCTTTCAGATAACACTTGATTTTAACTGTAATTAATTTTTCAAGTCTATATTGTAAGTAAAATTTTTAAACCTCTTACTTGCAAGCATACTATACAGAAGAAGTTTAAGAGGTTTTGACTAGATCAATACAAAGTAATTTAGTAACTCCGCAAAACCATTATCTTGTAAATCGCGCTGAATTAAAATTAATTAATCACAATCTGCCAAACGAAACGCATTATGAAATTTCCGCTGTTTAGTTCGAGAAGAAATTAAATTATTCTGTACAGATTCATATTCCCTTGCTAACGCTAATAAATGAGTAGGTATGTTACGGTTTGAGCGATGTAGATAAAATTATGCAAATTTTGTTTCGGTTAATAAAGTTTTTATGAATATTTTAAGCTGCTTTTGTATATAGTTCATATAGTGATAATTAACAAAATTCATTAGTGGGCTTGAGTTGTGCTGTAAAATGCACGAAATGGTTTAGGCAGTACTCCATTAAATATAAGCTTGTATATATCTGTCTAATCTAGTAATCTGCACATTGTTATTTAGTTCATGAGTTGCTTACAAACTACTCACTTGTTTGAACATGTTTTAAACTACGAATACAGAAATTTAATTAGTTGTATTAACTAGGCTATGCTTTTTGCAGGTACGATACATGCAAATATAATTACATCTCGTGAAACTGTTTTGCTCACAATGGTTCTCTGCCTATAGAACAATCTAGTCACGAAAGCTCTTTGTATCACATTGCTATAATACAAAGCCCTGAGCATATTAATTTAACTTTGATAATAACCTACTCTTCTTGTACTTTAGGCGCAAGTGCCGAAATACAATTAACGTGCAATATTATCCATGATTGGCTTACCAGCATATATCAAAGTTGGCAGGACTTAACATATGCAGTGCATAACGCACTGAATTGCACGTAACGATAGAAAGGCTAACCGCGTGTATTCTAGCTGGAATTAGGATCACACCAAAATTTCGTGCTGTTATAAGTGCAGGATTCTGGATTCTGGATTATAATGAAGGAGGCTTGCGCCCATCCACTTAGGCTACTATGCGGGCCCATTATGCTACCTTCCTTACAGCACTTTGGTGATCACATTTTCCACATCTGTTTGCAGGATCTTTGCACGATTTTGCTCGTATTTTACCCAAGGCTTACTTTTGTCATCGATTACTACCTGGAGGTATCTAGTTGCAGCCCTTAGCCTCTTTGTTTGGTCAGAGTGCGTTGTCACCTCCTTAGTGGGTAGGCTGACTGTGGAGTCAGTCTGACCATCTGAACAAAGTCCAACAGTCAAGCTCACAGTTGGTGGCCGTGGTTGGATGGGTGCCTTACTGGTAGATAGGGTAACCTAAAGGCCATCCTCTAGTCAGGCTTTCCTCCTTCTCTTTTGCTCTGTGCCACTGAACCTCTTCTTCGCAGTGTTGTTGAACCAATTCGTCCTGGGATTTTTGTTTTGCTGCTGCTGCTGCTGCAATAAAGTGTCTTGTTAAGGTAGAACCTGCAACATAGTTAGAAGGGTAACAACTGACACACCCTCTACATGGTCTACCTTAATGTTTATGTCTATATTGGTTAAGTAAGAATCTTCATTTTCTTGGCTCCCACCCGTCACGGAGCCCAAAAAGAACATCATTTTTGTCAGGGCTACCAGGAAAATATAGTACCCAAGGACGGGTTACAAAAGAACCTAGCACCGCTCGTATCGATTCAGATATAGGCGTGTATTGTTTAAATTGCGGAGGTAATGTTGACTACTACGGATACAGTTCTAACCATCATCATACTACAAATAGCACACGAAATGTATATACCAATCAGTCGACAATTTAATTTGTTCTAACAGAAAACCACTTACGGCCATTCCTTTTTGCAACCATATAGCCATAGTACAAGTGTAAATAAGCTAATTTTGTACGAACACAAGAAAAACGGTTGTTAATATGTCCAAAAAGACCATCTTTGTATAGTACCCAAAAACGGGTTACACACGAACCTAGCACCGCTCGTATCGATGCAGGTGTAGACTGCACCCACCACTTGCAGTACCGGTTGCCTACTCTTCTGTCCCCAAAAGCTCGCCCTAATGGCGGTTTAAGTCGGCGGCAAAGCTGAAACGATCAAGGTTGGGCTAGACTATGACCTCTTGTCTAGGTAAAATCCGGGCCAAGCTGGAGTGTTGCTCTTCTCGAGAACTATTCCCGTATCGACGCAAGCTCAGGCACCAGAATCCCTTCATCCACCGACACGAGCCGCCTCGCTCGACACAAACAGGAGGGTGGCTCTTTAAACCATAGTGTAAGACAAATACACCTTGGAGAGTAGACAATTATTAGAAAGGTTGGGAAAGTATGAGAATGGTGTAGGAGGGATGCAAAAAAGGAGTGGACAGTTGCTCCAGAAAGACGGTTTCTACGACCGTCAAGGATTTCCTGGCACTATTCTAAACCCGGTTCCACACAGTAATTTGGCAGGTTATCTCCTCTTAGAACCGGATGTTAAGCCAGGACCCCCACACCTCGCTGTTCGCGAGACTTGACCAATGTCAGCAGGGATGCCTGGTCTAGCGAGGTTCTGAGATTTTCGGTGCAGTTTTGTCTTGTGCAATACCCTTGGCCGCGATACGACAGTTTGATGGGTGTGGTTTAGTTCGCGTCGTGTGGTTCGACTTCATCTTCACTCGCATGGCCATGTTGAGGATTTCATCCCGCTCAGGCATCTTTAGGTCTTGTGTAGATAAAGTTTTCCTGGTCACGAAACCCACGTACAGCATCCGAATTCCTCTGTTCATGCATGTGAGGCCTCTTATCCACCGCCTGGAAACGCGCCCGGTAGGCAACCAAATCCCCGACTGTTATATGTTTTTTTGACTTTAATCTTTTGTAAGTGAAATATAACAGAAAATGTTTGATTGTTTAGTTGCATCCATACAAACATGAATTGCAATATATCCTTCTTATTTTACGGCAGTGCGCTGATGACGTCGGTGTGTATATAAGAAAGCTTAGATTTTTCAAGGTTAGGATTTAGTGAATTGTAACTTAGTATTGTTGGAGAAAGCACCTTATCGCAATAAAGATGAAGGTTAAAATTTAGAAAGTCTTTCACATCTAAAACCTGTACGTTTTTTAAATTTATTTTCATAACCATCCTAAAAGATCAGACTGGGCTATAGATACCTTCGGTATATAACTGTGTGACTTCCACTTGTTACGTACAGTTTGGCTCCAGGAAATCTAACCGGTAATCCACAGAAAAACTTGTTTTAACAAGTTTTTCTGTGGATTACCACGCTAAAAGTTTCCGATGAAGTACCGCAAACCTAGCCTTGTCTAACAAGAACGGTTTCCGACTATGTGGAACGGGTAATGTAAGTGTTTAAGAGGGTCCCGTAATGTTGTCACGTGTGAACTATGTTTTAATCGGGAAGTATGTTGGACGCCACCTAATCTCGAAATACGGGACCTTTAGAAAACAACTCAGTAAGAACAAAAGAGAATGCCAAAACTCGTGATCAGGAAAATGATTCTGACCTAAAATTTACAGTGAATAATTAAGTACACTGATGTTAAAACAAACCTAAAATAAACGTTAAGAATATGAACAGTAATATATGTGTTTAAAACTGCTACCTGTAAGGGAAGTTTCTAAAATCAAATGTTAAGTTATCTGAATATTAAATCAAAACTCCGCATAATTGCAATATAATTTATTATGTTGGAACTCATACCCGTACATTAGTTGTGAAAAACACCCATATAAAGAAGTATTTACTCTATTACATAATTATATTTTCAACTGTATTACAGAATTGTGCTTACATCACTAGTACAAGTTAGATAGTCTTAAGCAAAGATTAAAAATCTAATACATAAAAAGTTATTTAACGTCATGGATAACATATTCGGCGAACAAAATTACTTTCTACGTTCTTAATCTAATAATAAGAAGGTGCTGTAGTTACGTTTATAAATGTATACAGTTAAGTAGAGAATAATATTCTTGTACTTATCGTTCCTGCAGGTTGTAGTTTCATAAATTTGATCATAATTTTCGTAGGTATTTTTAACTTTCCGTAACTCGAAACAACTAATAACCACTATCTCGTGTACTTACTTTGTGTGGTACACGTTGGAGTGTATAAAAAATCGGGACAGCTCCAGAACGTTTCCCAAAGCGTAAAGCTTAGCAAATGGACTGTATGCAATTGGAGGTAAGACGCGAAAAACAGTAACATAGGTCAAACCGTAATTAATGCTTTGCTTACCTTGCAATGTTGTTCACCAATTTACTCCCGCGAAGATAGGTGTTGTTTACCGGTCGACGCAACCTGGTCGGGCAGCAGCACTTATGCACTCGCGGTTATAGTTACTAGGTGTTGAGTCGGTGAAACGATACGAGAGTGTCATGTTGGTGAAGCGAAAAGAATTTATCGCTCCGCCATATGTATAGCACAACAATAATATACGATAAGGCCATCTTTATTGTCAATCGCTGACCTCCAACTGTATGAAGTTTTAACATACCCCCCACCCAAAATGGTAAATTTTGTTGTATACCGTGAAATGAATGGGAGAAAAATGAAAATAGAAATTTAAAAAATGTTTAAGTATGTATAAATTATTCGAGTACTCTGCATTTTGCTTCCTGCATTAAAATATAAAATAAAACATAATTTGTAGAGAAAGAAGAAAAAAACTAAAAATTGCATGTTAGAATGCTGAATTACTTATGGTATAGGAAGTGGTACCACCTTGTTAATTGGGCGGACCGCTTCGCCTGTGGGTGTTTTTAGCTTTACAACTCTTGTTACACCATCTTTACTCATAGAGGATAAGTAGTGCGCAATGACGGGGTGAGATTGATCAAAATGTTTATATATTTCTAACATTTCTCTAGCCGCCCCACGAAAATTTCGGCCCTGATCGGAGTATATGTTCGTGGGTAACCCGCGTCTGGCTATAAATCTATCTAATGCAGCAAGACAGGCTTCCGTTGTTAAAGCTGTGACAACCTCCATATAAATGGCTCGTGACACCATACAAATGAAGAAGGCAGTATATACCTTTTGAAATTTTGTCGATCGCAACGAAGATAGCTTGATTGTAAAAGGACCGGCAAAATCCAAACCGGTATGCGTAAAGCATCTTCCGGGTTCGAGGCGATAAAGCGGAATATCTGCCATAGGAGGCTGAATAGGTTCCCCTTGAAAGCAATAGCAAGTCAGACAGCGAAATATTCTACTTCGAATTAATTGACGGATACAAGGAATCCAAAATGTACGGGTAACTAATGATTGAGTTAGCCGCGGACCCCCATGACCTGAATATATGTGATAGTAATCACATATTAATACAGCTAACCTGCTGTTTTTTGGGATAAGGTAGGGATGTTTGCTAGTTATGGAAAGGCTGGAATGGCGCAAACGGCCCCCCCCACCATGACTAATCCCGTGGGAGAGAGAAAAGGTGACAACGGACGGTACATTTTTGTGCTAGGTTGCCCTTTTTCTAGTAAGGCGATATCGTCGTAGATGTGCGCGTACTGAGTAATTCTAATGGCAAATGTGAGAGCGCTACGATACTCAGAGGCATTTAACGGACCAGTAGTTCTTGCAAGATTACGTTTGCGTGCAAGGCAGTTAAACGTGAACCTTTTAACGTACGCAAAAATTCGTTGAACTTTTAGCAAGTTCGAGGACCTTTGTAGTACTACCAAGTATTGTTTCACATCAACAGTAGGGACGAGTGCGTATTGTACAGCTTTAAACCCGTCTGCAATATTGTGTGTATTTATCACTTGGCCAATCACAATAATCGCGGTATAAAAAATCAGGACCCTGCCACCAGAGTGTACAATTCAGTAGTTCGTATGGCCTCAATCCTCGGCTTGCAGGATCGGAAGCATTCGCAGAACTGGGAACGTATCTCCATATGGCTGTGGGTTGATTTTCATGAATTTGCACCACTCGGTTCGCAAAAAATAATTTTAACTGATAAGGTGGCGTACAAATCCACGTCAGTGTGTTTGTAGAGTCACTAAAGCATATTGGATCTAGTAAATTGATGGTGTCAAATGCTAATGCTGTATTTTTCATTAGTTTTGCCAAAGGACATGCCGCTCCTAATTCAAGACGAGGAATGGTCCACGTTTTCAAAGGAGCTGCACGGGTTTTGGAAGCTATCAAATGTACATGTATTTTTTCATCAACTTCTAATCGCAGATACACAACAGCGGCCATCGCTACGGAACTGGCGTCGGAGAATCCGATTAAACGGGCTTGACTATTGCCGATTTTCCAAATAGATCGTGGTATTGTTATGTATTCGAGAAGTGGCAGTTCAAATTGAATTTGCTGCCATTCTTGAAGAATTTCTGCGGGCAATTGTTCATCCCAATCCACCTTTTGTAGCCATAGGCGTTTCATAAGGCATTTGAGAAGAACCGTAAATGGACTTAAATAACCATTAATATCAAATATGCGTGCTATGCGTGACAAAATTCCTCGCTTAGTAGGGATGTTTGCAATATTTGGAACTTTACATCTAAATGTATCAGAACCCATATCCCAACAGAGACCCAGAACATCACGTGTTGTCAAAGTGAGATTAGAGTTCGGTAGGTTTAGAACGTCCGTCTCCGACTTATCAATAACTGAAGTGTGTGAACTTCCCCATTTTCCTAAGTCGAAGTTACCTAGTTTTAGTAAATTGATCAATTCATTTTTTAGAAGGAGAGTTTCTTCTACAGAATCGGATCCAGTCAAAATATCATCAATGTAAGTTGATGATCTAAGGGCTAGGGAAGCCCGGGGGTACGAGTGACCCTCGTCTTCTACCAACTGCTGTAGAACACGAAGGGCAAGGAAAGGGCTACAAGTAGCGCCAAAAATAACGCGGGTATGTTTATATTCCGTTAAAGGTTCACAAGGGTGAAACCTCCAAAAATATGTAAAATTTTCTATCTTCTGGGTGAACGACTATAGATCTAAACATTTGTCGAATATCGCAAGTGAGTGCGACTTGAGGTATTCGAAATCTTGTTATTACAAGACCAATATCAGATTGTAATTTGGGGCCCGGTAAAAGAATATCATTGAGACTTGTACCATTAATATCCCTATCGGCAGGACTAAACACGACTCGAACTTGAGTACTAGAGGGCTTAGTTTTAACCACGCCGTGGTGAGTCATGATATATAAGGACTGTTTCACAGCGGGAGTGAGTTGTCCCTGCGATATACAATTAGCAATATTTTCTGAATATAATTTATAAAAGTTTTTGTCGCGTGCAAATCGAGCTTCTAGTTTTAGAAAGCGATTGGTAGCTAATTCTCGTGTTGAACCTAATGTTCGGGAAATGTTTTCTATGAACGGTAGTCGAACCACATACTGGCCTAACTCGTTTCGTATAGTAGTGGACTTGAAATAATTTTCACAAGCCACGTTTTCAGGCGACATTGGCGGCGTAAATGGTATTTCTTCAGCTTCCCAGAAGGCACGAATGGTGTCGCTAAGGGACGGTTCTTCCGAGATGCTAGTGTACAACGCAACACCTGAATACGGTTGACTTAAAGCTGGTACATCACCCATAATAACCCAACCAAACGAGGTAAGAAGCGCCGATGGCTTGCCTGTTATACGCAACGAATCGTTGGGTGTGGCATCTAAGACAGCTTGAACACCTAACAGCATATCGACCGGAGCGGATATGTGAAATTCAGGATCCGCCAATTGTAGGGACGAAAATTTGTCTATTAAATGCTTAGATAAATTTGCTATCGGAAGATCTGCGGTAATACGAGATAAAACAACAGCCTGTAAATTTAAAGAAACGTTTTGATCATATATTGATGTAACGTTACAGGTAGCAATTCCATGAACCTTTTCTAGCGGAGATTGGCCTACTCCACGTATTTCAAAAGGACATTTCTTGCGTTTAAGACCTAACTTGTTAGCTAAAGATAATGTGATGAAATTAGAATGCGACCCTTGATCTAAAACCAAGCGACAGCGATGCCAACTACCGTCACAGGCTAAAATTCGTACCTGCGCCGTGGCTAAAAGCGCAACGGTTTCCTGTTCATTTGCACAGGAATGAACAAGAGAGACTGGAGCAGGAAAATGTTCATCCGAATTAGCGGCACCTGAAGAGTGTCCTACCGCACTTTGTGGCGGAGTCGGAGTACTGCGTGAAATTGGTGCCTCGATACACAGTAGCGTATGGTGCATTTTACTACCACACCGTTTGCACTGATATTTTGACTTACAAGTCGAAAGAGGATGTGGTGATAAACACGCAAAACATCTATGATATTGCTTTACCATGTATTGCCTTTCTAGAGTGGATAAAGCTAATAATTTTGGACATCTGTAAAATTTGTGGAACTGATCGTCGCAGGCAGGACAGAGCTTAGAAACGGCCTGCTTTGCATTCAATCGTCGTGAAGTAACTTCCTGTGCGGACATTGTTACACGCTTATTGTTTACAGATTTTGTATAATATGGTTGAGGGTTAGCCCTTTGTGGTGGACTAGACACATTTTTTGATGGTGGTGTATTATTGTTACCGCTCACCAGTGCTAAGATAGAACATTTGTTGCGTAAATATTTTATAAAATCGTTAAATTTCGGAAATGTTTGATTTAAATGTTCCTTTTCGAATTCTTGTCTCGACTTCGGGTCTAAGAAACCGAGGGAAAAAAATAAAAATATGTAATCGGCCAACTCAGGTAGATGCATGTCGATAAGAGCTGTGACGTTGGCTTGCAGGGTTTCACATAAATCACTAAGAACTTTTGGGGAATCCGTCTTTAGTTGAGTTAGTGAAAATATTTTGGATAAATAATAATTAGCAATTAGACGTTTATTAGTGTAACGTTGAACTAAGAGATTATAAACAACCATATAATTTTCTGGAGCAAATCGAACAGATTGTGCTAGCTTTAATGCCGTCGCATCCAAATAAGAAAGCAAATATGTGAAGTTTTCGCAATCATTAAGTGCGTTATTGTTGTGAATAATGTTGTCATATAGAGATTTAAACGCACCGAATTTCTCGGGGTCACCTCGAAATATATCTATTTTTATTTCTGGTAAATGAACATTAGATCTGGTATTTCCAGAAATATCAATAGTATTTACATTGTTGTGTCGCGAGCGACATAGCGCGCCGCATTAGCTAAAATATCATAGTACATAGTATTGAACGTAGATTCTAGATTAACGGTATCCGTAAATAAGGTTTTATAAACGTCAGAGAGTGACGATAATTTATCTAAGACATCTAAAAATGTTGTTCTTACGTCATCTAGCTGACTAACACGAGCTTTAAATTGATCAAGATTAGTTGGTAACGTTGAAATTAAATCGTAACAATCTTGCAAACGTCGCCAGTACCTTTCTTTGCGATTTGTTAATCGTTTAAATTCAGCAATAACTTCACGTTCTGGTTCCATATTGTACCAGGTATACTCGTAACAAATTGAAATCACAAATAACTAATGGAAAATGTAACGCAGTTGCAAAGCCTTAAAGGTAAACACAGTATTCGTGGAGAAGCAATGTTAATGCTGATACAGACTTAAACTAACATAAGTGAATTCAGAACTCTAAAGTGCATTAGGTACGTAATATTTACAAACAAAAATGTAAACAAACAGTTTCGTTAAAGTCCTTTGACTTATTTTGTTATCTACACAGCTGATTGATAAGCGTAGTAACAAGATTAATGAACTACAAACTTTAAATAAATTGGAACAAGTTTTTGAACACCTGTGATGCTAAATACAAAGTACTCGTTTTGTTGTTGATAATAATTGAAGTTTGAAATCTTTAATAGAAATCATGCATTTTAATATTCAAACCCACTTTTAGAAAATAGTTTTGAAAATGAATTAATGTAATAATTTAAATTTTAATGATCCCGCTAATGAATTATATTAATTTTGACTATAATTCAAAGATTATTTGTTCAGTAGGACCACTTTTTGTGATATGAGGCTCAGAAGGGCCACTTTTTTGTGATATCCGGCTCGAAGGACCACTTTTTGTGTGGTACACTCTGGAGTGTATAAAAAATCGGGACAGCTCCAGAACGTTTCCCAAAGCGTAAAGCTTAGCAAATGGACTGTATGCAATTGGAGGTAAGACGCGAAAAACAGTAACATAGGTCAAACCGTAATTAATGCTTTGCTTATTTTGCAATGTTGTTCACCAATTTACTCCCGCGAAGATAGGTGTTGTTTACCGGTCGACGCAACCTGGTCGGGCAGCAGCACTTATGCACTCGCGGTTATAGTTACTAGGTGTTGAGTCGGTGAAACGATACGAGAGAGTGTCATGTTGGTGAAGCGAAAAGGATTTATCGCTCCGCCATATGTATAGCACAACAATAATATACGATAGGGCCATCTATATTGTCAATCGCTGACCTCCAACTGTATGAAGTTTTAACATACTTTGTTTTGACTAGATACTCCTGGGACTTTGAGAAGAGAACAATGTTTCTAATTAATATGCTTTTGTCCAACATGAAGCTGTCAATTTAGTTGGAACTACTTGTCCCCAAAGCTAAAGGTAGCCAGGCTTGTTTGGTATAAATCCGAACGTTACCAATCGATTCGAAACCTTTTCTTTAAAGTTAACTGACCTACTCAAGTTACATGTTATTTATCGAGTATGCTGACACTTATATCGTATTCGGCTTATGCAGTTGTAACGCGGTTCTGGTAAATAAAATGCCGAAGTATTCGAACTATCAACATTCAATTGAAAATACATTTCGAAAAATTGTCGTCGACCATGCGAGACTAAGCATGCGTGATGCAGGAGGATGCTCAGAGCGTGTAATGTTCAAATTGAGGAGGCAATGTTGGCTACTACTGATAAAGTTCTTACCATCATCACACTACAAATAGCCCAAGAAATGTGTATTCCAATCGACAATTTAATTTGTTCCAACAGTAAACCACTTACGGCTATTCCTTTTTGCAACCATATAGCCATAGTACGAGTGTAAATAAGCTAATTTTGTACGATTACTAGAAAAACGGGTTTTTATATGTCCAAAAAGGCCATTTTTGTAAATACAAAAATTATTTACCTCACTTAATTTCTTGATACGTTCTATTTCATATTTGTAAAACTACGGCCTCGTCAATTTAAAAACTATTTTAGTTTCTACTTATTTAAATATACAGGTTCGCTACACTTACATCATTTCAAGCTAGCTCAGTTAAGCGACCAAGTCAACATATTTATATCACACTTTCTGGTTTCTTATCTAGGCATGCGGTAGATGAGAATTTCCTAAATGTTGCTAATTTAACTGACATTAAGTAAAACGGCTGTGTTATTTTTGAAAGATAGATATATGCTAAAACTTATTTCTAATCTATATGGAATTTCCGCAATTATTCTACAGAAAACAATTTTTTAAATACATTCGTTGAATGTGTTTACTATATTTCTAGCGCAAGTTCGTGTTATTTTTTCTATAATAAATAATATAAGTCCAATGAGACAATTATAAAACCTTTTGATGAAAAACGTACTTCCTCTTTTACTTGATTGATCTGTAATTGAAGGGTGCAGTTTCTTTAATAGAACTTTTAATATTTTCAGCCTGATTTGTAACCAATATTCTTCTTGTTTTAATGCACATTCCTAGTCGTATATTTCACTAGCACATTGTTAGCTTCTTTGATCTAATGCTTATTTGGTCGTTCTACAAAAATTTCGCGTTTTAGTTACTACACAATTTGTTTGGCTGGCGTAGTATTCAGATGAAGTTGTTATGAGATAAGGACCTTGCAGTTACCTTCAACTCTCAAAAGCCTACGTGAACGAATATCATTAAATCCCAACAGGTACATTTGCTCATATACTTACGATACGTGGATTTGTTGGCAATAGGTAAATATTTAGAGATAATGAACAGCACATTGTTGTCTACTTAATACCGTCATTACTAGAATAAGGATTTAGTGTAGTTTGGTATGATAATATTTATATTGAAGGATAACTGTATTAATTGAATTCGCAATTTTAGATAAACTTGATAGTTATCCATCAGTTGTGTTAATGACTAATTATAGGAGTTGATTGCGCCTAAGAGCACTATTGTAAATATTTATTGGGTGTACTAGATTTAGTAGCTGCTAGTAGTGCAAGTTCGTCATCGTTATCGTCAGCGTACATCTTGCAAGTAAGTAGATAAGGTTATTATTGTATTTAAAATATGAAATTGTTTTGCGCCTGTCGTTCTGTTTTCCACATATTATCGAGTATAATTGAGGCAATCGGAATTAGCCATATTATTCTGTAGTAAAGAATTCAAAGGTTCGTCTTTAAACCAGCAATTTAATATTGTTTATTATATAAATTTATAGAAGTTACTTATTAGAGTTAAGTTTTATCAGCATTTTTGTGTTTAATTATAATTTTAGGTACATATATTTTACAAAAGGCGAATTGCGTTGTGTGCCCTGTTACTTCGCCCCCCCCCCCACCGGAATGTGTTTAGCGCGGTATTCGTTTTCTTTCTCTTTCTTCTCTTCCTCTGTTACACGAAATTTAGGCGAGCAGTACGTTAAGGATAGCGTTCTTTTCTTACTGACCCGTTTGTCTTACGGGTAATTCCCCTACATGCAAGAACCACATAATATAGCAATGACATGTTGCTCGACATAATGCCCCACCGACGTGTCGTCCAACATAACACCCGGAGCACAGCATATCGAGCGAAAAGTCATATGATTCTAGAATGTAGTGATCAAGTTGGATGAAGATCTTTGTCACTGTAAGATATTTTTTGGACCAAGATTTTCTTATACGAAGTGTAACATTAGTGCGTTATATAATGCAACCTTAGATTATAGAAATAAGGTTATTAAATTCAATTAAAAAAATGAGCTTTTGGTATAAAATAAGCCTGTATAATTTAGAAGCTATGGTAGTGTAAGTTTGATAACATGGTTATTACAATATGATATTAAATTTGAAAAATGACAGATAAACACCGGGACATTGCAGTAAAAATAAAGTACTTGTCACATCTACACAAATTCAAAGAACCCGAAAGCATGGTAGATGATCCGTAGTATTTATAAATGACAGCCATGAAAGCTGTGTAACGAAAGTAAACAAACGGCACCGCTTTCGGTATCCAATGTAAAGCGTGAGTACCATATGATCGATCGCATAGATATTATGACATTAATTGTGAAAAGCATGCGATGACACTGGGCCAAAGAACTTATAAAATCCACGGACATTATTAAGAGTAGATTGATTTATCTTTCATCTTTAGTTATAGGGTATCGAAATTGATTGACCCGATATCATCCCTGTGCGGCATTAGGTTAAGTATCGGGCAATTCGGTGATGGTATTAAATCCCGAGATTTTTGTAAATAAGTTCCTAAACGCTAGTAATAACGCGGAATTAGTAATACCGTTACAAGTGAAAGTGCCTTTTGTTAGAAGCTTTCATTCAACACTATGTCGAAGTAAATGTTTACTTGCAACAATTTTTCTTGCACTATAAGACCGTTCGGAGCTGTAGCAAACCATCAAAAGCTAAAGTTATATTGCCTTTCACCTGCTAAACATTTCATGCTCTTCTATAATTTTACGCTTATCTAAAGCGTATTGTAATTACAGAAATTCTCATATGGAAAAGCACCACAATTGTATCCGCACTACTCGTATGCACTAGTTAATTTTGTTGAATGTTGTTGTAATTAATAAATTTAAGTAGATCTTTCTTTTAAATATACGCATATTTGGCCAATTAGGGGTAGATTTTAGTTAGTTCTTTGTTATTTACTCTGAAATTTATGTTTGATAATATAAGCTAGGTAAACAAAGGGAGTTTTTTTTTATTATTTGGGTTTATTTCACATTAGTATAAGGTAAGGTATGTGTACGCAAGGCTCTATTGTTACTCCGTTAAAAACCGTTAAAACCATCTCTCGGAACACACATCTTTTGAGAGGCTGTAATGGGGACTTATCCAGGTGGGTTGGCGCTTAAAGGCTTTATTGGACAAAGAGAAATTAAAGATCTTTCAGGGTAGGTGTAGTATTTAGAAGTGTTATAATTTGTATACCTCTAAAAGTTTTGCATTTGCTCTCATAGAACTCACCCCGCACATTGAAATCTAGTCGTTGCATTATTTATCTGTTACGTCATTTCGATTTTGTAGAGTAAAATTAATTCAGATACTTAATGTCAAGTCAGCACGTAACATAAGATACATGTAAAAAACGTGTTTTGTGCTCATACGAAAGAAGCTTATGTACATACAAAAGTGACACCATGCACAGAATTAGTCTGTACCACATTTGAGACCAATCAAACTTTATGTTGCGTGTTTTGTAAAGTGATGCGTGGACATTTATATGAGAGGGAGCTATTAACACATAATTTTCATTTTTGGGCTGACTAAAATTTTTCGTAAGATTGGGTTCCAACGGCGATCTTTTGTAAATATATTGCTGGGATTTTAAATTTTAGCAATAGACAAAACACCAAGAATACTTTACCAAATCCACAATTGGGCCATATTATGCAGAAAGCTTCCAACACACAAATATATTTTTTGGACTAACAGCTGCTTCAAGTTTAATACATTAGGTAAAATATCTGGTATTATTTCCAAATATCTATCATATAATTTGTTTAGGTTTTATTTTATAACACTTCTTGGTTTTTTGATACCGCATGCGGTTTTGCAAAAAAGTTATAGTTTGTGGGTTAGTAGTTTTCTGCATATAACCAAATAAAAAATATACGGATCAAAGGAAAAAGTGTATATTTTTGCAAAAATATAAAAAGTAATACAGAGTAAGTCGTACAAATAAAAAACACAAAACAAATAAAAAAAATTCTTAAAAGTGCAAAAATAGGTATTTTATAAACTTATTTCATCTACCTCAAAATCAAGGTCCTCTACATTATATCCATCGATATCTTCTACAATTTGTGGGTCGCTCGTTAAACTTTCATAAAATGGTAAGGAATCTGCTGGTATAAGATGAAACATTTCTTTTAAATTTTTTAGTTTTGGTTCTGCTATAAATTTTCTATTTGGCCATAACGGAATAAAATCTGCAAACTCAGTTTTGTCAGATGGCCTACTGTGCTTTTTTTTAATATTAATGTTTTCGTACATGTTATGAAAACTATCGTTCTTGACTTTAAGAATAAATGGTTCTTTTTTTTCTATTTTGATGGATCTCATGCGCAGCCACTTAATACCAATTTTGTCTACCGTACATTTTCTGTTTGTGATAGCTTTTAATAAATTTTTAACTCCAACAAAATCCGCAGGCTCCATTTTCTGAACAATAAATGAATTTTTTCGTCTACATGATTTCATAATCTGCAGATAATCATCGGCAGTATAAAGTCTTTGCTGGATTTTTAGCGCAGTCTCTATGTCACTGAAATCCGAATCGTTAGGCAAGTACGTATGTCCCACTATTAAAAAATTTGACGTGATACTTTCAGGATTTGGATTTTGATGTAAAATGTTTTTTAGTAATAGAATGATTTTAATATTACGATTTTGGCTGCCACAGGCATCGCTCCAAAGAATTAAATGTTTGACTGCTGCAGATAGTTGAGTTTGAATATGCTTCCGCAAGCAAGAGCCCACTTCTTGGGACTATCGTCCAGCGGTGTCTTCTACTCACACATAACAATAACCGCGATTTTCTTTACCACTATGTACACCAGCATACGAGTAGAGGTAGAGTCTTCTGCAAATCAAAAGTCAGACATTCGACGTCTTTCTATGCTTTAGCTTTTGCAAAGTCGTCTTTGCGCAACTGCTGAGCTTCTTGAGCAACTTACACATGTTGATCATGTTGTGCTTTCAATTCTGCTTTGCGTTCTTAACTTATTTCGTTAGCTATTTTTATCATAAAGCGGTCACAAATATTACCCGTATCTTTTTAATTGGTTTCATTCCTAAGTTAAAATTACGATAGAAGATTCTCTTATAAGAAGCAATGCTAATTTTCGAATTATTTTCTTGAACGCAGTACATTTCATACATTTTTTGTATTGTGGTTCCCAGTGAAATGATTTTAGCTTCAGTTTTAGCGCAACAGTAGTGTGAAATATATCGTGGTATTTTATTCATCTGATCCATCACTTTTCCGATAGTTACTTAAGAAAGTTTATTGCGCCTTTCACCGGTAGAACCTCTCTGCTCAGGTAAAGGAATTCGCCCATGGAACTTTTTTAAAGCCGTATTCACTCTGCAAGTACTTATTCTAAAGGATTTAATAAATATGTTCTTACATACAACTTGATGACTGATTTTGAATATTCTGGAAAAGGACCTTTTAGTAGGATTTCTGCCATAAAGTCATTTCTACTTAAGTACACTAGCTGCTATAAAACCGGCTTGAGCATCGTACGACTGTAAAGACCAAAACCGCTCAAACTCTTGTTTTGGAATTTCAATTGGTACCTTCTCAGCACACTTTAGACTACAGCTGCAGTTAAAATTGACAAACAGTTTTTCTTCTATTTTTACGTTTTTGTAGTTGTAGTAAGGCTTGTTGCTATTTTTATTAATTTTTTGTTTGGGCTTTATTTTGATCCTCAAATTTTCACTTACGTCCTTTCTTTGGTCTTCAGCAAGATGTATTTAAATATTGAAATTTCTCCTGTTCAACATCAGCAACTACATGTCTTGGTGGTTCCTTAGTACCCTTTTCCTCTTCCTCCAAATCCGAAATTAGAGGATATGCTTCATGCCGCGGAAAAATTTCAGGACTACAAAGGATCCCGGTCGGAATCGTCAAAATCTTCTGACTCGGAAAAACTAATGGAATAACTATCAGGTTGTTCACATTTAGGCCCTGGTCGAGAAATATCAAAGTTTTCTAAGCAGAGTTGATATCTATTAGTTACTGTATAAACCATTTTTGACCTAAACAATAAAGATTGGTATTTGTATAGCTGACTTTCACCTTTTTGAGCACTTCAACTCAATGGTACAATTTCGTTTTGCACTTGATTGCTACTATTCACTACATCTAAGGTATTTTCATTTTCAGAATTACCATATTCTTTACTAATCTTAAATGGTTCATTTAGAAGCATGGTTGAATTGTTATCGTTTGCTTCAGGCAAGTAATCTATTGTGGCTGCTTCTGTTCCATAACCCTCGGTAGTTTCTTGTACTTGAAACATTTCTTGATCTGTAAAAAATCGAAAACGTAGATTCTGTAAGAAGCTTCCAATCCACAATAATTTTAATTCTATAGACCTTATTCTATGCCACTTTAATTCTGATCATTGAACACTGTTGTATTTTATAAATAATTATTAATTAATGAACGTCAACAATTACTAGATATATTACACTAGCAAATATTTAAATATCAACAGTTAAAGAACTTAACCTAGAACTTATTAGGTATATATTAATTGCAAGAACTTATTATTTTGTTCAATACTACTTATGGCTGCAGCCATAATTTTCTCGATACGGCTTCGGAACGTGTTTGTTCTTTTGAGAAAATTGCATAAATTACGGCAGTTAATATCGTGCTTCTATGTTTATTAACCACAATCACACAACACGTGCGGGATTCACAGACGAAACAAAAAGAAAACTAATGATGTACAAAACTACCATCCCACTTACAATATCCACTGTGGCTATAACTTTCAAATTTACAATCTGCAAAAATTAACTAAGTGGGTTGGAAGCTATTAGCTGAACATAATACGACATTTTACTAATAACGGGTTGGTCGTTTGTATATTTTCAATGGTAAATACGAGGAATTGAACTGGTAGAATTTTACATAATACAGATTACTACTTTTGTAGTCTGCCGGCAAACATTATCTAAAAAAATATTGTTTTGTGGGTTGGAAGCTTTCTGAATAACAGGGCCCAATTGATTTATGAATCTTAAAAAGTCAAAGGAAGGACTATCGACGTTTTTGTATTAAACTTTCTGCGAAGAAATAACAAAGAAGGAAAGGACATTTTTTGCTAGTTTCAGCTTAGCCTGTAAAACAACACAGATTTTGGAAAGGCATGCTTCAAATACTGCTTACAATTATGTTCTGCTCTAATACCCAGACCTCTATTTCTATACAGGAGTTATTTGATCAACGACTCATCTTAAACCGATATCTGTTGACAAACTAAACCTGTAGGTAATTCAATTAGTTTAATGAATTAGAAAGTGCTTTTAAGGATATGTTTCATTGAAATGCAATTACTAATCGTGTAACAGCTTTGTTAACAATGTTTTTCAGCTTATACTGTAATCCAGTCACGAAAGCACTTCTCATCGCGTTATACCGCAAAGCCTTGGGCATGTTAATTTAAGTTTCATGTTGACTATCTTTGTTGACTTTAACCGTAATTGCTTATATACATCAAGTGCTATGTTAGCGATAATGGTTGGTATTGTGCGTAAAATCAAGATGGCATTGTAGTAGTTAATATCCGTTGCAGCTGTGTCAACGCTTCAACTAAGATCACTAAATAATATAGTTGATTTAAATTTCAATATTGAATTATATGTCTATTGTACGATTTGTTCAATTATTAATCAGCCTTAAAAGTGGAGTAGTTATTTGTTATTCACTAATTCGTTTAAATATTCATTTATAATTTCACGTAATTATAAATGAGACAAAGTTGAGAAATATTTTATAACTTACTATTAAAACTTCATAAAAATGTCTTACATTCAAAGTAAATATTAAAGAGTAGGCGTAGTTTCTTATAACATACGATACCCATTCCTTCAAGTATTTTCGATTAGTGTTCTATGTTAGATGATCGATTCTTTAAATTCAAACGTAGCACTAGTACATTTCACAAATAATATACTTTAAATAACTAGAACTTTCCAACTTTCAAATTACAATGCTTTCAGACTGCAATAATAATTACTTAAATACGCATTGGGACCTGAAAAGCGTAATCCGCGTCTTCTATGTTATTACTAGCGTATGGCGATTGAGGACGATTAAGACCACCTGTCATATATAATATAGTACTTAAACACCAAACAAGAAGTGAAATTGGCGTTAATCGTAGTTAAGCTACGCCTCAATATTAAATAAATGTTTAAGGATGGTTTGTTTCGATCAAAACTTCAAAATAAGACAAAAACAAAGATCTTGCTGTATGTGGTACCACAGTGGTCTAAACTAAAACGTCACGGACAATATATTATTAAAAAAAGTAAATCAGTTTTTAATTTACATATTTAAAATGATCGGAAGTGAGGCAAATAGAAGCGATTGCAGTTCTTACGGGACTGGATTTGTCGTGTGTCGTATTTTAACAACAGTACTGCCGTGAAGAACGTCACGCAAACGTTCCCCGAAACTCTGCCTCTATTTATTCTTCTAAAGTTGTCGTTTTCTATATAAAACCAGATGGTAAAACCGCTAGAGTTATCATATCTAAATTTGAACTACAAACTACCCGTAACGTTGTTCGCTTCTTGCTCTTTGTACTACTAGGTGTTAATATATAAGAAAATTGTTCAATTAAGAATTAAATAGAAAGTAAAATAGGATGTATCTTTAAGTACTCCTTTATGAAAATCATAAACGTAAAAGAGTAGGAAGTGAACGACCGTAAGGGATATATAATACTTTCAATGCATTAAGTATGCTTGTAACCATAACGCAAATCCCAAATGGCAAAACATATTTGTATGGACATCTATGAAATATCGAAACAGATTCGAATCAACTTTTGTAGTTTCACGGCCTAGTGCTTGTTAGTTAACTGAGAGCGGTTCAATTATACTTTTACTAAGAAACAGAGGTTCATTCGTGTTTGAATTGATAACTGCTTTGATTGATTCATAAGGGTTAGACAATACTCCATCCCGACAAAGCCCAAAAGGCCGAAGCCTGTCAATAGATGTTTCTTTATCTTATGAAAGAATCAAGTAATTGCTTTGTTCGGGCTAATGCAAATATTTAGTTCGATTGGTATACTTAAATTCATCTCCATGATTTTCATAAAATAGTATTTACAGATATATATTGTTTTACTTTGTACGTTGCATATCTGTCAGTACACACCCGATATTAAGCCTAAGTTACTAAATATTCCTGTAAATTATATGTAACATAAACCATTAAAATACATAGACCAGAATAAATCAAGGAAATCCTAAACCCAATATTAGAAATCCGGAAAAAAAGGCTGTTACGGTAAACCCTGCGGGTCAGGAAGAACCAACGAAAACCCAATTAAAGTAAAGATTCGCACGAAATTACGTAACCAAAGGAAAAGATGCCAGGTTAACGTCAATCGGACATTGGGCGTAGGAAAGTAATCGACAACAAAACCCAAGAAGAAGAAAAAAGAGTCGTTTCTCTGAACTAAAAATTAGTTGTTAGTACAAACAAATACAGAACATTAGTCTGTCAAAGAAAAATAAGAGTACATATATATATATATATATATATATATATATATATATTGCAGTGGAATGTCCATAAAGACCTCGCCAGAGTCAAAAAACATTCGACTCCAACGTTGGACCGTCATAAATTGCCGTGGAGTGTGCTTTTTGGTCACAGGAACTGGTACTTTCTAAAAAACATTCGAGCCCCACAGATTGGGCGTCATAAATTGCCGTGGAACTCTCTAATTTAGCTCCGTACCTCACCAGTTTTAAAAAAAAAATAACTTTCAAAAATATAAAATTTCACAAAAATTTCTTACCCGGATTCTGCTTCATCAAATTAATTTCTTCAGCAGCTTCTCTGGCTAGCTCAACTGTGCCTCCTCTCGGATACCTAAATTTACTATCATTCTCTTTAACGTTCACACACCATTCAATAAAATCACAAAATAATACAACAATCATACAATATTTATTTACCACTATTTACAAATAATAATTCATGGTTATGTACAGTTCGGTGCTCTAGTTACACCTCAATAAATACTATCTTTGTAAAGTCCTTGTTTTTTAAAATTGAAATTTCAAACACATTTAATGCAACAGGAGTAAATGGGCCCCAAATAATACCTTATCTTTATTTATTACTGCACACTGGAGTATGGTGAGCTCATGATAACCCAGTTTATTAAGGTATGCTTTCCACTTTGCATACTATGACTACAAACTTAATAAACCCATGTACTCTTAACAATTAAATTTAAATTCATCAAGAAATTTAATAAGCTTTACGTACACCTTTTGTTTATATTCCAAAATACTATAATAATAGTCAGTTATGCGTATCCTTTTCAATACGTTAAATTACCAAAAATAACCATCAAAGTTCACTCACACATCACAACTAATTTCAACCGTTTATATAAAAAAACAGCAAATTCAAATGCGTTACCTGAGAAAAGCGTAAAAAGTCCATCTCCGTGAAAGAAGCTCTATATTCCTGAACCCCTCGGCTTCGAGATTATGCGCGTTGTTCCACCAGCTATTTATAGATGACAACTCAGTTTAAGCTGAGCTGCGTGCTACAAATTAACACCAATTCCAACATCCAAATCCATGTATATTACACTTGTTTATTATTGCATTCTTAATTTACGAGCTTGTTAAAGTATTCGTAGACCTCAGTTAAATTTAAATTACACTATATTATACTTGCGTTACTAACTATAAGGCCACAAATAATCTAATGCTATTTCACTAAATGTTACAAATTTTTAATATTCACAAGCTTTGTCAGTTGATTATAATACGTTGTTAAGCGAGGCAAAATTAAAGAGTCCTCGTAATTCTTCCAGAGTATTTATATCATAAAACTAGGCCCCCTTGGCCACATTTTACGCGAAATACTTAATCGAAATTAATATTTCTCCAAATTTTGTTTAACCGTTTTAAACTTCCAAAAATATTCCCCCGTCAACACGCTATATCATACAAAACTATCGCAGCCACCTGTCGCGTGTTCATCTGTTCTAAAACTATCTATTTCGACCAATCATACATTTCAGTGACGTCTTAAAACTCCGCCTGTAATATCTCTATTCCTGTCTTATGCATATTTGATGTCGCATTATAACCTTGCGTTGTAGAAAATCGATATAGCTGCCCGCGTTTTCATGGACTCCACGTGGATCAAATACGTGCCTACTAAAATAAACGCTTTTATGCCCGTCTCATTCTGAAGCATATCATTGATTGTTCACTCCTTCTGCTCTTTACAAAACTTTTGTTAGCGTTTATGCGAAACCACCGACGGTTGAACAATATTTCCTTGAAGCTTGTCTCGTTATCTTCACAAATAAGCAGAAGATGACCTTTCCAACGTGCAGGTGTGCTCAATTAATGATCGTTTTAAAATAACACTTCTCGGATCTTACATTTTACAGTATTTTATACAACCAACGTCTGTTTGTTTGTTAGGAAAGCTTTTCGCCTTGGAATTATGGATTTTTCATATTTTGATGCGTTTTCTGACGTTATATCCCGTTAAATTAAACTAAATTAAATTAATTAATAATTTCTATTGGCTTATAAAACTGATTTTCTTTATGAACCTATTAACTTTTAATCCCTAATTATAAAATTATGTCAATACTTGTTACTCTAAATTAAATAGATGAAATAAATTTTGCACGTAAATATTATGTTCTTTTCTCTACACAGGTGTTTGAAATTGCATTGTTTATACTCAAATTTAACCCTTTAAATCCACTACAATATATATATATATATATATATATATATATGTAATATATATATATATATATATATATATATATATATATATAAACTTTTAATTGTGATGTTATTTTTGGGATGCACTCGTTCGTAAAGCAAAAACTAATCAGTCAATTGTAATTTATTTTCTAACGTTTCGGCATTAAATTTATGCCTTAATCATAGACTAGAAGTGGTAAAATTATTGAACAAAATATAAAACAGTATAGATATACAACTTACATAATTACTATGACTTAAAATTGCTATTAATTGGAACACTTATTCATGACACAATTTTGAGTGATTGCAAATATTTTGACAACAGGAATGTAGCAGTTAACAAAAGTAAACTAGATGTAATAAATCATTTCGGAAAATTTAAAAGTTAAAACGTAAGTATTAAGATAAACATAAACTAAATTAACTATAACTAAAATGGAAAGAAGTAATTAAAGATTAAACAGCAATAAGTAATTGTTAAAAAAGTGTTGGGAATGTAAGTATTGTTGTCACTTGAATTTGTAAAGAGTGGAATAAACCGCACTAAGGTTGTTAATATCTTGTTTGGTGTTGAGAGGATTAGGTTGCTGATGAATGTGGAAGGATTCTAGAAATAATCGTTTGTTATAGTTGTTTTCAATGTCTAGTATTTTTGCATTATTAAAGTTTGCGATTTGTTTTGTACTTCAGATATCAGGATAAGAAAATTACTAGCAGACATTGAATCAATCATTGAATCCATTGACAAGCCTATAGAAGAGAATACAATTCTAAGATCAAGGGTCACCAACCTAATTACTAATTTTTATACTAATCCCGAATACAAAAATACCAACGATACAATCAGTCGTATGTATTCTATAACTAAAAAATTCTTAAAAAACAACCCTAATCTTGTAGTCACAAAAGCAGACAAAGGTTCCGTCACAGTTTTATTAGATAAACAAGATTATTTTACAAAATCTAACGAGTTACTTGATGATGAAGCTACTTATAAAAAACTTAACAAAGATCCTACATTTACCATTCAAAAAAGAGTCAATGATCACATTAAATTTTTATATGATCATTCTATGATTACACTAGTAGACAAAAACAGCTTAATAAAAAACAACTGCATTCCAGGTAAATATTACGGTTTGCCAAAAATCCACAAACCTAATATACCTTTAAGACCTATCATCTCGTGCATCAATACTCCTTCCTATAATTTATCTTCTTTTTTATCCAAAATTTTACAACTGACTTTTCCTTTAGAAGGTTGGAACCTCAATGATACCTTTTCTTTCATCGATAGGTACAGGCACTTTCAATTACCTACTGACCACATCCTTATATCCCTAGATATCCGTTCATTGTTCACCAACATTCCGATGGAGTTAGTATCTGATATTATTACAAAAAAGTGGAATCTTATTCAACCACATTGTAATTTTGACCTAAATTCTTTTCAATCAAACATCCGATTAGTTTTTAATAACACGTATTTCACGTTTAATTCAAAGTATTATCTACAGACATTTGGCACCCCAATGGGTTCACCACTCTCCCCCATCATTGCTCAAATGGTCATGGATCATTTGTTAGAGTAGGTTTTTATTTTAATACCCTTTGACATGCCCTTCATTGTCAAATATGTAGACGACATCCTGTGCTCTGTTCCCGAACATTTAATAGAATACACTTTGTACATTTTCAACAGTTTCAATTCCAAATTAATTTTCACTTGTGAAAAAGAAACCAACAATAGCATCCCATTCCTAGACACTTTAGTTCTTAGATCTTCCACCAACAATCTAAAATTTGACATTTATAACAAACCTACTGACTCGGGTAGGTACATAAATTATCACTCAAATCATTCTTTTAATCACAAAATCAATACAATAATATGTCTAAAACACCGGATTCAAAAAATCTGTGAACCGCGTTTCTTATACAAAAATTTAAAACAATTAGAATATACTTTACTAAACAATGCATACCCGAAATCTCTTTTAAAAGACTATTATTTTTAACCACTTACTAATCACATCAGACCGACCTCAAGTCATCAAGTTCAAGACATTACCATATATTCAAAATTTAACACCTCAAATTACCAAAATATTAAAGCAACCAGATATTCTTATAACTTATACCTACAATAAATCAACAAGAAATTTATTCACTCGACTTAAAGATAGTACTGACAAATCAATGTGGAGCAACATCGTCTATAAAATTGAATGTAGTTGCAAAAAAACTTACGTAGGTCATTCCAAGCAGTGGTTAAAAAATCGCTTAACCCAACACAAAAGTGATGCCAGGATAGGTAAATTATGTTGTGCACTTGCGTCTCACATTAGTTCAACAAAACATATCGCAAACTTTAATAATGCAAAAATACTAGACATTGAAAACAACTATAACAAACGATTATTTCTAGAATCCTTTCACATTCATCAGCAACCTAATCCTCTCAACACCAACCAAGATATTAACAACCTTAGTGCGGTTTATTCCACTCTTTACAAATTCAAGTGACAACAATACTCACATTCACAACACTTTTATAACAATTACTTATTGCTGTTTAATCTTTAATTACTTCTTTCCATTTTAGTTATAGTTAATTTAGTTTATGTTTATCTTAATACTTACGTTTTAACTTTTAAATTTTCCGAAATGATTTATTACATCTAGTTTACTTTTGTTAACTGCTACATTCCTGTTGTCAAAATATTTGCAATCACTCAAAATTGTGTCATGAATAAGTGTTCCAATTAATAGCAATTTTAAGTCATAGTAATTATGTAAGTTGTATATCTATACTGTTTTGTATTTTGTTCACTAATTTTACCACTTCTAGTCTATGATTAAGGCATAAATTTAATGCCGAAACGTTAGAAAATAAATTACAATTGACTGATTAGTTTTTGCTTTACGAACGAGTGCATTCCAGAAATAACATCACAATTAAAAGTTTATACCTACTTTCGTTCGAGAAAAATACAATAACTATATATATATATATATATATATATATATATATATATATACACACACAAGGTAAGTTGATAAATACCAACGTATTGTAGTTAATAAGATGAAATAGTAAATTAAATGTTTACACAAAGCTTAAGTGATCATTTCAAATCGACCTTAGTAATTGTAAGATGGACAGGATGCGGACCTGTATCTTAGGTTTTCGCAGCGCATGAATTTTCCACGCCACTGAGACCGTTGACGACAATTGGAAAATTAACAAATCTAAATCATGTACACCACCATATATGTTGTTTTTTTATTCAACTAAGGGATTTTGAACAATTTTTTCAAATGAGTTCCTAACTTTTTTTTTTGCTAAGAAGTTGTCGGTTGTAAAATACTTTTAAGAATACTTCGTGAAAGTCGTCAAGTGATTCTCGATAGTTACGATTAAATCTTTGATGTGAACTTCCTTAATCTGTATGTTTAACAAATTCATTTACATTGTTAAAATTTTCTATGTTTAGTTTCTCAAATAGGTTAACTAAGTAGCTCAATTTTATCATGAACGAGTAATTTCGAACCAACTATTAAAAGTTTTTTTCAAAATTTTACACTCACAAATGGCAAGTGTGCATGCACACAGCTACATAAATTACAACATGGCATACAACATTCACTCGCAAGTGATCGACTCGGTCTGATATACAACATAATGAAACGCCTCTTCTATATGTATTCGGGACTGTGGTATATTTCTTTTGAAACGTCGCATACAGCGATACGAATGATTGTACATCGATATAGGTCTTTACGACGCAACGGTCAGTGGAATGTTAAATCTATAATGACGTAAAAGTAGCAGAGGAAAATAGATTCTATACATATACAAAATTGTTCCTTTATTGGTACTTCTTGGTACTTTAATAAAGCGGTTGAAGAAGCGCACGAAGTGGTTGAGGCAATCATAAAAGTGGGTCCTAAATACTAAAAGGTTGAGAAATACTTACCCAAGTTAAAAAGCGAGCAATAAAGTAAAGCGAAAGAAATATATAAAGTTATTACTGTACGTGAAAGACTTCAATTACGTTAACGCTACAGTAACTACAAGTTTATGATAGGGTACCTACTTAGGGCCGAAATATTGACTCGCCGTTGAAGCTGTCAGTTAGTAAGCTGTTGGATTGTAGAATTAAAGGTTAATATATTAGCTAAATTAAACGGCCTTTATCAATGCGTAACATAACTCACGTTTAATAACTTCTAGTTAGCACTAAGTTGACTGCATGTAATTAGATGAATGGATTCGATTGATAAAAATTCCAACCGGAAATTAAAGTAATATTGTAAAAACCTTAAAATATGTCGTTCAACCTACTTGTCGGTTGGGTATTCTAAAATATGTTCAACTAAATTCAAATACCACCTAATAGTTTGTTTGCTTAAACAAAAACGGATGTAAAAATCGCGATCATCCCACTTTTCGAAGTGGTCAGTACCCCTTCTAAACTTATAAGGTCTACGTTCCCACATCACAAATTCTGCAAAATCGTATACGTCCTCTTTTATCCAATCTTATCTAAATTTGCCATTCTCTTCTCAAAACATTGCGATCAAATTTGAGGTTGTTTCAAAACGAAAACGGGCGTGTCTCAGTAACTGTTGGTTAAGGTGAAGACCCATATTTTTATCTGCTAGTTACTTTTACAGGAAGTTTAAGGACTTAAATGGTATTTAATAAAATTGATTAACTAGTTAACCAAAAGTTAACAGATAACTGTCGGTTATGGTAACTAGCCAAGCATTGATAAACCGGGCTTTAGTAGTTTAATTTCTTAATCCCTGTGCTCAAACATGTTGGAAATTAATTCAGTAAAAGCGTTGATTTTACATGGCATTATAACTGCTCTTAAATTTAACTACTCAAGTATACAATAAAATATACGGTTTGCAAATTGTTAAATTAACTACAGACTGGAACTAATTAAGCCATTTTTAAAGTGTAGGAACAAATCCCATTCTCTGTGTATAAGTAAATACAGATATCAATAAGGCAAATAAATACACTGAACGTAGCTTATGGTTTGTTAAACCAGCTTTCGTTGCAGAAGGAGAAATATGCCAAATAGTCACGATTTGCAAACTAATTATTTCTGGAACTCATATTTATGAAAACGTAAAACGAATGGTGTATTGAAAATTGTTTGACCTATGACTTTTCAGTCACCCTTTGACAACAACTATCGTTTTACTGAAAACCAGATCTTAGACGGTTTTCTAAGTCTGTTCATTTATAAAATCGTTGTTTTATTGTGCATTTACTGTATTGTATTGTGTTAGATAACAAATCATTTATTATTTATATACAATAACAATACCATAAAACGTAAACTACCGTAGATATATAGAGAAGATTACATTTAAAGGGTTCATTGTTGCTTCAGAGTTCAAAATGTGTTGTTGAAAATGTGCTGCTACAATAAACAAGGTGATGATTTCTACTACTAATTTAAAAATGTATTTTGTATTGAATGTTGAAGGTGAGAGTTTTCATAACTTTAGTATGGATTCCTACTACGTTTTATTTTCCATCCTTTTGTAAAAACGTATACTAAAAGGGTACTATCATTTAATTCTTGTACTATGTCCTGCGGAGAATAGAATAGTATAGAATAGAATAGAATGGAAATAAATTAACTTCTTGCACGCGACTCATTTTTAACAAAGAACCATTTTGTGATAGATTAAGATAAACTTTGTTTATGGACGTAGCTTCTATGGGAAATGAAAATAGAATATTATTCTATTTTTCTACATAGTTGCCACGAATATCTGAACAATCGTTAAGTTGTGCCATCAGCTTTTAGATACCGTCATCAAAGAACTCGCTGTCTATCCATTTATTCAGTCTTCAATGGTTTTCTTCAACACGCCGTAATTTTGCAATCGCCTTGCATCTCTACATTTGGTTTTCCATTTCTTCACCCGAAGGTACTACATTGGTCAGGAAATACGTTTTTTATAAATGAAAATTTTAGTTTTACCAAACCCCTGCTATTTCAAACAAAGTAGGGATCTTTTGCGTGCATAACAACACATACATGCGAAACCTATATTTTGGCTCTTATCCGAACGAGGCCGTGGGTTTGTAAAAAGTGTTCACCTAACATATTTCAAGCGGTCCGTGCAGGGAATCGAGTCCGGGACCTTAGGATCAGCAGCCATACGCAAACTTGTTTGATCCACGGAGTCGCCTAATCGTTTTCCACCCCCAGCATTTGATTTTCCAATGCTTCACTCGAAGGTACCACATTTGTAAAAGCAGGTTTCCTTTTGCATGCAAATTTTGAATTTTGCCGAACCCTTGCTGTTCCAAGCAAGGTAGGAATCATTAACGTGCGTGAAACCCACACACACACTGGATCTACATTTTACCTCTCCTCCGAATGAAGGCGTATTTATGTGAAAAATGCTCGCCTAACATTTTTCAAGTGGTCCGTTTCCGAAATCAAACCCGGGACTTCGGGATCAGCAGTTATTCGCGAACCTATCTGTTCCACAAAACCGTCTGACTCGCTTTTTACCAAGAAATTCTTTAAGTTTTGGAAAAGAAGAAAGTCTAAGTGTGCTAAATCAGGATTGTAACGCCCGTTGGAGCTTATCCAGCGCATTGTCATCCTTGTCTAATGCGAGATTGAACATCGGTATTAAATAAAGTCAATACCTCTTTAGAGTGGTTTCCACGGCGGTTTTGAATGGCACGCCTAAGCAGTAATAAGTTTTTATAAAACCTTTAAGCATATAATGTAGTTTTGCTTGCAAAAAGGGCTATCAAAAGAACGCCTTTCCGGTGTATTTTCTGTGGTTTTTCGGAGAACTTAAAAGATGCTACTTATTGGATTGCCGTTTCGTCTGTGGTATTCAGTAAGTAATATAAGTTTCATCTCCTGTTATAATGCGACTCAAGAGATTATCATCACCTTTGGCGCTCCAAAAACGATAATGCATGTGCCAAGCGCTTTGTTTTGTTCTGTTAACTTGTTTGGGCCCTTCACTAAACATTTTTGTATCGATAATTGTCAGTAACATTTGCATAAATTACTGATCTTGAAACTTGAGGGAGATTTTGATGACGCTCGTTAATAGTATACATTTTATATCAACCCCTGACTGATGACAATAGGACGTCCACATCATTCCTCACCCTAAACCTGAGTTTTTCTTTCATAGGATCGTCTGCAACAACTACACGCATTTCCGTTATTCATTAAACCTTCTCCATATACTTCAACAATTTATCGATAAATTTCAGAAGAGCGAAGGTTTTTGCGTTTAGATAGCAAATGATCGAACGCACTTGCAGTCAGCGAGATTATTAATTAAGATAGGTGACAAATAATGCATTGTTAATAAACAACCAACACAGCCAGAGTTGAAAGATGATGGTAGAACAGTAGGAGTCAGTCGAAGTAACTAATACTGAAACAGTGACAATCGATTATTACTTAAAAGCGATCCTTATATTTTTTTACGGATAAAATGTGCATTACGTTAATAAATTTTGATTGACCCTGAAGAGGCAGGGACCCCATAGCACTACAAGTGTGAGTGTACTAACTGCAGTGGTGCGGAGGTGGATTCCTATGGAGAAAACTATAAAGGAAAATAGAAAATTCAAAATAATAATTACTAAAATGACTGGGATGAAAACAACTACGTTACAAAATCACTTACCTTGAACTTTCTTTTGTCATAATTAACGGGCGCCAAATCGTCTGTCACAGCAATGCTTTCGATATTATCTCTTCACGAAAGGCGGTTACTCTGCGTAAATCTACTTTGCTTTGCTATTTCAAATTTTTTGTCACAAATTACCTTCTTTTTAAACATAATAGAACAATTACTAAACTTTTGGTCAAATTAAATAAAATTGGATAATGAAATGCGTTCCAAATACTATTCCATCACTGGGTAACTGGATATCATTTACAAATGTATCCGTTTACCTAGTTTATAAAAAAGTTAAAACAAAATTGAACCTAAGCTTAAGCTCTATTAACATTAAGTAATTTCAATACAAATACAAGTAAACTTTCTTTAAAAGAAAAACCTAAGCTTCTTAACCTCACACTGGTCAGGAATTGTTAAAAGAAACCTTGCAAGAACCTTAAATCTAAACGATGAATAATAGTATCACTCCAAATTTTTCTGTTTCCCATATTAAATTATTTGACATTTATAAATTCCAATTTTTGGAAATGACGTTAATAACAAACACAAAAATCTTTAAATACCCTTTTTCATTAATTTTTTTATTGTCCATTTCAAAATAATAAATTTTTATGTTATAACACTAAATTTCACCAATAAAATTTGCATGTGAAATTAATAGACACCTCTATTCCTAGTTTAGTTCAACAAAACAATTACTTACACTTTCTATTACATAAATACAAATCATTGCCGCTTTTTATTCATAAGTACAAGATTAGTAAATGTAAACATAAGAGTTCACATATTGGTCACTGTTTTAATTTCAAATATATTCTCATTCTTTAAAATTTTTGGAAACCATTAGTATATCCATTTCCGACTTGTTTTTCAAAAACTACGATTCTTTTAACACACACAGCCTGCTTGCTTGAGTTATCCTCACAGGTAGCCCTTTTCCTCGCACGGGAAAGACTCGTGTACCATTTTAAATTTTCACCTGTAGAGAAGACCAAATTACATACTTGAAGCTGGTTTCGTTCAACGTTACTTTTCAACTTCATACTAACTTCCAATTGCGCAGTCACTTCCGCCTTATTACGTCCTCGTACGACCATATATTGGGTACCGCTTTGCGAATAATTAATTATTTTTGGTCGGACGTAATTATTGTCACTTAATACCCCCACTTTTTGCGTACAGTCGGGGTTTTTTATCATAGTCTTCCTATTGGGTTTATAGAATAAATCCGGAAACAGTACCTGTAGTAACATGTTATTTACTCAAATTAATGTTCATGTTTTTTTCCGTCTTAAGCAGTACAAAATAAATACGTTGTATTATATGAATTTATTATACCATTAACAACTTGATATTTTCACTACTCATCATTTCGAACTTCTGTGTATTGCAATTATGTAAGATTAATTCTAATTTATCTTACTACAATTTCTAAAAGTTTTCCTATATTAGAGATGCATTTACTAAAATAAATATTTTGTTTACCCTTTTTGTGATTTAAAATGATTTATGAACCTAAGTTCCGTTTCAATATAAAATAAAACAATGTTTTTGTTAATTTTAAGTTTATGATTTTGACAGAAAAAACAATTTTAATAAGACGTTCTGCTTACTGAACACTACTATACATGAAATCAAAACTATACAAGGTATACCAATATTAAATTGCCCTTTAACATTAATTTATATTCTACTTACATCGGATTTTTATTTATCACAACGTTCACGCATTACATATTATGTGATCTCGGTATAGGATCATGCTTGTACGGCGTTAATTAGTTATTGACCTAACTAACTTTTTTTCATAATAATGACCAAGTTTTAAAGTATGATTATCAGGGTGGAGCATTTCCAGGCATTACGAAATCCCCACCACCACCACTACCATTACTATTACTACTTCTTTGAGTGATCCTAGACATTAATCATTTCTTTGGCCCTACCTCCGCGTTTTTTCTCTTCACCGTTATCGATGGTTTCAGTTTATCTGATCCTCTGGAGGTCAAAAGTTCTACTTTTTAAGTTTACCTTACATTGAGAATTTGGAATTTGTCACCGGTGGTCTGAATCGCTAATAACGCAAATAAAAGTAATAAAACAGGGCCTGCTTAACGGTTTGTCATAATTTTTGATAGTCATGACTCTCAAACTAAGGTACAATCACAACCATAATTTACTTTAAACATACCAAATCAAAATACCACCTCAAATGCATAAACAAGAATCTCAATTATTAATACTGATAACTAATCATTAAATTTAATAATTCATGGACCCAACACCCGTTTAATTAATAAAGTAAGCACTAATGACCAATCTAAAAATTGTGCCCTAACCTTGTTGTAGGTCGAGGACGATTTCCTGTTCTGTGGTCTGGTTGCAACGGCACAGGTGTAATCAATTTTCTCTTGGTAGCTTTAATTACGAACAGTTATTCTTCTTCTGCTACAGCTAGTGGATTGCGGCAACACTAAATCTTAGTTACCGCAGACAAATTTTTGTTGACTTTCTTTGTTAAAGGGTTTAAAGCGCGGCTTCAATCACTCACCCTTACTTCTGCAACCCGAATGAATCATTTGCACTGCCTTCCGTACCTTGCCAACCGCATACTCAATCACCCCTCCACGACACTTGAAGGGCGCTTATTGGTGACTATTTTCGATATAGATATTTCAAATCCTTGGGAAAATTTATGAAATGGGAAATTATTACAATTGATTAAAAATAGTAATAATACGGTGGCACTTCATTCTTAACATTGACTAAATACTCCAAAATATGCGATTAGAACGTTTTCTGAGAAGCATATTGTATGTCTTTATACGCCAGTCCATCAATGCCTTGTAGATTTGTTCATATTTGTTCTTTGATTTTTGGGTAATAACGACAAAAAATGAATGTGTGCCTCTTCTGTAACATCAGGAGGGGTAAGTAGCCCTTGTACACTATCAGAATCCATAATATCGCAATAGCATGACTTACAATTCAATAAATATCGTAAGCAACTTAGCATTAGACATACGTATATGATGTGTCACGTCATTATTGCACAGCACTTTTGTTAAAAGACAATAGTTAATCCATTGGTTGTGGAAGTGTTGAATAATGATAATTCTGAAATGTGATTCATTCTAAACTGTTAAATTATGAATGTTTGTGCAACCTCTTTCGGTAATTACCACTATTACTTGTAAATGTTCTATCAATGATGAATATATTGTAACAATTTTTTTTGACGACTGCAAATCACCAAAAATTTATTAGTTAAATACATCTTTTTGTCAGTTCCATTAAACAAGTAAACATCGTCATTTAAATAAATATCCGTATTGGGATCATGTATCCCAACCACAATACAGAGATGCTAGTTTGGTTGCTAACAACAGGCGTTAACTATTTGCATAAACATTTCAATGTCAAACAACTTTGATATATTGTGCGCAACGTGTCAACGACTCACTCTGGCTGGGGCACCTGACACGAAGACATCATGAAGAACCTTAGAGTTCTAGCCAGTAATTTACGTGTGGCTATACGCCTATGTGTTTAGCTCAAAGTGTAATGATCACTTGAAGTAGTGTTTTTTAATAATGGTAAGCAAATACACATAATCTCTTAAACAAACTAAATAATTTTGTTGTAGCGCTCTTGTGGGCGGCTCCGTGGCGTAGTGGTATGTGTGTGACTACTACGCCCTAGGTCCCGGGTTCGAATCCCGACACGGTCCGCTTGAAAAATGTTAGGCGAGCATTTTTCGCAAAAATACACCCTCGTTCGGATGAGAGGTAAAATGGAGGTCCCGTGTGTGTGTTGTCACGCACGTTAAAGATCCCTACCTTGCTTGGAACAGCAAGGATTCGGCAAAATTCAAAATTTTCCAGGTAAAAAAAAAACTCGCTTCCTGGCCAATGTAGTACCTTCGGGTGGAGCATTGGAAAAAAAATCACATGTAATGTAGCGCTCTTGTCTTCTCTTGTTTAGTTTTATTTTATTTTATTCTGCCTAATTTTGTCTTGCATGATCATATGTGACCTTTTCTTTTCGTTTACGCTCATCTAGTTTACTATTTAATGTGAGCATTTATCAATTTGATAGTAATATTCTAAATTTAACAAGAACGTATTTCAATATGGTAATAATAATTTTTGGTCTAATATGAACGTCCTTCAACTTTCCCGTAATACTTGAATTTAATAGAGCGTTTTGCAATGAAGCCGTAATATTTGAGATTTAACCGGAATGTTCTTCAATTTAATAGCAATTTTTTGGTTTCAATCTAAACGTTCCATTATTAACATTCACGAAAACCTTTTAATTGCTATGATGAATTTACAAATAATAATGTGGATAATTACACTCAAGATAATTGTTTGGATAACGAACTAAATGCAGTAATAGATCGAAACTTTGCATTTTTTGATAAATGTTTGAATGGATTTAGGTTTGTTCCGTTATTGCGTAGAGGAAATACGCTTTAAGCTCGTATAATTGGGTCCAAGAAGCACGCAGTTGGTTGGTTTTGGTATAACATGTGAACGGCGACGTCATTTGTTTATCCAGGAATAGTATGTATACACATCTGGTTTAATACAATGTAACTCTGTCACACAAACAAGAACCTGTCGAAACGAGGTAAGCGCTCTTTATTATTTTTACATGACGTACGTATTTGGCCAACATTGATTCAAGGCAACATCTGAAATAACCAATAAATAGTATTTTGCTTAACAAACTATAAAGCACTTTTGATATTTTTTTATTGTGAATATTAAATCCAGCGTAATAACCGTTATTATTATTAACAAACTTAAGCACCTCAATTGAGTTCTGATTAAAGTTTCATTTATGTGTAATTATAGCTAAAGCTTTTGAAGGTTGAATTATTAGATTTTGTTATTTTCATATAAACTTGTAAACCTAATAACAGTTCTGATATTTTGGGTATTGATTTGAGTTAATCTTGTAGTAAAAGAAATGCTTAAAATATTTGATATTTTATTTAAATTTATAATTCTACATCTGTGTGGAAGAAATTTAAGTACCATTTTTGATATGTGAATTTTGTACATACAACTGATTATCATGAAGCAACATTTAATTAAAGAATCACCATTTAATTCATTTAATTAATTGTTTTATTTTGAACAAGTGAGTTTAAAAATAGGGTAATTAGATCAAGGAACAAAAGGCATAAATACCTTCGAGATAATGATATTTGTAACTTCTATTTGACGAGGAAGCTCTAATAGCTCTATCAGAATTTGATACCTAATATTTGTGTCTACAAAAGTGTGTGCATAATTAATCTTTACATTTTTTTATTATGAGGTAGCAAGAGTATACCTCTTGTGTACTCACTTTGTTAATTTAATTCAATTTTCTTTACAGCTCCTGCGTAGGCAGTTAATACGATATTCCTCTCTAGGAACTCCCAAGTCCCCCTTAGGGAAACTCTGTTTAAAATTTAATAACTTGGTGGTGCCCTCCCTAAACTGTTATTTTAGTATGAATTAAGCCATAGTAAGTAAATAATGTTTTGTAAAAAGAATTACGACCAATCCTCATAAGCTCTACCCGAGGCATAGACCCCTAGCATAGTCGGAAGATAGTTGCGTCTCAACATTTTAAGGAAATCCTTCTTAAAGTTCACTGGTTCTATCAGGGAATATTAAAGGAACCCAGGTTACTTTAATTAATTGACCAACTAACCAATTAACCGGTAACGACAAATTGTGTAAAATATTATTAACGAGAAATAGAAAAAGCAAATTTCTCAAACACTTGCAAACTATCTATGCTGCGCATTTAATTTTACTAGGCAAGATAGATTTTGTGCCTTTGGGAGCTTCTTCTTAAAAAACATCTATTTCCAAAAACATTTCTATCAAATTTATTTTAATATCGTAATTAAAAAAATGGTTATTTCTTCTATAACAACTTGTACGTTATGTTCATTTACGTGACTTAATTTAGTTGACAAAAGAAGTAATCAAAGTTAATATTTTAACAAAAAATAATTACCAATGAGTAGCTTGAACTACCAACAATGTTAAAGTTATAAAGTTCGAAGACTGACTGGCGATCAGAAATTCTTTAGAGTATTTATAAAGCCTCTGGTCTCACTTCATCTTGTGGGAAAGTGCAGATCTTGCTGTCTTTTGATACTCGTACAGTGTCTTACTCTAAGTAATTTTAAATAAGACTGCTTTATTGCAGTTCGTTGTTTCTGCACCTGCAGTATCAGGTTGCGTCTGGAATACAAAGCAGTTGTTTCCTTTCTCATTTCTGACATGAACTTTGATTAACCTTTAATTATAACCTTCATTTAATAAATTGTAACACTCTATTGCAAAAATATAATAATTACATTTATTCTTATATGTATTTTTAATGTGGGAGATATGTAACTCGCAAAACTGTTAAATTATTTTACTGGATAGTGTTTAACATAACACGACTATATACTAACTTACATGAAAAATGCTCAAGTCAAAAGTTGTTATAATTCCTCTAATCAGCATTAAGAGCCAAAGATCTTCCTGACAATATCCAACGATACTTTACATTGCTTAATAGTTAAATCAAATGTATGAAAATTTTACAGAATTAACCATGTATAAAGATACATTAGCCTGATAACTTGATGTATCCAAAATACATTACATATTATAGCATCGTTGCTCCAATCTTTAAGTACATACTTATTTAATGAAGCTGTGTTCAAAGCAAAGCATGAAAATAACGTTGAAGGATATTGGGAAAATGAAAAGCATCATTAAAATTTTCAAAGGACGTCAGTTCAATCCAACTTTAGCTAGCTAAACTTTTCTGGAAGCGATAAATGGATGCATTATTAAAAATCCAACGACACTTCTTTCCATTCCAGTTTAACGCTGGCACAATAGACTACGGGAAAATAAAACAAGTTGAGATCTGAGAAAATGAAAGATACCATCGTATGAGACAAGTTTGAAAATATTTTATCTGAAACTGCATTGTATCTAGTTTGTGTCTTAAATAGCCCATTGATACGAAATATCCATGGAAGACTATTTAGTTAGTTATCGCGTTTGTCAGTTGCTTTAAAATTCAGGTTAAGTTCGCTCAGTGGTATGCAGGTGCATTAGAGTTCTAGATATTTTCAAATAAACTAAACTTTCTTAAAGAGCACACTAAATTCACCAGATAGTGGTCGATAGCATATAAATACATGAAGTTTGAAAATATTTTCCATGTAACGCCACTTTACATTTCGACATTAAATCGTGTCAGGTCCATAACGAGCTAAATTTAGACTTTCTTTGATCATATCGTCGCTGCTGCATAAAATATGCTAACTTCTGTATTGCGATGAGACAAATTTATGATTTTCGGGACAAACGTATGAATAGAGTTTGATTTACACCGTGCTTAGGTAAGATATAGAAACTTCATATAGTCAAATTTGTACATAGAGATACCTTGGACATTTAGCAATGCGAGATTGACGAGGGTGTGATTGTACATTTCCGAGAAACACCATTTTCGGCGCTGTGCTCTGCCAAAGTACATATAAATGTTTCATTTTACTTTGCAATGAAACGCAAATTATAATAGTCAATACTAGGATCCGTCCGTAGATTTTAAATCTAACATGTATTGTTCATCCTGTTGTCTACCGCTTGCCCTTTCTAGATAGGTGAAAACAGCCTTTTTAAAGCTGATACTTTCTGTACACAATTTTGTGGGTGTCAAATATTCATTTAATGTGTAAGACATTTTATGAATGGTTTCATGAATTATCGTATAAAATGGTCAATCTAAAAAAAGTCAGACAGTAGATATATTAGTTATTCAGTAAATATAGTCGATGTTTTCTACCTCATTGATAATCGATTTCTGGCGATAGGCTGCATTGTTCAAATTACTGAAAAGAATGTACGGGTATATGAAGCGTTAAATTCTTAAATTTGGAATTGTTCGGAAAAGACGGAAATCCAGTATCAAAAGTAAGGGTGCACCGATGCTACATGAGTGCAGGAATGGATTCCAATATAAACAATTAATGAAAGGGAACAAAAAAATCGAATAAGTTACCTAATTAGCTAGGTGCAATTTTAAGCTACATTATCCATACACTAACCTGGAAAGGTTTACAAACTGCAGTAAATTATGGGCACTAACTCGTCTAACATTGTCTAGTGAAAATCCCCAGGACGACGAGTACTCCTGGGGATTTTAATTACATAGTCCTCCTGGAAGTAATTAGTTCTTTTTACAAAAGTGTTACCCGATATAGGTAGATAAAGAAAACAACAAATTGTCACTCACTATATCCCCTAAATCTATTCTACTAAAGCATCATTTCATTATTCTGTAAACAGGTATACATACAAACTTTCAAAACATCTGCGACAAAACAATATTTCTGTAAACAAACACAAACACGGAATTTCCAGGATTTATAATCAGTTTATATTCAACTAATCATAGCCTTGTTGATTTAAATATAATAATTTACAGCACATCTCAGAGTTTCAATTAAAACTTGCAATATTCAGATTTTATACATCTAATAATTTATCACTACACTTTAACTAAGGGTGGACGTTGCATAATTTTATCAATATCTTACGAAATAAGCGTTATGTATAAATTCCATCAACAAACAGAAACAACAATTTTTAAATAGATATAACTTACAGTCACGCCATTAGAGCCAAATGTTCTTATTTCCAATTTTTTACTGTTCTGGAACCAAGTCGTCACAATCTATTACTAACTTCTGCCAAAAATTAATTTATAAAAGAAGAAATGTGCTCGAGTCGACAATCACACTCGCCATGTGTTTTTGTTTATCGTTTGCAAATAATTAAATTTATAGTTTTCCGTTCACTCTTTCGCGTCTGTCATTGCTCCCACTTTTTTATGCTTTCGGAGAATTATGTTACTGCATGACATTCGTATCACGTGAATCAAGCGTAAACTCATACGGCTCCATCATGCCAACTTCATGTGACCACAGCTATCGCATTTTCTCACCAATCTCAATAAATACATTGAAAATATTTTTACTTTATATTGAATGATGTGACTAAATTATCTATAGTTTGATATCTGTGAGTTTCATTAATCAAGTGTCTGTATTTTTAAGTAATAAACTACATTATCCGAATATGCTTATGCTATTGTGCGAGAGTTTCATTTTGTATTATACTCACAAGTATGTAGCTGTAATATCAAACAGATTTGCTAAAATCTCTTAACAGTTCTGTAGAATTTTGAACATTTAAAATAATAGTTTTGTTTTAATATACTTGTTGCATTAAATTTGTTTGGCAGTAAATCCCCACAATTTCTATGCAATGGCGTCCTTGACATTCACCTAAAAACAGAATTTTGCTACTATTAGAGAGAGTAGCGGCGAAAAGTTTATATTAAGTTCTTATATCGACTCTGATTAGCTGTAAGTGTATCTTCTTTTAACTCCTTCATTATGAAACGTCATTTATTCATTGTGAGTGAAGCGTTATAACCACTAAGTTGATTTATTATGCAGAATTAGTATTTGGATTTTCTTTGGCCGAATTCTAACTATTAACAGTTATGATTCGTATAGAGGTGTTGCTGGTACCATTATTTTGTGACGAAGCTAAGTTAGGTATGTGTTAGTACGGCATTTTTCTATATAACGTTGCCTGTCTGAGTGAATCTACCGAGCTTCTTAGCAAGATTTTAAATTTTCAGCGTCTGCAGTTAATTTAACATTTAGCAGCTCATCAGATTTAACTAAGTGACTGTTTTCAGTTTTTCCGAGTGAGAGATACTACCATAACTGTGCTACTTTCAATCTTTCCTTTGTTAATTTTTTTAGAACTCTGCGTTATAGGGTCAATATAAATTCCCGTATCTAGAGTTTTCTAGTATATAGACGTGTACCTTTTGTAACGCGAACGGGCTACTTTAAACAAACATTAGTGAATACAAATGAATTTAGGAATTTACGTTAGGTAAATAAGCTTTTATTACGAAAACGGCTGAAATATTTATAGAAGCTTTGGTGGTTTACATTGATAACGTAATTATTTCAATGAAATATTTAATTAGGATCCAGAAATAAACAGAGAGACACCCAAAAAGCAAGCATTAATAAATATTGTGACTATACACTTTTCGTATTGAATTTAAAGAGATACAAATAGATCTTGGTAGATCAACCGGTATAGGAATATTTATTTGTACATATCCACACAAGTTCAAAACAAAGCATTGAATAATAGAATTGGGTCAATATACTTTCCAACCATAAGAGGCATAAAATTAGCCATACAAATTAATGCGTACGTGTAAACCGTGGGAAAAATTAAGAGTTCACACAAATTCAAAGAAATCGCCACCATGATGGATTGCCCTCAATATTCATACACCCATAAATTACAGCCATAAATGTGTTGCGAACGTAAACAAATGGCGCCGCTTTCAAACGGTGACAACAAATAACCGGTCATACGAAGAGATCGACATAGACCTCGACCTTAGTATAGTTTTAAACGTCCCAATCCGTGACAAACAGAACATCGAACAATATTGCTTTGGATTTGTTCCATGTCCCTCTATATGAGATAGTTGAAATGTCCCCCTAACGGGTCGGAGAACTTAGTTCCTAGTACTAATATAAGACTTTAGGGAACATTTTAGATAGTCTTACGAAAGTTTCTTTACTAAATGTAGCAAAGAAGTGTCTATAAAAGGCGTGATTTTGATACAATGTTTTATCATTTATTAAATAGATTTTATGGTTATAAAATGAAACAATTAAAGTAAAAGTGTTATAAAAAATAGGATCGAATAGGTTCAAATTGAAATGTTTATATAGAACGCTAATCTTGGTAAATTCATGAAGTCATATTCGTGAATTTCAGAATGAAGACTAACCTCCGTTATTTCAAAAAACTGATTCATTAAAGAGTTACAATTAGTACGTTTCACATTAGGGACTGAATTTTGATTATCAAAAAACATTACTACCAAACATAACTCATTTCATGTAATAATGTTTCATTTATGATTAAACTTATTAATAGTGACAAAGTCAGATTAATTTAATTGTGACTTATCGAAAGAAGATTGTTAGCCTCACAAAATAATGTAGATGGAGTGTGTCATTACTAAAATTTGACAAATTTAGAGTATGTAAGTTATTTCAAGGATGCGATCCTAAAATAGATATCACGGGTGCTATGCCATCTTACCTGTTCGTATATAAGATTAAATAGTTTGAAGGTTGGTAATGACATATTGTCATACAATAGTATTTGTCAAACATTTGAATTCTAATATGTGTAATTTAGAAATGTTGTGTGTACAGGTGTTTACAGGTATAATATTATGATGATTATTAAAACAGAATTAGACGACACAGTGAAAAAGAGTGTTAGCTTTCTCTGTATAGAATATAGCTTGACCATAAAAATAACCTCATTCCACCAGCAGGACGAAACAATCAAGATGCACTAGATAAACTCAACTTTCAGAGGATCATACCCTAGATAAGACGAATTGACTCCTATTATTTAGACAATATCAGAAAGCCTTTTATGGTGACGTAGTTGGATAATTTTACTTCTCTATCACATTATACAATTTATCAATTTGCCCTTATAGGGGCCTGCCCTCGCACCACTATAGTTAGCCGGTAAACCCTTAATTAGTTATGGGATTCCCACTCCTTCTGGGCATTTCTAAATTTAACTCTAACAATTTTTTCCTTCCATGCTTGAATTTTGCGAACTATAGTTTTGAATGATGCTTAATCTCCAAATAACGACAGCTCTTTCACCCATTATTGTGGTGTTAAACTGTACTGAAAATCATAAAAAAAACATCACTTGAAAATCGCGAGTTAAAATTCTCATTGATACCGAAACATTACGTTGTTAAATTTTGTTGAAGGGAATTTGCTAAATTTGAAATCGAATTGTTTAACGATTTATAGGTCAAAAATTCCAGTTTTAGGAATATGAAAATTTCTCTGGCAATACAAAGTGTCCTACATATCGCAAATTTTGGCAATTCTAGCAATAAGATCAACCATATATGTTAGATTGAAAATCTATGGAATGTAGATCCTAGTGTCAACTACAATAATTTTTATTCCAACGTGAAATTAAACATTTACATGTTTAGCATAGCTCAGTGCTGTGAATGGTGTTTCTCGGAAAGGTTTAATTACACCCTCGTCAAACTTGTATTGCTAAATGTACAAGGTCCCTCTGTGTACAAATTATCTCAAACTCAAACTGAATTTGAGGATATGAAATTTCTACACCTTTTACAATTTTATTTCAGAAAACTTAAACTACATTCAATAAGCATCAATTGTATTTCATATTAGTTAATTATATTTCAGTAAAGCTCACTTGAGTTTTAGAAAGTAAATTTTATTTCAGAAAGCATCAATTAAACTGCAGATTTAGTAACTTATATTTGAAATAGTATATTACATTACTTGCATGGAAAGTGACCCATTTCACACGAGTGGAAGAGTATTGTCGCACGAGGCGTCAGCCGAGTGCGACTATTCCACGAGTGTGAAATGTCACTTTCCATGCGAGTACTGTACACTGTTTTTCCGACGACCACCACTAAAAACAATTACGAAATATTTTTATGCTTATTTGCAATAAATGTGTACGCAATAATGCAAGACAGACAGACACCTATAAAATTTATTTGACGTTTTCATGTTGAAAATTCGAACACCTACTTTGTTTTTATAAAATCCGCGAATCTGTTGCTTTTAGCGTATGTATTCTCAATTTTTATTGAAGAAATCATTTCAATTACAAACTAATATGAGTAATTACATCTTTAAGTAAAACGGAAACTGTCAGTATCGATTTAACTATGGGTATTTTAAACTGTTATTAGCCAAAACGAAACGAATGAATGCAAAAGGTAGAAACCGGTAGTCGTTTTGAGGTACTAGCTAACATCAGTCATATCACTCTAGAGTTGAAAAGTATTTCAACACTAGAGTGATATGTACTAACACTCTAGAGTGATTTACTTTACTTTCTACATAAATAAGTAGTATGTAATCTGTTGTTTTCACAAGTGGTCGTCGGAAAAGTAATTAATTGTATTTTAGAAAAATTCACTTAACTGTATACTAACAGAAATACTCATATTTTTAATGATAAATGAAAACATATTTCTGCAGTACTTATTCGTCGTCTAACAAGCATGTCTTCCATTGCTAATGCAGATGAATGATGCACTGTACTATGCTGAACTGAACGAGCACAATCACCACCGACAATTATGGTTTCTGCCTGGTCAGATACGTTTTCCAAGTAAACCAATCTTTGTTCAATAACACCAGGCCATACAACGTCTGGAACCCCGAAATAAGTTTTAACAAATGCCATCATTTTACACCAAGTTATTTCTACTGGATTTAAAATGAAAGAGTATAGAGTCAAATGGTTGTTGAATCAAGAATAGTTTCTAAGCGTTTGTGAAAAGGTGCATTGTCAGCAACAATAACTAAATCGTCCAGCTGATTACCGATATCCTGCCATCGTTGCAATATCGATTCAACCCGTGCATTTTTTGTCTCTGCGGTAAAAGATCTTTTCCGGCACTTCACAGCTACAACTTTTGCTGCTGAGATTGCACGAATAAGGTGAATATTACAACCTTTACTTGACGGTAGTTTTTGTACTGCACGAGCACGACCTCGTCTGCGTCTACAAACCAAGTTGAAATTTGTTTCATATATTCATACAAGCTGCTTTCCTTGCAGAATGAGTTGATTCAGGGCTTGGGCATATTCGCCTTGTTTAGTTTTATTTTTTTCCAAATTCATTGTAATCGGCTCGTTGTGAACCTGCTTTACTGTAAATACTCTACCGTCCAGGTAGTTATCTACTGTAGACACAGACGCGTCTACGTTGAAAATGTGTAATGTTTTACGTTTTATTTGTTTCAATGTAATGTCTCAGACGTTTTCTATCCGAGCAAGAAATAAATCAATTTATTCCCTCAGTAAGAGGTCTTGGCTTCTGGTCTCTAGGTAATGGTGACACTTCACCTGATCAACCCAATAATAAGCAGTCTTATACAGAACACTAGGTGGGTACTCAATGCTACCCAATTTTCTCCTCTGTTCTCACATCACACTATTCTTTCCCGGTCTTAAACAGCATGTTTCTTGTAATCTTTTCTCACAATACATTCTGTAACATCAATATATCCTCTGCAAAGGGCCACTGTTTAACTTTGTTTTCATTGTTTTCAAAATGCATTTGTAGATTATAGGCGGATTTCTCGTGCAACAAATGCCTGCAAGGCAATAATCGTATGACTGGGTTTTTAGCATAGACTTCATACAAATTCCACAATCATCTTTAAGCCCCATTCTCATAAATTAAAAACTCACAACTACAACAAACATTGTTGACTATATTACCATGCCCGAGCTGAACACAAAACAAACTAAAGAATTGCAGTTGACTATATCAAAGTACACGAGCTGAACACAGAAAAAATTAAGAATCGCGAGAATTTCCAACTCATTTTTTGTGGTACCCAAAAATCAGCACGCTCATTGGTCAAACAAAATTTGGAAATTCTGTTACACTCGAAAATTGAAACACACAATTTCATTGGTTAAAGACATCATAAACGTTTTTCAACACAGAAAGCATAGGAAATGGAAGTGTGTAAATATAATTGCAAATTCTTCGAAAGGCATTCGTTAGTACTCACCATAGCCTATGGAATCCTCTTGCAGAGCTCCCCATAGCCTGCAAAACTTTCAGCGAGCAGAGCTCTCCATAGCCTGCTAATACTACAATACGCAGTGCTCTCCATAACCTGCGTATTCTCCGACAGCGATGCTGTCCGCCGCCGTACGCAGTAATTTTTTTCTTAACCATCCTCCCGAGCCTTTACGCTTGAACGAGTTCTTATGTAGGTTACTGTTAGAAATAGATATTATTATTAAAAAACACAAATCACTTAACACGCATATCAGAACAGTCTGCAATAGTTTTAACAAAAAAAACAAGATTGTTTTGATATGCGTGTTAAGTAATTTGTGTTTTTAATAATAATATCTATTTCTAACAGTAACCTAATCTCAAAAAGCCTATCGCGGGACTCGTTCGAGCGTAAAGACGGGAAAATGGTTAAGAACAAAATTTTTGCCCGCCGTACCTGGGTCACGCCACCATAATTCATCGTTAACAGTCAAATAAACTACGTATGAGTGGTAAGCTCCGTTCCATGCACCAGACCAGAACGCTCTTCGACGTGTGCTTCGTTCAATTCTACTGCACCCAAAGCTTCTGTCGCCTCTGCCACCATCGCCAAACCATCTGTGGTAAGAACGTATTCAAACCGCCACCTCAACAAGTACATCCCGAGAAGTTGTTTATTGTAATGTCACCGATTGTATCTGTCAAGTCTACCTCCGGGACAACATCCCGTAGAGTTCAACGGCGACGCACTCGACGAGGCCTAAAGTACCACTTCCACGACGTCTCCCGAAGGTTACCGAAGATCACCGAAGACGTCTGGCCTCTCAAAACTGTAAATATTTTCTAATTATTGCTGTCCAAGTTCTTACTGGGCTTCACAAATAAATTCAGAAGCCTTCCGCAAAGTTCCGAAAACTTCTGAACTCTCTATACTTGTATATATTGTCAATTAGTAGTTTTTAATTTCATATCATAATTCTTTGTAACTTAACGTTGTCCCATAAGTAAAACATGAAGCCTTCCGAAGATTTCCGAAGACCGCAGAAGACGTCTGGATCTCTTCAAACTGTAAATATTTTCTAACTACCGCTATTCAAATTCTTACTCGGTTTCTCAAGCAAATTCGAAGCCTCCCAAAGAGATCCGAACACTACCGAAGCCCATTACACCGCCTTTAAACTGTATATACATTCATTCAATAAGTGTTTAAGTTTATTTTCGTTCCACAAGCAACAACGAAGCTTTCCGAAGAATTCCGAAGGTTACCGAAGACTTCAGAACTGCTTCAAACTATTAAAATCTTTCAATTTGACTATTTCACTTTTATTTTTATGTATTTATGAAATTAATAATTATTTTTGCTTGTACTTATTAAACAAATAATCAAGCCATGCCTACATGCTTTCAGACGCCGCCCACCCGAACGATAACAACATACTGTATACCAATTGCACAAAACAATAATAATTACGAATCATTTGTTTTAGTCTGATATACGACTTTCAGCCTCCTTAATATTTCAAAAAATTAAAAATAATTTGATATATGTGCTAAATAAGGATTTTCTGAAATACAATTGCTTAATTCTAGAATTTAAATAACACTTTCTGAAATAAAGCTAACCAATCTGAAAGTCAGTTGATACTTTCTTGAATAAAACTAACACATCGTAAATGTGAATAACTCTTTCTAAAATTAAAATGACTAAGAAGAAAAACAAATTACATATCCTAAAAAAACTGTAAAAGATATAGATCTAACTGAAACATGGTGTTCAACAAATTCTATTGGCACGTTTAGTCCCTGCAATTGTAAACTCAACTCTTCGTTCTGCTGAATATATATATATATATATATATATATATATATATATATATATATATATATATATATATATATATATATTATATATATATATATAGTTTCTATACTAGTAAGGTAGTAGCACTCAAAACATTCAAAATGGCGTCTGCATCTAAACAAAATGTCAGTGCTCCGAAAAAACTGTCGGAATATGAAAGGAAGTAAGTAACTTTTTAATATTATTTATAGTATAAAATATTATTTACTTATTACTACATATTTGAAAATGAGTTACGTCTAAAATGTTACTAACCTAAGTAAAATTTCATTATCATTTCAAATATGCAATTATTTTTAGACTAAAGTTGGGTGTATGAAAATTCATACGCTAGGTTTTAGTGATGTCACACTTGACTATTTGCATAAAACTCCTTATACATGTTATAATTTTGTTATTTTACACCAAAATTACTTTTTAGGCGCCCTCTGACTACCGAGGAATTGATTAGTATTATTGAAGAGTCAGATAACGAACAGTTAGCAGTCATAAAATCACTTCAGTTTACACTTTTCCTACCAGATGTTGACAATGATACTGATGTGGATGAGATTCCAGAGGAGGTGCAAGTAGTTAAAAATAATAATATTCATCTGCTAGGAGAAGGATTATTAGGGAAGTCTGCAAAAGTTGAAAGGATCGGAGATGAAGGTAAATTTGACATTACTGTAGCATCATCCGCTTCAATTCCCTTTTCTCAATTTTCTAACTGCCAACCAAAACAGTTGCCAGCAAAGAAAAATAGCCTTTCTAAAAAACCACCTTCCAAGAAAAAATGCATACGAAAATGGGAAAGTTTAGTTTTTCAGGAAGAAAACAAAAGACAATCACATCTAAGAATAAAAATATAAAAGTACCACAACCAAAAATAATTGAGGAAATGATTGTTAATGGAGGTCATCCACTTGATTTTTTCAAGCTGTTTTGGCCAATCGATTTCATCGAATATATTTGTAGAGAAACAAGAAAATATGCAAAATATAAGTATAGCAATAACACATTTTCAGTTTCTGTGGAGGAAATGTACAAGGTCATTGCAATTTTATTTGTTTCAGGCTACGTAGGTGTTACCAATAGACGTATGTACTGGGAAACAAAATCAGATATGAACAATGCTGCTATATCGAATGCTATGGCGCAGGATAGATTTCTAAAGATTTTCAAATATATTGATTTTAGTGATAATAATGACGTTAAAATATACGATAAATGTCATAAAGTGAGACCTCTTCTCGAACACATTTCAACAAAATTTGCTCAACATGCACAGCCATTGCCAAGCGTGTGGTCATTAGATGAAGCAATGGAAACTTATTACGACCATCATCACATGAAGTTTATACGTGGAAAACCAATTAGATTTGGTTTAAAGTTCTGGTGTCTAAATAAGACCAATGGTTACTACGTTAAATTAACTGTATGAGGAACATGAAGAGAAAGATCCTTTTATGACACTAGGTAGTGCTGTAACGAAAAATTGGTTGTAGGATTTGTTCCACCAGGAAGTCATGTTTTCACCGATAATTATTTTAACTCATTTTCTCTCTTGGAGGAAATGAAGAGAAACACCATTCAAATTACTGGAACCATTTGATCAGATCGAATTGCAAAAGCACCCCTAATGGATTTAAAAGAGGAAAAACGGGGATCAACACACGGCCTAGTTGACAAAGAGAATAGTATAACTTTGATTCGTTGACACGATAACAGCCAGGTGACTCTGGCTTCAAACAGAACTGATGAACTTGTATCTTCAACATCAAACTGCAGACGTTATACTGCATTACAGAAAAAGAAAATTGAAGTTCTACAGCCATCACTGATATCAGAATATAACAGTGGCATGGGTGGCGTTGATCTATTCGATCAGTTTCAAGCTGCAAATAGAGTCCACATTAGGAGCAAGAAAGGGTACCTGGCCCATAGTTAGATTTTGTTTGAACGCATCAATTGTGAATGCATGGTTGTTGTTTTGCGCTATACAGCCAAATATCACACAAACAGAATTTATAAGGCAAATTACTCTACCAATATTAGCCACACCATTAGTTACTCGTCCACGATCAATTATACCACATAGAACCGCTAATATGCTTGAAGAGGTTCGTTATGACAGAATAGATCATTGGCCATTGAGAAATCCAACCCAGAGAAGATGTACATGTACATCCCAGACAATACGGCTTCACTGAAAATCCATCGACAGGAGACGTCATCAACGAAACACTCTAGAGAGCACAAAATTTCAACAGAAAATACCTCCTGTATTTAACGATAGACATAGATAGAGATTTTAACAACGTATGATGGCCATACCTCTTCACCCCACTGGAGACGACGAATTGCCCTACACAGCTGTACTATTTTTACCGAAGTTAGTGCAGGGATCGGTACGTATCAGTACAAGAAAAACAAAATAATAAAACGGATAACAAAGGGATGCCCACAGAGCTCAGTGTGCGGCCCGATGGTTTGGAACATCGTCATCGAGGTACTACTGGAAAAGCTGGACAACATGGGACAGGTGGCGTCGACCGTTGCATACGCTGACGACATCTTACTAGTAGTAGAAAACAAGCCGAAATTTTAAGCAAGACACACATCGCCTTGCTCTGCATTGCTCCGCACAAAACCAACTATATAAACACGAAGGGAACTTTATTACGAGGCTGACAGTAAAACTAAACATCATTATAATAAAGCGAATAAATACCACTACATATCTACAACTAACACCGGACGAAAATCTAACTACACGACTCACATAACCACAGTATGCGGCAACGCGAGGATAGTTGTAAATAACAACATTCATAAATAATATAGCGACCTTGGCGCAAAGACATTACGAAAATTCCACTGAACTGTGTAAGGCTTTACATGAACGGTGTGCTGGGGCCATGGTCTCGTACGCCGCATGCGTGTGGAGGCACCGACTCGGTACACTGAAACCCAGATAGAATAACAAACGTGACACAAAAAGAAGCACTGCTGAGACTTAAGGGAGCGTATAGAACCACTCCGCATGACGCATTATGCGTCGTGGTTGGGGTGCTGCCCCCGACCTACGCATCAAACACCGCGCGGTAGTATAGTTCATCATACATGACGACAACGAACACCGACAACTCACTCACTACCAAGACAGAAATCAAAAACCACATACATACTACCTAAATGGCAAAGACGATAGGATCAGACCACAACCGGTGGATGGGTTTGTGCACTTGTCCCAAACATGAAAGATAGACTAAAAACGAAACACCTTGTACCAACACGAGGACTAATACATTACCTGACCGGTCGCGGACCATACTCAACATACAGACTGAGAATAAGATTAAAAGGCAGTGACACATGCACTTGTGGAGAGACAGCGTCACCCGAATAGCTAATGCTCAATTGCACAGACTTGCACCACGAACTCAACACACACAGCTAACACTACAAGACAAAACGCTGAAGAAAATGATATAGAGAGGGGACCTTTTTCAATATCTAAACGCAATCGCACAAAAAACAACGACAACACAACATAAAAGTATCTCGACGGGCGACAATAACTCAACCAGAACAAATACACAAGAGACAATGATAAAAACAATCTTTTAGAATTCCGCTCCTCATGACCAAAGACATCCCACCACATCCCAAACATCAATCCCTAATATGTGGAATGCATGCACCACATATTAGAATTCTAACCCGCCTAATCATAAGAACTAACAGTAGATTTAAGATAGGTTAGAAGTAGATTACGCAGTAGAATAAGTCGTTCATTACTAACACTAACAGTAATTTTAAAATTGCAGTAAGTAGCAATAAGCATCAGTAAGGGGCATTGTAAGAAAAACATCCAAACTTTTCTCCCTCTCGTTTCTAAAAACGGGTCGTACACACAACACATAAACACACATATATACATTGTTCCTTTCAAACCTGGGTATATATATATATAGATTTTTAGTAAGAGCTAATTCGTAATTAAATATATATATATATATATATATATATATATATATATATATATATACTATAATGCTTAGTGACCTTGCAGGAATAACACTTCTTTTTTGTAGGTTTTTTTAGGTCTGCTGGATTTAAATGAATACTCTTTTTTATGGCCTAAATTTTCGCATATATTTTTTATGCTTGATCACAGGCTACAACTGTATTAACGTTTTACAAATGATTAACAAAGATAAGAATAACTTACAGTGAGGATGGTTAAAATTGACATCAGTGTTTGGAAGGAGTTAAAATTTCTTATAGAATAAATATTTATGTAAATAGTGAAAGTAAAATGTCATTTTGATAAAGGTTTATATTTTGTTTTAACGACAGTGTTGGTTGGTGAGTGTATGTGCATGTAGGTGTGTGTGAGTGTGAAGGTGAATGTGTGTGTGTGTGTGTGTGTGTATGTGTGTGTGTGTGTGTGTGTGTGTGTGTGTGTGTTGTAAGGTTTATATGGAATTTGTGTTATCAACAATTGAGTATATATATAAATGTAAAATGAAAAAAAAAAAAAAAAAAAGAAAAGAAAAATTGAAAAGAAAAGAAGAAAAAGTGGGTGAAGGTGAGGGGTTGAGCATTATTGAAGGCATTTAATATTTAAATTTTAATAGATATGAATATATGACGCTTAGGTTGTCAATGTCCGTTTTTTTGTTGAAGCTGTTTGGGTTTTTATTTTTTTTTATTTTTATTTTTTATTGGACGTCATCTCCTTGTTCACAAACATACCAAAAGAACTCGCTCTTAAAAATATCGAAAACATTTGGATAGAAATTAACAAAAATTGCAGTATCCCAAAAAAGAACTTTTTAGAAATTGTAGATTTCATCTTCAACACAAGTTTTTTCTCCTATAAACACAAATATTATTGGCAAATCTCAGGATGTCCAATGGGTTCCAATATAAGTCCAGTTATAGCAGAAATTGTAATGAACACACTCCTAGACAATGTCATACCATCTCTTCCTTTTCGTTTACCATTCATTAAAAATTCGTAGATGACATAGTGACAGCTGTACCTGAGGACCAAATACATACAACTTTACAAATATTCAACAATTACAATCCCAACATACAATTCACCATTGAGATTGAAAATAACAACACGATCCCATTTTTAGATATATTATTAATAAGAAAGAACAATTCAATAATTACAGATTGGTATCAAAACCAATGAGTTCCAAACGTTACCTAAATTATAAATCAAATCATCCCTTCAGCATGAAAATAAACTTTATATTAGAATTCAAAAACAGGATCAAAGGTTATCACACACTTCTCTATATACAAAAACTTATCACTTTTGGAAAACATATTATTAGATAACAACTATCCAAAACCATTGATCAAGAAACTTTTATATAATCACAGAACAACACCAACAAAAGATAATCACAATACACCAAAATCCAATACACCCCAAATTTATAGACCCATACCATTTATTCAAAACTTAACTACTAAATTAAGCAAAGTGTTCAAAAACTTAAACGTCAAAATTGCCAAAAAGAATTTACTAACAATAAGAAATCTACACTCGAAACTTAAAGATACAACACCAATTAAACTTCAAAGAAATGCTATTTACAAAATTAACTGTTTAGACTGTGATCAGTGTTATATCGGCCAACCGTCACAAAATATTGGTCAAAGAATTACCCAGCACAAAAGTGACATTCGAGTGAAACCAATAGCCTGTGCATTAACAACTCACACCCTCGACCAAAGTCACAAAATGGACTTTTTAAATCCAAAATTAATAAAAGTCGAACAAAATCTTTTTAAAAGAACTTTCTTTGAAATGTGCTACATCTATAAAAACCCAAACAGCTTCAACAAAAAAACGGACATTGACAACCTAAGCGTCATATATTCATATCTATTAAAATTTAAATATTAAATGCCTTCAATAATACTCAACCCTCACCTTCACCCACTTTTCTTCTTTTCTTTTCAATTTTTTATTTTATTTTTTTTTTTTTTTTTTTTTCATTTTACATTTATATATATACTCAATTGTTGATAACACAAATTCCATATAAACCTTACAACACACACACACACACACACACACACACACTACACAATTCACACACACACACACATTCACCTTCACACTCACACACACCTACATGCACATACACTCACCAACCAACACTGTCGTTAAAAACAAAATATAAACCTTTATCAAAAATGACATTTTACTTTCACTATTTACATAAATATTTATTCTATAAGAAATTTTAACTCCTTCCAAACACTGATGTCAATTTTAACCATCCTCACTGTAAGTTATTCTTATCTTTGTTAATCATTTGTAAAACGTTAATACAGTTGTAGCCTGTGATCAAGCATAAAAATATATGCGAAAATTTAGGCCATAAAAAGAGTATTCATTTAAATCCAGCAGACCTAAAAACCTACAAAGAAGTGTTATATATATATATATATATATATATATATATATATATATATATATATATATATATATATATATTGACGTGAAATTATAGGTTAAATAGGTTCAGATAATAAAATTTTAACAACTGCATATATAGAGAATAAGAACAATTTATTTACGCGCCAAATTAATCAGTTTAGATAGTGAAGACGGACGGTTATTAACAGATTTTGAAATTCTAAATTAGAATGTTAAAATTGCACAAAGGGAAGAAGCTTTAGAGTACATAAAAACTCAAGGATAGACATAATTAAATTGTAATAATTTTAAATCAAGCGCATGGAAGCAGAAACGGTGTTTGCAAGTATAGAAAATCAATAATTTAAACGCAGAATTTCATTTAAATAAACGAAACGATCGTTTATACAAATCCCAAGAATGGTCAAACTAGGAATTGTTATTTTAAACGGACGGTTTCGTCGAAGAACACCTGTTAAGTAAAATGTCGAGTTCTGGAAACTTAAAAACGAACGTTAACAAAATTCTATAGAATTTTGTTTGCAACGGTCAATGTATAAGTTGCTAAAATAACAAGTGCCATAAAGACTGAGTGAAATAAAAGATCTATAATGTAGAACAGACAGAGAAGCGTATGAAGAAAGCGTTAGTTACAAGTCACGTATGAAATACAAGGGGAAATGCGAAGGCCAACAACAATATCGATTTTCTGTAGTTTGAGTGGGATTCGGAATGAGACGGTAAATATGCGTGGGAAGGAGAAGATAGCTAGGAGGTGGAACGTTATAACGAGGCAAAGCAATATCATTGATCAAAGTATGGCAGTTTTTGAAAAACTTGCGTACGTTGAGGGTATCGAACGAATTTCTAAGTAACAGCTCGATGACGGGGAATTTGCCAGCCGTTGGAGTTCGTTACGATAACATTTATGAGATTCGGTGTAGAAAATAAGCTTTTCAGTGGAAATAGGTTCCATAGGGGGTATTGAAAAGCATATAAATACTCCAGAGAAAGACATTGAAGCTCTCTTATATAGCTCTTAGCTCGAATAGCTCTTATATCGTATATCTGATATCGCGGTTAGATCTCTAAAGTAATTGTTTGTACGGGATCTTAAATTGTATTAATTATTGTTTATTCGGTACAACATCCTAATTCAAAGTATGTAAAGCAGTTTATAACGGATCATAAAAGTATTAAAAGTGATTTGCACGAGTGATTGCTAAAGTTACAAAAGGTGCAGTTACGACAAGATGCAATTGAATGATAAGATGGTACTTGGTATGGAAGGTTAAATTTGGACCAGATGAGTATCCTGGTAGAATAAAAGGTGGTTGCAGAGAGTTGGATAGTAAGGATCAGTTGGATCCAGACATAATCGTTAAGTATATGGACACAACGACGAGGGTTTCTGGTACACATCTCCTGAGGTAACGATGGACGAAGCCTACTCCAGGTAATGAAAGTTAATTCCTGTTTTTTGATTAAACAGTTGTGCTGCTATTTTTGTGTTTGAGTGTTTTGACTTGTTGGGGGTGTATTTATTATCATAAAAACTTATTTAAAGGGGTATATGTACAGGACAATTAATTTTGAATCCTTAAAAATGTTTATTGATGATATAAAAATGTAAACGGGTCTTTAGATTTAATTTTAATGAAAATGCGAGGTTTAACAGCATTTTAAAGAATTGGGTTATAATGAGCTCAAAATAGACCAGAATAAAGTCAATCTGGGGTTGCATAACGGGCTTATCTACTCGTCTTAAAGAAATTTGTTGAAATAATTAAAATAATAAAATTTTGAAATATTTAAAAATATGAAGATGGTAACACTATTGTATCAAACTGGATGTACCAATGTGTAAATATTGTCTTAATCATGGAAACTTGTTAATATGTGTAAATTTAAAGGTTGTATGTTTTGTTGCTTTATTTAAGTGGTAATTTCATTTGACTGTGTTTGTGAGAAAGGAAGGTACTTAGGATGGTAGGTATTCCAGAAGAAGCCGATTGCTGAGCTAGCCAGGGTGTGCAGAACTACGGAGCCGTTCAGAAGGTACTGTAAGAAATTTTTTAAAATTTTTTTTCAGAAAATTTTAGTTGACCAAAGCTGGGGCTCGATTTAAGAGCTCTTAATCCCCTTACCACAGCAATATATATATATATATATATATATATATATACATATAGTATAATATTCTGAATTATAAACTAAACCACCGACAACTTTTCAGCAAGACATTTAAATTCTAGGAGTTACTCCTTATTCTGAAAGAACTACCGACCCTTTAAATGCAATCCCCAGTTTGATTATTTACGCTACTATACGTTTTATAATGCTAACAGTTTTCGATATAAATGATAAGTGATTTCTATTCTACACAATACAACATAAATAAATATTTAGACGTTTTTATAAGAGAACAAAGACCTGGAAGGGCGCTTAAGATCCTTTTATAGCACAATCAGATTTTCACTAAAAGAGCTGTTCGACTACAACCCTCGTCAAAGGGTGGATGCAAAAGTTTTAGGTCAAACAATTTTCAATATAACAATCCGCTTTATTTCCTCAAAAGTTGAGCTCGAGAATAATAATTTAGTTTGTAACTACTGGGTATTTTGCAAGTTTTTTTATCTGTCCGGTAAGCTGAAACTATTAGATTGCCTTTAAATTCTGAAGCCTAGAAAATCGGTTTCTATTTTCTACTATTCTGATAAGATTATAATTAATTGCGGTGACCGTAAATTTGACAAGCTACTCAACAATTATACGTCGAGCTTCTTAATTTTTGGAACACTTTAATGTCATATAGAGCTTAACGCGGCGTTTCTCAACCTTTAGGTATTTATGACTTAATTTTCAATCATAAATTTCAATAACTGTGTATGTAATAATAATGAACTTTTAATACTTTGATGCTAAACCTACATTACGACTTGAATTACATACATTATAAATTACCAATAGTAAGTACATTTATTGATATTTGCCAACTCCGATCCACTTCATTGACATAATCAGGATCGATGTTTTCTCTATTGCTCTCTTTCTTACGTCCATCGGCTTCATGCAATGCCCAAGTTGTCTCGAGCGCCTGAATCATCTAAATGCTGCACGTCGTTTAATTTCAGCCGAAGCATTCTCGATCCGGAGTTCGACTAGAAAGAGCATTTTTTATTTTATTTATTTAATCTAACAGTTTGTTAACCTACTACCTAATATTTAAACAGCCCCGCCTTTCCCCCTCTGTTGTAACTTTTGAATGTGTGTACGTGTGTGTATTGGTTGAATTTGAGTTGGATACGTGTTTGTGTTTGTGTTTGTGTTTGTGTTTGTGTTTGTGTTTGTGTTTGTGTTTGCGTTTGCGTTTGCGTTTGTGTTTGTGTTTGTGTTTGTGTTTATTTTATGTTTGTGTTTATGTTTATGTTTATATTTTTTTAGTTTATATTTTGTTTTATTTGTTTTATGTTTATGTTTATTTTATATTTATATTTTGTTTATTTTATTTTATATTTATTTTATATTTATTTTATTTTATATTTATATTTATATTTATATTTATATTTATATTTATATTTGTATTTATATTTATAGTTTGTGTTATGTTATTTATATTTTGTTTATTTTGTTTGTTTTGTGTTTTGTGTTGTTAGTTTATTGTTGTGTGTATGTGTTTGTGTGTATGTTGTGTGATGCTCGTGCGTGATTTGAATTGTGTTGTTGTTTGTGTTGTGTTGTGCTGTGTGTTGCGTGTGTTGTGTGTTGGGGTGCGTCATTGCTGGAAGTCAGGCAGGGTGCGTATGCGTTTTGTCAGCAGTGTTCGTCAGCCGAAACCGCGTGTGCGTTTGGCATGGTATTGTGGTTGTGTTTTGCTGGTTTATTGTTTGGTTGTTGCTTGGATGGATGGTTGTTTTAGTGTATGTGTTTCTGTTTGCGTCACACTGCGCGTGCGTTGGGTCGAAGTTCCTTTATGGCCAGTACATCAGAGGTACCGTATGTCATTTCTTCAGCCAGGCCTCGCAGCCGAATACCCAGGTTTGAAAGGGGCAATGTGTATATGTGTGTTTATGTGGTATGTGTGTACGACCCGTTCCCAGATACAAGAGGGGGAAAGGTTTGGATGTTTTCTTACGTTGCTCCTTATTGCTACTTATTGCTATTTTAAAATTACTGTTATTGTTAGTAATGAACGAAGTTTTCTACTACGTTTTCTACTCTTAACCTATCTCATATTTCTTATGATTAGACGGGTTGGGATTCTAATATGTGGTTCATGCATTCCACATATTAGGGGTTGATGTTTGGGATGCGGTGGGATGTCTTTGCCTATCAAGAGCGGATGCTCCCGGAATTCCAAAAGATTGTTTTTATCATCGTTTCTTGTGTATACGTTTTGGTTGGGTTATTGTCGCCCGTCGAGGTATCTTTTATGTAGTGTTATTATGGTTTTTTGTGCGTTTACGTTTAAATATGGAAAGAGGTCCTCCTCTCCATATCATTTTCTGCAGTGTTTACCTTGTAGTGTTAGCTGTGTGTGTTGAGTTCGTGGTGCAAGTCTGTGCAATTTTGCATTAGGTGTTCCATGTCTCTCCACAAGTGCTAGTGTCACTGTCTTTTCGTCTCATTCTCAATCTGTATGGGTATGGTCCGTGACCAGTCAGGTAATATATTAGTCCTTGTGTTGGTATAAGGTGTTTTGTTTTTAGTCTATCTTTGATGTTTGGAATCAGTGCATAAACCCTTCTACCGATTGTGCTCTGATTTCATCGTCTTTGCCATTTATGTAGTATACTGTTTTTGATTTCTATCTTGGTTGTGAGTGAGTTGTCTGTGATGAAACGTTGTTGTAACCTGTTGTTGTTGTCATGTGTGAGGAAATATACTGCTACGCGTTGTTTGATGCGTAGATCAGAGGCAGCACCCCAACCACGATGCATAGTGCGTCATGCGATGTGGTTCTATACGCTCCCGCGAGTCTCAGCAGTACTCCTTTTTGTGTCGCGTTTGTTTTTTGTCTGGATTTGAGTGTGTTGAGCCGGTGTCGCCACACGCTTGCAGCGTATGAGACCATTACCCCCAGCTCACCGTTCATGTAAGGTCTTACACAGTTCAATAAAATTTTGTAATGTCTTTGCGCTAAGGTCGCTATGTTATTTATGACTGTCGTCGCGATGGCGCGTACTGTGGTTATGCAAGTTTTGTAGTTAGTTTTTTCGTCCAGTGTTAGTTCTAGGTATTTAGTGATTTTTATTCGCTTTGTTGTGATGTTGTCTAGTTTTATTGTCGAGCTTCGTAATAAAATTTCCTTCTTGTTTATATAGCTGGTTATGTGCGGAGCAATGATAGTCTTGTTGGTTCTACACCTTGTCTGTGTTTCAGCAAGGACAATGTTTGTCTTGCTTGAAATCTTGACTGTGGAATTCCTTTCTACCACTAGTAAGATGACGTCAGCGTATGCAACTGTCGACATCATCTCTCCCATGGTACTCAGCTGTTCCCTCAGTAACTCGATGACGATGTTCCAGAATAACGGTGCGACGCTGAGCCCTGTGGGTATCTCTTTGTTATCCGTTTTGTTATGTTGTATGTCCCTTGTAGTGTTACGTACCAGCCCTGCAGTAATTCCTGTAAAAATGGTGCAACTGTGTAGGGCAATTCGTTGTCTCCAGTTGGGTGAAAAGGAATGGCCACCATAGGTTATTAAAATCTATTTCTACGACTATCAGTAAAAAAATAGTACGTATCTTCTGTTGATGTTTTGTACCGTCTTGAGTGCTTGGTTGATGGCATCTTCTGTCGATCGATTTTCAGTGAAGCCGTATTGTCTGAGATGTATTCCCGTCGTTTATTTGTGTTGTTGCGTTCGTTTGCAAAGCAGTCGCTCATACGTCTTGCCTAGAGTGTTAAGTAGGCAAATAGGCCTGTATGAGTTCGGCTGCTTCGGGTCCTTGTCGTTTCCTTTCGAAATCATTACAACGTTTGCCCGGTTCCAGATGTTTGGGAAGGTGAACTGTCTCATGCATTTGCTGTATACTCTGTTATTGTGGGTAGTAATTTCACTTGCAGGGGTACAATGACCTCTGCGGAGATATTGTCCGGTCCAGGTGCTTTCCTGCCCTTGGCTGAGTTTATGGCGAGAATTCTTCCGTGAATGGTCGCAAGTCTTCATCTTGTGTGCTCCAGTCAGTTACCTTGGTTGTTTCGATCTACTGCTTGTTGCATTTTACGTGTTTGTTCCTCGGTGTCGTCCCTTTTGTCGCCGTCTGGTAGCAATGTCGGGAGAAGTAGTGATGTTGTTTCTGCCCAGTCCATTGTATTTGTTTCGTTTGGTTTGGTCAGTTATATCATTGCCGGTCTTATTTTATCCTTGACAACTTTGTACGGCACACCCCAGGCGTCCGTCAGTAGGTGTCTTTCTACAAATTTGTTCCATGTGTTTTGTTTCATGTCAGTTAGTGCTTGTTTGTATTCGTCTATTGTGTGTCCATATTTTGCTAGATAACGTTGTCTATCGGCAGGTGTTGTTACCTTTTGGTAGTTTTTCTTCTCCTTACCGTGTTTTTTAAAAGTCCTGTAATTGTTTCGTCCATTGGACAGTCCTTGTGTTAGTTGTCGGTCGTAGAAGGGACACGAACTACAACACGGTTCTAGATCATCTTAGAAGATAAAGAGCTTTGGATCATTTCTGCATCGTTTAACAGTGTAACCGAGGTGGCCCAAAGCTACAAGTTTCTGAGGTGTACATCGTAAACTTCGGCTTTGATATGCAACTAATTAATTAATTGCCACTTTTGGAGCAAACCAACGCGAATAAGTATATATTTACGACTACAAGAATTAAAAACTTTTTATTTTAGAGCAAAATCTTCGATTCCACTTTAATGGTGAACTAGCTACTGAAGAATTCCGCAAGATCTAAGAGGCACCATCACGATTACGGATAATAGTGAATTGAATTACAAATTCGCTGCAAGCGCAGACGAGTGAGCGACCGATCAGCTTCAGAGATTAAATCAAAGTAGAAAAAGACGAAGAACCTTAATCCTGAATCGCAACCATCCTTCAAGGATTTGACATATGACACCGCCAACACCACTCTTATCTCTGCTAAACTGACAGCACCACCGAAGAAACTACAGCAACGCCGCCGACTTCACCTCCTAAGTGGAATCATCCTATGGTGGACGTAATCTGCAACACGTTCCCAAAACTGCTAGTAGTCGCATGCAACCAGTATTTATTGCTCCATTTCCAAACTTTCTCCAGCACGCCAAGGCATTAAAATAACCATCCACAGAAAAACGTCGACATAAGAGCAACAAGACAAAGAGCGCACATATTTGCCACCGAAACTACGGAATTCAGATTCCTACAAAACTGCTTTAAGATCGACAACATTGAATTTCATACATTCATCGTTAAATCCGTACGCGAGCTATAAGTAGTTATCAGGAGACTTGCTTCGAACATAACCACGGAAGATGTCCACACAGAACTCACCGACTTAAACTTCAAGTTCAACTACATGGCGAAGCTACCAAACAAAGAACAGGCATTTGGTAACACTTTCCTCATGGCAATGGAAACAACCCACGATCATGTGATATATACACCCTTAACAGCGTCTGGTACTGCAACCGAGTCAAGGTCTCCGCCTTTGAGTTTCAAGTGAAATTCCCTAGTGTTTTTCCTGTCCAGAAATTAGGGCACTCGAACTTCAATTGTGGCTTCAAACCAAACTACGTGCGTTGTACCAAACAAGATATAGTCGCCGAATGCAAGAAATAGAAGGAATCTACACCAATATATGCAATCTACAACAATCGGCATCCGGCGTATTGCAGTAACTGCCCAGTACACATCGTTAAAGGAATGAATACTCGTTGAAGTGTAACTGCTGCCTTTTTTCGGAACGTTCTCCAGTTTCAAATAATTTTGTTATATTCGTTCTTTCCGTTTTGAAACGTCACCAGTACAAGAAGTGCCCTTCTAGCACTTTTTAATTTTGATAATCATAAACTTACTTTTATTATGTAAATCTTATAGAATTTCCTATATATTTTTGTAAACTTAGAGAGATCAGTTCAGATCAGTCCATTATAATATATACTGAAGCTTGGCTCTTGTTAACGATTTTCAATTACGTCTTGCATTTAAGGAAATTGAATCTAGTTATATACATAATTCATGTACTAATAACTTGATCATCCCATTTTTGCAACGTTCGGAATAATACAAACATGTAATTATATTATTATTAATAGAGAAGAATAATCCACATTTGGAATGCAAATGAATGCTTAATATATATTAATAGTTATTAAGATGAAATGAAAACCCAACTTTGTATTTAAAGTTGAATTACCATTTCAAATCGAACTAGTAATTGAAAACCACTAAAAGAACGGCTACAGCAGGACTTGAACCTGCAACCTCTGATTTTCCGGATCAGTGCTTTAACCAATTGAGCTATCTAGCCTAATTATAAGTGTAGTGTAAGTGAGTACAAACAATTAACAATTTTTGATAAGTAAAGGTAATTAAAAATGCGTAAATAAATAAGCAAATATGAAAATTGATAGTCGAATTGCATCAGATATTTGTATATATTATGGAAAAGCGATTATTTTCTCGAAACACCGCATGGGCTGATAACGAAGCAGCTGTAAGCAAACAACAATTACTCGAAGGGACGAGAATGTTACATCAGAAAACTACCTTAAGTGTAGCAATTGGAAAGACTTGATTGGTTAAAATTAGCGACGGGCTTGTAAGCCATGCCCACAGACAAAGTGGGATATCAATAATATATTAACAGCGACAATGATAACGAGCTCAGTTTTCAACTCAACAAAAGTCAACGTGCGTCACTTTGAACCTAAGAGTAACGCGTAAGAATAATATTTGAAAGTGAAAATTGTTTAAGTGACAGATAGTGCGACGAAGATGAAAATTACTATTGCCGATTAAACGTAAATAGATTTTGGGGAATTTATTTAAACTAAAAATATAATAAGAATAGGACTCTGAGTCTGGTGAGAATAATTTCAAGTCTGAGGCTGGTGAAAAAAAGTCATAAGTCTAAATGCGACGACAATAATTCGAGGGTGTATAATAATCCAAGTCTAAGTGCAACGACAATAATTCAAGGGAGATAATGATTCTAGCTTTGACAATAATAATTCAAGTAATATAATACTTCAAATGTAATAATTCAAGCGTGTGGATAGATAATATTTCAAATGGGTATATAATAATTTTGAGTTGGTGGAGAATAATTTTGATTCACATGGATGGTATAATGCATGGAAAATTCTAGTTGATAATGGATGCGTCGATAAGCTTGATTGCGAGAAGGAAATAACAAAGAAAACAGACCAGGTTAGATCTTTTAGTTTTAAGACAATTTTTTCTATTTGAATTTAAATATCGAATATTGAATTTGCTTAATTAATATAAATTAGTGTGACTGAGTCAACAACGAACTTGCATACGTAGAAAGTACGTTTTGAACGTTCCAGGCTTCTTTTATAAAAACAATAGGTTTCTTGGTGACTTTAGATTGATTAAAAAGCATATAATTTTTGAGATAAATAAGATTTACAATATTCATCGATTGAAAAGTGTATTTTAATAATTTTCAAAACCTGTACATAATATTTGTTTTCATTATATGGAATTGAATTAACTTCATTTTATAATTCCAAATAAAAGGTAGTCGAGGCCGAATGATAAAGTTAGTGGGAGTGTAATTTGAAAATTTGAACAAAGAGGCGGAGTTATAAGTTGAATACGCCATTATCAACTAGAATTTTCCATGCATTATACCATCCATTTGGATCAAAATTATTCTCAACCAATTCAGAATTATTATATACCCATTCGAAATATTGTCTATCCACACGTTTGAATTATTGCATTTAAATTATTGTCATCACCCTGTGGATTATTATTATTAAACTTAGACTTACGCACCACAAACTTAGATTTCTTATTGTCAGACTTAGATTTATCACATTTCCCTCGAGTTATTGTCGTCGCACTTAGAGTTATTATTATCATCCAACTTAGATTTATTCTCACCAGCCTCACAGTTGGAATTATTATACACCAGACTCACAATTGGATTATTATTCTCACCGGCCTCAGAATATCATTTGAATTATTATATTACTTTTTCTCACCAGACTCAGAGCCCTATTATTGTTATTTTTAGTTTAAATAACTTCCCAAAATATACTTACGTTTAATCGGCAATAAAAATTTTCATCTTCGTCGCACTGTCTGTCACTTAAACAATTTTCACTTTTAAATATTATTACGCGTTACTTTCACATTCAGAGTGATGCACCTTGGCCTTTGTTGAGTTGAGAACTGAGTTCGTTATCATTGTCGCTGTTAACATATGATTGATATCTCACTTCGTCTGTGGGCATGGCCTAGAAGCCCGACGCTAATCTTAACCAATCAAGTCTTTCCATTTTTTACACTTAAAGTAGTTTTCTGATGTAACATTCTTGTCCTCTCAAGTAATTGTTGTTTGCTTGCAGCTGCTTCGTTATCAGCCCATGCGGTGTTTTGAGAAATATTATCGCTTTTCCATATTATACACAAATAACTGATGCAATTCGATTTTCAATTTTTATACATGCTTATTTATTTACGCATTTTTAATTACCTTAACTTATCAAAAATTGTTAATTGTTTGTACGCACTTAAACTACGCTTCTTTAAGCTTTATTTCTTATCTCCGTATTATCATAACTGATTGGAATTCTTTTGAATGCGTGTTTAATTACATTTGTGGTGCTTACTTATAAATACGCATGCTTCCACTGAAAAATATCGTTATTTGCATTACCTAAATTTACTAAAATTCTATATACCGGGTGTTAAATATTCGTTATCTACTTAATGCATGTATTACTTATTTCTATGCTAACTATGCGTCTTCTTGTCCTAAGATGTGTATATTTGCGTCGCTTAAAACTACTTATACTCTATATATAGGGTGTTGAATGCTTACTATTTACAAACTATCCCAATTACTCAATTTTTTCCCAAATAAATCCAGTTTTTTGCTTCCTATTATGATTTCTAATTCCTGCACGACCATTGCTATAAAATACACCCTTAAACAACCCCTTATCACAGCAATATATATATATATATATATATTGCTGTGATAAGGGGTTGTTTAAGGGTGTGCTTTATAGTAAAGGTCGCTTAGAAAGGTGAAATTACCATAGGCAGCAGAAAACTGCATTTATTTAGTAAAGAATTGAAAAATGGAGGTAGTTTGTAAATAGTAAGCAGTCAACACCCTGTATATAAAGTATAAATAGTTTTAAGCGACGCCAATAACACATAGGAAGACGCATGGTTAGCGTAGAAACCAGGAAGACATGCATTAGGTAAATAGAAAATATTTAATACCCTGTAGATAAAGTTTTAGTTAATTTAGGTAAAGCAAGTAATGATATTTTTCAGTGGAAGCACGCGTATATTTATATGTAAACATAATAAAGTGTAATCAGACACGCATTCAAAAGAGTTCCAAACAATTAGATTAATACGGAGATAGAAATAGAGCTTCAGGAACCATAATATAAATGCGTACAAAATAGTTAACCATTTTTGATAAGAAAGGAGATTAAAAATTGTGTAAACAACAGGCAGATATGAAAATTAAAAGTCGAATTGCATCAATTGTTTATGGAAAAGCAATTAGATTTATCAAAACACCGCATGTTGATAACGAAGACAGTTCATTTACATTTCCAATGCTCCACCTGAAGGTACTACATTGGCCAGGAGGCGAGTTTTTTGTTGCCTGAAAATTTAGAATTTTGCCGAACCCTTGCCGTTCCAGGCAAAGTAGGGATCTTTAACGTGCGTGACAACACTCACACACGGGACCTCCATTTAACCTCTCATCCGAACGAGGACGTAATTTTTGTGAAAAATGCTCACCTGTCATTTTCAAGCAGTCGGCCGTGTCGGGATTTGAACCAGGACCTTGGGATCCGTAGTCTTACGTGTACTACATTGATCCACGGCGACGCCAACGAGCTTACAATTATTGGGAAGCATAGAAAATTACATCAGAAACTACTTTGAATGTAATTATTTGATTGGTTATAAATGAGCGACGAGTTTCTAGACCATACCCACTCACGAAGTAGGAGAGAAAAGATATATTAACAGGTACAGTGATAACGAAGTCAGTTTACAACTCAACAAAGGCCGAAGTGCGCCGCTATGAAATAAAGTGATACGTAATAATAATAATTCAAAGTGAAAAATTGTAAAAGTGCTAATATGAAAATTATAATTGCCGATTAAACGTAAGTAGATTATGGGGAATTTTATTTTAAACTAAAACATATTAATAATAGGGCTTCTAAGTCTGGGGGAAGAATAATACAATTTCTAAGTCCGAGGGAAACAAACTACAATTTCTAAGTCTGGGGGAGAATAATACAATTTCTAAGTCCGGGGAAAACAGACTACGATTTCGAGTACGGGGAGAAAAATTTAATCTTCGAGTCAGGGGACAATGATAATACGAATGTAATTTCGAGTACGTAGAGAATAAATGGGAAAATAAATGATGATAAACCAATTCTAAGTTTGGGGAAATTGACGAGAATAAGAAGTAATAAGTCTGAAATGAAACGACAATAAATTGGGGTGCATAAGTTAATAATGGTAGTCTAGAGGGTGATGGCAACAATTTAAATGAAATGGTTCAAGCGTGTAGATAGACAGTATTTCGAATGGGCATGTAATAGTCCTACATTGGGGGAAGATAATTTTTATTCAAATGGATGCGTCAATGCGAAGAAAAATAGACCAAATCAGATTTTAGTTATAAGACATTTTATTTTTCTATATTTTTTATTTTTTATTAAATTTGCTTAATATAATATGAATGTGAAAAAGTCAACAAAAGAAGTTGCATACGTATAAAGTGAGTAATATGATAATAGGTTTAGAACGTTCCACACTTCTTTTTTTATAAAGATAATAGGTTTTTTGGTGACTTTGGGTTTTGAGTAAATAGTATATGATGTTTAATAAATGAAATTTACAACATTAACTAATTGAAAAGTGTATTTCAAATAATTTACAAAAGCTGTACATAATATTGGTTTCATTAAAATCGAATTACCTGAATTTTATAATTCCAAATAAATGCTAGTCGAGGTCATAAGATAAAGTTTGTTAATTTAAACAGTTCAAGGAGGAGCTACAAGTTAAATAGGAAATTGATAACGAGGAAGGCGGTAACGTATCAAATTTTGTTATTGGTAGACAAGGTTGGATCAAGATAAAATCCAGTTAAGTTTCTGGAGGGAATTGATAGGAATATTAATAAGACAGCTCAACGTCGGAGGAGATAATTACAATCTTGTTTATTAATAGTAATATTAATATGGTCGCGCAAATGATGGAGCGCGAATAATTTAGAGGGGCATAGCATAATTAATATAACAGCCAAACGTAGGGGCTCGATAATTCCAATAGCATAGCAATACTATATATATATATATATATATATATATATATATATATATATTGCCGGGATATACCCCTTATATTAGGCCCCACGGTTGGGCATGTCATAAAATGCCGTGTTATTCTCGCCCCTGATAATCGCTGTAATAATCGATCCCCACGATTGGATCGTGTATAAAATGCTGTGATTAACTTCGCCCCAAGGTTGGGCAGCCCATAAATGCTGTGATACTTCACCAGACCCTACGATAAGCGTCCTAAAATGCTGTGTTATTTTCTTTATATTGATCAAGCACGTGTAAAAATGTTAATTTATAAATCTCTTTGCCTCAACTAGCTGATTCAATTAAATAAAGCAATTCTACAATACACAGTATAATGATTAAATATTTACAACCTTTTTATATATTTTCCCCTTTTTAAATTATTTACATTTGTCAGATTTTGAGAAAATGAGGCCAGCAAAACGAGATTTTTATTGTATTTAGAAACCTTTTGAAACGTTTCAAGATGCCTATTGCCTTTCATAAATTTATCAAAGAACCCCAGTTTTGTCGCCTCTTACATTTTTGAATTATTATTGAAATAAAACAGTTTACAGAAATAAATCATATCAAAATATCTAACCTGGAGTGGTTCAGTAGTTTCTCTGCATTTCCAAGGGTTTTCGTGTCAAGTCTAAATGTTTTGAGTCGAATTTGAAAGTCGACATGCAACCAAAATACTATCCAAATCGTTATTAGTGAGTTTATTTCAATAAAAGGTTTTTCATCTCCGTAATTAACGAAACAGTAATAGAATATTTACCATTGTCAGAGATTACCAAATTAATTTAACAGGTAGTAATCTCCAGAGTCTTCCTGACTCCAAGACTCGTAACAAGAGTCGTAACAGGAGTCGTAACAAGAGTCGTAACAAGAGTCGTAACAAGAGTCGTACCCAAGAGCCCTGTTTTATTTATTTTTAGAAATTGTACAATTTCACTAAATCTGGTTTACTTACGTCTGTAGTAGAGCGGCTGGCTTACACAATTTCTACACTCTTATAAAATGATTTTCACTTTAATTTTAATTAACTGTTTGCGTGAATAATTTAGCACTTTCGAGTATAGTGACTCCCAGTTTCAAATGTATACTAACTCGTTGTTCAATTGTTATCATATTTATAGGCCTTGCCCCTTTGTTTGGGATTCGTTGATTCCACGTGCTGGGCGACACCAATTGTCTTATCTCTTGTGCTATTTCGGAAACTTTACCAATTGTGTAGTTTAATTGCATGGAAGAACGCTCAAGTTGTCACGTAATTCATTCACATACATTACATTTAATTCAGAAATTCCAGGAACCTTCGTTCATCAAATCACGTATTATTGTTGTTTGCTTTATTCGAATCTAAATAGAAATAAATTTGGTATTTGTTTATTTTCTAGTTAAATTGGATTTTTGAACAAATGTAATACTTTTCTATCAACGTACGCTTTTCAAATAATGCATAATTCCTGCCTGCGTATATGATGATATATTAACGCACTTGTTGAATATTTATCGAGCCAATTCATTCAGGTTTTCCATTGATTTAATTTTGACGAATTTCGTTACATTTTTAAATTCTTATCTTTGCTCGTAGCTACTCTTGGATATGCGCTTAATCGCTTGTACTGTTATATACAGTGTACTCTCAACTAACCATATTTATAATGACTTATTTACTTTTCTAATATCTGTAATTATGTGCTTTGGTTATTTGGGAGTTTCTTTTCTTTATTCTACGACCCCTATGACTTAACCTACCCCTAAATTAACCCTACAATTACAGCAATATATATATATATATATATATATATATATATATATATATATTACTCATATTTAGACCAGGGTAGAAAATTAAATAATCACATCAAATAATTTTAATCACCGTGTATAAGGAATTTCATTAAATAATACGCGTTATTAAAACCATGAAGTATAAATAAACTCGGTTGTTTCAGTAAAAATAAGAAATTTAAATTATTTATAAGACGCTTTATATCAAAAGAAGCAGTATTAAAAAAAAAGCTCTGCGTGTAATTTAATTATTCCTAATAAAGAAACAAAGACAAATTACGTGCAAGATTTATATTAATTGATTCAAGTTTGGGCAACCGGTAGTTAAACAAAGTGTACATGTAATAATTAATATTGAAGTTGTATTCGCTAAAAATGAAAGGATAGAAATCAATTTAATTGGAGTTAATTAAACCGTTAATAACATATAATACCTATAGAAACTTGTAAAAACCCAATAATAGTCAAATCGTAGGAAGGTTATTTAAAATGTTACGTTTGAACACCCTGCGTGTTTTAAAAGGCAATTTCAGTTTAATTTGTTTGGATAAACATGTCGATTCTAAGGATATTGGAAACGATCAGATGCTTTAGCACGAAATACAAAACAGGGTTTATTTAAAAAAGCTCTGAGAATTAATATTATTTTGAACACCTGCGTAGTTTAAATATCACATTCGGCGAAAAGTTTGCAGATAATTAATGTTTACAAAGAATCTTGGAAAAACCGGGGCTTAGTATTCACGAGAATGTGCGATACGGGGTTATTAAATCCAGATAACAGTCCGCGTGGACTTATATAATCGATAATGAAGAGTATCAATTTGCACCAATACGAACAGGTTAGAGAAGGAAAGAGAAAATGCGTCAAGCAAAGACACATATTGTAAAAGGCGGGATTTAAACAACGTCACGAGGGTCACAATTGGTTGAAAATAGGATGCAAATATCAGAGGTAGAACAACAATTTCTGTACAAAATTAATTAGTTTTTCTCGGACATGCTTGAGTGCCGTGTGGAAATTTTCTGAGATTTAAATAGGGCGAGTGAAAATTCGTAAAAATCGATGTGCGAGCGACAGACTGGGAACATGGCATGAGAAATTCTTTAGAATTACCCGTTTTGGGGAACAGACCGACAGACAGGCTTTTGCTATATATACCGAGATGAATATAAACAAGCCCTCTTAGACTTTTGACTATTCGATGCGTTAAAAGCTCGTACATCCGCGACTTGATTGAAGATGTTAAAACAGTGCATTTTAGTTTGATAAAATAATTTAAAATTTTGCTCGTATATTTTAGTGATTCAAAATAGTTGGTTATTTACGTGCTAACATGAATGTACTTCAGTGCACTTAGATACAAGGTAATAAAATTTAGTTTCACTGTACCAATTAGCAAAATTTACAACGACAAATGTATACACAAAAGTAGGCAGTTTTGGCGTATATTGGTGAAAGAAGTATGAAGTTATTTGCTATTTTTCGGGGGTGTTAATAATTAAATGGTTCAAATACGTGTCTGGATCCACGAAACAAGGGTCAGATATACATAGATGAGTTCCGGAAAAGCCCAGAAACAAATGGTGATGGAGTAAATTTTAAAAGCGTTGAGAATTAGAAGCCGTAAATATAATCCTGTTGGAATGGTGTGATTAACTAAAGGGACGATGTACTTTGAAGCTACGAGGACAGTAACCTTCAGGTAAATTATACTATTTTGTTTGACATTTTGTGTGTGTTGAATAACTTTATAATTGATTTACTTTAAATGGACATTAGTGAAATTGTACTAACCATAAAATTTTAATTTTAAGATGAAATTTGCTTGTTGAAGTAGAAAGGAGTATTTAGTTTTGATGTTCGGTAATATGATGAAAATTTGGGTATGTCTTTGAGCTCAATTAGACGAACCTGGTTAATTAACGTAAAGGGGTGGTAGATGCTCCTTTATACTCAGACTCCGGTCTGCTTATATTGTTATATTAATTAGTAGGCATCCAACAAGGACTTTAATTTTGGATGCACATTAAAATGATAATAAAATTAATCTTGAAATTCTTTTTAAAACTGAAATTTATGCTGAGTTTTAATTTTGAAATTTTAATGTATTCTGAATATTGATGTAAATAGAGTTAACGTTGATGTTTTGGTAGGAATGTGTTGTTTTTTTTGAATGAGGAGGTTTATAACATTAGGTGAGCAGCCGAGGCGAAAAGAGGATCACAGCCGTTTATGACGCCCAATCTGTGGGACTAGAATTTTTTTTGTTGAAATGACCCAGTTCCCGCATTCAAAGGAGTATATCACAGCAAATTTTGGCGCCCAATTCGTGGGGCTCGAATGTTTTTTTGAAAGGGCCAGTACCTGCAGATATGAGAGGAATCACAGCAAATTTGGCGACCCAAAAGTGAGGCTCGAGTTCCAAATAAAATTTTTGTGATTTTATTCCAGGAAACTGGCGATCTGAGAGAGAGAGTTTCTGTGTGTGTATAAATTTAAGAGTATTTTAGAGTGTGTGTGAGTGAGTAGAACGTATGCAGAGAAAAGAGTGGTTAAGGAGTCAAGGAGTGGAAATTGGAAGTGACGATAGTGCATTGTGTGAGAAAATTTCGAAAATGGAAGAAGCTGGAGGCAGTAGAGATCAGTCGAGGACGGAATCAGGGGATCAAGGAAACGAGATGATATTGAGAATGTTAGAGAGGATGAGTGAAGAATCCAATAGAAAATTAGAACAGCTAAGCGATGAATCTAATAGAGCTAGGGAAGAATCGAACAGGAAGTTAGAAGAGATTAGAGAAATGAGTGAGGAATCGAATCGTAAGTTTGAGCAAATTAGTCAGAAAATAGATAAGACGAATCAAGAAGTTTCAGAATTTAAAATAGTCTTACCGTAAAGATGGGGAAGTTGAAAATAGGGTTGAAAAAATGAGCGTGATATTACAGGTCTTCGACAGGAAATGGGACATTTAAGGTCCGAAGTACGCATTTTTGTGAAGAAGAGATTAATGTAAAATGACTGAAGTGACGGACTCATGTAGGGATCAGTTAGGCAGGGTAGAACGCGAAGTTAGTAGTATCAAATACAACATGTCAAATTTAACGGGGAGGGTCCCAGATTTTCTACAGGTGGAGTATCATTGGACCAACACATGAAGTTTTATGGCGATAACAGGGTAAATCCACAAATTTTTATTAATAGTGTAAGAAATCTAGTGGGAAATTTATTTGACGAACAGACTAAACTAAATACGATAAAGGCTTTATTAAAGGACAATGCGGAGGCATGGTACAATTTAGTAGGACAGGACATAGACACGTATCAGGACTTTGAAAACAAATTTTACAACATTACTGGAGTGATCACAAACAGGATCAGATTAGGGACGACTTGATTACAGGAAAATTTAAGGGAGAGTTTGCAGGTTCTAGGGAGCAATATGCCATCCGCAAATACAGTGTGGCCAAACAACTGAATCCACCATTGACGGACAGACAGATTATCAAGTACCTATCACGACATTTTGAACTGGAAATTAGACAACACGTGGCCTTACAAAACATCACAGAACGGGAGACATTTTAGAGTATTTGCAGAGATATGACGATGTATGTGAGGACGGACAAGAGAGATACGAGAACGAAACGTTAACACAGTTAGGTTTGACAACAGGACACCGAATTATCCGAGACGGCCTGACCACAACAGAAATTTTCGACCGAATTGGGAACGACGAGGACAGGAATACAGGAGCAATAGTGCGACTAGGGGACCGACGCCAAGACCTAGTTACACGCGACAGAACAGTTTACCGGAAGTAAACAGGACTGTGACCAGCACGCCGAATAGAGACAGGGACACGGATATTAACACGAGGAGGACGTACGCACAGGTTGTAGAAGGACAACCAGGACCAAGCACGGAAAACAGGATGAGACAGGATTTTAGAACGCGACAGACCACTAGATTTCTGTGTAAATGTATACGAACATCCACGTGAATTTTTCAAAATTGAGGAGGAAGTAGAGCCAGAAACTGAGGAAAATTATGTTTGCCAATTATTAATTTAGAAATTTTGAGAATAATGTAGAAGTATTACTTGATACAGGGGCAGAGGCGAGTTTAATATCGGAGGAATTCGTCAGCAAAATTAGGGATAAGGTTTGTCATAGAATTATGCCTATAAAACGTAGCCATTTAGTAGCTCCAAATAAAAAGAAGTTTGCTGTAGTAAATAGTGTTGTGGTGCTTAGGATAGATATAGGAGATTTAAGCTGTGAACAGGAGTTTGTAATTGTACCTGGACTGAAGTTTCAGAGCATTTTAGGTGTTGACTGTATGATGAAGTTAGGGTTGTGATAGATATGGAAAGGAAGGTAGTAAGGATTAAAGATAGGGTAGTGCCATGGAAGGCAGTTATGAAGTCACAGAGGATGACACTGGGTTTAGTATTAATGTAGTAGAGGTAGAGGATGATGAAGTTAAACAGATCAACACAATAAGATGTCCAGAGGATAGGAGAGTAGAGGTTCAAGCTTTATTACAAAACATGCAGAATTAGTGGGGGTAGAAGCAAGCACAGTGTTAGGCTATGAGCACAGATTGGAAGTGGATAATTCAGAACCGTTCAACGCAAAGGTTTATCCAATTCCAGCAGCATATCGGGAGCAGGTGAAGGCAGAATTAAATAAAATGTTGGAAGATGGCATAATAGAGGTATCAAACACTCATTTCATAAATCCGTTGGTGGTAGTTAAGAAAAGGATGATAGCATTTGTTTATGTTTAGATGCACGAAAAATTAATCAACGGACCAAACCGCAATTCCATTGTCCACCATCCATGGACACACTTTTGACGAGATTAAGTGGCAAGTTTATTTTTAGTAAATTAGATTTAAGGAATTCATTCTGGCTGATTCCATTACACAAAGATTCTAGAAGGTACACAGGATTTTCCGTAGAGGTAAAAATCTATAATTTTAAGGTAGTACCGTATGGTTTGTCAACGTCAAGTGCAGCATTAATTAAGGCAATGCAAGCAATTTTAGGAGCATATGAGCAATTCTGCATACACTATGTGGATGATATTTTAATTTTTAGTAAAACTGAGGAACAACATTACTCTCATTTAGAACGGATATTATTAGAGCTTAAATTAGCAGGACTGAGGCTGAATATAGAAAATGTGAATTTTTTCAAAAACCGTTAAATTTCTGGGGTATGTGGTGAACACTCAAGGTATGTGTATCGATAAAGAAAGATTGTCCGAACTTTTGACATATCCGAGACCTAATAACATTAGGAAATTAAGAGCTTTTTGGGGTCCTTAACTTTTATAAAAGTTTGTACCTGGATTTGCTGAAAAGCGAGTCCATTGTTTAAACTTCTGAAGAAGGGAGTAAGATGGAGTTGGACGGAAAGTCAAGAGGCAGCATATTTAACACTGTTGGAACAATTTCACGACCAACTAATTTTGAGGCATCCCAGATTTGATGTAGGTTTCGTACTGAGGACGGATGCATCGGATAGTGCATTAGCAGCAGAGTTGTACCAAGTACAAGAGGGGGAAGAGGTGCCCATATCTTTTGTTTCACGCACACTAAAGCCGCATGAAGTAAATTACACGATTAGTGAAAAGGAGATGGCTGCAGTGGTGTTTGGTGTTACGAAGTTAAAATTTTTTTTGATAGGAAGACATTTTGTAATCGAAACGGATCATTCGGCGTTGTGTGCGTTGATGAATACGAGATTTTCGAACAATCGAGTATATCGATGGGGTTGTTACTACAGGAGTTTGACTTTGAGATTAGATATATTAAGGGAGAAAATAATTTTATAGCAGACGCGTTTAGTAGAAACAGGGACATGGATAACAAGAGACCGTGTGACATCATGATTGCCATGAACAGTCTACTACAAAATGATTCAGTATATGGAGAAGAGGAGATCTTGAGGAACCAGAGGCAGAGTGAGGAACTACAGATTGTTAGAACGAAGTTAGAAAATGAACCGGATTTAAAAACTTCCATATGATAAACGGCTTTTGTGTAAAAATTCAAGAATTGAAGTGTATGTGGTGGATAGGGTACAAGCAAAATTAATTATCAAAGATCTGCACTTAAGATATGGTCACATAGGAATCCGAAAGACATGGTTAATTTTAGGAAACGTTTTTTCAACTAAAGACTTAGGGTTAGTAAAGTCTGTCATCAACACTTGTCACTTATGTACTTTAGGAAAGTACAAAAATAGTACGAGTCAGGATGTGGTACAAAGTATACACGTACAAAATCCCTGGACTTAGTTGCTATTGATTATTTGAGCAATCTAGTCCGAAGTACAAAAGGACACAAACATGTGCTGATTGTGACGGATGTGTTTTCCAAATTTACCAAATTATATCCCACTCGGGATTGTAACACAGTCGGAACAAACAAGAAATTGGAACAATTTTGTAGGGAAGTAGGAACTTTTAAACGGGTATTAGCAGACAATGCTACTTATTTTAATAATCAAAGATTTAGAGATTATTGGGAGAGGCAAAACGTTAAAGTGATGTTTTGTAGCATAAGGCATCCTCAAGCGAATCCAGCTGAGCGATATATTCAAGAGACGGTTAAGTTTTTGCGTTTAGCTTCACATAGGAATCATCGTTTATGGGAGGACAATTTGTCTAAGGTTGAATCTTTCATCAATGAAACCCCTAGTACCGTGACAGAAACCAGTCCCATCATGCTGATCAAACAACAGTATCCCGAAAGACCATGGCAAATTGTGCCTAGGGACGATGAATTCCAACAACTTTTGGTAGATGTGAGGGAGAGGTTAAGGAAGAGAGCTGAAAAATATACAAGGAAGATGAACGCAAGAATTAGAAAGAGGGTAAAATTTAAAGTGGGAGACCAAGTAGTAGTAAAAAGCTTGAGAGTAGGGAAGAGAGATAGGATGACATGTGCTAAACTACACTTGCCATATGAGGGACCTTTTGAGATAGGTGAAGTAGTAGGGGAGTGCACATATTTATTAAGGGAAGTAGGTACGGGAAATGAGAGGGGACGATTTCACGTCAACCTATTATTCCCTTATACCGGAGAACCAGCACCACAGGAGAAATAGGTGTATAATATAGTAAAATTTAAATAGGATAAGAATAGAGAATAGGTGTATATAGAAGAATAGAAGTAGGTGTTGATAGAAAATAGAGCTAGATATAGGATAAATATGGGAGATGATTAGAAATAGGTTTAGGATGAGAATAAAGAGTAAAGGTAGGAAGAAAATAAGATAGGTTAAGTATAGATATTGCATATAAGATTAGTGGAGAGTTAGGAATAAAGTTAGAAATAAGATAGGCATATAGGATGTATATAGGATTAGATGGATAAGTAGGATGAAGTTAGGGATAATTTCAGTTTATAGAATGAGGTGAGAGTTAGGAATAGGATAGGGATATAGGATAGGTGTAAATATTTTTTTTTGGATTGGAGACAAAGTAGGTAAGTTAGATAGATAAGGGTAGAGAGAGATAGGCAGTTTGTTTGTAATTTTTTTTGTCTAAATGTTTTATATTTGAATTCAAATAAGTGGGATTATTTGGATTCAAATAGGGGGAAAATACTCATATTTAGACCAGGGTAGAAAATTAAATAATCACATCAAATAATTTTAATCACCGTGTATAAGGAATTTCATTAAATAATACGCGTTATTAAAACCATGAAGCATAAATAAACTCGGTTGTTTCAGTAAAAATAAGAAATTTAAATTATTTATAAGACGCTTTATATCAAAAGAAGCAGTATTAAAAAAAAATCTCTGCGTGTAATTTAATTATTCCTAATAAAGAAACAAAGACAAATTACGTGCAAGATTTATATTAATTGATTCAAGTTTGGGCAACCGGTAGTAAAACAAAGTGTACATGTAATAATTAATATTGAAGTTGTATTCGCTAAAAATGAAAGGATAGAAATCAATTTAATTGGAGTTAATTAAACCGTTAATAACATATAATACCTATAGAAACTTGTAAAAACCCAATAATAGTCAAATCGTAGGAAGGTTATTTAAAATGTTACGTTTGAACACCCCTGCGTGTTTTTAAAAGGCAATTTCAGTTTAATTTGTTTGGATAAACATGTCGATTCTAAGGATATTGGAAACGATCAGATGCTTTAGCACGAAATACAAAACAGGGTTTATTTAAAAAAGCTCTGAGAATTAATATTATTTTGAACACCTGCGTAGTTTAAATATCACATTCGGCGAAAAGTTTGCAGATAATTAATGTTTACAAAGAATCTTGGAGAAACCGGGGCTTAGTATTCACGAGAATGTGCGATACGGGGTTATTAAACCCAGATAACAGTCCGCGGGACTGATATAATCGATAATGAAGAGTTCAATTTGCACCAATACGAACAGGTTAGAGAAGGAAAAGAAAATGCGTCCAAAGACACATATTGTAAAAGGCGGGATTTAAACAACGTCACGAGGGTCACAATTGGTTGAAGATGTTAAAACAGTGCATTTTAGTTTGATAAAATAATTTAAAATTTTGCTCGTATATTTTAGTGATTCAAAATAGTTGGTTATTTACGTGCTAACATGAATGTACTTCAGTGCACTTAGATACAAGGTAATAAAATTTAGTTTCACTGTACCAATTAGCAAAATTTACAACGACAAATGTATACACAAAAGTAGGCAGTTTTGGCGTATATTGGTGAAAGAAGTATGAAGTTATTTGCTATTTTTCGGGGTGTTAATAATTAAATGGTTCAAATACGTGTCTGGATCCACGAAACAAGGGTCAGATATACATAGATGAGTTCCGGAAAAGCCCAGAAACAAATGGTGATGGAGTAAATTTTAAAAGCGTTGAGAATTAGAAGCCGTAAATATAATCCTGTTGGAATGGTGTGATTAACTAAAGGGACGATGTACTTTGAAGCTACGAGGACAGTAACCTTCAGGTAAATTATACTATTTTGTTTGACATTTTGTGTGTGTTGAATAACTTTATAATTGATTTACTTTAAATGGACATTAGTGAAATTGTACTAACCATAAAATTTTAATTTTAAGATGAAATTTGCTTGTTGAAGTAGAAAGGAGTATTTAGTTTTGATGTTCGGTAATATGATGAAAATTTGGGTATGTCTTTGAGCTCAATTAGACGAACCTGGTTAATTAACGTAAAGGGTGGTAGATGCTCCTTTATACTCAGACTCGGTCTGCTTATATTGTTATATTAATTAGTAGGCATCCAACAAGGACTTTAATTTTGGATGCACATTAAAATGATAATAAAATTAATCTTGAAATTCTTTTTAAAACTGAAATTTATGCTGAGTTTTAATTTTGAAATTTTAATGTATTCTGAATATTGATGTAAATAGAGTTAACGTTGATGTTTTTGGTAGGAATGTGTTGTTTTTTTTTTGAATGAGGAGGTTTATAACATTAGGTGAGCAGCCGAGGCGAAAAGAGGATCACAGCCGTTTATGACGCCCAATCTGTGGGACTAGAATTTTTTTTGTTGAAATGACCCAGTTCCCGCATTCAAAGGAGTATATCACAGCAAATTTTGGCGCCCAATTCGTGGGGCTCGAATGTTTTTTTGAAAGGGCCAGTACCTGCAGATATGAGAGGAATCACAGCAAATTTGGCGACCCAAAAGTGAGGCTCGAGTTCCAAATAAAATTTTTGTGATTTTATTCCAGGAAACTGGCGATCTGAGAGAGAGAGTTTCTGTGTGTATAAATTTAAGAGTATTTTAGATGTGTGTGAGTGAGTAGAACGTATGCAGAGAAAAGAGTGGTTAAGGAGTCAAGGAGTGGAAATTGGAAGTGACGATAGTGCATTGTGTGAGAAAATTTCGAAAATGGAAGAAGCTGGAGGCAGTAGAGATCAGTCGAGGACGGAATCAGGGGATCAAGGAAACGAGATGATATTGAGAATGTTAGAGAGGATGAGTGAAGAATCCAATAGAAAATTAGAACAGCTAAGCGATGAATCTAATAGAGCTAGGGAAGAATCGAACAGGAAGTTAGAAGAGATTAGAGAAATGAGTGAGGAATCGAATCGTAAGTTTGAGCAAATTAGTCAGAAAATAGATAAGACGAATCAAGAAGTTTCAGAATTTAAAAATAGTCTTACCGTAAAGATGGGGGAAGTTGAAAATAGGGTTGAAAAAATGAGCGTGATATTACAGGTCTTCGACAGGAAATGGGACATTTAAGGTCCGAAGTACGCATTTTTTGTGAAGAAGAGATTAATGTGAAAATGACTGAAGTGACGGACTCATGTAGGGATCAGTTAGGCAGGGTAGAACGCGAAGTTAGTAGTATCAAATACAACATGTCAAATTTAACGGGGGAGGGTCCCAGATTTTCTACAGGTGGAGTATCATTGGACCAACACATGAAGTTTTATGGCGATAACAGGGTAAATCCACAAATTTTTATTAATAGTGTAAGAAATCTAGTGGGAAATTTATTTGACGAACAGACTAAACTAAATACGATAAAGGCTTTATTAAAGGACAATGCGGAGGCATGGTACAATTTAGTAGGACAGGACATAGACACGTATCAGGACTTTGAAAACAAATTTTTACAACATTACTGGAGTGATCACAAACAGGATCAGATTAGGGACGACTTGATTACAGAAAAATTTAAGGGAGAGTTTGCAGGTTCTAGGGAGCAATATGCCATCCGCAAATACAGTGTGGCCAAACAACTGAATCCACTATTGACGGACAGACAGATTATCTCTGCGTGTAATTTAATTATTCCTAATAAAGAAACAAAGACAAATTACGTGCAAGATTTATATTAATTGATTCAAGTTTGGGCAACCGGTAGTAAAACAAAGTGTACATGTAATAATTAATATTGTATTCGCTAAAATGAAAGGATAGAAATCAATTTAATTGAGTTAATTAAACCGTTAATAACATATAATACCTATAGAAACTTGTAAAACCCAATAATAGTCAAATCGTAGGAAGGTTATTTAAAATGTTACGTTTGAACACCCTGCGTGTTTTAAAAGGCAATTTCAGTTTAATTTGTTTGGATAAACATGTCGATTCTAAGGATATTGGAAACGATCAGATGCTTTAGCACGAAATACAAAACAGGGTTTATTTAAAAAAGCTCTGAGAATTAATATTATTTTGAACACCTGCGTAGTTTAAATATCACATTCGGCGAAAAGTTTGCAGATAATTAATGTTTACAAAGAATCTTGGAGAAACCGGGGCTTAGTATTCACGAGAATGTGCGATACGGGGTTATTAAACCCAGATAACAGTCCGCGTGGACTGATATAATCGATAATGAAGAGTATCAATTTGCACCAATACGAACAGGTTAGAGAAGGAAAGAGAAAATGCGTCAAGCAAAGACACATATTGTAAAAGGCGGATTTAAACAACGTCACGAGGGTCACAATTGGTTGAAAATAGGATGCAAATATCAGAGGTAGAACAACAATTTCTGTACAAAATTAATTAGTTTTTCTCGGACATGCTTGAGTGCCGTGTGAAATTTTCTGAGATTTAAATAGGGCGAGTGAAAATTCGTAAAATCGATGTGCGAGCGACAGACTGGGAACATGGCATGAGAAATTCTTTAGAATTACCCGTTTTGGGGAACAGACCGACAGACAGGCTTTTGCTATATATACCGAGATGAATATAAACAAGCCCTCTTAGACTTTTGACTATTCGATGCGTTAAAAGCTCGTACATCCGCGACTTGATTGAAGATGTTAAACAGTGCATTTTAGTTTGATAAAATAATTTAAAATTTTGCTCGTATATTTTAGTGATTCAAAATAGTTGGTTATTTACGTGCTAACATGAATGTACTTCAGTGCACTTAGATACAAGGTAATAAAATTTAGTTTCACTGTACCAATTAGCAAAATTTACAACGACAAATGTATACACAAAAGTAGGCAGTTTTGGCGTATATTGGTGAAAGAAGTATGAAGTTATTTGCTATTTTTCGGGGTGTTAATAATTAAATGGTTCAAATACGTGTCTGGATCCACGAAACAAGGGTCAGATATACATAGATGAGTTCCGGAAAAGCCCAGAAACAAATAGTGATGGAGTAAATTTTAAAAGCGTTGAGAATTAGAAGCCGTAAATATAATCCTGTTGGAATGGTGTGATTAACTAAAGGGACGATGTACTTTGAAGCTACGAGGACAGTAACCTTCAGGTAAATTATACTATTTTGTTTGACATTTTGTGTGTGTTGAATAACTTTATAATTGATTTACTTTAAATGGACATTAGTGAAATTGTACTAACCATAAAATTTTAATTTTAAGATGAAATTTGCTTGTTGAAGTAGAAAGGAGTATTTAGTTTTGATGTTCGGTAATATGATGAAAATTTGGGTATGTCTTTGAGCTCAATTAGACGAACCTGGTTAATTAACGTAAAGGTGGTAGATGCTCCTTTATACTCAGACTCGGTCTGCTTATATTGTTATATTAATTAGTAGGCATCCAACAAGGACTTTAATTTTGGATGCACATTAAAATGATAATAAAATTAATCTTGAAATTCTTTTAAAACTGAAATTTATGCTGAGTTTAATTTTGAAATTTTAATGTATTCTGAATATTGATGTAAATAGAGTTAACGTTGATGTTTTGGTAGGAATGTGTTGTTTTTTTTTGAATGAGGAGGTTTATAACATTAGGTGAGCAGCCGAGGCGAAAAGAGGATCACAGCCGTTTATGACGCCCAATCTGTGGGACTAGAATTTTTTGTTGAAATGACCCAGTTCCGCATTCAAAGGATATATCACAGCAAATTTTGGCGCCAATGTGTCGAATTTTTGAAAGGGCCAGTACCTGCAGATATGAGAGGAATCACAGCAAATTTGGCGACCCAAAAGTGAGGCTCGAGTTCAAATAAAATTTTTGTGATTTTATTCCAGGAAACTGGCGATCTGAGAGAGAGTTTCTGTGTGTGTATAAATTTAAGAGTATTTTAGAGTGTGTGTAGTGAGTAGAACGTATGCAGAGAAAAGAGTGGTTAAGGAGTCAAGGAGTGGAAATTGGAAGTGACGATAGTGCATTGTGTGAGAAAATTTCGAAAATGGAAGAAGCTGGAGGCAGTAGAGATCAGTCGAGGACGGAATCAGGGATCAAGGAAACGAGATGATATTGAGAATGTTAGAGAGGATGAGTGAAGAATCCAATAGAAAATTAGAACAGCTAAGCGATGAATCTAATAGAGCTAGGAAGAATCGAACAGGAAGTTAGAAGAGATTAGAGAAATGAGTGAGGAATCGAATCGTAAGTTTGAGCAAATTAGTCAGAAAATAGATAAGACGAATCAAGAAGTTTCAGAATTTAAAAATAGTCTTACCGTAAAGATGGGGAAGTTGAAAATAGGGTTGAAAAATGAGCGTGATATTACAGGTCTTCGACAGGAAATGGGACATTTAAGGTCCGAAGTACGCATTTTGTGAAGAAGAGATTAATGTGAAAATGACTGAAGTGACGGACTCATGTAGGGATCAGTTAGGCAGGGTAGAACGCGAAGTTAGTAGTATCAAATACAACATGTCAAATTTAACGGGGGAGGGTCCCAGATTTTCTACAGGTGGAGTATCATTGGACCAACACATGAAGTTTTATGGCGATAACAGGGTAAATCCACAAATTTTTATTAATAGTGTAAGAAATCTAGTGGGAAATTTATTTGACGAACAGACTAAACTAAATACGATAAAGGCTTTATTAAAGGACAATGCGGAGGCATGGTACAATTTAGTAGGACAGGACATAGACACGTATCAGGACTTTGAAAACAAATTTTACAACATTACTGGAGTGATCACAAACAGGATCAGATTAGGGACGACTTGATTACAGGAAAATTTAAGGGAGAGTTTGCAGGTTCTAGGGAGCAATATGCCATCCGCAAATACAGTGTGGCCAAACAACTGAATCCACCATTGACGGACAGACAGATTATCAAGTACCTATCACGACATTTTGAACTGGAAATTAGACAACACGTGGCCTTACAAAACATCACAGAACGGGAGACATTTTAGAGTATTTGCAGAGATATGACGATGTATGTGAGGACGGACAAGAGAGATACGAGAACGAAACGTTAACACAGTTAGGTTTGACAACAGGACACCGAATTATCCGAGACGGCCTGACCACAACAGAAATTTTCGACCGAATTGGGAACGACGAGGACAGGAATACAGGAGCAATAGTGCGACTAGGGGACCGACGCCAAGACCTAGTTACACGCGACAGAACAGTTTACCGGAAGTAAACAGGACTGTGACCAGCACGCCGAATAGAGACAGGGACACGGATATTAACACGAGGAGGACGTACGCACAGGTTGTAGAAGGACAACCAGGACCAAGCACGGAAAACAGGATGAGACAGGATTTTAGAACGCGACAGACCACTAGATTTCTGTGTAAATGTATACGAACATCCACGTGAATTTTCAAAATTGAGGAGGAAGTAGAGCCAGAAACTGAGGAAAAATTATGTTTGCCAATTATTAATTTAGAAATTTTTGAGAATAATGTAGAAGTATTACTTGATACAGGGGCAGAGGCGAGTTTAATATCGGAGGAATTCGTCAGCAAAATTAGGGATAAGGTTTGTCATAGAATTATGCCTATAAAACGTAGCCATTTAGTAGCTCCAAATAAAAAGAAGTTTGCTGTAGTAAATAGTGTTGTGGTGCTTAGGATAGATATAGGAGATTTAAGCTGTGAACAGGAGTTTGTAATTGTACCTGGACTGAAGTTTCAGAGCATTTTAGGTGTTGACTGTATGATGAAGTTAGGGGTTGTGATAGATATGGAAAGGAAGGTAGTAAGGATTAAAGATAGGGTAGTGCCATGGAAAGGCAGTTATGAAGTCACAGAGGATGACACTGGGTTTAGTATTAATGTAGTAGAGGTAGAGGATGATGAAGTTAAACAGATCAACACAATAAGATGTCCAGAGGATAGGAGAGTAGAGGTTCAAGCTTTATTACAAAAACATGCAGAATTAGTGGGGGTAGAAGCAAGCACAGTGTTAGGCTATGAGCACAGATTGGAAGTGGATAATTCAGAACCGTTCAACGCAAAGGTTTATCCAATTCCAGCAGCATATCGGGAGCAGGTGAAGGCAGAATTAAATAAAATGTTGGAAGATGGCATAATAGAGGTATCAAACACTCATTTCATAAATCCGTTGGTGGTAGTTAAGAAAAAGGATGATAGCATTCGTTTATGTTTAGATGCACGAAAATTAATCAACGGACCAAACTGCAATTCCATTGTCCACCATCCATGGACACACTTTTGACGAGATTAAGTGGCAAGTTTATTTTAGTAAATTAGATTTAAGGAATTCATTCTGGCTGATTCCATTACACAAAGATTCTAGAAGGTACACAGGATTTTCCGTAGAGGTAAAAATCTATAATTTTAAGGTAGTACCGTATGGTTTGTCAACGTCAAGTGCAGCATTAATTAAGGCAATGCAAGCAATTTTAGGAGCATATGAGCAATTCTGCATACACTATGTGGATGATATTTTAATTTTTAGTAAAACTGAGGAACAACATTACTCTCATTTAGAACGGATATTATTAGAGCTTAAATTAGCAGGACTGAGGCTGAATATAGAAAAATGTGAATTTTTTCAAAACCGTTAAATTTCTGGGGTATGTGGTGAACACTCAAGGTATGTGTATCGATAAAGAAAGATTGTCCGAACTTTTGACATATCCGAGACCTAATAACATTAGGAAATTAAGAGCTTTTTGGGGTCCTTAACTTTTATAAAAGTTTGTACCTGGATTTGCTGAAAAGCGAGTCCATTGTTTAAACTTCTGAAGAAGGGAGTAAGATGGAGTTGGACGGAAAGTCAAGAGGCAGCATATCTAACACTGTTGGAACAATTTCACGACCAACTAATTTTGAGGCATCCCAGATTTGATGTAGGTTTCGTACTGAGGACGGATGCATCGGATAGTGCATTAGCAGCAGAGTTGTACCAAGTACAAGAGGGGGAAGAGGTGCCCATATCTTTTGTTTCACGCACACTAAAGCCGCATGAAGTAAATTACACGATTAGTGAAAAGGAGATGGCTGCAGTGGTGTTTGGTGTTACGAAGTTAAAATTTTTTTTGATAGGAAGACATTTTGTAATCGAAACGGATCATTCGGCGTTGTGTGCGTTGATGAATACGAGATTTTCGAACAATCGAGTATATCGATGGGGGTTGTTACTACAGGAGTTTGACTTTGAGATTAGATATATTAAGGGAGAAAATAATTTTATAGCAGACGCGTTTAGTAGAAACAGGGACATGGATAACAAGAGACCGTGTGACATCATGATTGCCATGAACAGTCTACTACAAAATGATTCAGTATATGGAGAAGAGGAGATCTTGAGGAACCAGAGGCAGAGTGAGGAACTACAGATTGTTAGAACGAAGTTAGAAAATGAACCGGGATTTAAAAACTTCCATATGATAAACGGCTTTTTGTGTAAAAAAATTCAAGAATTGAAGTGTATGTGGTGGATAGGGTACAAGCAAAATTAATTATCAAAGATCTGCACTTAAGATATGGTCACATAGGAATCCGAAAGACATGGTTAATTTTTAGGGAAACGTTTTTTTCAACTAAAGACTTAGGGTTAGTAAAGTCTGTCATCAACACTTGTCACTTATGTACTTTAGGAAAGTACAAAAATAGTACGAGTCAGGATGTGGTACAAAGTATACACGTACAAAATCCCCTGGACTTAGTTGCTATTGATTATTTGAGCAATCTAGTCCGAAGTACAAAGGACACAAACATGTGCTGATTGTGACGGATGTGTTTTCAAATTTACCAAATTATATCCCACTCGGGATTGTAACACAGTCGGAACAAACAAGAAATTGGAACAATTTTGTAGGAAGTAGGAACTTTTAAACGGGTATTAGCAGACAATGCTACTTATTTTAATAATCAAAGATTTAGAGATTATTGGGAGAGCAAAACGTTAAAGTGATGTTTTGTAGCATAAGGCATCCTCAAGCGAATCCAGCTGAGCGATATATTCAAGAGACGGTTAAGTTTTGCGTTTAGCTTCACATAGGAATCATCGTTTATGGGAGGACAATTTGTCTAAGGTTGAATCTTTCATCAATGAATGATTTTCGAACAATCGAGTATATCGATGGGGGTTGTTACTACAGGAGTTTGACTTTGAGATTAGATATATTAAGGAGAAAATAATTTTATAGCAGACGCGTTTAGTAGAAACAGGGACATGGATAACAAGAGACCGTGTGACATCATGATTGCCATGAACAGTCTACTACAAAATGATTCAGTATATGGAGAAGAGGAGATCTTGAGGAACCAGAGGCAGAGTGAGGAACTACAGATTGTTAGAACGAAGTTAGAAAATGAACCGGGATTTAAAACTTCCATATGATAAACGGCTTTTGTGTAAAAAATTCAAGAATTGAAGTGTATGTGGTGGATAGGTACAAGCAAAATTAATTATCAAAGATCTGCACTTAAGATATGGTCACATAGGAATCGAAAGACATGGTTAATTTTAGGAAACGTTTTTCAACTAAAGACTTAGGGTTAGTAAAGTCTGTCATCAACACTTGTCACTTATGTACTTTAGGAAAGTACAAAAATAGTACGAGTCAGGATGTGGTACAAAGTATACACGTACAAAATCCCTGGACTTAGTTGCTATTGATTATTTGAGCAATCTAGTCCGAAGTACAAAAGGACACAAACATGTGCTGATTGTGACGGATGTGTTTTCCAAATTTACCAAATTATATCCCACTCGGGATTGTAACACAGTCGGAACAAACAAGAAATTGGAACAATTTTGTAGGAAGTAGGAACTTTTAAACGGGTATTAGCAGACAATGCTACTTATTTTAATAATCAAAGATTTAGAGATTATTGGGAGAGGCAAAACGTTAAAGTGGTGTTTTGTAGCATAAGGCATCCTCAAGCGAATCCAGCTGAGCGATATATTCAAGAGACGGTTAAGTTTTGCGTTTAGCTTCACATAGGAATCATCGTTTATGGGAGGACAATTTGTCTAAGGTTGAATCTTTCATCAATGAAACCCCTAGTACCGTGACAGAAACCAGTCCCATCATGCTGATCAAACAACAGTATCCCGAAAGACCATGGCAAATTGTGCCTAGGGACGATGAATTCCAACAACTTTTGGTAGATGTGAGGGAGAGGTTAAGGAAGAGAGCTGAAAAATATACAAGGAAGATGAACGCAAGAATTAGAAAGAGGGTAAAATTTAAAGTGGGAGACCAAGTAGTAGTAAAAAGCTTGAGAGTAGGGAAGAGAGATAGGATGACATGTGCTAAACTACACTTGCCATATGAGGGACCTTTTGAGATAGGTGAAGTAGTAGGGAGTGCACATATTTATTAAGGGAAGTAGGTACGGGAAATGAGAGGGACGATTTCACGTCAACCTATTATTCCTTATACCGGAGAACCAGCACCACAGGAGAAATAGGTGTATAATATAGTAAAATTTAAATAGGATAAGAATAGAGAATAGGTGTATATAGAAGAATAGAAGTAGGTGTTGATAGAAAATAGAGCTAGATATAGGATAAATATGGGAGATGATTAGAAATAGGTTTAGGATGAGAATAAAGAGTAAAGGTAGGAAGAAAATAAGATAGGTTAAGTATAGATATTGCATATAAGATTAGTGGAGAGTTAGGAATAAAGTTAGAAATAAGATAGGCATATAGGATGTATATAGGATTAGATGGATAAGTAGGATGAAGTTAGGATAATTTCAGTTTATAGAATGAGGTGAGAGTTAGGAATAGGATAGGGATATAGGATAGGTGTAAATATTTTTTTGGATTGGAGACAAAGTAGGTAAGTTAGATAGATAAGGGTAGAGAGAGATAGGCAGTTTGTTTGTAATTTTTTGTCTAAATGTTTTATATTTGAATTCAAATAAGTGGGATTATTTGGATTCAAATAGGGGAAAATACTCATATTTAGACCAGGGTAGAAAATTAAATAATCACATCAAATAATTTTAATCACCGTGTATAAGGAATTTCATTAAATAATACGCGTTATTAAAACCATGAAGCATAAATAAACTCGGTTGTTTCAGTAAAATAAGAAATTTAAATTATTTATAAGACGCTTTATATCAAAAGAAGCAGTATTAAAAAAATCTCTGCGTGTAATTTAATTATTCCTAATAAAGAAACAAAGACAAATTACGTGCAAGATTTATATTAATTGATTCAAGTTTGGGCAACCGGTAGTAAAACAAAGTGTACATGTAATAATTAATATTGAAGTTGTATTCGCTAAAAATGAAAGGATAGAAAATCAATTTAATTGGAGTTAATTAAACCGTTAATAACATATAATACCTATAGAAACTTGTAAAACCCAATAATAGTCAAATCGTAGGAAGGTTATTTAAAATGTTACGTTTGAACACCCTGCGTGTTTTAAAAGGCAATTTCAGTTTAATTTGTTTGGATAAACATGTCGATTCTAAGGATATTGGAAACGATCAGATGCTTTAGCACGAAATACAAAACAGGGTTTATTTAAAAAAGCTCTGAGAATTAATATTATTTTGAACACCTGCGTAGTTTAAATATCACATTCGGCGAAAAGTTTGCAGATAATTAATGTTTACAAAGAATCTTGGAGAAACCGGGGCTTAGTATTCACGAGAATGTGCGATACGGGGTTATTAAACCCAGATAACAGTCCGCGTGGACTGATATAATCGATAATGAAGAGTATCAATTTGCACCAATACGAACAGTTTAGAGAAGGAAAGAGAAAATGCGTCAAGCAAAGACACATATTGTAAAAGGCGGATTTAAACAACGTCACGAGGGTCACAATTGGTTGAAAATAGGATGCAAATATCAGAGGTAGAACAACAATTTCTGTACAAAATTAATTAGTTTTTCTCGGACATGCTTGAGTGCCGTGTGGAAATTTTCTGAGATTTAAATAGGGCGAGTGAAAATTCGTAAAAATCGATGTGCGAGCGACAGACTGGGAACATGGCATGAGAAATTCTTTAGAATTACCCGTTTTGGGGAACAGACCGACAGACAGGCTTTTTGCTATATATACCGAGATGAATATAAACAAGCCCTCTTAGACTTTTGACTATTCGATGCGTTAAAAGCTCGTACATCCGCGACTTGATTGAAGATGTTAAAACAGTGCATTTTAGTTTGATAAAATAATTTAAAATTTTGCTCGTATATTTTAGTGATTCAAAATAGTTGGTTATTTACGTGCTAACATGAATGTACTTCAGTGCACTTAGATACAAGGTAATAAAATTTAGTTTCACTGTACCAATTAGCAAAATTTACAACGACAAATGTATACACAAAAGTAGGCAGTTTTGGCGTATATTGGTGAAAGAAGTATGAAGTTATTTGCTATTTTTCGGGGGTGTTAATAATTAAATGGTTCAAATACGTGTCTGGATCCACGAAACAAGGGTCAGATATACATAGATGAGTTCCGGAAAAGCCCAGAAACAAATGGTGATGGAGTAAATTTTAAAAGCGTTGAGAATTAGAAGCTGTAAATATAATCCTGTTGGAATGGTGTGATTAACTAAAGGGACGATGTACTTTGAAGCTACGAGGACAGTAACCTTCAGGTAAATTATACTATTTTGTTTGACATTTTTGTGTGTGTTGAATAACTTTATAATTGATTTACTTTAAATGGACATTAGTGAAATTGTACTAACCATAAAATTTTAATTTTAAGATGAAATTTGCTTGTTGAAGTAGAAAGGAGTATTTAGTTTTGATGTTCGGTAATATGATGAAAATTTGGGTGTCTTTGAGCTCAATTAGACGAACCTGGTTAATTAACGTAAAGGGGTGGTAGATGCTCCCTTTATACTCAGACTCCGGTCTGCTTATATTGTTATATTAATTAGTAGGCATCCAACAAGGACTTTAATTTTGGATGCACATTAAAATGATAATAAAATTAATCTTGAAATTCTTTTTAAAACTGAAATTTATGCTGAGTTTTAATTTTGAAATTTTAATGTATTCTGAATATTGATGTAAATAGAGTTAACGTTGATGTTTTTGGTAGGAATGTGTTGTTTTTTTTTTTTGAATGAGGAGGTTTATAACATTAGGTGAGCAGCCGAGGCGAAAAGCGTAGTTCACGATTTTATACAGGGTAACACAGCATTCTTTGGCGCCCAGTTCGTGAGGCTCGATTTTATACAGGGTAACACAGCAATATATATATATATATTGGAAGTCTCGTTGAACGTTCAACGACATTGTAATTTCTAAAAAATTTTGATGACCCTTCACATAAATATCTAAATACATGCAAGTTTTAAATGTTCAAAAAATTTAACCCTTATGCTATTAATTAAATATCGCTAACCTGGTATTTTTCTAGTTTGATTCCCTGGTTCAAATGTGTAGCTCTGCGTACCTCCAATCCTGCCGTTACGTGCTGCTAACCAGTGTCCTTGGGTTGCTTTCAGCTTAACGTCCTGATTCAGAATTTTCTCCTTCGTTCTATCTGTTACTCGTAGTATTGGATTTTTGTGTTGGATTCCTTATTGAATTTGTTTCGTGAATTGTTTATTGAATCGCTTCGTAAATCTCTTAGATTTATTAGATTTTTTTAGATTCCTTAAAGAATTTCTCAGTGCCCTAAGTTAATAAATGTTAAAGATCATGTTGTTACGTACATTGACGTAACCTAAAAAAACCCAAGAAAAAGAAAGAAAGGATGACCGGGCTCAATCGGTGAGTGGGCGGGGTATTATACGTATAAGCACGTAAAGGAGAGCCTGGAAAAAAATAGAAAAAAAAATATACACTCACTCATTCACACTCAGAACAAAACATAAGAAGGAAAATAAGAACTTATAATTAAACAAAATATTTACAGAACACAGTAAAAAAATTATTCATAGAAATGGCGAGCTGTCGTTTTTAGGTAATTACCCCCCGACAGTAATTAGTAAAAAAAAAGAAAGAACCAAACGCAACCCTAAAAGCCACAGCTCTAGATCATTGTAAGTATAAACTTAACCTATATTTACAAACATAATAGCAACAACATTTTCAAATGTGCCAGCTAGTCTTTAAACCGTTTTTACATGAATAAGTGGTATATTTTTAGTTATTTACAAACAAATAGTAAAGCATTAATAAAAAAGCCGTAAATACCAAAATAGTTCGATAATTCTCGTATATAAGAATTAAATTTAGAAATGCCATATTTGAACGGTAAAACCCCAGGCGTTCTGGTTCCAAAGTAAGAAGCGAATGCAAAGAAAAACTCACCTTCAAGTTGCTGACGTCGAGGTTGAGTCAGTCGCTGGTCCACGTCAGCGAGTAGGTAGGCCTACGCCCAGAAAGAACTCGTTTGGCCTCCCATTACCAGAAGAAACGACAGCTCAAGGAATTAACGTGTTCCCTGCAGGAAGCTAGAGTAATTACGAAGAATAGATTAATTTATTAAAACCGAAAATTACCGTTTTATATACCCTAAATACTCACCACGCTAAATAATGCGTGCCAGAAATTCGCATAACGAAAAACGGAACGAAGCAGAGCAGGACGGATGTTTTCTTGTTGCTATTCGAACAGAAAGTGCATATTAAATTTGTTTAGTTAAAGCAGCAAAGCTCAACGTAAGCTTGTCGTCAAGGAAGTAAAACAGAAAAACCCTAATTTATTGAAACAATTTCGACGAATTCTTTAAAAAGGAAAAACACACCAGCATTAATTAGCGAATACTTGGAAAGACGCCTATCTAATTATGGCGTAAATTCTACGTTAAAAAATTCTTAGAAAGGATATTTATTTTTCTAAGGAGCAGAAAGATTTATCAAGTAAAATATATAGGATATTTATTATTAATTACAATACAATTTTAAACGCCCGAAAGGGTTGTTTTAATTTATGGAATTAATTTTCGTGTTTAACGACAAAGGAATTTAAGTTAAAAATTATTGTATATAAACTAATCAATTATTTACGAAAATGAACGTAACAATGTTAACCTTAATTAAAATTTGAGTTTACGTCTTATGTCGACGGCGAATTTTTATTTCACTTGTATATTTGAAAGTGCACTCATACTTGAAATTTTTAATTACTAATTTTCACTTAAAATTTGTGGTTTAATTTTATACTTGAACGTTGCGTAGTATTTTTATTCAAACTAATACATTTTGTGCTAGTTATGTAGAGACTGATCTTTAACCGCTTGATATAATATATAAAGACAAGCCCTTCACCAGGCTGTCATTGGCTTGAGTGTGCATTATCTTGATTGAGGCGTTGCACTTGTCTTATCATGAAAGTCTTCGGATTTTACATGAAGTTACCTATTTTAGATTTCGTTGCAAATGATTTCAAAATCACGTAGACATCAAAATTTTACACTATAGAGTTCGTTGACTATGGTACTTTGTAACGTTCAATATAATGTTTACGTATTTTGTACGGAAATTATTCAAATTTTGTTTTAATTCCGCACGTATACAAACTTGTTGTTCCATATTTTGTTTATCCAATGTGCTGAATTTTATTCAAATTTGTGAACTTTACTTTTAAAAGATCACGTAGGCAAATTTTATAATGGGATTTTTTAACAGATGACGTAAATTAAATTGCGTTTTTATTGACTTTTTACGTTTTTAAATATGCTTGTTTTGCAAAACCCGTTTGTTGTGAGCACGCATGATTATTAATACGTCGAGTTTAAAAAATTCGTTTCATGTTTGTTAGACTTTAGGTTCTTCTAATCTGTACTTTTAAAGTTTCTGTATGTATTACTGTTTTCTAAATGGATCAGATTGCGTCTAGAGTTATTTATCCTACTAAATGTGGTTAAATTATTAAAGAATGAGCTTCAATTCACTGATTTAAGTTAGTTGTGGATTTTATACAGTGTGTTTGATATTTGCTTTTTGCATAGTTGACAAATTGTGTACTTTTTTATTCAAATGTTTAGTTTCCTTGACTTTGGTGTGGTTTACATAAAGTTTACTACCCTTGTGACCCCATACACCCCTAAATAACCCTATTATTATAGCATTTTATATATAAAATATTAGTAATATTGACTGTTCTGATAATGTATATGTCAGATAAATATTGGGGATACAGTCAGATTTCGAAATAAACAATGTTCTAAAGCTGCATTGCGCTAGCTGCCTCTAACTGAGTGACTTTGTTTCAACCCTGAAGAAAAGTTTATGAGAAAAATGATATTACTTAGGCCCTCAGTAAATTCAAAGTTTTGCAAATATTGATTATCATTCCACTGGAATATTTGAGTTTCAATAAAAAAATGTCTTCTTTATTGCATTATGAATAATTACACCAAATCCAATTTCCATATCTTTTTGTATACATAAAGAATAATTTACTTTCTGCAAACAATATTACACAAGCCTGAATGGTTTTGCAAATTAATTTTAAATTGCGAAATGTCATAAATGCGGAGTAGAGTAGATGATATGATACTTCTGAAGTAAAGGGATTTATAGTAGATGAATATAATAGTAGCAAGTATAAATCCAATCCTGTAAGTATAATCACTTATTTATAGAAGTGTAACAGCTGAACCAAATAATCCTCGAGGACTTTGTTTTCTACAGAACCCATAAACCTTTACCTAGTTTATCAGCTTTAAATTAATTTATATTCCTAGAAAATACGTATTAATTTCTAAGAAAATTATCGAGTGTAATATTCCATTAGGAATTCATGATGTTTCAAGGAATCTTATTGCTAATAATTGTTTGCGTATAATGGTCCCTTCATACAAAGCCACTTTAGTAGCGCCACTGACGCGCGTCGGTGCAGGAATTTTTAGAAGCGCTTCAGTGGTGCTTTAGTGGCGCTTCGGTGGTGCTTTAGTGACGCTACAAACGTGCTGCTAACATTGTAGTTTAACCACTTCATATGCCACTCTCCAAATGGAACTTGAAAGTGACTTATTGTTGACCTTACTATTAATTAAAGAAAAAATCGTAGAAATAAACTAAGAAGATTTTGGGTGCATCCATTGGTTTTGGAAAGATCAAATCAAAATATACTCCGTACATTATTTGATGATTTGCAAGAAGACGATGAGAAATTTTTCTCGTTTTTCGCATGTCAAAAAAATACATTTCAGAAATATTATAACAAAACAAGATACCATCATGAGGAAATCTGCAATCGGACCCCATCATTTTAAAAATGACACAACAAAAACATTGGTTAATGAAAACTGATTAATAACTAAAGTGGCGCGTTTAAAGCGCCACTGACGCGCCATTGACGCGCCACTTACGCACCACTGACGCGCCACACGCCAACCACTTAAATAGACAGGTAGTTGCAGTCGCAGGTGAAACCTACAATTTTAAACCATGTATTGCCACGAGCAGCGCCACTTTTTGACGCCGCGTTACGGCGAAGGCAACCACCATGAACTTCTGTGGCGCTTCCGATCTGTGGCTGTGTGCAAAACCGTCCATATATATCCCCGGATTTAGACATTAGCAGCGCTAATAAGCGCTACTAAGTGGTTTCGAAGGAAGTGGCCTAGTCGTTTTAATAAAAGATCTATGCTTTAGGTTTATATTTATTATGTGCAAACTGCTTATGCAGCAAATATGAAATCAATCTATTAACAATATACTAAAGCGTAAGGCTCAGTTATGTATCGGTTCGAACCCGATCCTACGTGTATACAAACAATTAGGTACCTTATTTCTTAGAAATGGCTATTACTATACCTTCTTTTAATTCAAGAGAGTGATTTAAAATTATCGTCAAACATACGCACCTATAATTACCTCGTAGCGAGTGGTATTTACATCGCGCAAAATTTTTCACACATGCATGCTGTGTTGGCAGCACACTTACGAGATCGTGTAAAAGGGGAATTATATCTTCTGTTCTTTCGTCTCGCGTAATTGAGACGAGACACTCCATAGATTACGCAAATACCAAAATTATTTTTAGAAAAAGCAATTTCATAAACGGTTATTTTAAGAAACGGTTGCTATATTCCAAAAAACACATACATTAAACAAGAAAATAGATACACAAATTTTAAGTAACATTTATTATTATTTATTGTTCCTTATTAAAAAAAACAGCAATCTATTTCGGTATTCCACAATTTAGAAGTGCATTCTCTTTATAGTTTTAGATATCTGAAATGGAAGGTACTAACTTATGTTAATTAAATTTAAGATATATTATCACATCACTTTCTCCTTAATTAATCTAGTGTATTCAGCTTTTATACCTATGATTATAGTACAGTAATTTAAGCAATAGAATACGGTTTTATTATGTAAATTTTTTTCACCTTCGATATGTTTGTTTTCTATCTTCAATATAGTTATGTCTAACTTCCATAGTTGTATGTTTTTATAAACTCACATAAACGTAAGTAGTATTATTTATTTTCATACACATTTATTAGATTTCTGAGCAGAATGATTAAAAAGTGTTTTGTTGATTTGAGATATTTGACTGCTTTCCAATATCTATACTAATATAATATTTTAAATCTTATTTGAATTATATATATAAATATATATATATATATATATATATATATATATATATATATATATAGTTCTTTACACAAGGTAAGTTAATAATTACTAACGTATTGCAATTAATAAAATAAAATAATAACTTAGACCTTTATGCAAAGCCCAAATGATCATTTCAAATCGAGCTAGTAATTGAAAGAAGGAAAATATAAGGCTTTGGAGAGGATTTGAACCTGCATCTCAGTTTTGCCGGAACTGCGTTTACCAATTACGCCACCGAGACCGATGACTATAATTGGGAAATTTACCAATCTAAATCGTGTACAGAACTATACAGAAACCTAACTTGTTTATATAGGCTCCAAAATCCACCTCCTTGCATCTATTTTCAATACCCCTATAACACTTTTCTTTGTAGCACAGCACAAACAACATAACGGTCGCTCAATTTCCGGTACAATTTGCTACTCGTCCTCAAAATCGTAGAATTTTAACCCCAAACAAGTGGTTTACGCAGAAAACCTAATTAAAAATTTTCAACCGGCGCTGTCTTCTGCGAAAACTGTTATAGGGGTATTGAAAATGGATGCAACGAGGTGATTTTTGAAACCTATATAAACCAGAAGAAGGTGGTGAACACTCTTCTCTTTTCTTTTATCTTCGATCGCCGACCAAGCCACTTACAAAAGTAATATAGTGAACTTTACATCTTATAAAAATTTAATTAGCACAAGTGTGTGCACTCATATTTTGGCAAGTCTGAAACAAATAAAAATGCAGTAAATTATTAGAATTAAACATCAAGTAAGTACAATTTTAGTACTTGTGATTATAGACAGTGTGTGTACTCTGGGTACCGATTGAGTTGATGGATGGACCAGTAGCAGGTGTACGGGAGCACGGTTGTACCGTACATTTGTGTGGAGGAATCTGGTTAGAAGCGGTTTCTTCCGGATGGTGAGAGGCCACCTGGAGATTGTATTTGAACGGCAGTCGAGAATGACGATCACGTATGAAACGGTGTCCAAGTAGAGAGCTTGTTATGCAAACAAATCCAGGTAATTCTACTTTTATAGAACTTTTGTTGTTTTTATGTGATTTTGTGGGTAACATTTTGGTGATCTTTTTTGTGTATTTATTATAATATAAGGACATTTTAATTGATGATTTACCTTGAAATGACTAGATGAAAAATTTATTTATGTAATATTTTAATGGTATCACATGAAAGTATAATCTTAGCTTGTTGTAAAAAGTAAAAGAGTTCTGGTAATTTCAGTGCCATAGTCAGCACATAGATAAAGGAAGGTTTTACTATGAGCTCGTATTAGATCTGGGGTTTAGAGTAAAGATTGGGAATAAGCCCAGTTACTTTAGGTACATGAATGATGTAATAAAATTTCAAAATTATTTTATTTAAAATGAGATTTATTTTCAAACTTGAAAATATTTGGTAATATTGAAACACATGAGGAGTGTAAACTGAAATTTTAAATAATAATTGGATATTTTAATAAATCGTGATGTATTTTTGTCAGTCAACTTTATTTTTAGTAGGATAGGATTTTCAGGGAACGAGTGAGCTGCCGTGACGAATATCCCTAAAGAAGCTGGAGGTTTTAGCGTTCGAATTGGAAGGCATATTTAAAGGACATTGTTGTTGGGTGGTATGAATTGCAAGTCTAGGTGGTAGGGTTTCAATTTCAGGTAGGTAGAAAATTTGGTAACAACTTTAAAAAGAATTAGTGAGCTACCTAATGTAGATACGCAACAGTTTGACGCCCAAATATGGGGCACGAAGTGAACATCACAGCATCATGGCGCCTAACGTGGGCCAAGAATTAGTGAGCCACCGAAAGAAAGAACAGCATTATGGCGACCCGAACGTGAGGGATTCGAAATCAGATAGATTTTTTTTGGTATTATTTATTTCAAGAAACTGACGAACCTGAGGTAAAGAGTTTAGTGTTTTGTAAATATTTTTTGTAATTAATTTAGGAGCATTGCTTGATTTAGGAGCAGAGGCGAGTTTAGTATCGAAGGAATTTGTCAGCGAAATTAGGGATAAAGTTTGTGATAGGATTATGCCAATTAAGAGGAGTTATTTGGTAGCTCCAAACAAAAAGAGGTTTGCTGTGGTAAATAGCGTTGTGAGTTTAAATATAGAAATAAGAACATTAAGCTGTGAGCAAGAATTTGTTATAGTGCCTAGACTGAAGTTCAAGAGTATTTTAGGTGTCGATAGTATGATGAAGTTGGGAGTAGTTATTGATATGGAACGGAGGATAGTTGGGATTAGGGACATGGTATTGCCCTGAAGAGAATGTTATTATGTCATGGAAAATGACATGGGTTTAAATATAAATATAATGGAGTTAAATGATGAAGGGTTTAGAGGAATCGACACAATAAAATGTCCGGAGAACAAGTTGGACGAGGTTCAGGCTTTATTAAATAAAACATTTAGAATTGGTAGGTGTAGAGGCGAGCACAGCGTTAGGCTACGAACACGTATTGGAATGAGATAATTCCAAACCGTTCAATGCGAAAATTTATCCAATACCTACAGCATATAGGAGCAAGTAAATCAAGAATTAACAAAGATGTTAGAGGGTGGCATAATTGAATTGTCAAACACGCATTTTTAATCCGTTGGTTGTAGTGAAAAAGAAAGGTGATAGTATTCGTTTGTATTTAGATGCAAGGTAGATACACAACATTATGGCACCCAAGTTGTGGGGCAAGAATTAGTGAGCCACCGAAAGAAAGAACACGTCAATATATATATATATATATATATATATATATATATATATATATACTAAAACTAAACAGAAACGTTCATTGTATAAACTTTTCCTGTAATGTAGTAAGCGATTCTGCAATTCCTTGAAGATTATTACATTTCGCTGTTTTTACTTCAAGGTTCTCCCTTTTTAACTTCAGTTTTTCCTCATAGTAATATTTTTCGCTCAAGTTTTTTGAAAGATAGTAGTATCCATGGCAGAGTTTATTAAATTGTTCATCTTTTTGGGGAACTTCTTTTTATTTATAGATTTTCAATTTCACTCGCTACTGGTGAAAACATCGGTGTAGATGCACTTTGAACACTACTAGAAGGTAAGTTTAAATGTATGCTTGTAACTTCGATTGTAACATCGATGTTAATATTCTTGTTTGCAGTATTCCACTGAATTTTCGGAATTTCCATATTAGTATATTACTATGTGGTTGTGACTGATTTATTTTATCCTTATACACAATTTCACATTCTTGTAGTATTTCATCACCCACTTTCAAATCTGCAGCTAATTCTTTCACTGGATGTCCCTTAACAGATACTTTTGAAATGATTGAAAGTATGTCCCCTTCTATTGTAGTAAGTGCATCGTCCTATAAGGGGCCACCTCCAGTACATTTCGCACTTGCACGATTTTTTGCCTCCTTCAACTTTGTGCGACTGCGAAGATCTTGCCATGTCTGGAATCAATATAATTATTCATTAAATGTTATGTCAAGAAATAAGAATAATCTGCTTATCTTGCGCCATTCTTTCCATTGTTTGTTGGGCCCAGGTAAAGAATTTAGTATATCTAAGATTTTCTTCCAGTCATTTCAAGCATATTTAGCCGTGTAGGTAGAGGTAGGTTACCACTAATTAACTGGGGGCCTACTTTTAACGTACTCCACTAAAATTTCTTTTTGTTTCTCAGTGGAATTGAATGACATTTTCTTTTTACCCTTCATAACGGTATAACCACTTTACATACAACAAACACGCCTGCAAAATGTCCTATCAACTAAAAGATTTAATTTGAGGTTAAATCGGTTTACTCTAATGCAGAATATCTTAACTGAAGATGCTCAAATAAACTACCGCGACGTTGTCACATCATGCATTCGTTTATAAACGAATACCGAATGTTTGCTATGCGAAGACCTGTGCAAAATTGGTCTAATCGTTAGTATACGTATGCTTAGAAACGAATACGCACGTAAACGCTTAAGCTCAAAAATTGACCCCCTGGTAGCAAATTATATTGCTAAGGATCCTAATGCACTGAATTATAATAGCAACTACTTCGTAAAGTAAAGCATATATATATATATCGTCTGCCGTAACGTTTTAGCGTCTACCTAAGTTAATTCATTTTTCTAAATTGAAAAATCACTACGAAGAGAGCTATGTTTAAGTACCATTTATTATATTACCATTTGTCCCCCTACACCATTGTCTGATTTTCCTACAGGTATGCCACTTTATTACTTCCCTAAGCCAAACAAGTTTGTAATAAAAAGATTATTATTGGAGCCCTTATATTTCTAAAAAGCAAGAACGAGGATTCCCTAATATTTTCATTGCATTCCATAAGCATACTCCTGTTTCAATAAAAAAAAGTTATTCTTTAGTACGCTCTGAATTACCACTCAAATTCATTTTCCATTTCGTTCCGTGCAGGTTAAAAATAATTTATCTTCTACAAACAATATGCACAAGCAGAAATGGGTATTGCAAATTAATTTTAAATTGCAGAACGTAATAAATGTTGAGTGGAACCAAGTAAATGATTCCGTGCATTATAACATAGCAATTTATTGTGCACGAAAATGATATTGCCATATTTCAATCCGAATCAGCAAACCTAATAAATTATTAATTTAGCTCTGTAGCAGCTGGACTAAATAAACGGAGCGGAATTTGTTTTCCATTTTGAATCAGCTGGACCTTATTGTGCTCGAAAAGGTTGCTTAGCTTTATTTATATTGGATATAAACTTAGATTTCTAATTTAGTTAGTTACAGAAAATCTTTTGGAAACTGCTTAAAAAGTACTAAACAGAATGCACGGTCATCTTAGAATGCTTTAAAAACGATTCAGTATTCTATAGAATAACTATCGTTCTATACACGCTAGCTACAGAAAGAATCTTTATATAGTCCATGGCTGCAGTTAACAGCTCAATTTGGCAGCAACTCACTGTTGATTGCGGTTTACGATAACGTTTGTGTAGAACCAATTACTTTATCGCCAAACAGTGGCTGTTTTATAACAATCCAACTTAAACGCGCAGATCAATGCGTCTAATCAGAACGTTAAAACAACGTTTGGAATCAGTATTACTTCTGCTACATTAGAGATTTATTTCTCACTATTTTTACGCAGACGTTATAATGAATTAATTTCTTCATAAATCAAATCTTTCCGGGTTTGTATTTGTGAATTTAACCCTTTAGTGCATCGTATAGCAGAAATGCTAGTCTTTTTCTATTTATCTTAAATCATGAATATGAACCGTTCAACTTCGTGCATTTTGTTGCACTACTGCTACGATACTATTCAGTTCTTATTGGCCACTTTATAAAGGTTATTTTCGCACAGGCAGCAACAAGAGCTATAGACTAATGACAGTGCCACTAGATTCCTCGCACAGCACGTGAAGCGAATAATTGTTTGTATTTTTGTTGCGTTTATGCACCGTTAAAGTATATAACAACTGGGAATTGTTTTTTTAAGGTATGTAAACTGTAATTTTGAAGTTATTCACGTAGGATATCAATTGAATAAAATTCAATCAAGAATTAAAATTTATGTAGCAAATATGCAACATTGTATGTGAATAGTTTATTTTTCTGCTCATAGAGATGGCTGGTTCGGACAAAGTACGAAGATTGACTGATGCAGAACTACAGTACTTCGCTGACCATTTGAGCGAAATAAGTGAAGATGGACAAGATATTGACGGCGACTGGTTAGATGAGGGGCCTGATGAACTTTATGATTTTGAACTAGATGAAATTCCTGTCATACATGATAATGATTTCACAGAAGTTGAAATTGCTGATGTGCCAATAGAGTTTGAAGACGGAATATTTAGTTCAATCAGAAAATGATTTAGAACTCACCAACAGCCAACAAGAAGCTTCGCAACAGTACCATTCAAACTCAGGTGCTATAAATCAACCTTTCATATGACGCCAATCAAATAAAGTTTCAACATACAAAAAAACCAAAGCAAAGAAACCTATTCCTGTTTACAATATAAAATATTTAAAATGGAAAAAGGATAATTTAATAGTTTCTGAAGAAAATTTGGAATTTTGGGGTAATGCCACTTTACCAGAAGAAATAATTCAGCTTTCCAGTCCATATCATTCTTTTAAATATTTTTTTACAGACGGCATTATAAATTCAATTGTTGAGCAAAGTAACATGTATTCGGTACAATTAAATCCATCAAAGCCGGCAAATTTAACCACCGACGATATACGAAAATATATAGGAATATGTTTCTGTATGTCCATAGTGCATTTGTCAAGCATTAGAAGTTACTGGTCAAAAACAATTGGGTATGAAGAAGTAATTGCAACAATGAGCCTAAATGCATTTGAAAAATACGTGAGTTTCTTCATTTCCATGACAATTCTAAATTACGCCTAGAAATGAAGCTAATAAAGATCCGAATTAGACCTATTGTAGATAGTTTGAAAAACAAATTTAAAAATATTCCATTTGAATAGTATCTTTCTGTTGATGAGCAACTTTGTGCAACTAAAGTTCGCCATTATCTATTACAATACATACCTCTGAAACCACACATATGGGGTTTCAAAGTTTTTGTGATGAGCGGAGTTTCTGGATTTTCCTATGATTTTGAGATATATACTGGATCTGAAAACGACGAGTCAAAAAGATTAGTAGGCGAACCTGATTTGGGTGCCAGTGGAAATGTTGTGGTAAGGCTATTGAGAAATGTCACTAAAAATGTAAATCATCATGTATATTTTCATAATTACTACACGTCTCTCCCTCTTATCACTTTTTTTGCATAAAAATGGAATTCAAAGTATAGGAACCACACGAAGGAACAGAATACCCAACTGTTCTTTTCCCAGCAAACTGCATTGAAAAAACATCAGAGAGGCAGTTCATTGGAATATACAGCTAACATAGAAGAAACAAAGGTATCTCTCGGGTCATGGAAAGATACTAAGCCAGTTATATTGGCTTCAACGTTTTGTGGAGAACTGCCAAAAAACGAAGTCAATAGGTATGACAAAACCCAAAAAAAGAAAGTGGGTATTCCATGCCCAAATGCAGTAAAAGAGTCCAATCGTCACATGGGAGGAGTTAACCTTACCGACAGCCTCATCGGCAGATACAAGATCCGAATACAATCCAAAAAATGGTACTTCAAAATTTTCTACCATTTGCTAGATGTTTGTATAGTCAACGCTTGACTTTTATATAGACACATTAAGAGAGAGCAAAGAGAAAAGAAATATTTTCTCATTATGCGAATACCGTGCCGAAATTGCCGAAACAATGTGCACAATAAACCTGCGGACTTCTGGGAAATGTGGAAGACCCTCGAACATTGATAAAGAAATTGAAGTAAAAATGAGGGAAAAAATTGTACGGCTCTGCCTCCAGAAATAGTAAGAAAAGATGCCATTAGACACTGGCCAATATTTTCTGAAAAAAGAGAAAGGTGCAAAGTACTAAAATGTAAAAGCTTTACATTTATGTATTGTGAAAAGTGTAAGGCACGCCTCTGCTTGAGAAAACCAAGAATTGTTTTCACAGGTTGCACAATATGTAACTTTTTATAAATTTTAATATGCTTTCGGTTAACATTTTTTTATGTAGCATAAATATTACATTGTGCTTTAACACAAAAAAAACAGTTTATATTAAGAGCACCATTCATACACAATGTAGCAGATATGCAACATACTATTTTTAATTAAAAAAATATATTTGTGTAAAACAAGAATTTTTTTAATAATTTTTTTCGAATTCTAGACCCAAAAGTCCATCCTAAAATATTATTTTTATCAATAATAAAAGTCATGCAGTAAAGGATTAAGGATAAGAGTAGTGGGGAAGGGTCGGTTTTAACTCAAACTGCTATTACTCTTGTAATACTAACGTTAAACAGTTAGAACCCGTCTCGAATCACAAATGTGTTTCAGTTAGATAATTAAGTCAGTCCGTTTCAATTCAAAGTATTGTTACTCTAGTAATACGTTGAAGAAACCGCTCAATATAATACTATTTTGAACTAGAATGACTACTGTTAACTAAAGTGGTTAATTTTCAAGAGCACGGGGATACAGTATAAGAATGATAATTCAAATGCTAAATATTTAATAGAAGGTAAACTTCTATTTAGCATGCATTTACACCAACATGTTTATAATCGATGTCCAGAGATTTAAAAAAAGAAAAGGATTAGTTTATTGCTAATAAAGCACTCCGCCGGGCTTGTTGAAACACCAAATTTTTAAACTACTGATTAAGTTTGTTTGAGTCAAGATCATTTACAGCATAATCACTAGGTGACCAGAACTTCTCATGAAATTTCTTGAGATACGACACTGGTATTGTATCGTCCATCATACACATCGCTAAATTTGAAGCGCAAATTGTTCAACTTGCGAGTAAGTGATCGGAAAGAAGGAGTGGTTAAAAACCTACTTACTTCAAATGGTTGAAATTGTTTTAGTCACACTGACCTATTTTAAGTTATAAGAATTATAAAAAAGCACCACATTGTTATGCATCGTCTATTGCTGTAAATACAGCAATAATAATCTATGTGTAAAATATTGTTAAACAACGTGCTACGTTATGCAGCATACGGGTCAGATAGAAATAGAAAGAATATTTAAAGTGCGGACCCGCACGAATCACGATGACGAAACAGAACACAAGAAACGTTGAAATCCCGGGCTAACTAACAATGCGGAGAGGTTGGGAATCCTAACAACACAAAAAGTACATCGTCATCGATTTTCTATTTACAGGAAACATTAATAAAAAAAAGAATTCGGTTTGAATCAACAAAAAAAATAAATAGTTGTATTATAAAGAACAAATTTTAGAAATTTACGTACGAAGTGCGCATTTCGTTTGATATTTAGTATTCATTAATAAAAGAAAAAAAAGAATTACTGTTTATGCTTGCTCATAACACCAGGATGTTAAAGTAAAAAAATATTATTTACGGTAAAACAAATTTTAATAATCATGTAGTGAAGTACTATGGAGCACCAGCGACGCACACACAATAAAAGTAGGAAGAAAAAGGTGCTCCCGATATATG